>JALAZF010000045.1:17485000-18085000 GCA_022829125.1 Lathyrus tuberosus
GAGAACATGTGAAAAATGAGTGGTGATCTAGGATCAATGCTTCAAAACTCATGTTTATATCCACAAAATGATTGGAAACCAATTAAATTTGGAAAATCAAGGGAGAAAAAACATTTTAAATGTTGAAAAACAAATACAATATTAATTCTTTGTAAAAATATCAAGTATATGAAATAATTAATATTTTTGGGATTTTTTGGTAAAATAAAATATTTTAACATTTTTGTGAATTATTAAAAGAAGAATCAACTCAAAATCATTAAAACTCAGAGAAAAATTAATTTTTGAATCAATTAAATAAAATCACAAAATTCAAATATTTGAATTTTCAAAAAGGGCGCCAAGAACATGACAAGAACACGCGCCACCCTCTGTTTCTGCAGATTTGCATTTTCTATCCAATCTCACTGAATACTTGATGATATCATGCAATCTACATATCAATCTGCTCGTTTTCAACTCACGATCATGTGTATGGTCTTTAATTTCATTTATTTTAAGCATGGAATAAGAAATCAAAGAGAAACCTCAAGAACCCTAAAATTTGCATGAAGGCTCAGAAATTCCATACACGATTCAAACAAAGCAATTGATTAAGGGTAAACACTCTATGCATGATTATGAACATATGGCCAAATTATTGTGCAATAAAAAATGCATGGATCATAGAGTTAGAAGAGTTCATGCTTACCTCTTGCAGCTGGTGATCGTGTTTTGTGTTAGAGGTGTTGCAAGCTGGTTCCAATGATTTGTACAGCTTCCTTAGGTGCCAAGTGATGCGTCTAAATGCTTGGAGTGGTTTGTAACAAGCTGAAACTTGAGATGGTACCTCAACTGCACCTCTGTCAAGAACTTGAGCAGTTGGCAAATGATTTTGTGATTTTGGTGTTACAGATGTTATGTGAGTGTTTGGATCACTTCTATATGATGTTTATGAGGTGTGTGTGTGTGTGATTGGTTTGGTTGGAATAGCTCTCAAATTCAAAACCCGATAGTGACTTGCTTTTGAAGGCAAATTTGGAAGTGAGAAGGTGATTTTGAGGAAAGCATCTGTTTGATGGCTTTGGTGTACTCAAACTGAGCACAAATGAGCTCTATTTATAGTAGAGCAAGTCAGTTTTGCAAGCAATAGTGAATGGCAACTGCTGCAGAAGTTTGGCAAATATTGATCAATAGGAATCCAAGTCTCCTCTAGCCATTGACTAGAGGTTAGAGCACAGGCTGCTGGTTCCCTAGTTCTTGGATAAGTCTTGACTGAAATCAGTTGGAAAGGGCTCAGTCTATGCCACCTTGGTGCATCCATTAAATCCTCCAAACCAAAATTGGAGTCTTGTCCCTCTTTTAGGCATTTCTAGGTTTGACATGCTACTTTTGGTTCCAAGGACTTGGGAGGCTGATGGATCAGGGTTTGTTCCTCCTTGGTCTCCCCCTGGGGTTTTCAGATGGATAAAATTGTTTGTCATTTGCAAAATTTGCTCAAATCGAGCAAAATGTACAAATCTGCCTTGCCATGACAGTTTGCAGCAAGGCACATTGTCATTGTCATATCTCATGGCTTAAGTGTAGTTTCATGGAGTTCTTGGCCATTTTGGAAAGATCTTATATGATACAACACATGTGTGATCATAGTTGGTCTTAATAATTTTTGGATCCAAGTGAAAAATCCCCCTACTTTTGGAAAAAAAAGCAAGACAGATTCTGACTTAGTGAAAATTTCACTAAGTGTTGGAAAAAGTGACATTTCATGTTTTCAGCCACTTTGATCCAACCATAACTCAAAATCCATGATGAATTGAAATGAGGTGTAGTTGAAACTTTTAAATTATGCCATGAGAGCTACAAGTCCATCTTTGGATCAGCCCAAATGGTTGCTTGGATCTCAAGTTATGATCCTTTGAAGTTGGTACCCTAGCCACTTTGTTCCATAACTTAGAAAAATTCTAAGTTTTTATGGTTACCCCTTTTACAAGTTATCCCACTTTCTTTGATTTTTCTTGATGAATGTTGATTTAAATCACACATTAACATCATTTTAGGGTCAAGGAACTATAATTGTGAAAAATCTCAAAAAGTCAAACTTTGACTTTTGTGCACAGTTGACTTTTTACCGGATGAATTCCAAACTGTGCGATCCTTTATGAAATCAAGTCCTTGACCTAAATCAAACTTGATGGACATGTTCCATGGGTGTTATAGGGTGTATTGAATCATGTCCCAATGTTTGGGAGCATGCCTGAGTCAAAAGTCAAAGGTTCAGTTGACTTTTCCCTCAAAACCCTAATTGTGATCCTAATGAAATTGAAACTTGTGCCCCAAGCTTCTTGGATCAATCCATTGTTGCAAATGGATCAATGTAGTTTATTTGAGACCCTCAAATTATGTCTTGAGTTCTTGGCTCATGTTTTGTCCCAAAAGTCAACTTAGGGGTGAATTAGGCCAAGAAACCCTAATTCCTGATTTTTGGGTAAATGCATCCCGTGAGGCTAAATTGACTTGATGATTGGGTCCAAGAGGCCCCTTGGAGCATCTTAGGTTGTGCTTTGAAGCCTTTGGCTCTTGCCCAGAGGAAAAATTCCATCTGGAGGCCCTGGTCGATCAAAACCCTAATTTGGTGACACTGGCGATCTTGAGGCTTAATCCACTTGGAATGTTGCAGCCTTGTGCTTGATTCTTGGTATGGGAGACCTCTTGATCCATTATGGATATTTGAGAGGTTTAGACAAATTGAAGATCATGTCATTCCTTGACTGATCCTTTGTCTAAGTGCTCTGAGAGGGCTTGAAACCCTAAGTTTGATTGCAGTGGATGCTCACCCATCTTTGGGGAGACTAATGAGGTATGATGGTCCATCCATATTGGGATGATGATTTGGACAATGATGGGAATCTTAGTGGTCAAAATTTGGGATATGACAGATGCCCCTATTTAATCTTCTTGGACCCGAAGGTGTGAATGACGAAGGTATTCGGGCATTCAGGGTGCAAGAGGATTAAATATCAGAATACCCAAAATTTTGATGGTGGTTAGGAATGGTAGTTCACGCATCCTTCTTCTTTTGCTAAGCAATGATGCTTAGAAAAGGTAAACTTCCCCTCGGTCCTGGTTTTCTACCAAGGAACTGGTCTTAGTTTTCTGAAATGAACTTCCCCTCGATCCTGGTTTCCTACTAAGGAACTGGTCTCAGTTGCTGAAATAAACTTCCCCTCGATCCTGGTTTCCTACCAAGGAACTGGTCTCAGTTTCTGAAATAAACCTCCCCTCGATCCTGGTTTCCTACCAAGGAACTGGTCTCAGTTTCTTTTGTCAATAAACTTTCTTGACAAGGGACGCTATTCGTAGCGGTTTTCCTCAAACTTCTCGGCGAATTTTCCTGGGGAGATGCCATTTGATAGAAAAAATTTTGATGTCAGACTTGCTGGGGAGACCCATTCGTCTGAGTTGTAGAGGTACACAAACTTCTCTGTCGGAGACGCCATTTATCGGTTTTACTGGGGAAAGCAGGTCTCTTGAGAGACTATTGTCGCTTAGGGGTGTTACATCATACTTTTCTCGGGATCTTCTCGGAGAAATGCCATATGATGTGATCCAATTTTGAGGTGCTAGTGACCATTTTGTCAGCGAAATTTTTTGGAGAAAAACGGTTACATTGCCGAATCTCTGATTAAGAGGCTTTCTCTAGGGATTTTCCTTAATCCGGGAAAGCGAGGACATCATCTTCAATGGCGAAGAGTGACGTTGGCTGAAGGTTCTCTGGCCTTTCAAAGGTTCAAGTTATCAAAGTGGTCAAGGGACCCACTTTAATTCAGCAGCAAAGTGGAGGAGCGGTTGGTCAGACGCCACCTTTCCCGACGAAGAAAGAACTGACAACTCGGTTGAAAGGACTTTTATCACTTGGGGACAAGAATGACCAGAGTGATAGTGATGCAATATGAATATGAGTATGATTAAATAATCACGACTGGATACTCGGCCACTGCGGGGGATGAAAAGTATCACTGGTCCAAGATAGCAATTCTGCCCTGCTTAGGAGAGAGATAGTCCTTGCGGGGAACAACGTTGGTCGGGCTTAGGAGATAAGAACTCTGTCGGGGGTGTCAGAAGAAACACGACCTCTGACACAGTTGATCCTTCATTCAGGTGCATTGGTTTAGAAGGAGTACTTTGATTCTGCACTTTGAAGTTCGATTACTTCTGGAGAAGCGATCGTTGTTCTTTCGATGTTCAACTGTCCAAAGAAATTACCATCTTTATTTTAAAAGTAAAAAAAGTTTGACAAGTAAATTCATTTTTGTTTTATTTCAAGAATCGTTAATCATGTTAAAATGTCGTTCTATAAAGCTAAAACAAATGAGAATTATAAACAAAAGCACAAGGGCTCAAATTTTATTGATAGGATGGAAATCAGCCAAGTGCGTGATTCCATAGAGTATTTACAAAGTTTAGAAAATGGTAATTTAAGGGAAAAAGGGCTACATTGAAACATGACGACCGCTATCCTTCTACTAACTTTGAATTCTGGACATCCTGAGCTTCTGTCAAAGATGACCTTGACTGGAGTTTTTCTTATGATGGATGGCATTATTGCTGAGGAGTTGAACTGATCAGACGTAGTTACTTGCCATTATCCCTAACTTTTGCCTGGATTGTACTGTGATGATTTCCAATCCATCGGGATGATTTTTGATTGTGTCTCTAATTTTTTCCTGGACCGCCCTTTTGGGTTTTCAATCCACCGAGACGTCTTTTTTTTTTTTAGTTTAGGCAAAGTATTTCTTGACTACATCAACATTTGTGGGGTAGGAAAACTCCTTTCCATCCATGGTTGCGAGTCTCAAGGCGCCGCCTGAGAAAGCTTTCTTGACCACATAGGGGCAGTCATAATTCGGAGTCCATTTGCCCCGCGAATCAGTAAGGAATGATTGTATCTTTTTGAGCACGAGGTCTCCTTTCTTGAAGACGCGAGGTCGGACCTTTTTGTCAAACGCCTTCTTCATTCTCTATTAATATAACTGACCATGGCATAGTGCCGTTATTCATTTTTCTTCGATCAGATTCAGTTCATCGTGTCGACTTTGACACCATTCAGCTTCTGTTAGCTTAGCTTCCATCAATACCCAGATTGATGGGATCTCTACTTCTATGGGGAGCACTGCCTCCATGCCATATACTAGAGAGAAAGGGGTTGCCCCTGTTGAAGTGCAGACAAATGTACGATAACCGTGAAGAGCAAAAGGTAGCATCTCGTACCAATCTTTGTAGGTTACAACCATCTTTTGAACGATCTTCTTAATGTTCTTGTTAGCCGCTTCTACCGCTCCGTTCATCTTAGGTCGGTAGGGAGATGAGTTATGGTGTTTGATCATGAATTCAGCGCACAACTATTTCATCATCTTGTTATTCAAGTTGGATCCATTATCAGTAATGATCTGGCTTGGAACACCATAACGGCATATGATATTGCTTTTGATAAATTGGACCACTACTTATTGGGTAACATTGGCGTATGATGCTGCTTCAACCCACTTGGTGAAGTAGTCAATGGCTACCAGGATGAACCGATGTCCGTTTGAAGCCTTAGGTTCATCATGCCGATCATGTCGATTCCCCATATCAAAAAAGGCCACGGGGAAGAGAGAACTTTGAGATGTGTTGGCGGTACATAGATTTTGTATGCGTATATCTGACACTTGTGACACTTCCTCATGTACTTGTAGCAGTCGGATTCCATGGTCAACCAATAGTACCCTGTTCTTAGAATTTTTCTCGCCATTGTGTGTCCGTTGGCATGAGTGCCAAAGGATCCTTCGTGAATTTCTTTTGTCAGCATGTTTGCTTCTGGTCTGTCTACGCATCGGAGTAAGACCATGTTAAAGTTTCTCTTATAAAGTGTATCACCTCTCAGGAAGAAGCTGCCTGCTAGCCTTCTGAGGGTCTTTCTGTCCTTTCTGGATGCCCCAAGGGGATACTCTTGTTTCTGAAGGAAGCATTTGATATCATGGTACCAAGGTTTGTCGTCTATGACTGCTTCAATCGTGAAGATGTAAGCGGGCCGTTCAAGGCGCATTATGTTAATCTTAGGTAAGTCGTTCCATTGACCTACACTAATCATAGAAGAGAGGGTGGCTAATGCATCAGCCATGTGATTCTTTTCACGAGGGATATGATGAAACTCAATTCTGTTGAAGAAGGGTAACAACCTTCTCGCATAGTCTTTGTAAGGAATCAGTCCTGATTGGTATGTGTTCCAATCTCCTTTGATTTAATTGATAACCAGGGCTGAGTCGCCATATACATCCAAGTTCTTGATCCTTAGGTCGATCGCTTCTTTGAGACCCATGATACAAGCTTCGTATTCGGCCTCGTTGTTTGTGCATTTAAACGTAAGTCAAGCGGTGAAAGGAATGTGGGTACCCTGAGGTGTTATGATGATTGCCCCAATTTTATTTCCGTAATGATTGACAGCTCCGTCAAAGATTAGTCCCCATTGGGAACCTGGTTCTGGCCCTTCACTGGGTAGCGGTTCATCGCAATCTTTCATTTTTAGATACATGACATCTTCGTCTGGGAAGTCAAATCTGACTGATTCCTGATCGTCAATCAGTTGATGAGCCAAATGATCGGCTAAAACACTTCCTTTAACGACTTTCTGAGCTTGATACTTGATGTCGTATTCTGACAACTACATCTGCCAACGGGCAATCCTTCCCGTGAGAGCAGGTTTTTCAAAGACGTACTTGATCGGATCCATTTCTGAGATTAACCAAGTAGTGTGACGAATCATATACTGCCGAAGACGTTTGGCTGCCCAAGCCAGAGCACAGCAAGTTTTCTCGAGTATAGTATACCGAGTTTCACAGTCCGTAAACTTCTTGCTCAAATAGTAAATGGCAGACTCTTTCCTTTTTGTTTTGTCTTGTTGGCCAAGTACACAACCCATCGAGTCTTCCAAGACTGTTAGGTAGATAATCAGTGGTCTTCCCTCCACTGGTGGTGATAGAATCGGTGGGTTCAACAGGTATTCCTTGAT
Organism: Lathyrus tuberosus; assembly: GCA_022829125.1. NCBI lineage: Eukaryota > Viridiplantae > Streptophyta > Magnoliopsida > Fabales > Fabaceae > Lathyrus > Lathyrus tuberosus. The sequence goes on from JALAZF010000045.1 coordinate 17,492,028, forward strand.
ACTGTCGAAGGCGGTTTGGCAGTCTTCTGTCCAAACGCAGTCCTGATTCTTTTTTAGTAATTTGAAGATTGGCGCGCATGTCGCGGTCATGAGGAATATGAATCTAGAAATGTAGTTCAAACGCCCCAGGAATCCCCTGACTTATTTTTCAGTTTTCGGAGAAGGCATTTCTTGAATGGCCTTGACCTTGTCAGGATCAACCTTAATTCCTTTCTGGCTAACGATGAACCCTAGAAGTTTCCCTGAACGGACACCGAATGTGCACTTATTGGGATTCAAGCGGAGTCTGTACTTTCTCAACCGCTCGAATAGTTTTGACAGGTGGGTCACATGCTCCTCTTCTGTCTTAGATTTGGCAATCATATCATCGACATATACCTCGATTTCTTTGTGTATCATGTCATGAAAAAGAGTAGTCATGGCCCTTTGATAGGTTGCCCCGACATTCTTCAAACTGAACGGCATTACCTTGTAACAAAAGGTGCCTCATGGGGTAATGAACGAAGTTCTCTCCATGTCTTTCGGCGCCATTTTGATTTGGTTATAGCCCGAGAATCCATCCATAAAGGAGAAGACTTTGAACTTTGATGTACTGTCAACCAGCATGTCAATGTGTGGTAAAGGAAAGTCATCCTTCGGACTTGCTTTGTTCAGATCCCTGTAGTCTACACACATTCTGACTTTTCTGTCCTTTTTCGGAACTGGTACTATGTTGGCTAACCATTGAGGATATTCTAATGTGGCAAGGAATCCCGCGTCAATCTGTTTCTAGACTTCCTCTTTGATTTTGATGGCCATGTCTGGATGAGTTCGTCTCAACCTCTGTTTTACTGGTGGACATTCTGATCTCAATGGTAGATGATGTTCCACGATGTTGGTATCCAACCTGGCATATCCTGGTAGGACCAAGCGAATACATCGGGAAACTCTTTGAGAAGCTTTGTCAAACTTTCTTTGACAGTCGGACTGAGCAGTGCCCCAATCCTGGTCTCTTTTCTCTCTTCCTCTGAGCCCAAGTTGACTGTTTCCAACGGCTCTTTGTGAGGTTTAATGGACCTTTCCTCTTGCCTGAGGAGTCGAGAGATCTCTTCTGGAATTTCATCGTCATCTTCTTCTTCAGCCCCAAATACCGGGAATTCAAAGTTGGGAGAAGGCATTGGATCGTATGTTTTAACGGGGTTTAAAACAAGCAATCTGCATGAAGGTATGATTTGTGTTTAGAAGAGATAGAGAAAATGCAAGAGTGTGTACATTGTATTTTTTTTACTGCTTGTTTTTATTATTTGTTGTTTTTTAGGATTACTATTTTCTGAAAAAGCAAAAATAGAAAACAACAATTAATACGGAAATAACATAACGACGTCATTTTATTTACGATTTTGTCGATTCTTGAAACTACAGCCCTATAAAACAAAACTCTGTCACTTTGGGCGAAGCGAAGAGGGATATTTACAGAAAGTGAGCCCTATCAAAACATCCGTTTCACCTGGGCAGGGTGAAAGATTAAGATAAAGACGACAATTACTTAGACTTATGAACGATCTTCGGAACATCGACTGTAACCCATTGGCGGCGAACTCCTCGGTGAATCACAAAGTCGGGTGCCTTCCTTGATTTGTCTTCAGAAATAACGCTGATTTCCGGTGGAGTAGGATCATTGGAATCAGTCAGCCAGGCAGAGTTTTCGTAGGAGGATTCCTCAGTTGTATTTTGTATAGTGTTTGTGCTCTCAGGTAGATATCCCCATCCAGTTGGCTGGATGTCTTCGAGCCTGATACGAGAGATTTCAGGAGCAGTGTACTTGACCATGAAGTCAAATTTTCCACTCGGTTGTCCTAAGGTGTCCCACACTTCTTTGGAACTGGAGGAGTCATCCCTTTCGATGACATTAACCTCGGGAAAAGCATAGTTAATGAATTTTAGTCCTGCAAATTTTGCAAATTCATCATCGTGCTGGATATTTTTTGAATGACCTGAGTGTTGATCCCATGACATGATGAGGACGCAGGTATTCTTTTCAATGATGCTCAGCTGATTTTCATTGTTCGGCTAATTTTCTTGCCCCAAGTCTCCTGGGTACGGCTGCCAGATAGGCAGGCCATCCATTGGGCCATAATAGTCGTGGTCAAAGTTGTATTTCATTGGAGTGTTCTCCTCTGTGCGGGATAACAAAGTGGCGTAGGCACCTCTTCCTGAGACATATAACCGTCCTCGTTAAGATAGGACTTCCATTCCTCATCTGTGTCGGAGGAATCTCCCTCGTTGATGGTATGTACTTCTTGAGACACTAGGTGAAGGAAACCTCCACTATGGAAGAAGTTCTGAATGGGATGAAGACTTTCATCGTTTGTGGCAGTCTGGGTACAGGTTGCAGAAAAACCAAGACCCTTCTTTGTTTTATTATCAGTAGGAATGACAAGCTATCCCCATCCTTTTACGTTGTTACTCTCGATTACTTTAAGAGCATCTTTGTATGAGGAAATCGATGTTCCTTTTTCTGACTGATTTTTATTGCTCACCGAAAGTGCTTGGAACTGAGTTCCAACGACCTCCTCGAGTTCTACATAAGTGGACAATGATAGGTTACTCACGATCAAGGCTTGTTCTCCACAGACAGTGACGAGTTGGTCGTTCTTGACGAACTTAAGTTTCTGGTGCAGTGTCGAAGTGACTTCCCCAGCCCGGTGTATCTAAGGTCTTCCTAATAAGTAACTGTATGTTTCCCGGATGTCCATGACCTGGAAAGTGACTAGGAAAGTGTGAGGACCGATGGTTATGGGAAGGTCGACTTCCCCGATAACTATTTTTCTAGACCCGTCAAATGCTTTGATGACGACATCACTACCTCTCATCGGAGATCCTCTGAATGATAGTCGCATTAGAGTGGACTTCGGCATGACGTTGAGAGTCGATCTGGTGTCTACCAGTATGCTGGCTAAAGCATCGTCCTGGCAGTTGACTGTGATATTGAGCGCAATGTTGTGGCTTTTGCCTTCTTCTGGCAATTCCTCATCACTAAACCCCAAGTTGTTGTAGGAAGTGATGTTAGAGACGATACTGGCGAATTGTCGTATTGACACATCCTATTCCATAAAGGCATGTTCTAAGAATTTCTGTAGAACCTCTCTGTGGGCTTCAGAACTGAGTAAAAGAGATAACACAGAGATCTTTGAAGGAGTTTGTAACAGTTGATCAACAATGTTGTATTCACTCCTTTGGATGAGCTTCAGCATCTCATCATCATTCTTTGAAAGGTCGGGATCACTGGACTGACCGACTGGTGGATTAGGAACTTCTGTTTGAGGTTCCTTTTCTCTGTTAGGTTCTTCAACTCCTCTGTTGAAGATTCGACCGCTCCGTGTTACTCGACTGATGTCTGCAATATTCCCGATGGAGGGTAATGGAATTTCCTTTCCATTCTCAATTATGGTTGCACCGTATTTGTAAGGGATCGCCTTAGCTGATTCATACGGTAATGGTGCCGACAGATAGATAACTACAGGAGCCTTCTAATTTTTCTGACTGTCGTAAGTAACTTCAATCAGTTCCTGGTTAAGAACCTTTGATTCATCAAGTAGAGGGATGATGGTACAAATATCCTTGGTCCTCTCAGGATCAGAGATTACAATAACATCTTTGATCTGGTTGGTGAAATAGTCTGGCATCCAGTTGATAGACCCCGAAACTGAATATTGTTGAATCTCTTTGCGGTCCAATTGACTTTGAAGAGCTGCTCGCATGAGGTAGCATCCTTGGTTATTTTCCGAGCAGACTCTACAGCGTTCGTAGTTATGTGGTGGCACTTAGCCGTATCCACTTTATCTATAATGCATCTTGAACAAGTTGGCCCTTAATAAGAGTACATCATGAATTTGATAGCTGTTGTTAGATTCTCCCTCTATCAAATTCACTGCAGCTTTATCGTGTTGAGGCACCGGGTTTGTCAGAACATTCGGATTCGTATCTTTGAAAGATAAGACCCCGCTCCTAACAAGCTTTTACACATCAAATTTGAAACTGAGACAGCTTTCTATGTTATGCCCCGGTCCTCCTTGATGGTAAGGGCAAGTCTGATCCGCCTTAAACCAAAAAGGCAGATTTTTCGGTACTGTAAAAGGAGACCTGGTTTGGACGTGTCCCTTGACCAGTAATAATGGAAACAATTCTGCGTACAACACCGGTATAGGGTCGAACCCTGGTGGTCGCATTGTATGATTGTTTTTGTATGGAGGGCGAGCCTCCTGAAGAGGCTGTTGTGTCCTTTGCTGATATTGTTGTTGATTTGGTTGGCTCTGAGCAACCTGAGGTTGATACGTAGGAACAGGCGCGAGGTTGATAGCAGGAGTTACGGCTGCTACTGGTTGATATCGTCGCCTTTGCATTCGAGAGATATTGCCAATATCTTGCTCTTTTTTCTTAGGGAGAGCACTACCGTATCTTTTGGTACTGCTTGATGATCCAACGTCTTTAACTAACCATCCTTCTCGGACTGCTTCCTCAAGATGAACTCCCATGCCCACCATCTCGGTGAAGTCACTGGGCGCACTGGCAACCATTCTGTCGTAGTAAAATGAGCTCAAGGTTTTCAAGAAGATCTTTTTCATCTCTTTTTCCTCAAGAGGTGGACAAATCTGAGCGGAAATTTCACGTCATCTCTGAGCGTACTCCTTAAAGGTTTCCTTGTCCTTCTGTGACATTGATCTGAGTTGATCTCTGTCTGGTGCCATGTCCAGGTTATACTTATATTATTGAACAAAGGCAGCGCCAAGATCTCTGAAAGTGCCAATCTTAGTGCGGTTTAAACCCATGTACCATTTGAGTGCGGCACCGGTTAAACTATCCTGAAAATAGTGAATTAGTAGCTCCTGGTTCTTTGTCTGAGCTGACATTCGCTGAGTGTACATCACCAAGTGGCTTTGAGGGAAAGAGTTACCCTTGTACTTTTCAAAATTGGGTACCTGGAACTTGTGCGAAACTTTCACATTGGGGACCAAACAAAGGTCTGCGGCGTCCTTTCCAAATAAATCCTGATCGCGAAGGGCTTGCAGTTCTTTCTGCATCTCCAGGAATTGTTCCTGGAACTCATTCATTCTATCGAACATAATTTCGTTTCCACCAGAAGGTATCCGTGGAATCTATCCTTCTAGGACAGCGTGTACCACGTGTGGTGGTATAGTCATTATGGCCGAGACTTTCGGTGCCTCCCGAAGTTTGTAACCTTCAGGAGTTGCCGTCATGCCCCTGGCATATTTGCTTTCCTGAAGTTTATAACCTTTAGGCCCAGCGGCTCCTGCTGAAGTTTTCGGATCTTCAGTGATCGGCGGAACATATCCTTTCGGGATATAGTTAATAGGCTTGCCCTAGGGACGATCTTTCGGCATTTTGTACCTAGGATCATACTTTTCCACTATGGGGGTTGATGTGATCTCTGAGATCATAGTCCTTTGTTGTTGCACTTGAGGTTCTGCTAGAGCTTGCATGTCGTTATGAAGCTTTCTCAGATCCTCTTTCAGAGTGTCGATCTCTTCCCTCAACTCTCTGTTCTCTTCCTCGAGATCATCCATCTTTTTTTGACGATTGGCTCGAGTATTGTACGAATGAGACAGTTTGACTCTAGAATCGAGACGCAAATGTGAGATTCGTAGGTAAGAAGAATGTGTTACGTAAGAATGATGAATGATATGCAATGATTATATTAATTGTATATATGTTTTTGTTTATTCAAAGTAAACTTCGACAATTAGATTGCAAATATCAAACAGTGGGGAAACCCCGTTTTATTGAATTCAAAGATTGCGGAAATGGAAATACAGTAATTTACAAAGTGCTGTAAAAGGAAATCTAAACTTATGGGTCCTGAGTCCTCTCTGAAGCGAGCTCAGGTGTTGGTTCTGGTACTTTCCTTTTCTTTGACCGGGGCTCTTGGGCCATTGTTGGGTTGTCATTCCTTTGCCAAGTGAAAGGAATGAGAAAATTCCTTTGGTCATCCTGATTTTCTACAGCATGTTGCTCTAAAATCTCAATCAGAGCATCTTTATCTTTCAATAGTTGTTGTATTTTCTTACACTCTACATTGAGAATACGGTACTTGTTCCTCCAAGACCTCTTCTCCTGCTGAACTTTGTTGAAAGTGACCTGAAGGTTTTCCGTCTCAGACATAAAATAAAGGACCGCGTCCCTTAATGGAAGAAGTTTCTGACGAGGGTAAGGCATCCTCATCTTGAGACCTCTAGTTTGTACCCAGTGGAGATAAGGCTCCACCGAGACAGAGTCTGGTTTTCCTAGAGACTCTCTTCCTTTCCTGTGAACGTGTTTCCATGCATGCACTATTTTTGTCTTTAGTGCTCTGTCATTTTCTCCTTCCTTGAAGAAAAGACCTTCCAGATGAGCATTACGCGGAATATGCCTCATTGGGTATCCAAATTGACGACGAACTAATACTGGATGATAGTTGATTCCTCCCTTAGTTCCTATAAGGGGTACATTTGGGAAATTTCCACAACGATCAATGATCATGATCCCATCATAGAATCGATTGTACCAATCGATGTCAGAGTTGGTAAGAAACATGATTCTCTGCGACCAACATAAAGTATTCTTTTGATCCTAAAATATAGCAGACTTGGGTAAGTGGGAAGTGAACCATTTGTATAGCAGGGGTACACAACATGTGATCATTCCTCCGCTGTATAAATTCCTTAAGTGTACAGAATGATAAGCATTTGCGAGTAAGGTTGGTACAGGGTTTCCAATCAGGAAAATCTTAATGGCGTTGATATCTACAAAGTTATCGATATTGGGAAACAAAAATAACCCGTAGGTAAGCAAAACAAAGATGCTTTCGAAAGCGGCCACGTTCCCTATACTAGAAAAGTACAGGGTTTTCTTTGTCAAGAACTGGGCTGGCAAACCCTGGATTCCCCCCCCTCCCTTAATGGTCATGTGAGTCTTGACTTCTGACTCGTCCAAATAGATTGCTCTCGTAATGGTTTGATCCTTTGGAATTTCTTCCAGTCCAGAAAAGGGTGCTTGATCAGTAATATGCAAATCAGTCAGGTGAGAGTACTCCTTCAGTGTTGGTGCTAGTTGATAATCCAGGAATGTGAAACAGTGATAGACCGGATCGTAGAACTGGATTAGTGTGGACAGGATTCCTTCGATTACATGGACCCTTAATAGAGATAGCACTCCTCCATACTTGGCTCTGAAAGGCTCGGGGTTGGTGATCATTCTCGCCAGACCTCTTAAATCCTCTAGTTTTGGAACCTTAAAGGTGTACTTATGAGTTTTCCTTCTACCGAAATCCATTAGTGCAATTTCTTTATCTGACATTTGCAATCATTGTCTTAGTTTAGTTTGAAAAAGAGAGACTAGAAGAGAAGATTTTTCTTTGTTTTAATGTTTTTTTAGATGAATGCAAGAATGCAGCACACAAAAACATAGAAAAAACATGGGATCAAAGGGTCGGTGTCATGAAGTCCAGGCTCTACCCATCCCCAAAGGTTTATACTGGTGATTTTTTGCACCTGTCCGCAAAATCATTGACCCGTCTTGGGATTACAATAGCAAGCGGATTGCCAGCGAGCTGATGTATCTTAGAGTGATTTCAGATGAGGGTAGTATCGCGTGACAACTATTCCCGGTAGCTTCCGCACTACAAAATGGTTTCAGTCTACTAAAAACCTCAGCTTCTCAGATAACCCAATCGACCACACTACTTTCAACAACCAAAGTCGTATAGGCAATGTATCTGCAAAGGGAGTCTCCACTGAGTTTGATGGTCGACCGGGGACTCTTAACTGGGATTCACTCCCCGTAAGATTACCCGTATAATGCCATCCCCTATCCTAGGTGTATACTCAATCTTTCCACATGCGCCATCACACGCATTCCCATTAGTAGAAAAATAAACATAGATATCAATTAGGAAAAGCAGTATATATATTTGTCTTAATCATCCTAGACCTCTAGTCTTATGATCCTATACAGACAATGACTCCCCAGCAGAGTCGCCATTTTTGTGATACTTCGAGAACTTAAGGTTTCATCCCTTGGGAATGCAAGAAAGAATGCCTCCCACTGTGGTCGCCACTTTTCTGTTGCGGCCACAGTGAAAATGACTTGTTTAAGGTTTCTACCTAAAACTGTAAGAATGACTCCCACTGTGGTTGCCATTTTTCTGTGGCGGCCACAGTGAAAATGACTTGTTCAAGGTTTCTACCTAAAACTGTAAGAAAGAATAACTCCCACTGTGGTCGCCACTTTTCTGTGGCGGCCACAGTGAAAATGACTTGTTCAAGGTTTCTACCTAAAACTGTAAGAAAGAATGACTCCCACTGTGGTCGCCACTTTTCTGTAGCATGATTTTTATGGTTTCGAATCACTATCGCTTTGGTACTACAGTTCGATTCATTTTTTATCCTGTTAAACTGATTAAGGAAGGGAAATAGATGTCTCTAATTAACACTGCTTGCATACTGAGGTTAAACAATCAAAATTGTTGGTTTACATATGCTATCAAAATAGGGGGGTCCTTCTTAGGGTTATTTTCTTAAGAATACAAGTGTCTGGATTATCTGTGAGGCTTTTGGTTAGGATACTAGACCTGATTTTCTTTGGTTGATGTGTGGAGGTACTGGATTTCCAGTTTTTGATTAGTATGCTCGCTAAGATTTTACAATCTCATGCCTACGTATTCCCAAAACAGGGAAATCAGAGTGATCGTAGTTCCTCCTATTCTATGGGAGGAAAGAGGTGTTTTGGTGTCTTGTTCAAAGCCCAAGACGTGAAGCTAAAGGTGGTTTGTATCTTGTTCAAAGCCCAAGATATGAAGCTAAATGGTTTTGGCTGAGAGAGAATTTGTCATCTCTAAAGAGGAGTTGTTGATGTTTGTATGCTGTGAGCAAGGCACAACTTTGATGCTAAAAGGTTGATTGACTCAACCGGGGTTTTCTTTATACAAAGCCTAAGAGAAGGCGGGAAGTTTGACTTTTCCGGAGGAAAATGTTCTTTCTGTCTTGTACAAAGCCCAAGGTTGAGGCTAAAAGGGATTTTGACTCCGTTGAGGAGAATGTATCTTGTATAAAGCCCGAGAAGGAGGCTGAAAGGGTTTGACTCAACAAGATAGTACTTTTGTCTGTCCTGTATAAAGCCCAAGACGGAGGCTAAAAAAGGTTGACTCAACAAGAGAGTCTGAAGGTTGATTGACTCAACAAGAGAGTCTTTTATACTCAACAAAAGAGTGATTTGATGTCTCGTACGAAGCCCGAGATTGAGGCTAAAAGGAGGTTGACTCAACAAGAGAGCTTTTTATACTCAACAAGAGAGTGTTTTATATGTCTTGTACAAATCCCAAGATGGAGGCTAAAACTGGTTGACTCAACAAGAGAGTCTTTTATACTCGACTCAACAAGAGAGTGTTTTTCTATCTCGTACGAAGCCCGAGATAGAGGCTAAAAGGAGGTTGACTCACCAAGAGAGTCTTTTATACTCAACAAGAGAGTGATTTATATGTCTTGTACAAAGCCCAAGACGGAGGCTAAAGGTGGATTGACTCAACAAGAGAGTCTTTTATACTTAACAAGAGAGTGTTTTATATGACTTTTACAAAGCCCAAGACATAGGCTAAAAGTGGATTGACTCAACAAGAGAGTCTTTTATACTCAACAAGAGAGTGTTTTATATGTCTTGTACAAAGCCCAAGACGGAGGCTAAAAAGTGATTGACTCAACAAGAGAGTCTCAAAAGGTTAGCTCTGCTAGGGAGAACCATTTGTACAAAGCCCAAGAGGAGGCTGTCTTACCGCTGTGGATTCTGGAGATCCTGAAGCAGGTCCAAGTGTGGGGAACTCTCATGGGAGAGACCGGGTTTCTGCTGGAGATTGATCCAGAGTGATCGGTGTTTTTCCTATGTTTGAAAGGAACTTGAGAATTTCTTTGAGACTCAAGGGTCTTAGAGTGTCCAAGTCTAGAGTTTTATCTTTTGTACAATGCCCAAGAGGAGGCGCGGGCATTAAGGGATGAGTATCAACTCTAAAATGGTCGGAGTTTTTGACGCGGGAAAGACCGCTCTAGCAAAGGATGACTAAGTTCTGTCTTATACCTTTAAGAGGTCGTCAGGGTCCTTGTATTAAGCCCAAGAGAAGGCATGAGAACTTCTAAGAAGCCGAAGGGTCCTTGTACAACGCCCAAGAGGAGGCGGGGATGCTTTTAGGAAGCCTGTGGGTCCCCAAACCAAGAGAAGTTCAAGAAATGCAATTCACCGAGAAGAGATCATTCCAGGAAAGTTCGAGAATTTGGAAGAAACTCAAGAGATGCCATTCACGGAGAAAAGATCATCTCTGGGGAGTTAGAGTTTCTTTGACAATTTTTAGGGGTGACAGTCTAAGAAAAGGTTCACCTAGAATACTGCCTTTCTCTTTGTTCCATATTGTTTAACCCCGAGAGAAGGGAAGACTGTATCTGGAATCCTACGGGGGATCTAGTTTTGTTTGTATTTAAGAGTGACCAACAGGGCTTTACCTATTGTTGGACGTAGTTGCCGGGGAAAACTCTAAATAACTATACTAGTATTACACAGTGGATATTGTAGCGCGATTTTTATGGTTTCGAATCACTATCGCTTTGGTACTACAGTTTTTTATCCTGTTGAGCTGATTAAGGAAGGGAAATAGATGTCTCTAATTAACCCTACTTGTAAACTGAGGTTGAACAGTCAAAACTGTTGGTTTACGGATGCTATCAATAGGGGGTTCTTTTTTAGGGTTATTCGCTTAAAAATAGTGTCTAGGCTATTGGTAAGATGTTAGGTCTGATGCTTTTCGATTGATGTGTGAAGGTGCGGGATTTTGGGTTTTTGATTAGTATGCTCGCTAAGATTTTGCTATCTTATGCCTACGTATTCCCGAAACAGGGAAATCAGAGCGATCGTAGTTCCTCCTATTCTATGGGAGGAAAGAGGTGTTTTGGTGTTTTGTTCAAAGCCCAAGACGTGAAGCTAAAGGTGGTTTGTATCTTTTTCAAAGCCCAAGATGTGAAGCTAAAGGGTTTTGAGTGAGAGAGAATTTGTCATCTCTAAAGAGGAGTTGTTGATGTTTGTATGTTGTGAGCAAGGCACAAATTTGATGCTAAAAGGTTGATTGACTCAACCGGGGTTTCTTTATACAAAGCCCAAGAGGAGGCTAGAAGTTTGACTTTTTCGGAGGAAAATGTTCTTTTTGTCTTGTACAAAGCCCAAGGTTGAGGCTAAAAGGGATTTTGACTCCGTTGAGGAGAATGTATCTTGTATAAAGTCCAAGATGAAGGATGAAAGGGTTTGACTCAACAAGAGAGTACTTTTGTCTGTCCTGTATAAAGCCCAAGACGGAGGCTAAAACAGGTTGACTCAACAAGAGAGTCTGAAGGTTGATTGACTCAACAAGAGAGTCTTTTATACTCAACAAGAGAGTGATTTGCTGTCTCGTACAAAGCCCGAGATTAAGGCTAAAAGGAGATTGACTCAACAAGAGAGTCTTTTATACTCAACGAGAGAGTGTTTTATATGTCTTGTACAAAGCCCAAGACGGAGGCTAAAAGTGGTTGACTCAACAAGAGAGTCTTTTATACTCAACAAGAGAGTGTTTTATATGTCTTGTACAAAGCCCAAGACTGAGGCTAAAAGGGATTGACTCAACAAGAGAATCTTTTATACTCAACAAGAAAGTGTTTTGCTATCTCGTACGAAGCCTGAGATTGAGGCTAAAAGGAGATTGACTAAACAAGAGAGTCATTTATACTCAACAAGAGAGTGTTTTTCTATCTCGTACGAAGCCCGAGATGGAGGCTAAAAGGAAGTTGACTCAACAAGAGAATCTTTTATACTCAACAAGAGAGTGATTTATATGTCTTGTACAAAGCCCAAGACGAAGGCTAAAAAAGGGATTGACTCAACAAGAGAGTCTGAAAAGGTTAGCTCTACTAGGGAGAATCATTTGTACAAAGCCCAAGAGGAGGCTGCCTTACCGCTGTGGATTCTGGAGATCCTGAAGCGGGTCCAAGTGTGGGGAAATTTCATGGGAGAGACCGGGTTTCTGCTGGAGATTGATCCAGAGTGATCGGTGTTTTTCCTATGTTTGAAAGGAACTTGAGAATGTCTTTGAGACTCAAGAGGTTTAGACTATCCAAGTCTAGAGTTTTATCTTTTGTACAATGCCCAAGAGGAGGCGCGTGCATTAAGGGATGAGTATCAACCCTAAAATGGTCGGAGTTTTTGACGCGGGAAAGACCGCTCTAGCAAAGGATGACTAAGTTCTGTCTTATACCTTTAAGAGGTCGTCAGGGTCCTTGTATTAAGCCCAAGAGAAGGCATGAGAACTTCTAAGAAGCCGAAGGGCCCTTGTACAACGCCCAAGAGGAGGCGGGGATGCTTTTAGGAAGCCTGTGGGTCCCCAAACCAAGAGAAGTTCAAGAAATACAATTCACCGAGAAGAGATCATTCCAGGAAAGTTTGAGAATTTGGAAGAAACTCAAGAGATGCCATTCACGGAGAAAAGATCATCTCTGGGGAACTAGAGTTTCTTTGACAATTTCTAAGGGTGACAGTCTGAGAAAAGGTTCACCGAGAATACTGCTTTTCTCTTTGTTCCATATTGTTTAACCCCAAGAGGAGGGAAGACTGTATCTGGAATCCTACGGGGGGATCTAGTTTTGTTTGTATTTAAGAGTGACCAACATGGCTTTACCTAGTTCTAGACGTAGTTGCCGGGGAAAACTCTAAATAACTATACTAGTATTACACAGTGGATATGTGACAAGTATATAAAAGGATGTGAAAGAAGACTTACAGTGAAGCAGCCCCACAATACAGTTATGTACATATGAAAGCGGTAAATGAAAGCGGATAAACACTTACCCGTTGTAGAGCTTCCATGTTGTTTGGTTAGTTGTTCAACAAAGAAAGTTTTGATAACAGCATATATTTGACTTCAAAATCAAAGGAGGAAGTGCTTTGAAGAGATTGTTGGGGCTTACAGCTCAAGGAGAGGCCCAAGTTTTAACGATGATTGCATCGTTGTTTAAAAAACTGTACAGAGGGACTTATACAATATGTGAGGCCTAAAAAGTTTTTATGTACAAGGGGATAGGTCCAGTTGATTTGATTATAAAGGCGACGACCACGCCGAACGTTTGAAAATATACAGAGGGACTTATACAATGTGTGAGGCCCTAAAAGGTTTATTTACAAAAGGATATGGTCTTACACTCTACCAAGAGGCCCAAAGAGTTTTAAAATGATTGATGAGGGTTGAATTTATCAAAAACCCAAATTTGGTTTCAAAAAGGAATTAATTTTGTTTAAAAATTAATAGAGATTGATGAGAACATGTGAAAAATGAGTGGTGATCTAGGATTCATGCTTCAAAACTCATGTTTATATCCACAAAATGATTGGAAACCAATTAAATTTGGAAAATCAAGGGAGAAAAAAAATTTTAAATGTTGAAAAACAAATAAAATATTAATTCTTTGTAAAAATATCAAGTATATGAAATAATTAATATTTTTGGTATTTTTTGGTAAAATAAAATATTTTAACATTTTTGTGAATTATCAAAAAACGAATCAACTCAAAATCATTAAAACTCAGAGAGAAATTAATTTTTGAATCAATTAAATAAAATCACAAAATTCAAATATTTGAATTTTCAAAAAGGGCGCCAAGAACATGGCAAGAACACGCGTCACCCTCTGTTTCTGCAGATTTGCATTTTCTATCCAATCTCACTGAATACTTGATGATATCATACAATCTAAATATCAATCTGCTCGTTTTCACCTCACGATCATGTCTATGGTCTTTAATTTCATTTAGTTTAAGCACGGAATAAGAAATCAAAGAGAAACCTCAAGAACCCTAAAGTTTGCTTGAAGGCTAAGAAATTCCATACACGATTCAAACAAAGAATTGATTGAGGGTAAACACTCTATGCATGATTATAAACATATGGCCAAATTATTGTGCAGCAAAAAATGCATGGATCATAGAGTTGGAAGAGTTCATGCTTACTTCTTGCAGCTGGTGATCGTGTTTTGTGTTAGAGGTGTTGCAAGCTGGTTCCAATGATTTATACAGCTTCCTTAGGTGCCAAGTGATGTGCCTGAATGCTTGGAGTGTTTTGAAACAAGCTGGAACTGAAGATGGTACCCCAACTGCAAGTTTGCTAAAAGCTTGAGCAGTTGGATGGTGATTTTGAGAAATCAGTGTTCCAGATGTTGTTTAAGCGTTTGGATCACTTCTATATGATGTTTATGAGGTGTGTGTGTGTGTGTGTGTGTAATTGGTTTGGTTGGAATAGCTCTCAAACTCAAAACCCGATAGTGACTTGCTTTGGAAGGCAAATTTGGAAGTGAGAAGGTGATTTTGAGGAAAGCATATGTTTGATGGCTTTGGTGTACTCAAACTGAGCACAAATGAGCTCTATTTATAGTAGAGCAAGTTTGTTTTACAAGCAATAGTGAATGGCAACTGCTGCAGAAGTTTGGCAAATGTTGATCAATAGGAATCCAAGTCTCCTCTAGCCAATGGCTAGAGGTTAGAGCACAGGCTGCTGGTTCCCTAGTTCTTGGATAAGTCTTGACTGAATTCAGTTGGAAAGGGCTCAGTCCATGCCACCTTGGTGCATCCATTAAATGCTCCAAACCAAAATCGGAGTCTTGTCCCTCTTTTAGGCATTTCTAGGTTTCGCATGCTACTTTTGGTTCCAAGGACTTGGGAGGCTGATGGATCAATGTTTATCCCTCCTTGGTCTCCCCCTGAGGTGTTCATATGGATAAACTTGTTTGTCATTTGCAAAATTTGCTCAAATCGAGCAAAATGCACAAATCTGCTTTGTTATGACAGTTGCAGCAAGGCATGTTGCCACTGTCATAACTCTTAGCTCAGGTTGAGTTTGATGGGGTTCTTGGCCATTTTGGAAAGATCTTATATGATACAACACATGTGTGATCATAGTTTGTCTTGATACTTTTTGGATTCAAGTGAAAAATCCCCCTACTTTTGGAAAAAAAGAAAAACAGATTCTGACTTAGTGAAAATTTCACTAAGTGTTGGAAAAAGTGACATTTCATGTTTTCAGCCATTTTGATCCAACCATAACTCAAAATCCATGATGAATTGGAGTGAGGTGTGGTTGAAACTTTTAAAGTATGCCATGAGAGCTACAAATCCATCTTTGGATCAGCCCAAATGGTTGCTTGGATCTCAAGTTATGATCCTTGGAAGTTGGTACCCTAGCCACTTTGTTCCATAACTTAGAAAAATTCTAAGTTTTTTATGGTTACCCCTTTTACAAGTTATCTCACTTTTCTTGATTTTTCTTGATGAATGATGATCCCAATCACATATTAACATCATTTTAAGGTCAAAGAACCATAATTGTGAAAAATCTCAAAAAGTCAAAGTTGACTTTTGTGCATAGTTAACTTTTTGTCAAATGAACTCCAAACTGTGCGATCCTCTATGAAATCAAGTCCTTGACCTAAATTAAACTTGATGGATTGATTTCATAGGTGTTATAGGGTGTATTGAATCATGTCCCATGGTTTGGGAGCATGCCTGGGTCAAAAGTCAAAGGCACAGTTGACTTTTCCCGCGAAACCCTAATTGTGGTTCTGATGAATTTGAAACTTGTTGATCAAGCTTCTTGGATCAATCCATTGTTGCAAATGGATCAATGTAGTGTGTTAGAGAGCCTCAAATCCTCTCTTGAAGTCTTGGCTCATGTTTTGTCCCAAAAGTCAATTTAGGGGTGAATTAGGTCAAGAAACCCTAATTCCTGATTTTTTATGAATGCATCCCCTGAGGCAAAATTGACTTGATGATTGGGTTCATGATGTCCCTTGGAGCATCTTAGGTTGTGCTTTGAAGCCTTTGGCTCATTCCCAGAGTAAAATTTTCATCTGGAGGCCCCAGTCGACCAAAACCCTAATTTGGTGACACTGGCGATCTTGAGGCTTAATCCACTTGGAATGTTGCAGCCTTGTGCTTGATTCTTGGTTTGGGAGACCTCTTGATCCATCTTGGATATATGAGAGGTTTAGACAAATTGAAGATCATGTCATTGCTTGATTGATCCTTTGTCTAAGAGCTCTGAGAGGGCTTGAAACCCTAAGTTTGATTGTAGTGGATGCTCACCCATCTTTGAGGAGACTAATGAGGTATGATGGTCCATCCATATTGTGATGATGATTTGCACAATGATGGGAATCTTAGTGGTCAAAATTTGGGATATGACAGATGCCCCTATTTAATCTTCTTGGACCCGAAGGTGTGAATGACCCGAAATTTTGATGGTGGTTATAAATGGTGGTTCACGCATCCTTCTTCTTTTGCTAAGAAATGATGCTTAGAAAAGGTAAACTTCCCCTCGACCCTGGTTTCCTACCAAGGAACTGGTCTTAGGTTCTGAAATGAACTTCCCCTCGATCCTGGTTTCCTACTAAGGAATTGGTCTCAGTTTCTGAAATAAACCTCCCCTCGATCTTGGTTTCCTACCAAGGAACTGGTCTCAGTTGCTGAAATAAACTTCCCCTCGATCCTGGTTTCCTACCAAGGAACTGGTCTCAGTTTCTGAAATAAACCTCCTCTCGATCCTGGTTTCCTACCAAGGAACTGTTCTCGGTTTCTTTTGTCAATAAACTTTCTTGACAAGGGACGCTATTCGTAGCGGTTTTCCTTAAACTTCTCGCCGAATTTTCCTGGGGAGATGCCATTTGATAGAAAAACTTTTGATGTTAGACTTGCTGGGGAGACCCATTCGTCTGAGTTGTAGAGGTACACAAACTTCTCGGTCGGAGACGCCATTTGTCGGCTTTACTGGGGAAAGCAGGTCTCTTGAGAGACTGTAGTCGCTTGGGGTGTTACATCATACTTTTCTCGGGATCTTTTCGGAGAAATGCCATATGATGTGATCCAATTTTGAGGTGCTGATGACCATTTCGTCAGCGGATTTTTTCGGAGAAAAACGGTTGCATTGCCGAATCTCTGATTAAGAGACTTTCTCTGGGGATTTTCCTTAATCTGGGAAAGCGAATACATCATCTTCAATGGCAAAGAGTGACGGTGGCTGAAGGTTCTCTGGCCTTTCAGAGGTTCAAGTTATCAAAGAGGTCAAGGGACCCACTTCAATTCAGCAGCAAAGTGGAGGAGCGGTTGGTCAGACGCCACCATTCCCGACGAGGAAAAAACTGACAACTCAGTTAAAAAGACATTTATCACTAGGGAACAAGACCGACTAGAGTGATAGTGATGCAATATGAATATGAATGTAAATCAATAATGCATGATGTATGTATGTATATGTTGACAAAACTGATACGACATACAGACTAGTGGATGAACACGACTGGATACTCGGCCACAGCAGGAGATGAAAAGTATCGCTGGTTCAGAAAATAGCAATTCTGCCTTACTTAGGAGGGATAGTCCCTGTTGGGAGCTACGTTGGTCGGGCTTGGGAGATGATAACTCTGTTGAGGGTGTCAGCTGAAACCTAGTCTCTGACACAGTTGATCCTTCATTCAGGTGTACTGGCTAAGAAGGAGTACTTTGATTCTGCACTTTGAAGCTCAATTGCTCCTGGAGAAACGATCGATGTTCTTTCGATGTTCAACAGTGAAAAGAAATTGCCATCTTTATTTTAAAAGCAGAAAAAGTTTAACAAGTAAATTCATTTTTGTTTTATTTCAAGAATCGTTAATCACGTTAAAACGTCGTTCTGTAAAGCTAAAACAAATAAGAATTGCAAACAAAAGCACTAGGGCTCAAATTTTATTGATAGGATGGAAATCAGCCAAACGCGTGATTCCATAGAGTATTTACAAAGTTTAGAAAATGGTAATTTAAGGGAAAAAGGGATACATTGAAACATGACGACCGCTATCCTTCTACCAACTTTGAATTCTAGACATCCTGAGCTTCTCTCGAAGATGACCTTGACTGGAGTTTTTCTTCTGATGGATGGAATTATTGCTGAGGAGTTAAACTGATCAGACGTAGTTACTTGCTATTAATCCCTAATTTTTGCCTAGATTGTACTTTGAGATTTCCAATCCACCGGGATGATTTTTTATTATGTCTCTAATTTTTTCCTGGACCGCCCTTTCGGGTTTTCAATCCACCGAGACGTTTTTTTCTATTTAGGCGAAGTATTTCTTGACTACATCAACATTCGTGGGGTAGACAAACTCTTCTCCATCCATGGTTGCGAGTCTCAAGGCGTCGCCTGAGAAAGCTTTCTTGACCACATAAGGGCCATTATAATTCGGAGTCCATTTGCCCCGCGAATCAGTGAGGAATGATTGTATCTTTTTTAGCACGAGGTCTCCTTTCCTGAAGACGCGAGGTCGGACCTTTTTATCAAATGCCTTCTTCATCTTTTGTTGATATAACTGACCATGGCATAGTGCTGTTATTCATTTTTCTTCTATCATATTCAGTTCATTGTGTCGACTTTTACACCATTCAGCTTCTGTTAGCTTAGCTTCCATCAATACCTGAATTGATGGGATCTCTACTTCTATGGGAAGCACTGCCTCCATGCCATATACTAGAGAGAAAGGGGTTTCCCCTATTGAAGTGCGGACAGATGTGCGATAACCGTGAAGAGCAAAGGGTAGCATCTCATGCCAATCTTTATAGGTTACAACCATCTTTTGAGCGATCTTCTTGATGTTCTTGTTAGCCGCTTCTACCGCTCTGTTCATCTTGGGTCGGTAGGGAGATGAGTTATGGTGTTCGATCTTGAACTCAGCACACAACTCTTTCATCATCTTATTGTTCAAGTTGGATCCATTATTAGTAATGATCTGGCTTGGAGCACCATAACGGCGGATGATATTGTTTTTGACGAATTGGACCACCACTTGTCGGGTTACATTGGTGTATGACGCAGCTTCGACCCACTTGGTGAAGTAGTCAATGGCCACCAGGATAAACCGATGTCCGTTTGAAGCCTTAGGTTCGATCATGCCGATCATGTCGATTCCCCATATGGAAAAAGGCCATGGGGAAGAAAGAACTTTGAGATGTGTTGGCGGTGCATGGATTTTGTCTGAGTATATCTGACACTTATGACACTTCCTCATTTACTTGTAGCAGTCGGATTCCATGGTCAACCAGTAGTACCCTGCTCTTAGAATTTTTCTCGTCATTGTGTGTCCGTTGGCATGAGTTCCAAGGGATCCTTCGTGAATTTCTTTTATCAGCATGTTTGCTTCTGGTCTGTCTACGCATCGGAGTAAGATCATGTCAAAGTTTCTCTTATAGAGTGTATCACCACTCAAGAAGAAGCTGCCTGCTAGCCTTATGAGGGTCTTTCTGTCCTTTCTGGATGCCCCAGGGGGATACTCTTGTTTCTGAAGGAAGCATTTGATATCGTGGTACCAAGGTTTGTCGTCTATGACTGCTTCAATCGTGAAGATGTAAGCGGGCCTTTCAAGATGCGTTATGCCAATCTTAGGTAAGTCATTCCATTGACCCACACTAATCATGGAAGATAGGGTGACTAATGCATCAGCCATGTGATTCTCTTCACGAGGGATATGATTAAACTCGATTCTGTTGAAGAAATGTAACAACCTTCTTGCGTAGTCTTTGTAGGGAATCAGTCCTGATTGATATGTGTTCCAATCTCCTTTGATTTGATTGATAACCAGGGCTGAGTCGCCATATACGTCCAAGTTCTTGATCCTTAAGTCGATCGCTTCTTCGAGACCCATGATACAAGCTTCGTATTCGGCCTTGTTGTTTGTGCATTTGAACGTAAGTCTAGCGGTGAAAGGAATGTGGGTACCCTGAGGTGTTATGATGATTGCCCCAATTCTGTTTTCGTAATGATTTACAGCTCCGTCAAATATTAGTCCCCATTGGGAACCTGGTTCTGGCCCTTCACTGGGTAGCGGTTCATCGCAATCTTTCATTTTTAGATACATGACATCTTCATCTGGGAAGTCAAATCCGACTGATTCCTGATCGTCAATCGATTGATGAGCCAAATGATCGGCTAAAACACTTCCCTTAACGGCTTTCTGAGCGTGATACTTGATGTCGTATTCTGACAACAACATCTGCCAACGGGCAATCCTTCCCGTGAGAGCAGGTTTTTCAAAGACGTACTTGATCGGGTCCATTTCTGAGATTAACCAAGTAGTGTGACGAATCATATACTGCCGAAGATGTTTGGCTGCCCAAGCCATAGCATAGCAAGTTTTCTTGAGCATAGTATACCGAGTTTCACAGTCCGTAAACTTCTCGCTCAAATAGTAAATGGCAGATTCTTTCCTTTTTGTTTCGTCTTGTTGGCCAAGTACACTACCCATCGAGTCTTCCAAGACTGTTAGGTAGATAATCAGTGGTCTTCCCTCCACTGGTGGTGATAGAATCGGTGGGTTCAACAGGTATTCCTTGATACTGTCAAAGGCGGTTTAGCAATCTTCTGTCCAAACGCAGTCCTGATTCTTTTTGAGTAATTTGAAAATCGGCGCGCATGTCGCGTTCATGAGGAATATAAATCTAGAAATGTAGTTCAAACGTCCCAAGAATCCCTTGACTTGTTTTTCAGTCTTTGGAGAAGGCATTTCTTGAATGGCCTTGACCCTGCCAGGATCAACCTCAATTCCTTTCTGGCTGACGATGAACCCTAAGAGTTTCCGTGAACAGACACCGAACGTGCACTTATTGGGATTCAAGCGGAGTTTATACTTTCTCAGATGCTCGAATAGTTTTGACAGGTGGGTCACATGTTCCTCTTTTGTGTTAGATTTGGCAATCATATCATCGACATATACCTCGATTTCTTTGTGTATCATGTCATGAAACAGAGTAGTCATGGCCCTTTGATAGGTTGCCCCGGTATTCTTCAAACCGAACGGCATTACCTTGTAACAAAAGGTGCCCCATGGGGTAATGAACAAAGTTTTCTCCATGTCTTTCGGCGCCATTTTGATTTGGTTATAGCCCAAGAATCCATCCACAAAGGAGAAGACTTTAAACTTTGCTGTACTGTCAACCAGCATGTCAATGTGTGGTAAAGGAAAGTCGTCCTTCGGACTTGCTTTGTTCAGATCCCTGTAGTCTACACACATTCATACTTTTCTGTCCTTTTTCGGAATTGGTACTATGTTGGCTAACCATTGAGGATATTCTGATGTGGCGAGGAAACCCGCGTCAATCTGTTTCTGTACCTCCTCTTTTATTTTGATGGCCATGTCTGGATGAGTTTGTCTCAACCTTTGTTTTACGGGTGGACATTCTGATCTCAACGGTAGATGATGTTCCACGATGCTTGTATCCAACCCTGGCATGTCCTGATAGGACCAAGCAAATACATCGGGAAACTCTTTGAGAAGCTTTATCAAACTTTCTTTGACAGTTGGACTGAGTAGCGCCCCAATCCTGATTTCTTTTCTCTCTTCTTCTGAACCTAAGTTGACCATTTTCAACGGGTCTTTGTGAGGTTTAATGGACCTTTCCTCTTGCCTGAGGAGTCGGGAGATCTCTTCTGGAATTTCGTCATCATCTTCTTCTTCAGCCCCAAATACCGAGAATTCAAAGTTGGAAGAAGGCATTGGATCGTATATTTCAATGGGGTTTAAAACAAGCAATCTGCATGACGGTATGATTTGTGTTTAGAAGAGATAGAGAAAATGCAAGAGTGTGTGCAGTGTATTTTTTTTTACTGCTTGTTTTTATTATTTGTTGTTTTTTAGGATTACCATTTTCTGAAAAAGTAAAAAGAGAAAACAGCAATTAATGCGGAAATTACAGAACGACGTTATTTTATTTATGATCTTGTCGATTCTTGAAACTACAGCCCTATAAAACAAAACTCTGTCGCTTTGGGCAAAGCGAAGAGGGACATTTACAGAAAATGAGCCCTATCAAAACATCCGTTTCACCTAGGCAGGATGAAAGGTTAAAACAAAGATGGCCATTACTTTGACTTATGAACGATCTTCAGAACATCGACTGCAACCCATTGGCGGCGAACTCCTCAATGAATCACAAATTCTGGTGCCTTCCCTGATTTGTCTTCAGAAATAACGCTGATTTATGGCGGAGCAGGATTGTTGGAATCTGTCTCCCAGGCAGAGTTGTCGTAGGAGGATTCCTCTGTTGTATTTTGAATAGTATTTATGCTCTCAGGCAAATCTCCCCATCCAGTTGGCTGGATGTCTTCGAGCCTGATACGAGAGCTTTCATGAGCAGTGTACTTGACCATGAAGTCGAATTTTCCACTCGGTTGTCCTAAGGTGTCCAACATTTCTTTGGAACTGGAGGAGTCATCTTTCTCGATGACGTTGACCTCGAGAAAAACATAGTTAATGAATTCTAGTCCTGCAAGCTATGCGAATTTATCGTCGTGCTGGATATTTTCTGAATGACCTGAGTGTTGGTCCCATGACATGGTCGGGACGCAGGTATTCTTTTCAATGATGCTCAGCTGATTTTCATTATTCGGCTGATTTTCTTGCCCCAAGTCTCCTGGG
Organism: Lathyrus tuberosus; assembly: GCA_022829125.1. Taxonomy (NCBI): domain Eukaryota; kingdom Viridiplantae; phylum Streptophyta; class Magnoliopsida; order Fabales; family Fabaceae; genus Lathyrus; species Lathyrus tuberosus. The sequence continues at coordinate 17,514,551 of JALAZF010000045.1, forward strand.
TACGGCTGCCACATAGGCATGTCATCCATTGGGCCATAATAGTCGTGGTCAAAGTTGCATTTCATCACAGTGTCTTCCTCTAATGAATTTGGCGGAGCACGACATCCTTCCGGATCACAATCTCCGTATATCATTTCGACATCTGACCTTGGTATAAATCTCAGAATCCGTGTGGGATAGCAAAAGGGCGTAGGCACCTCTTCCTGAGACATATAACCGTCCTCGTTAAGATAGGATTTCCATTCCTCATATGTGTCGGAGGAATTTCCCTCGTTGATGGTATGTACTTCTTGAGACACTGGGTGAAGGAAACCTCCACTGTGGAAGAAGTTCGGAGTGGGATGAAGACTTGTATCATTAGCAGCTGTCTGGGTACAGGTTGAGGAAAAGCCAAGACCTTTCTTTGTCTTGTTATCCGTAGGAATGACGAGCTATCCCCATCCTTTTGCGTTGTTACTCTCGATTACTTTGAGAGCATCTTTGTACGAGGAAATCAATGTTCCTTTCTCTAGTTGATTCTCATTGCTCACAGAAAGTGCCTGGAACTGAGTTCCAACAACCTCCTCGGGTTCTACATAAGTGGAAAATGATAGGTTACTCATGATCAAGGCTTGTTTTTTGCAGACCGTGACGAGTTGGTCGTTCTTTACAAACTTCAGCTTCTGGTGAAGTGTCGAAGTGACTGCCCCAGCCTGGTGTATCCAAGGTCTTCCCAAAAAACAAATGTATGTAGCTCGGATGTCCATGACCTGGAAAGTAACTAGGAAAATGTGAGGACCGATAGTTATGGGAAGGTCGACTTCGCCGATAACTTTTTTTCTGGACCCGTCAAATGCTTTGACGTCGACCTTACTGCCTCTCATCGGAGATTCTTTGAATGATAGTCGCATTAAAGTAGACTTCAGTATAACATTGAGAGCCGATCCAGTATCTACCAGTACTCTGGTTAAAGCATCGTCCTGGCAGTTAACTGTGATATTGAGCGCCATGTTGTGACTTTTTCCTTCTTCTGGAAATTCCTCATCACTAAACCCCAAGTTGTTGCAGGAAGTGATGTTAGAGACGATATGTCGAATTGTCGTATTGACACATCCTGTTCCATAAAGGCCTGTTCTAAGACTTTCTGTAGAGCCTCTCGGTGGGCTTCAGAACTGAGTAAAAGAGATAACACAGAGATCTTTGAAGGAGTTTGTAACAGTTGATCAATAATATTGTATTCACTCCTTTGGATGAGCTTCAGCATCTCATCATCATTCTTTGAAAGGTTGGGATCACTGGACTGATCGATTGGTGGATTAGGAACTTCTGTTTGAGGTTCCTTTTCTCTGTTAGGTTCTCCAACTCCTCTGTTGAAGATTCGACTGCTCCGTGTTACTCGAATGATGTCTGCAATATTCACGACGGAGGGTAATGGAACTTCTTTCCCATTCTCAACTATTGTTGCACCGTATTTGTAAGGGATAGCCTTAATTGATTCATACGGTAATAGTCCCAACAGATAGATAACTACAGGAGCCTTATGGTTTCTCTGACTGTCGTAAGTAACTTCAATCAGTTCCTGGTTAAGAACCTTTGATTCGTTGAGTAAAGGGATGATGGCACAAACATCTTTGGTCCTCTCACGATTAGAGATTACAATAACATCTTTGATCTGGTCAGTGAAATACTCGGGCATCAAGTTGATGGACCCCGAAATTGGGCACGGTTGAATCTCTTCGCGGTCCAACTGACTCTGAAGAGCTGCTCGTACGAGGTAGTATCCTTGGTTATTTTCCGAGCAGACTCTACAGCGCTCGTAGTTATATGGTGGCACCTGGCCACATCCGATTTATATGCAGTGTAACCTTACCAGGTCTATTTCCATAGATCGGACATCCTGAATTTGATGCCTAGTAGGGTTCCCGTTTGTCACACTGATTTGTTGCGTGTCTTCATCCATATAGATCGGAAGCCACTAGTGGTTTAACAAGTGTTGTAAAGTTCTTTGAATGAGAGCGCACCTTTGGTTACTCTCACAACATACTTTACAGCTCAGATAATCATGTGAAGTGAGAAAACTGAGTTGGACTTGCTTGGCGTATAACTCCACCAAGCTGGTATTCATCAAACAAATATCGAAGATTTGAATCATGTTGATCTGATAGGGATTTCTATCACGGTAGTCCTGGATCCACCCAAGATCCATCTGACGCTGGAGGGCCTCTTGTATGAAAGAGCATCCCTGTTTGTTTACCGAGTAAGTCAGACAGGAATTGTAATCATGTAATGGCAGATTATGATACTGGCTTTACCTTGAGTGCATTTCCACCAAGTTGACATTCATTGCACGGATGTCGTGGTTCTGAATGATGTTGGAACTTGTATAAGTCATGTTAACTCCACGAACTCGATGCTCTTGGATCCATCTGAGATCCAACTATTCCTGTAGAGCTGATTGCACTACAGAACATCCCTGATTGTTTTTAGAGCAGATATCACACTGGTGATAATTATGAGGTGGCACATGGCCATACCCGCTCTGTCTATAATGTATCTTGACCAAATTGGCCCTCAATAAGAGTACATTATGAATTTGATAGCTGTTGTTAGACTCTTCTTCTATCAAATTTACTGCGGCTTTCTCGTGTTGAGGCAGCGGGTTTGTGAGAACATTCGGATTCGTATCTTTGAAAGATAAGACCCCGCTCCTAACAAGCTTTTGCACATCCGATTTGAAATTGAGACAGTTTTCTATGTTATGCCCTGGTCCTCCTTGATGGTAAGGGCAAGTTTGATCCGCCTTAAACCAAAAAGGCAGATTTTCCGGTACTATAAGAGGAGACCTGGTTTGGACGTATCCCTTGCCAGTAAGAGTGGAAACAATTTTGCGTATAACATCGGTATAGGGTCGAACCCTAGTGGTCGAGTTGTACGGTTGTTGTACGGAGGGCGAGCCTGCTGAAGAGGCTGTTATGTCCTTTGCTGATATTGTTGTTGATTTGATTGGCTCTGAGTAACCTGAGGTTGATACGTAGGAACAGGCACATGGTTGATAGCAGGAGTTACGGCTGCTACTGGTTGGTATCGTCACCTTTGCTTTCCGAGAGAGATATTCCCAATATCTTGCTCTTTTTTCTTAGGGAGAGCACTACCGTATCATTTTGTACTACTTGATGATCCAGCATCTTTAACTAAACGTCCTTCTCGGACTGCTTCCTCAAGACGAACTCCCATGCCCACCATCTCGGTGAAGTCACTGGGCGCACTGGCAACCATTCTGTCATAGTAAAATGAGCTTAAGGTTTTCAAGAAGATCTTTGTCATCTCTTTTTCCTCAAGAGGTGGACAAATCTGAGTGGCAATTTCACGCCATCTCTGAGCGTACTCCTTAAAGGTTTCCTTGTCCTTCTGTGACATTGATCTGAGTTAATCTCTGTCTGGTGCCATGTCCAGGTTATACTTATATTGTTGAACAAAGGCATGTTGCTCTAAAATCCTAATCAGAGCATCTTGCTTTGGTCATCCTAACTGTCTACAACATGTTGCTCAAAAATCTCAATCAGAGCATCTTTATCTTTCAATAGTTGCTGTATTTTCTTACACTTCACATTGAGAATACAGTACTTGTTCCTCCAAGACCTCTTCTCCTGTTGAACTTTGTTGAGAGTAACCTAAAATTTTTCCGTCTCAGACATAAAATAAAGGACCGAGCCCCTTAATGGAAGAACTTCCTGACGAGGGTAAGGCATCCTCAGATTGAGAGCTCTAGTTTGTACCCAGTGGAGATAAGGCTCCACCGAGACACAGTCTGGTTTTCCTAGAGACTCTCTTCCTTTCCTATGAATGTGTTTCCAGGCATGCACTATTTCTGTCTTTAGTGCTCTGTCATTTTCTCCTTCCTTGAAGAAAAGACCTTCCAGATGAGCATTACGCGGGACATGCCTCATCGGGTATTGTAGCACCCCAAAATTTGCTCTCCTTACCTTTAGTACTAACTGGCTTATGTTTCATCTCATTTTGCATTATCATGTGTGCATATCATTGGCTCTTAGCATGGGGTCAAGGTGCCTGAGGCAGTTCAAGAGGAGAAGATGTTCTTCAAAGGGTCAAGCAAGAGTCCTTGTATTGTGACTCACTCTCTCCTAACCAGTGCAGAAATTAGGGTTTTGAGATTCTTGGGTTTAGTGCTCCAATGGGCAAGCCTCTTGGGCTTTTATCATCACCAAATGGCATATCTTATCTTTGTTGGAGAGGATACACATCATATTCAGAGGGATTTGGATTTGGAGACTGTGCTATTTCCTCCTAGACTGAGGGTACCAAAATTAGGGTTTGCTATAAAGTCAGTTATTTCTGATTTTTTGGGCAAGACTTGATTCCATGGTATTCCTTGGGTCCCTGAGTATCTAGGAATGGAAGATTGTCTATCAGTTTGGTTCAGGAGAAGTTCAATTAGCCAATGGATTGGGAATCAGGAGAATCAGGAGAAAAGTCAACAGTGAGAGGGGAAGTCAACTGTGAAATCTGGAGGTTCTCTTCAAGGTTTTCGAGGTCTCACATCCTCAGATGGTCTTCAAGAGTCAAGTATCATACCATTTATCAAGAATCAAGGGTTGGTACAAAAGTTACTAAATATGGAAATGACCTATAATTTGAAAGTTTCCTTTTTGGGCAAGTTCTTACACTACATTCAACTTGACTTTTCATCATCAAGGAAGCTTAAAATGAATTTTCCTCAAACATGAAAGTTGAAGATCTTTTTCTCCCCTTTCCAACAAGTACTAGTGGGTCTCCATATCATTTGTGAAACTCAAGTTATGATCAAAAGAAGGCAAAGTGGTTTTTAGGGTTCCATTTTCACAACTTTTGCATTTTGGGACATAGTGACCTATAATTGATTCCATGGCTTCATGTCACATTCTAACATCAAAGAACATTCCTCAAGGATCATTTTGTGCCTTGGAACCAAGAAATTTCATGGCTTATTCATTACTTATTTCACATGGTGCAAAATTGCCAAATTATTGAAAACTCATGAACCAAGACATCTCAAGGCCCAAATCAAATTCAGGTGTGATTAGCAATTGTTAAATAAGTGATCCACCATCAAGGGTTTAGATATACATGCATGTAGGAGGGTGTATTTCACATAATGCAATTTTCCAAAATCATCCAAAACTCATTAAGTGGGGAATTACCAAGGCCCAAATGGTGATCAGTGGATTAACCTAGCCTATTTAAGCTAACTCATGCTAGGGTTAGAGAAAAAGACACGTGATTTTGGAGAGTTTTCAAGTGAACCCTAAAAAATATCATTCCTTCGAATCTCACAATCTACAAGGGTTCTTCCAAAACTTCTTCCACAAACTTCATCCTTGGCATCTATAGAGCACAAATCGTCCATCACTTGAAGCTAATAGCAAGGGATACAGTCTGCATAATCTCAGGTTAGTGCAATTTGCATGTTCCTAAAACTCCTCTTTTTGATGCGCATAATAATCTGTGATTGTCGATGATCATTCTGGTATATTTTATTGTGTTTGGACGCATGGTTTGGTTGTATCGTGTGTTTAAAGTTTTTGAACCCTAACTTGTTGCGTGTGAATCTCCTTGTGTGTTGATTGTTTGCAAATTTTAATGTGATATTTGAAATCCTGATGAAATTCTGGTCAAGAAAGTGTATATGTTTACGTTTTCTGGTGAGTTTTTGGTTGCAGGTGACCGGAGAGGGTGGCCGGAACCCTAGCTCCGGCGGCCGGTGGTTGATTCAGTCCGGCGAGGGTTAAATTGAGGAAGATAAAGTTTTGACCGTTGATGGTTTTGATCCCACGGTCCACAGCATGCCACGCGTTCTAATTTTTGTTTTTATTTTATTTAGTTGTGTGTTTATTACCCTATGATTACTATTGTGTGCCTCAGATCATGTTCTCTCATCAAGTTTACCCTCTTATTATGTTGACTAATCTGGGACGTTGATTAGATCAGGTGGTTGGGAGTTTGCCAACAAATTAATTTACCATGTGCCTTACCACGTGCTACTCTTTATTTTATTTTAATTTCTGACAATTCAGTGCGTGCTTGCATACCATTACAATCACGTGCATGTGATCCTGACCGTTCATCTTGCATAAAACTTGAATTGTTTGACTATCTTTGGAGCGTTAGATTGATCTAAGGGTAAGGATGGAGTCAACATGGTGGACTGAAGCCCACATGTGCTTTTTTTGTTTTGTTTTATTTTTTCTGATGGGTTTTTGCTTTGGGCCTTCCTATTCACGCCCCTCCCCTTCATCCCATTATATTTTCCAACGTGTTTTATTACTAAACACACCCCCATGCTTATTTCTTCACTTTTTTATTTTTATTAATTATTGCATTTCATTTTAACATTTTAAAAAATAGTTTCTTGCATTAAATAATTCCCAAAAAATTCATGAATCACATTTAGCATTTAATAAAATTTTCTCAAATTTTATTTTTTATTTTTATTCTATTTTTATCATCTGAATTAATTATTTTAACAATTTCTTTTTTAATTTATTTCATATATGCATACCATGACTTGTCTATTTTATTTCTCATCATCCACAAAATATTTTGAACTCATTCCTTTTGTATTCATTCATCAACACATTGAATTGCATTAAAATATTTTTCTATCATTTTTAAAATCATTTCATATTGCATTTTAGTCCTCCTTTTTTGCATATTGAGTCATGTTTCTTGTCTGAACATTGCATGATTGTTTGAGTGACTTATATTTTGAATTTTGGCATGAGTTTTGGACATGTTATTTGCTTCTGGTTGAGATATGTTGATAATTAATTTGGTGATTTTAGAAGATGTTTTGCCAATTGTTTGATTGCTTTTATTTGAGGTCTTCTTGTATGCATATCTCTGACCATGTCTGATTACTTGTTTGAAAAGGCACTTGTGCCATCATTTGGGTTTGCATCTTTGACTTCATAATCCATGTTTAGGTCATCCACATTCTGTCTTGGTTGAGTTTCATTTGGTTTATTGTCACTTATCTCTGTTTGTACTAACCTTTTATGCAGGGGCTGAGGTAAGTTATTTGAGGGTGTGGATAGTTATCCATGTCCACTCTCACTCTTTCTGTCTCTCATATTTTCTCTTCTTTAGGCTTAGGTTATTGTTAAACCTCACTAACCATAGGTCACCCATGCATGATAACATTAGGACTCTTAGTTTCCCTTTAGAGTTTCCTTTGTGTCTTCTCTCTTCTCATCTCAAAACTTCTTGAAAACACTTAATAAGGATAAAGTGTATTGCGCATGAGCCTTAAGCGTGGGGAATGAGAATGAGGGGCTTCCTCTCATCTTTCTAGAGTGCTTAGCGAGCGTCCTGTCTTGGGACGATTCGTTAAGTATTCGTCCCTGTGCCCTAGACTTTGGTGCAATGCAAGTTATGAACTAACTCAAGTCACTTTTGTCTTAAACAAATACAAACAAACTTCAAACCTTTTTGTCCTTCGGGATTGTCAAACTAAAGGCTATTTTCAAAAAGGGCACGTTACTTTCCGTCTGAGTCGCAAACAGGCATTGAAATTCTGGTATCAGACGTGTGATGTTAAGGTATGATGTCACAACAACACACTCTGCACAATGGACAGCAAAACAGTAAAATAACACCAAGAATTATTGACCCAGTTCGGTTACAACCAACCTACTCTGGGGGCTACCAAGCCACGGATGGAATTCACTACTTGTAGATATAATTTACAGACTCAACGACCCGTTGACAATCTCCTAAACTTATACTCTACTAATGACTTCCTACCTAAGAAACCACTTAGGTATGAGAACACCACTCAATCCCTTACAAACACTCAAAGAACCCACTTTGAGTACCCTTGATCTTACTTCACAGCTTCGATCAATTCAAACAACTCTCTTTGCTTCACAGCTTTAGAGAGGACAGATCACCAATTCACCCTTGAATGGTTTACTCACGATTCGTACAAATATCTAAGACACTCAGCCTCTGCTCTTGATCTTCAATCTGTACTTTTTCCTTTGGTCTTGTGCGCTTTATATAGCTCCTGAATTGGGCTTGGACTTGTCACAATATTTGATCAGATTTGTTAATTAAAACTGAATCTTCAAAATAGATTTTATCCCCAAAATCTTTTTAAATCTTCAACCTTTTAATTCTCCAACAGATCTGCAATCAAATCTCCCATGTAACAGAAAATATCTATCCCAAGATATTCTCATCCAATGAGTCAACCACTCTCCACAATTCCAGCTAACACGCGTGCCCTAATAACATAACCTGCTGTTATTAATTCTGCAGGTCTGATGTTACAACATCACCTGTGTGACATCAGACATCCAACTTCAGCACTTAACTACTTAACACAGCCCAGTGTTAAGACTTCAATGTTACAACATCAGCACCTTGACATCAACATTGAATACCCTTTGTTTTACCAAAATTTCAGCCAATCCAGGAACTATCAATCTCCCCCTTTGGCTAATTTTGGCTAAAATAATCTCTGTACTCTGCACCTTCAGAGATTTCAGCAGCGGAATAATCTTCAGAAATTTGAAACTCATTAGCAGCAGTTTGACACTTTGCATAGTCTTCATCACTTGATCTGCTGCAGCACCATCTTCATTATTGACAACAGCCAATTGGTGCTCCTCCTCTAAAAACATGAACCAGCATCACAGCTGTTCAGTAGCTCACAATGTGCAGCAATTTACTCCCCCTAGATGTCTGCTTGGCTGCACTCTTCACATGTCATGATATCTTCAAGACTCCCCCTCAATAACTGCATTACCACTTTTCAACTAAACACCTTTTAGCAACATCAATCTATCTCCCCCTTAATTTCTGCATCACATTAGCAGCATATGGCACTAATCCTCTTGACTATCTTGGCTAACTTCTCCCCCTTTTTAGCCATAATTAGGCAAACTTCTCCTGGCAGTTGACTACACATTTTCAGAATCACCCCAACTGCCCACAACCCCTCTAGCAGATTCAGTCTTCATAAATGCAGATTCCCAATTTGCTTCTTAACCTTTCAAATTGGTTTGCATCCAAGGCTTTAGTAAATATGTCAGCCAGCTGGTTCTCTGTGGCTACATGTTCCAAGGTAACAACTTTTTCTTCTACCAGATCCCTTATGAAATGATGCCTTATGTCTATGTGCTTTGTCCTACTGTGCTGTATAGGATTTTTAGATATATTAATTGCACTCAGATTATCGCAGTACAAAGTCATAACATCTTGTTTAACATTGTATTCACTCAACATCTGCTTCATCCATACCAGCTGAGAGCAACTACTTCCTGCTGCTATATACTCTGCTTCAACAGTTGAGAGAGATACACAATTCTGCTTCTTGCTGAACCAGGAAATCAGATTGTTCCCTAGAAAGAAACATCCTCCTGAAGTGCTTTTTCTATCATCTGCACTTCCAGCCCAATCAGCATCACAGTATCCTTTTAAGACTGTCCCAGAATCACGGCTATATAACATTCCATAGTCACTTGTGCCATTTACATATTTCAGAATCCTCTTCACTTGATTCAAGTGACTTACCTTAGGATCAGACTAATATCTAGCACACACTCCAACAGCAAAGGAAATATCAGGTCTGCTTGCTGTGAGATATAGTAAACTCCCAATCATACTTCTGTACAAGCTGTGATCCACACTCACTCCATTCTCATCCTTGGATAGCTTCAAATGGGTGGGAGCTGGTGTCCTTTTGTGATTGGTTTTATCTAGGCCAAACTTCTTTACTATGCTCTTGGCATATTTGCTTTGAGAAATAAAGATAGAATCCTCCATTTGTCTGACTTGCAACCCAAGGAAGTAGCTAAGTTCTCCAACCAAACTCATTTCAAATTCTGATTGCATTTGTTTGACAAACTGTTTTACCATAGCATCTGACATCCCCCCAAATACAATGTCATCCACATAAATTTGGGCTACCATTAATTTTCCTCCTTCTTCCTTGACAAACAAGGTTTTGTCAATGCCTCCTTTTCTATACCCATTTGCTACTAAGAATTCTGTCAACCGCTCATACCAGACCCTTGGAGCTTGTTTTAAACCATACAGTGCCTTCCTCAATTTGAACACATGATTGGGGAAGTTTGGATCAGTGAATCCTTTAGGTTGATCCACATAGACTTCTTCATTCAGATAGCCATTTAGAAAGGCACTCTTCACATCCATTTGGAACAGCTTGAATCTTAGGTTATAAGCCATACCCAAAAGTAGTCTGGTGGATTCTAGTCTCGCCACTGGAGCAAACATCTCATCAAAGTTGATTCCCTCCACTTGAGTATAACCTTGTGCAACAAGTCTCGCTTTGTTTCTTGTAACCACTCCAAGCTCGTCTGACTTGTTTTTGTAGATCCACTTTGTTCCAATAACATTCACCCCTTCTGGTCTTGGCACAAGATCCCAGACTTCATTTCTCTTGAACTGCTCCAGTTCTTCTTGCATAGTATTTATCCAAAATTCATCTGTCAGAGCTTCCTTGACATTTTTTGGCTCAATTTTGGATACGAAGCACGAGCTAGCTATGATTTCTCTGGACCTAGTTCTTACTCCAGAATTTGGATCACCTATGATCAGCTCCTTAGGATGATCCTTCTGAATCCTAATAGAAGGATCCTTCTGAGGTTGCTCAGGCTCAGTGTCAGCAGTACTTGGGGATGGATTTCTTTCTTCAACTTCAACAACTACCTCATCAGTTAATGTTCCAACATCTTCTATGACATCCTCAACTTCATGCTTTTCTTCATCATCAATCACAACATTGATTGACTCCATCATCACTTTGGTCCTGGAGTTGAAGACCCGATAAGCTCTGCTGTTGATGGAGTACCCCAAAAATATCCCTTCATCGCTTTTGGAATCTAATTTCCTTCTCTGCTCTCTATCTGTCAGAATGTAACATTTACTACCAAACACATGGAAGTACTTAACATTAGGTTTTCTTCCCTTCCATAATTCATATAGAGTGGATGAAGTGCCTCTTCTTAGGGTGACTCTGTTGTGAATGTAGCAGGCAGTGTTCATGGCTTCAGCCCAGAAGTGATAAGGTAGTTTCTTGGCATGAATCATTGCTCTAGCCGACTCTTGTATAGTTCTGTTCTTCCTCTCAACAACTCCATTTTGCTGAGGGGTGATAGGAGATGAAAACTCATGACTTATACCTTCAGACGAGCAAAATTCTTCAAACTTACTATTTTCAAACTCTCTTCCATGATCACTTCTAATTCTGATGACCTTACTCTCCTTTTCTCTTTGGAGTTTAAGACAGAGCTCTTTAAAGACATCAAACACCTCAGATTTGTCTTTGATGAAATTCACCCAGGTGTATCTTGAGTAGTCATCCACAACTACATAAGCATATTTCTTTCCACCCAGACTTTCAACCTGCATAGGTCCCATCAAATCCATATGAAGGAGTTCCAATACTTTGGAGGTGGTGTCATGTTGAAGCTTCGGATGAGACATCTTTGTCTGCTTTCCTTTTTGACAGTCTCCACACACCTTTCCTTCCTCAATACTAAGCTTGGGAATCCCTATGACTACTTCTGAGGAGATAATTCTCTTCATTCCCTTAAGGTGAAGATGTCCCAGCTTCTGATGCCATATTTTGACATCATCTTCTTTAGCAAGCACACACGTGGAGGAATTTGAATTTTGCGGCACCCAAAGATAACAGTTGTCCTTAGATCTGGCTCCCTTCATAATGACTTCTCCTTTGTCATCTTTCACATTACATTCGGACTGTGTGAAATCTACTTTGAATCCTTGATCACAAAGTTGACTAATACTAATCAAATTAGCTGCTAGTCCTTTAACAAGAAAAACATTCTCTAGCTTGGGAGTACTGTCACAGTTTAGTCTTCCAATTCCCTTTATCTCTCCTTTGATCCCATCACCAAATGTAACATAGCCAGAAGACTGAGGTTTCACATCAACAAGCAGATTCTTTACTCCAGTCATGTGTCTTGAACACCCACTGTCAAAATTCCAGTCATCTTTGGTAGAAACCCTCAAGGACGTGTGAGCTATCAAGCTGGTAACTTTAGGTATCCATTTCTTCATCATCTTAGGCCTAACCTCTTGCTGTTTAGGTTGAGGAGTAGAATTAGGATATCCGTGAAGCTTGAAGCACGAGGACTGTATATGACCAATCCTGCCACAGTAGAAGCATCTGACTCTGCCATTTCTAAAGTGGTTAAATCTTCTCCCACTTTGATAATTCAATGGCTGCCACCCATACTGTTGTCTCCTCATTCCATAGTTGACTTGTCTTCTGCTGTATTGATGATGCTGTCTCTTAGACTGTCTTCTATGGTGATGAGGTTTCCTTCTTCCATAAGTCACAGCATTGTTGTATGCATAACCATACCATTTTTCCTGATGTTGATGTCTCTGCTGAGACATGTTCTGCTTGAACTTGACAGCTTGCATATTCTGGTGAAATTGGGGAGGCATATACTGACTAGCTCCTTGGGGCTGTATCTTCCTCTGATGAGGGCCATTCTTTTTCTCAGCATTTTGGGGCTGAACAATCTTCTTTGGGGAAGGGCCCTGTTTCGTAGGTTGATGTTGAGACAACGGTTGAGACATCTCCCTTTTTGTTCCTGAAGTGCTAGCCACATATCCTATGCCTGATTTATCTCCCGCAGATTTCTCTAATTGAAGAATTTTATCAAGATCAGCAGTACCACTGTTCATCATCCTAATGAATTTAGTCATCTGATCCAGTTGGGACTTAACTAGCACAACTTCGTTTTCCCGATCAGCTTTTTCATTTTCAAGCTGAGCAATCTGTTGTTTATGATACTTGTTTTCTTGACAAATCTCAGCACTTTTCAAACACAGCTCTTGATAAGTAGAAGCTAGCTCTTCATAAGTTATTTCTTCATCACTACCATCATCAGACACAACAGTTCCTGTTAAGGCTCTAGCATGCTTTGCTGACTCACCATCACTTTCACTATCAGATTCAGACCAGGAAACTGACATGCCCTTCTTCTGCTTCTTCAAGAATGTGGGACATTCTTTCTTGACATGTCCATACCCTTCACATTCAAAGCACTGAACACCTTTATCCTGACCCGTCTTCTCTTTATCTTTCTCTTTTGAATTGGTGATGTCAGAGGAACTGTTCTTGACACTAGGCTTGTAGTTATTGTTCCATCTTTTTACCACTTTGTTGAACTGCCTTCCCAACATTGCAATGGCTTGTGACAAATCTTCCTGAGAATCTTTGACTACCTTATCTTCTGCAGGAGTGGAGATCAAAGCAATACCCTTGGGCTTCTTTTCTGGTTCTTCTTCATTTAAACCAAGTTCAAAAGTCTGAAGAGATCCAATGAGCTCATCTACTCTCATCTTGCTGATGTCTTGAGCTTCTTCAATAGCAGTCACTTTCATCTTGTACCTCTTAGGTAGGGACCTAAGGATCTTCCTCACGAGCTTTTCCTCTGACATCTTCTCACCAAGAGCACTGGATGCATTAGCCAGCTCCAGAACACTCATGTGGAAATCATGTATAGTCTCATCTTCCTGCATCTTTAGGCTTTCAAATTTTGATGTTAAAATCTGAAGTCTTGACATCTTGACTCTAGATGTTCCTTCATGAGTAGCCTGCAAGACGTCCCATGCTTCTTTAGCAACTTCACAGGTATTGATTAACCTGAAGATGTTCTTATCCACTCTATTGAAGATAGCATTCAGAGCTTTGGAATTTCCAAGGGCGAGCTCATCTTCCTCCTTGGTCCAGTCTTCTTCGGGCTTTAGCTTAGGGGAACCTTCTTTGCCAGCATCATCCTTCTCACACATGACAGGTGCTTTCCACTCTTTAATAACAGCCTTCCAAGCCCTACTGTCCAAGGATTTTAAGAAGGTGGTCATCCTTGGCTTCCAATAGTCATAATTGGATCCATCCAAAATAGGGGGTCTGTTGACGAATCCTCCAACTTCTTTGTCCATCTTTACACCAGAAAGTAACTTCCCTAGATCTCACCCAGAGACAGACAGGATGCCTGCTCTGATACCAATTGAAATTCTGGTATCAGACGTGTGATGTTAAGGTGTGATGTCACAACAACACACTCTGCACAATGGACAGTAAAACAGTAAAATAACACCAAGAATTGTTGACCCAGTTCGGTTACAACCAACCTACTCTGGGGGCTACCAAGCCACGGATGGAATTCACTACTTGTAGATATAATTTACAGACTCAACGACCCATTGACAATCTCCTAAACTTATACTCTACTAATGACTTCCTACCTAAGAAACCACTTAGGTATGAGAACACCACTCAATCCCTTACAAACACTCAAAGAACCCACTTTGAGTACCCTTGATCTTACTTCACAGCTTCGATCAATTCAAACAACTCTCTTTGCTTCACAGCTTTAGAGAGGACAGATCACCAATTCACCCTTGAATGGTTTACTCACGATTCGTACAAATATCTAAGACACTCAGCCTCTGCTCTTGATCTTCAATCTGTACTTTTTCCTTTGGTCTTGTGCGTTTTATATAGCTCCTGAATTGGGCTTGGACTTGTCACAATATTTGATCAGATTTGTTAATTAAAACTGAATCTTCAAAACAGATTTTATCCCCAAAATCTTTTTAAATCTTCAACCTTTTAATTCTCCAACAGATCTGCAATCAAATCTCCCATGTAACAGAAAATATCTATCCCAAGATATTCTCATCCAATGAGTCAACCACTCTCCACAATTCCAACTAACACGCGTGCCCTAATAACATAACCTGCTGTTATTAATTCTGCAGGTCTGATGTTACAACATCACCTGTGTGACATCAAACATCCAACTTCAGCACTTAACTACTTAACACAGCCCAGTGTTAAGACTTCAATGTTACAACATCAGCACCTTGACATCAACATTGAATACCCTTTGTTTTACCAAAATTTTAGCCAATCCAGGAACTATCAGGCATCGACCCTAACTGTCGGACGCGAACTTAACGTCGCTCATAAAAAACACAAAAAGAACTTGGTCCGAACTACGTTGACTCTGAATTCCCCATTGCACAAAGGGGGTACGTAGTCCTAGGACGTCGACGTCCTACCGAGTCTGTCTTTGTCTTCCCTTTCCTCGTGTCAATACAGCCATAGATTTTAGGATAACTCACCCTTAGAATAGACAACAAGCGTGGATCCCATCGAGTACGATGGACGCGTGGGGTGGTAGCACCTTCCCCTCGCGTAACCAACTCCCGAACCCAGGCTATGGTTGCGATGACCATTCCTTTCCCTCTTCCTCAGGTTTATGCGGTGTTCTCTTTCCCCCTCTTGGGATAAATTTACATGGCTGGCAACTCTGTTTTCCGCACCACTCTCGCGTTTGTACCTGGATGAAAATCCTGGGAGCGATAGCTGGCGACTCTGCTGGGGACAATGGTTGACCTATGCTGGTCCATCCCCTCTAGCGATTCGATCCTAGCGCTTATTTGTTTTTTTGTTGGGTGTTTATTTGTTGTGCTATATTATGTTGTATATTACCGTTTTACAGCTTTTACTGCATTGCATTTCATTTTTATTACTGTCATACTGGATATTGCTGTGTTGTGCTGGCTGTTTCTATTTTGCAGGTGGGGTTGTTCTGAGAGATAAGCCCAATACCCAGGCTTGAGTACACCCTAGGACTAGAGTGGAGAGTAGTGGGACCTACGTGCCCGCTTGGTACGTTTGTGTGTTCACGAAATTCATAACCAGATGAGGCTATCTTGGGACGCATTCTAACGTGTGTGTCTTGCGCATGTTAGGATGTCGATCTAGAGAGTTGTCGACTCTAGTGACCGATCATCGAGGACCTTAGTGGAAACATCCCTCTTTAGTGGTGACAGTGGCAGACCACATTCTGTGGCAAACCCATTCGCACCCGGGGGCCCACTTTGGAACTCGCATAGGATGACCCCTATCTTTTGAAGAGAATCAGTGGAGGCACTCCTCGATTGACGATAGTACTGTACCCTGAGGGATGAATGTACTATTGTTTCTCGACCTCAGTGCCAGAAGCTGAGGACCTTCCGTTTTGGAGAATCAGTTGAGGCCTCCTCGATTGATGATGATGCCAAACCAGAAATGGTGAACGTATCATCATTTCTCGACCTGAGAGCCCGAGATACTGAACATCCTAGCACCCACACGTGAGAGGGGATGGGTGTTTGCAGGTTTGCAGGTAACCAAAACCTTCAACCTACCCGGTTTTTCTGGATTTCTCATCAGTGTTTGATTATCTGGGTTCCTCAGTGGTTCGGTATTTTGGAATTCTGGTTTTCTGGGTTGTGGTTCTCGTTTAGTTAACAACACAGCACATCCAACAGTGTTGCCTTGATCCCATGTTTGCATGAGCATATCATTTTTCTTGCATTCTGACATGTTTGACATTTTTCAGGGCTTGCATCTTACTCTTGATTCCGGTTTTCTGAGGTTACCTTGGCATGGATGTCCAGAGAAAGAAGACTGTTGCCTATTCGTTCCCAGATCCAACCTTGACGTTGATTCACAAGCTGATTAGTATGGCTGGTCCCGGAGTTCGTACAGAGTTCAGTGGAGGGTATGGGAGACTTCTGAAGTTTGTCTATAATATCTCCAAGTATGAGAAGGATGCCATTCATACACTTCTTCAGTTTTACGATCCGTCTTTGCGTTGCTTCACTTTCCCAGACTACATCTTGGCCCCAACGTTGGAGGAGTTCTCATTTATTTTGGGAATCCCCATCAGGCATGACATAGTATTCTTTTTTGAAGAACACCCCGGGATAAAAGAAATGGCTATTGCTCTTCATATTGGTGAATCCGTTCTGAGCAGTAATATTGAGGAGAAACAAGGAGCTAAGGGTTTCTTATTGAAGTTCTTGTTTGATTAAGCTTGCATACATGTTAAAGAGAAGAATTGGACTACTTTCCAAGCTATTCTGGCTATGTGCATCTATGGGATTGTCCTATTTCCCAATGTTCCTGATCTGGTGGATATGCATGCCGTCAGAATCTTTATTTCAAAGAATCCTATACCTACCTTGCTAGGTGATGTGTATCACTCAGTCCACTACAAGAATGAAAATAGGCGTGGAAAAACCGTGAGTTGTTGTCCCCCGCTCTTATCTACTTGGTTTCTGAGCCATCTCCCCGAAACCGGCGCCTTCGTTGATACGAAAGATTCTCTGAAGTGGTCAAAGAGGTTAATGGGCTTGACTGCTGACAACATTATCTGGTTCAACCGTGACTTGCTAGGAATAGAGATTATTTGCAAGTGCGGAGAATTCCCTAATGTACCCTTGATAGGGAGAAGAGGTGGAATTCACTATAATCCTTCCCTTGTTATCAGGCAGTTTGGTTATCCTTTGAAAGGTCCACCTAAAGAGCGAGATGTCAGAGAGTCCTTATTCTTCAATGGTACTGGGGATCAAGAGATGATAAGGAAGATTGTGAATGCTTGGAAGCAGGTGACCAAGAGGGGAAAAACTTCATTCGGGAAATGTAACAACCGGGCTTTTCCTTCCTATGAAGAGTGGATTAAGAAGAGAGCAGAAGAGGAGCTTCTTCCCTTCTCGGTAGAACCACCATCCTACCCCTTGCTGATTGAGCCTCCTACCACAGTTGAGATAGAGAAGTTTAACAAGTTGTGGGCTGAAAAGGAAAAGCTGCGAGAAGAAAACAGTGAGCTACAAAGAGAGATTTATCAGTTGAAACATGAGCGGGGTGAAGCTGTTCATATCGCCAAGTTGAAGACAGAACTTCTCGCTGAGGCAGAAAAGGAGCTAGCTGACAAGGTCGCATCCAGACAAAGGATGAAGCAAGCTCTAGACGGTATCAGTAAGGTTCTCGAGTTTAAGAAGGAAGAATTGGACAAGGCTTTGTTAAAAATTCACAGGTTCAATGCTCACCGAGAAACTGCAATGGCTGAGAATAAGCAAAAGGAAGACGATTATCTGGCTCAGATTGATCAATTAAAGTCGCAGCTCAAGAAGAAAGACGCTGAGATCCTATTAGGGGTATTCCAGAGACAAGCAGTCGAGGGTCGACTCAATGAAGCCATAGCCTCCATAGAGGAACTAAAGATACAAGCTGAAGTGAAGAGACCTAGAAATGAGGGTCCTAGCATGGATGGTGTTTTTGGAGAAGACGCTTGGGAGTTGCATTGCCGATACTTGGAAGGAATCATACATAGGAGAGACATTCTCATTCAAGAGCTAATTCAGAGACCGAAGCATCCTGACACTAAAAAGCTGTTCAAGGAAATTCAAGACTGGAGCAAAAAGCATAATGGATGGGGGGGATTGACACTTGTGGACTTTGATGACATGTCGTAGTTTTCTATTTTCTTTCATTATTCGGACCACCACCAGACTTGTTGGTTGGGATCTATGATTATTGTGTTCAGACTTGTTATCTTGGATTTGTGATTGTTGACATTTAGTTTTCCTCTGGTTTTCTTAATATATGAGCAGAAGTTCCGTTCTATCTTGTTGTTAAACTGGAATCAAGGGGGTGGATCGCCCTGCGAATATTCAAACATGTTCATTTGAATTTGCATATTCATAATCATTTTGCATAATCGTTGTGCATAACAGGTGTTTATCTCCGGTATTCTTATCTTGTTCCAATCTCAGGATTGCAGATCAGCACATTCATCGGTATTCTACCAGACAAAATCAGAAGAGACTCATGGATCAGCTACAAAATGAGATGACTGAGGTGCGGACTCGCATGAACCAATTCATGGATTTGATGCAAGGGGTTGCGTAAGGCCAAGAGCAGTTAAGGACTCTCGTTCAGCCACTAATTGCGAGAATTAATGAAGAAGGTGTCCTTCATGGAGGACTTCATACTGGTGTTACTGGTAATAATGTTCAGAATGGCCCTCCGGGCGGAGATATTCCTGTTGCTGGTGTTATGATTCCTCCGGGCGGAGGAGATGTTGTGGTTCCCACTGTAGTGGGAGGAGGTAACGGTGCTGGCGCAATTCATGGCCGTCAGTATGATGATCTTCAAGAAGATGCATTTTCTGTGCCAGGTGGGGATGCTGGTCCCCAGATTGATAATGATCAGAGGTTCCGGTTGATTGAGGAACAACTAAGGGGTGTTGTGAATCAGGATGCTTTGGGTATGGATCTAGAGGATTTGGGGTTGGTTCCAGGCGTTGTTATTCCGCACAAGTTTCAGATTCCCACTTTCGAGAAGTATAATGGTATGTCTTGCCCAAGGACCCACGTGAGGGCATACACAAGTAAAATGGCTGCGCATGCGAAGAATGAGAAGCTGATGATGCATTGCTTCCAGGATAGCCTATCTGGGGCATCCCTGGAGTGGTACATGCAACTAGAGAGGAAGGATGTGCGTAGTTGGAGAGATCTGGCAGGGGCATTTATTAGACACTATCAATATAACATTGACATGGCTCCGAACAGAACACAGCTGCAGAATTTGTCACAGAAGAACAATGAGAGTTTCAAGGAGTACGCCCAGAGGTGGCGTGAACTGGCAGCAAGGGTTCAACCACCCATGTTGGAACGTGAAATGATAACTATGTTTATGGCCACCTTGCAGGGTCATTACTGTTAAAAGCTGGTACCGTGTATGACTAGAAAGTTTGCTGACTTGATCATAGTAGGAGAGATGGTGGAAAGCGGAATTAAGGCGGGAAAAATATCAGGCGGTGATGGGTCCTCATCTGGAGGAAGTAAGAAGCCTTATGCCAGTGGTTACAAGAAGAGGGAGGGAGATACAAACTCTGTGTCATCATATCGTGGTAGAGAAGGACCTCGTCAGAACTTCAATCAACAGGTGGCTTCTGTAACCATCCCAGCAGCACCCCAGCAGCCAGCAGTGTCTCAACAACAAAATCAGACTCCTCGCCGATCGCAGCCTCTGACTAGGCGTGATAGGCATTTTGACACTCCACCTCTTCCCTATTCTCAATTATTTCAGCACTTGCTAAAGCTCCAGTTAATTCAGAAGAGAACCTTGGCTCCACCCACTAGTAATCCACCTCCCGGCTATGACGCCAACGCCCACTGTGAGTTTCATTCTGGGGCACTCGGACATCATATTGAGAACTGTAAAGCTTTTAAGCACCAGGTTCAAGATTTGGTGGATTCCAAAGCCATCAATTTCTCCAACGATGTTCCAAACGTGAATCAGAACCCGATGCCGAATCACGGTGAACCGAGGGTCAATGCTATTATTAAAGACTGTGAAGACTTGAGTTTGATTTTAGATGTGAACGAGGTTCAAACTCCTTTGCGTGTGGTGAAGGAGAGACTGTTGAAGGGAGGGGTATTTCCTGGTTGTGATAAAGGTTGTGCAGGGTGTGTGGCGCAACCAGACGGTTGTGATTTATTGAAAGCAGGTATTCAGAAAATGATCAGCGAAGGGATATTACAGTTTGACAGGGGTTGTAAGCAGAGTAAAGTTACTGACAGAGATATTGATGTTGGCACAATAACAATTCCGTTCAAGATAATAACTATATCAGCGCAGGCGAGACCAACGTCGGTCACTATCACTGTTCCTGGACCAGTCCCGAATGAGAATACCAAGGCCATACCATGGAACTATGGGGCCGAGGTGTTTGTTAATGGTAAGAAGTAGGAATTGGAAGAGACATCAGCTGTGAATACTGGGGTTGAAAATCTTGTTGAAGCAGGGGCTATCACTAGGAGTGGTAGAGTCTTTATTCCGTCCGAGGATCAAGCTGGCAGTTCGAAGCAAGACAAAGGTAAACAAATGATGGATGAGTTTGTACAGAGGCAGGAAGCAAATAATTCCATGACAAAGCAAGGTGGGGATACTTTCTCAGAAGACGTGGAAGAGTTTATGAGGTTGATCAGGAGAAGTGATTACAAGATTGTTGATCAACTGCACCAAACTCCGTCGAAGATTTCCATTCTATCCTTACTGTTGTGCTCTGAGGCACACCGAAATGCATTGCTGAAGGTTTTGAATATGGCCTATGTACCGCAGGAGATATCTGTCAACCAGTTAGAAGGGGTTGTGGCTCATGTGAATGCTGGTAATGGTTTGGGTTTCACCGATTTAGATTTGACTCCAGCTGGGAGGAATCACAACAATGCTCTGCATATTTCAGTGGAATGCCGTGGTTCCTTGATGTCACATGTGTTAGTTGATACTGGGCCGTCTTTGAATGTGCTGCCGAAGAAGGCTTTGATGAAGTTGGATACTTGTGGGTTAATTTGTACACCAAGTGACTTGGTGGTACGTACTTTTGATGGCTCCAAGAGGTCAGTTTTTGGAGAGTTAGTTCTGCCAATCAAGGTGGGTCCTGAGATTTTCAACACCACCTTTTACATAATGGATATTCAACCTGCCTATAGTTATTTGTTGGGTCGCCCTTGGATCCATGGTGCTGGGGCAGTAACATCTACGCTGCACCAGAAGTTGAAGTATATGGTGGATGGCCACGTTGTGACTGTTTGTGGTGAAAAAGATATCATGGTGAGTCACCTATCGACCTTCAAGTATGTAGAGGTAGATGGTGAAGTACAGGAAACTTTGTGCCAAGCCTTTGAAGCTGTGAAAATTCCCGAGGAACCCCCAAAGGCAGTCAGTCAGCCTGAGGTGGTTGCCCAACCTGAAGTTGTCAGACAACCAGAGGTTCCAATGTCCTCTTTCAAAGAAGCGCGCACTATAGTTGAAGCTGGTGGTTCTCAGAAGTGGGGCAGTGTCATTGATGTTCAAAGAAAGCAAGATACTCATGGACTGGTTTACAAGCCACCTAGGCGTCCTGAAGAGCCTCCCAAGTTCTATGGTCCAGTCCGTTTCACCAGTGCCGGTGTTTTCTTCGACAGAGTCAATGCTATTGAGGATGAGGGGGATACTGACTGTGACATGGATGAATGGATCCGTCCATGCACCCCTGGTCAGAGTTTAGGTAATTGGTCTTCCGAGAAAGTCATCCAAGTGACGCGCCCGGAGTAATTTACTTTTGTTTTCTGTTATGTTGAATCCTACGTTCTGCCCAAGACGTAGTGATATTTATTTGTAGGGCTTGGATGTTTTATTCGCTATTTTTTATCATCAATAAAGGACGTTTTTTTCATTCAAATATTTTGATCCCTGGTTTTCTGTTTTTACTTTTTACATTAACCCACATCAAAATGGCAATGTGTTTTCTTGTTTGTTGCACTCATAATAAACATAAAACATCCATCATGCAGGTTCCTTTGTTCAGATTCCACCCCTCATGACTTAGCTATGGCTCGATATGACTTCGACAATCCTATCTATCAAGCCGAAGAAGAGACTGACGAAGACTGTGACTTACCAGAAGAATTAGCCAGGTTACTGAAACAAGAGGAAAGGGTTATTCTACCTCATCAGGAGGAAGTTGAGACTATTAAACTGGGAACCGAGGATGTTAAACGAGAAGGATTGGGGTTGCTTTGGAAGACACTGTTAGGAGAAGATTGTTTGAGTTACTTCGAGAGTATGTGGATATCTTCGCCTGGTCTTACCAAGACATGCCCGAGCTTGACACTGGCATTGTTTCACACAGACTGCCGCTTAAAGAGGGTTGTACTCCAGTCAAGCAGAAACTAAGAAGGACGAAACCAGATATGGCTGTCAAGATCAAGGAAGAGGTTCAGAAACAGTTAGACGCCGAATTTCTCGCTGTGACAAATTATCCTCCGTGGGTTGCTAATATTGTACCTGTACCTAAGAAGGATGGGAAGGTCAGGATGTGTGTTGATTACCGAGATTTGAACAGGGCGAGCCCTAAGGATGATTTCCCGCTCCCCCACATTGACGTGTTGGTGGACAATACTGCTCAATATTCTGTGTTTTCCTTCATGGATGGCTTCTCCGGGTATAACCAAATCAAAATGGCCCCAGAGGACATGGAGAAGACTACGTTCATAACACCGTGGGGAACATTTTGCTACAAGGTAATGCCCTTTGGATTGAAGAATGCTGGGGCAACCTATCAGCGGGCAATGGTGACTCTCTTTCATGATATGATTCACAACGAGATTGAAGTCCATGTTGATGACATGATTGCGAAGTCACAGACAGAGGAAGAACACTTGGCAAACCTCCAGAAGTTTTTTGAAAGGTTGAGGAAGTTCAGATTAAGATTGAATCCGAACAAGTGCACTTTCGGTGTGAGGTCTGGTAAATTGCTGGGATTCATTGTTAGTGAAAGAGGTATCGAGGTTGATCCTGTAAAAATAAGAGCCATACAGGAGATGCCTGAGCCAAGAACAGAGAAAGAGGTTCGTGGTTTCTTGGGGAGGTTGAATTACATTGCTAGGTTCATCTCTCATATGACAGCCACGTGTGAACCAATTTTCAAGTTGTTAAGAAAGGATCAAGAGGTAAGGTGGAATGAAAATTGTCGAGAGGCGTTTGAAAGGATAAAGACGTATTTGCAGGAACCTCCAGTCCTTATGCCACCGGTGTCCAGGAGACCGTTGATTATGTACCTTACGGTTCTTGAGAATTCGATGGGTTGTGTGCTCGGTCAACACGACGAGACAGGTAGGAAAGAGCACGCCATTTACAACCTGAGTAAGAAGTTCACTGATTGCGAATCAAGATACTCTATGTTGGAAAAGACATGTTGTGCGCTCGCTTGGGCAGCCAAGCACCTGAGGCAGTATATGTTAAACCACACAACCTTGTTGATTTCGAAGATGGATCCGATTAAGTACGTATTTGAGAAGCAGGCACTTTCTGGAAGGATAGCCCGTTGACAGATGGTGTTGACAGAATACGATATTCAGTATGTTTCCCAGAAGGCCATTAAGGGAAGTGTTCTGTCAGAATACCTTGCTGAACAGCCGGTCGAGGATTATCAACCAATGAAGTTTGAGTTTCCAGACGAGCATGTTATGTTTCTGAAAATGAAAGATTGTGAAGAGCCTCTTCCTGATGA
The DNA here is from genome assembly GCA_022829125.1 of Lathyrus tuberosus. NCBI lineage: Eukaryota > Viridiplantae > Streptophyta > Magnoliopsida > Fabales > Fabaceae > Lathyrus > Lathyrus tuberosus. The sequence goes on from JALAZF010000045.1 coordinate 17,538,487, forward strand.
AGGACCTGAGATTGGGTCTCAATGGAAGATGATTTTTGATGGGGCTGTCAACTCATATGGTAATGGAATTGGGGCAATCATTACAACCCCAAAGGGTTCTCATATACCTTTCACTGCCCGGTTAGCATTCGTGTGTACCAACAACGAGGCGGAGTATGAAGCATGCATCATGGGGTTAGAAGAAGCAATTGATTTGAGAATTAAGAACCTCGATATCTATGGTGATTCCGTGTTGGTAGTTAATCAGATTACAGGAGAATGGGAGACTCGTCAGGCGAATTTGGTGCCTTACAACAACTTTGCCAGAAGGTTGTTACCTTTCTTTGATAGGGTGGATTTTCATCATGTGCCCCGAGCTGAGAATCAGATGTCCGATGCGTTAGCGACATTAGCATCCATGTATAAGGTGAACCGTTGGAATGAAACACCTTCGATTAGAATCATGCGTCTGGACAAACCAGCTTTTGTGTTTGCAATTGAAGATGTGTCTGATGGCAAACCGTGGTATTATGATATTAAGGTTTTCCTGAAGAGACAGGAGTATCCAGAGGGTGCCTCCACCAAGGATAAGAAGACTCTGAGGAGGTTGGTAGGAAACTTCTTTCTGAACAAGGATGATGTGTTATATAAGAGGAACTTCGATATGGTCTTGCTACGTTGTGTTGATGAACACGAGGCAAGTTTGTTGATGGAGGAAGTTCACGAGGGCTCTTTCGGTACTCATTCCAGTGGACACGCCATGGCTAGAAAGTTGTTGAGGGCAGGATATTACTGGATGACTATGGAGTCTGATTGTTTCAAGTACGCCCGAAAGTGCCATAAATGCCAAATTTATGCAGATAAGATGCATGTACCGCCTACGCCTCTAAATGTGTTGTCATCTCCTTGGCCTTTTGCAATGTAGGGCATAGATATGATTGGAAAGATTGATCCCACTGCTTCCAATGGGCATCGTTTCATTTTGGTTGACATTGACTATTTCACAAAGTGGGTGGAAGCAGCCTCGTACGCCAACGTCACCAAGCAAGTGGTAGCCCGGTTTATAAAGAAGGATATCATCTGTCGTTATGGGCTCCCGGAGAGAATCATTACTGACAATGGCTCAAATTTGAACAACAAGATGATGAAGGAACTATGTCGGAGTTTTAAGATCGAGCATCATAATTCCTCTCCATATCGTCCGAAGATGAATGGGGCTGTTGAGGCAGCAAATAAGAATATCAAGAAGATTGTGCAGAAAATGGTGGTAACATATAAAGACTGGCATGAGATGCTACCTTATACCCGACATGGTTACCGTACTTCGGTGCGTACGCCAACTGGGGCAACCCCTTTCTCATTGGTGTATGGTATGGAAGCAGTTTTACCCTTAGAGGTCGAGATTCCGTCTTTGAGAGTTCTGGCAGATGTGAAGCTTGATGAAGCTGAGTGGGTGCGTTCCAGATTGGATCAGTTAAACCTTATTGAAGAAAAGAGATTGGCAGCCATTGCACATGGTCGGTTGTATCAGAGCAGGATGAAGCACGCCTTTGACCAGAAAGTGCGTCCTTGGAGTTTTCAGACAGGTGAATTGGTTTTGAAAAGGATCCTTCCTCCTCAGACAGATCACAGGGGCGAATGGACTCCAAACTACGAAGGGCCATATGTAGTAAGAAAGGTTTTCTCCGATGGAGCCTTACTACTTTCAACTATGGATGGCGAAGATTTTACATCCCCTGTGAACGCAGACGTAGTTAAAAAATACTTCGCATAAAAGAGACCCGCTGGACATAAAAAGAAAGTCCAGGCAAAAAAGGGGCATCCCGGCGAACCATAAAAAGGAAAAGGTTCGGGAAAAAGTTAGGGATAAAATGTAAAAAGAAACGTGTAAACCCGCAAAGTTGAAAACCTGAAAAGGCGACTTTGGCAAAAATGGGTATCCCGATGGATTGAAAACCCGAAAAGGGCGATCCAGGTAAAAGTTAGGGATCTATAAGCGAAAGGCTATGGTCTGCGTTCGATCTGTGAGCACTTTCAATACCTGGAAATTCTGAAAGAAAGGAATCAGTACAATTAGTCTCTTCAAAGGTCAAGACATTTGTGGATAAGCAAGATATATGGGTCAAAGCTGAGTCGAATCATGGTGGATATCTATTCCCACATTGCCGACATGTGTATTTTCCTTTTGCTTTTGCGCAATTACCTCTTTTTAGGAATTGCTTCCTATTGTAAATGCCTATTTACAGGCCACTTTTCTCAATAAATATTCATTTCACTCAAAGAGCTTTCCGTTGTTTGTTTTACTTTTACTGTTTTGTTTGCAAAAAACGTCCGATATTTTTTATAAACATTGCATGTAAAACTTCGAGCTTTGCGGAGCATAACGAAAAGCAGTAGAAATTACTTAGGCATTAACGGTGATAGTCAGGTTGTGGCATATTCTTTTGTTGTTATTTGACTTGCAGGGCAACAGGATTGTATTTCCCAGCAGTTTGCTTTCCCCAGCATTGAGACTGCACTTTCCTCAGCAGAGCAGACCTTCCCCAGCAGGAGACCTGGAAAGTATTTTCTCTGAATCAAGACGTTATCTCCCCACAGAATCAGGGTTTTCACCTCCCCCATCCAGTCAGGAAATGTGCTTTCGCCGACAATGCCATATTCTAATCCCCAGCAAGGTGGGAGTAAAGTCATTCTCCCCATCAGCAGGCTAAGTTCAGCAGTATCCCCAAGCAGGATGGCATTATGGACTGTTTTCCCCAAGCAGGATGGTATTATGGGCTGGCATCCCCCAGCAGGTTCTGAGCCCAATTGGATATTAGCAATCTTCAGTAACAGACTTCCGGTTCCGTTATTGGTGTTCATTCTCAACTCCCCCAGCAGAGGAGAAATCTCAGGTTTTGGATGTTACCTTCAGTGAAAGACAGGTGTGGCCCCCGTTAGTTCTTTCAGGATTTCATCCCCAGCAGAAGTTGTTGATCCGAAGAGTCGATCAGTATGACCCTTCTCAGCAGAGTTCCTGGATTCAGAGGATAATTTATTTTTGTCATCCCCAGCTGAATTGGTCTTTTCTCTCCATGCATTTATTTTGCTGGAGGGACCCCTTTTGCATATCATAAGCATTGGCATTGCATCCTCAAAACGCGTAGCATTTCCACTTCGTGTGGAGCATTACGGCAAAATTCAAACATTTGCATTCGAAGCATAAGCCAGATTTGATGCTTTCCTTGCCAGTTCTCTTTCCCAACAGAGATGGCATAACTCAGGAGATTTTGGAGGGAGGCGTTCCTTATACTTGTGCTCCCCGGCAGAGTCTTTTATTTAGACTTCTCCTTCCCCAACGGAGTCATCTTATCTGTGGATCGCGAGTCCGTTAGAAGTTTGCCTTTGTTTGGCCTTTTGTGAAATCCAGTTCTTGCCTGGTAGTCAGTTCTCGCTTGACATATTTTGTTTGCCAGTTTCCTTTTCTCAGTAGGGGTGGTTTAAACCAGATGTTTTGTTTCACGTTATCCCCAGCGAAGCCCACTTTATGTTGATTATCCTTTGCGGGTACAATTGAGGTTGTATTCGTTTTGTGGGTGCGATTGAGGTCGTATTCATATTTTTTTTGTGGGTAGAGTGATTGAGGCCAGTCTTCCTTTGAGGGTACAATTGAGATTGTATTCGTTTCGTGGGTGCGATCGAGATCGTATTCATTTCTTCTTTTTGGGCAGAGTGATTGAGGTCAGTCTTCCTTTGCGGGTGCAATTGAGGTTGTATTCGTTTTGTGGGTGCGATTGAGGTCGTATTCATGTTTTCTTTGTGGGTAGAGTGGTCGAGGTCAGTCTTCCTTTGAGGGTACAATTGAGGTTGTATTCGTTTTGTGGGTGCGATTGAGGTCGTATTCATATTTTCTTTGTAGAGTGATCGAGGTCAGTCTTCCTTTGAGGGTACAATTGAGGTTGTATTCGTTTCGTGGGTGCGATCGAGGTCGTATTCATTTCTTCTTTTTGGGCAGAGTGATTGAGGTCAGTCTTCCTTTGCGGGTGCAATTGAGGTTGTATTCATTTTGTGGGTGCGATTGAGATCGTATTCATGTTTTCTTTGTGGGAAGAGTGATCGAGGTCAGTCTTCCTTTGAGGGTACAATTGAGGTTGTATTCGTTTTGTGGGTGCGATTGAGGCCGTATTCATATTTTCTTTGTAGAGTGATCGAGGTCAGTCTTCCTTTGCGGGTGCAATTGAAGTTGTATTCGTTTTTATGGGTGCGATTGAGGTCGTATTCATATTTTCTTTGTGGGTAGAGTGATTGAGGCCAGTCTTCCTTTGCGGGTGCAATTGAGGTTGTATTCGTTTTGTGGGTGCGATTGAGGTCGTATTCATATTTTCTTTGTAGAGTGATCGAGGTCATTCTTCCTTTGCGGGTGCAATTGAGGTTGTATTCGTTTTTGTGGGTGCGATTGAGGTCGTATTCATATTTTCTTTGTGGGTAGAGTGATTGAGGTCAGTCTTCCTTTGCGGGTGCAATTGAGGTTGTATTCGTTTTGTGGGTGCGATTGAGGTCGTATTCATATTTTCTTTGTGGGTAGAGTGATCGAGGTCAGTCTTCGTTTAAGGGTACAATTGAGGTTGTATTCATTTTTTTTGGATGCGGTTGAGGTCGTATTCGTATTTCCTTTGTGGGTGCGGTTGAGGTCATATTCCTTATTTTTCAGCACGCTCCATCTCGTTATTCTCACCATTAGCAAATTTTCGGGGCTCTTTCGGTATTCAATCCCCGTGTATCCTGGAATGTCTGAGAGTCATCGCTATCATACCTTCAGGACCAAGTTGATTGAATAGGGGCAGCTGTAGCACCCCAAAATTTGCTCTCCTTACCTTTAGTACTAACTGGCTTATGTTTCATCTCATTTTGCATTATCATGTGTGCATATCATTGGCTTTTAGCATGGGGTCAAGGTGCCTGAGGCAGTTCAAGAGGAGAAGATGTTCTTCAAAGGGTCAAGCAAGAGTCCTTGTATTGTGAATCACTCTCTCCTAACCAGTGCAGAAATTAGGGTTTTGAGATTCTTGGGTTTAGTGCTCCAATGGGCAAGCCTCTTGGGCTTTTATCATCACAAAATGGCATATCTTATCTTTGTTGGAGAGGATACACATCATATTCTGAGGAATTTGGATTTGGAGACTGTGTTATTTCCTCCTAGACTGAGGGTACCAAAATTAGGGTTTGCTATAAAGTCAGTTATTTCTGATTTTTTGGGCAAGACTTGATTCCATGGTATTCCTTGGGTCCCTGAGTATCTAGGAATGGAAGATTGTCTATCAGTTTGGTTCAGGAGAAGTTCAATTGGCCAATGGATTGGGAATCAGGAGAAAAGTCAACAGTGAGAGGGGAAGTCAACTGTGAAATCTGCAGGTTCTCTTCAAGGTTTTCAAGGTCTCACATCCTCAGATGGTCTTCAAGAGTCAAGTCTCATACCATTTATCAAGAATCAAGGGTTGGTACAAAAGTTACTAAATATGGAAATGACCTATAATTTGAAAGTTTCCTTTTTGGGCAAGTTCTTACACTATATTCAACTTGACTTTTCATCATCAAGGAAGCTTCAAATGAATTTTCCTCAAACATGAAAGTTGAAGATCTTTTTATCCCCTTTCCAACAAGTACTAGTGGGTCTCCATATCATTTGTGAAACTCAAGTTATGATCAAAAGAAGGCAAAGTGGTTTTTAGGGTTCCATTTTCACAACTTTTGTATTTTGGGACATAGTGACCTATAATTGATTCCATGGCTTCATGTCACATTCTAACATCAAAGAAAATTCCTCAAGGATCATTTTGGGCCTTGGAACCAAGAAATTTCATGGCTTATTCATTACTTATTTCACATGGTGCAAAATTGCCAAATTATTGAAAACTCAAGAACCAAGACATCTCAAGGCCCAAATCAAATTCAGGTGTGATTAGCAATTGTTAAATAAGTGATCCATCATCAAGGGTTTGGATATACATGCATGGAGGAGGGTGTATTTCACATAATGCAATTTTCCAAAATCATCCAAAACTCATTAAGTGGGGAATTACCAAGGCCCAAATGCTGATCAGTGGATTAACCTAGCCTATTTAAGCTAACTCATGCTAGGGTTAGAGAAAAAGACACGTGATTTTGGAGAGTTTTCAAGTGAACCCTAAAAAAGATCATTCCTTCGAATCTCACAATCTACAAGGGTTCTTCCAAAACTTCTTCCACAAACTTCATCCTTGGCATCTATAGAGCACAAATTGTCCATCACTTGAAGCTAATAGTAAGGGATACAGTCTGCATAATCTCAGGTTAGTGCAATTTACATGTTCCTAAAACTCCTCTTTTTGATGCGCATAATAATCTATGATTGTTGATGATCATTCTGGTATATTTTATTTTGTGTTTGGACGCATGGTTTGGTTGTATCGTGTGTTTAAAGTTTTTGAACCCTAACTTGTTGCGTGCGAATCTCCTTGTGTGTTGATTGTTTGTAAATTTTAATGTGATATTTGAAATCCTGATGAAATTCTGGTCAAGAAAGTGTATTTGTTTGCGTTTTCTGGTGAGTTTTTGGTTGCAGGTGACCGGAGAGGGTGGCCGGAACCCTAGCTCCGGCGGCCGGTGGTTGATTCAGTCCGGCGAGGGTTAAATTGAGGAAGATGAAGTTTTGACCGTTGATGGTTTTGATCCCACGCTCCACAGCATGCCACGCGTTCTAATTTTTGTTTTTATTATATTTAGTTGTGTGTTTATTACCCTATGATTACTATTGTGTACCTCAGATCATGTTCTCTCATCAGGTTTACCCTCTTATTATGTTGACTAATCTGGGATGTTGATTAGATCAGGTGGTTGGGAGTTTGCCAACAAATTAATTTACCATGTGCCTTACCACGTGCTACTCTTTATTTTATTTTAATTTCTGACAATTCAGTGTGTGCTTGCGTACCATTACAATCACGTGCATGTGATCCTGACCGTTCATCTTGCATAAAACTTGAATTGTTTGACTATCTTTGGAGCGTTAGATTGATCTAAGGGTAAGGATGGAGTCAACATGGTGGACTGAAGCCCACATGTGCCTTTTTTGTTTTGTTTTATTTTTTCTGATGGGTTTTTGCTTTGGGCCTTCCTATTCACACCCCTCCCCTTCAGCCCATTATATTTTCCAACGTGTTTTATTACTAAACACACCCCCATGCTTATTTCTTCAATTTTTTATTTTTATTAATTATTGCATTTCATTTTTAACATTTTAAAAAATAGTTTCTTGCATTAAATAATTCCCAAAAAATTCATGAATCACATTTAGCATTTAATAAAATTTTATCAAATTTTATTTTTTATTTTTATTCTATTTTTATCATCTGAATTAATTATTTTAACAATTTCTTTTTGAATTTATTTCATATATGCATACCATGACTTGTCTATTTTATTTCTCATCATCCACAAAATATTTTGAACTCATTCCTTTTGCATTCATTCATCAACACATTGAATTGCATTAAAATATTTTTCTCTCATTTTTAAAATCATTTCATATTGCATTTTAGTCCTCCTTTTTTGCATATTGAGTCATGTTTCTTGTCTGAGCTTTGCATGATTGTTTGAGTGACTTATATTTTGAATTTTGGCATGAGTTTTGGACATGTTGTTTGCTTCTGGTTGAGATATGTTGATAATTAATTTGGTGATTTTAGAAGATGTTTTGACAATTGTTTGATTTCTTTTATTTGAGGTCTTCTTGTATGCATATCTCTGACCATGTCTGATTACTTGTTTGAAAAGGCACTTGTGCCATCATTTGGGTTTGCATCTTTGACTTCATAATCCATGTTTAGGTCATCCACATTCTGTCTTGGTTGAGTTTCATTTAGTTTATTGTCACTTATCTCTGTTTGTACTAACCTTTTATGCAGGGGCTGAGGTAAGTTATTTGAGGGTGTGGATAGTTATCCATGTCCACTCTCACTCTTTCTCTCATATTTTCTCTTCTTTAGGCTTAGGTTGTTGTTAAACCTCACTAACCATAGGTCACCCATGCATGATAACATTAGGACTCTTAGTTTCCCTTTAGAGTTTCCTTTGTGTCTTCTCTCTTCTCATCTCAAAACTTCTTGAAAACACTTAATAAGGATAAAGTGTATTGCGCACGAGCCTTAAGCGTGGGGAATAAGAAATGAGGGGCTTCCTCTCATCTTTCTAGAGTGCTTAGCGAGCGTCCTGTCTTGGGATGATTCGTTAAGTATTCGTCCCTGTGCCCTAGACTTTGGTACAATGCAAGTTATGAACTAACTCAAGTCACTTCTGTCTTAAAAAAATACAAACAAACTTCAAACCTTTTTTTCCTTCAGGATTGTCAAACTAAAGGCTATTTTCAAAAAGGGCACGTTACTTTCCGTCTGAGTCGCAAACAGGCATCGACCCTAACTGCCGGACGCGAACTTAACGTCGCTCATAAAAAACACAAAAAGAACTTGGTCCGAACTACGTTGACTCTGAATTCCCCATTGCACAAAGGGGGTACGTAGGCCTAGGATGTCGACGTCCTACCGAGTCTGTCTTTGTCTTCCCTTTCCTCGTGTCAATACAGCCATAGATTTTAGGATAACTCACCCTTAGAATAGACAACAAGCGTGGATCCCATCGAGTACGATGGACGCGTGGGGTGCTAGCACCTTCCCCTCGCGTAACCGACTCCCGAACCCAGGCTATGGTTGCGATGACCATTCCTTTCCCTCTTCCTCAGGTTTATGCGGTGTTCCCTTTCCCCCTCTTGGGATAAATTTACACGGCTGGCGACTCTGTTTTTCGCGCCACTCTCGCGTTTGTACCTGGATGAAAATCCTGGGAGCGACAGGTATCCAAATTGACGACGAACCAAAACTGGATGATAATTGATTCCTCCCTTAGTTCCTATAAGGGGTACATTTGGGAAATTTCCACAACGGTCATTGATCCTGATCCCGTCATAGATTCGATTGTAACAATCAATGTCAGAGTTGCTAAGAGACATGATTCTCTGCGACCAACGTAAAGTATTCTTTTGATCCCAAAATGCAGCAGACTTGGGTAAGTGGGAAGTGAACCATTTGTATAGCAAGGGTACACAACATGTGATCATTCCTCCGCTGTACAAATTCCTTAAGTGTACAGAATGATACACATCTGCGAGTAAGGTTGGTACAGGGTTTCCAATCAGAAATATCTTAATGGCATGGATATCTACAAAGTTATCGATGTTGGGAATAAAAAATAACCTGTACGTGAGCAAAACAAAGATGCTCTCGAAAGCGGTCACATTCCTTATACTAGCAAAGTATAGAGCTTTCTTTGTCAAGAACTGGGCTGGCAAACCCTGGATTCCCCCCTTAATGGTCATGTGAGTCCTGACCTCTGACTCATCCAAATAGATTGCTCTCGCAACGGTTTGATCCTTTGGAATTTCTTCCAGTCCAGAAAAGGGAGCTTAATCAGTAATGGGTAAATCAGTCAGGTGAGAGTACTCCTCCAGTGTTGGTGCTAGCTGATAATCCGGGAATGTGAAACAGTGATAGACCGAATCGTAGAATTGGATTAGTGTGGACAGGATTCCTTCGATTACATGAACCCTTAACAGAGATAGCAGTCCTCCATACGTGGCTCTGAAAACTTCGGGGTTGGTGATCATTCTCGCCAGACCTCTTAAATCCTCTAGTTTTGGAACCTTGAAGGTGTACTTGTGAGTTTTCCTTCTACCGAAATCCATTAGCGCAATCTCTTTATCTGACATTTGCAATCATTGTCTTAGTTTAATTTGAAAAAGAGAGACTAAAAGAGAAGATTTTTCTTTGTTTTAATGTTTTTTAGATTAATGCATGAATGCAGCACACAAAAACATAGAAAAAACATGGGGTCAAAGGGTCGGTGTCATGAAGTCAAGGCTCTACCCATCCCCAAAGGTTTATACTGGTGATTTTTTGTACCTGTCCACAAAATCATTGACCCCTCTTGGGATAACAACAGCAAGCAGGTCGCTAGCAAGCTGATGTATCTTAGAGTGATCTCAAATGAGGGTAGTATCGCGTGACAACTATTTCCGATAGCTTCCGCACAACAAAATGGTTTCAGTCTACTAAAAACCCCAACTTCTCAGATTACCCAATCGACCATACTACTTTCAACAACCGAAGTCAGATAGGCAATGTATCTGCAAAGGGAGTCTCCACTGAGTTTGATGGTCGGCCGGGGACTCTTAACTGGGATTCACTCCCCGCAAGATTAGCAGTATAATGCCATCACCTATCTTAGGTGTATACTCAATCTTTCCACATGCGGTATCACACGCATTCCCATTAATATAAAAATAAACACAGATATCAATTAGGAAAAGAAGTATATATATTTGTCTTAATCATCCTAGACCTCTAGTCTTATGATCCTATACAGACAATGACTCCCCAGCAGAGTCTCCATTTCTGTGACATTTTGCTGAATTTAAATTTCTCACCCTAAAAGAGGCTAGAAAGAATGACTCCCAATGTGGTCGCCAGTTTTCTGTAGCGCGATTTTTGTGGTTTCAAATCACTATCGCTTTGGTACTACAGTTCAATTCATTTTTTATCCTGTTGAGCTGATTAAGGAAGAGAAATAGATGTCTCCAATTAACCATGCTTGCAAACTGAGGTTGAACAGTCAAAATTGTTGGTTTACTGATGCTATCAAGAGGGGGTTCTTCTTTAGGGTTATTCGCTTAAAAACAATGTCTAGTCTATTGGTAAGATGTTAGGTCTGATGTTTTTCGATTGATGTGTGAAGGTACGGGATTTTGGGTATTTTATTAGTATGCTCGCTAAGATTTTGCAATCTTATGCCTACGTATTCCCGAAACAAGGAAATCAGAGCGATCGTAGTTTCTCCTATTCTATGGGAGGAAAGAGGTGTTTTGGAGTCTTGTTCAAAGCCCAAGACGTGAAGCTAAAGGTGGTTTGTATCTTGTTTAAAGCCCAAGATGTGAAGCTAAAGGGTTTTGGCTGAGAGAGAATTTGTCATCTCTAAAGAGGAGTTGTTGATGTTTGTATGTGTAGCACCCCAAAATTTGCCCTACCTTTTCCTGGCTTTTGTTTAGCACTCATTTGCATTTTCATTAGGTCATAATCATATAATGCATTGGTCTTCTAAGGCATGGGATTACAGCATTTCTTTAAATAAGGGTTTTCTATTTGCAAGAGTTTGAAGTCTGGTTCTTGTAATATTCTTATTCAGAGGATTCATCAAAGGCTTTGGGTCAGAGGTTTATTGGTGTGAATCAGGGTTTAATTTCTTCTCAGTTCAAGTCATCTTCCTCAAGATTTATCAGTATACATCAAGGTGAATTAGGTTTTATTTTCAAGGTTGAATTATAAACTTTATCAGATTGCCAAGCAAGGGTTCATGTGAGGATTCACTTGTTTAAAGATTCAGAGGATGTTTGATTCAGATGTTCTGTTTCAGTGGCAAGATTATTCAGTAGTAGTTGTGTGCACTTTATCAGAGGCCTGTGAAAAATTTTGGGTTTGGTTTTGGATTCATTTGGCCATCCATTTGCTAAAACCATGTTCTTATCCACCTTTTGATTTTCAAATCCATTGTTCATTTCCTAATATCCATATCCATTTTTCTAAACCAATTATCCATTTCATCTCATAACCATGTTTCATTTTAAATTCATCTAAATTCATTTATCCACTCTTCAAATTCATATTTTCCAATAACCAAATTCATAAAACCATATCCATTTCAATTCATGTCCATATCCATTCATTTTAACCTTTTTTTATTATTATCCATTCATTAACCAATTTACCATTTTTCAAATTTTTCCACTCTTATTCACATCCAATTTTACTCCATATTTTAAATCACTATGTTAATAACCATTAAACCATTCCATTATCCATTCTTAAATCCATTTCCATTTAAATTCCAAATATCCATTTTTATAATACATTTATATCCATGTTACTTACCAATATCCATGAAAACCAAGTCCAATTAATCCACTCAAGATCATTAATCATTTTTATTCCAAATTCATTCAAATGGTGGTTAAGAAAAGTGGCACAGTAAAAAGGTACAAAATTGAAAGAAAGAGACAAATTCTGGTCATCAGCAGACTTTGGTTGATCCATTTCAGTTTATCGGTTCTCGTCATTATTTTGGCCCATGTATGTAATGTATTATCAGTAAAAGTTTCTTGGCCCATATACATGACGAGTTACAAACATGGTTTCTGCTAATTCATGTCATGTATCAGTAATTGGTAGCAGTAATTTTTTATCAGTACAAATAAGAATATCATTTAGTTTTGAACATACCAAATCATATATTAACAAGTACAAAGTTACACTAATTCCATCAGTAATATTGACATATCAGAAGTAGCCTCTAATTAACTACATCAGTAAGGAAAGTTTACAACGCACAAGAAGACAAGAAAAATCAAAATATCTGCAGCTGCTCAACGATTTCTCACGCGTTTCTCCTCAACTCCACTCCCTTGCACAAAATCAGGGATTCTCTCCAACGAATTTCTTCAGGTCCAAATTTCCAGTTGTGCCCTCGAAGCTCCCTATATATACATTCATTGAGGACTCTGAAAAAGGAGACAGAAAACCTATCGTTACTCTGCTAAAATCCACTCTCAACCCACTCTAAAGCTCTTTGTTTTCAAACCTTCTCAGAGCTCACATCAGAGCTCTGTGTAAGGCGAGCTTAGCCACAAATCCACATTCTCAGAATACATCATCTTCAGCAAGGTACTGGAAAGGCACGATACAGAAGTAAGAAGAAGCAGTGCTCAGAAGAAGAAGTAAGAAGAGAAGGAACTCTGACTCACGGTGGAAAAGAGAAGAACAAGAAGCAAATCATACCGGAAGCTTCGTTACCGCTATCGCATCAAGCCGAGGTATCTTCCACCGTCATTATCGTCGTTGAAGCGCCATCGGAGCGACTCCGATAGGTATTCTGAATCCCTTTCGCTTTACTGTTGCTCTTGAATTCGTTCATTGAGCGAGTTACATTGTTAATGTTGAATGTGCTGCGAATATTGTTGTGTGCTTTTGTTTCTTCTGCATTTTGTTTGTGTAAGTGTTGAACGGAGAGTGGTGAGGTGGTCGTTGCGGCGCAGGTAAGTTGAGCGAGCAAGGTAGAGCCGAGGGGGAGTTTCCGGCGCGATGTTGGTTTTAGTTTTGGGTGGTGAAGGAGATTCGAACAGGGAACAATGATGTTGAAGTGGAGTTCTGACAAAAAACATTGAGGTTGCGGCGTTGGAGAGAACGGAGCAAGGCGGCGGCCATGGTGGATCGAAGAATCGAGAAAAGTATGGCGAATGAGAAAGAGAAGAACGTGGGATGGAGGGAGTTCGCGGAGGCGTGTCGAGGATGGTGGTGACGGAGCTCCGGTGGAAGCAAAGGAGAAAGAAGAGGGTAAGTTGATGTTGAACGGCGCAACTGAGGAGAAGTAGAGGATGAAGATAAGGACTTAGGTTTTTTTTAGGAAGCTTATTTTGTTTTGGTGTTAGATTGGGCTCCAAGCCCATTTGTTGTTTTTCTTATTCGCACCCCAGTTTTGCTCGTTGCCCCCCTTTTTTGGATTGCTGATAGAATCCTTGGGCCTGGAACTTTGAGCCCATTCGCTGGTTTTCCTGATCATCACCACCACAGTTTCTGCTCTCACCCCTGGCTGCAGTTGGAAGTTCTTTGAGCCTGAAACCATAAGCCCATACGTCTGGCCTTGCTTTTCCCACCTCCTGATTATGCTATTTCACCCTTGTTTTTAGTTAGTATTAGATTTTTGTCTTAATTGTTTTGTTTTTGCTAATTAATTAATTAGATTATCTTTAAGATTTTATTTTAATTAATATATATTTTAGAATTAGATTTTTAATTAGTTTAATTCCTAGAAATTAACTTGAATTAATTTTTAGATTAGCTTTTTTACTTAGAATTTAATCTTCTTTTCAAATAACATTTTAATTCTAACTTGGTTATTTTTGATTAATTGTTGACCATGATTTTAATTGCCTATCTTGATTAATTTTTTATTAATTCCTGATTTTCTATTTGTGCTTGAATTTCTTTTGACTTGGTTTCGTAGTTGGTTTTCCTTTGTGATTGAGTTGTCTGGTGTTTACTTGTTGATTACTCTGTATTCACATGCTCCCTTAAGGCTCCTAGTCCGACTTAATTTCTGATTAAGATCAGAGTAGGATAGACATTAGGCTAGCAATCCAAGCATGATAACTTGTAGGATTCAGTTTCCCCTTTAGACCTTCTGTGAGTCTCTTCTTTTCTCTCGCACCCATGCGATCGAGACCGTTCCAGTTTTCCCGTAGCCACGAACTACGAACGCTCTGATTTCCTCTCTCTGGATAGATTGAGGATACGTAGGAACAAGACAAAGATGTCTTGGCGAGCACTCTTCTCCCATTCACGTAGTTTCACAAACTACAGACGCTATGATTTCCTCTCTCTGGATAGATTGAGGATACGTAGGCACAAGATGGCGATGTCTTGGCAAGCACCCTTCCTTCCATTTCCCGTAGTTCCGTGAACTACGGATGCTCTGATTCTCATTTCTGATGAGATACGTAGGCACGAGGATCACTATCCTTGGCGAGCACACTAACAACTAACTTCCCCTTTTCTCTCGCACACTTGCGATCGAGACCAACCAGTTAACCGAGCCTTTTCTCTCTCCCTAGTGCGATCGAGACCTTTTTGACCCGTAGGGCGAACTACGACTGCTCTAATTTCCTCTCTCTAGTCCGATTGAGGATATGTAGGCACAAGACGGCGATGTCTTGGTGAGCAACCTTCCCCCTTAGTTCGTGTCTGAACTACGTTGACTCTGACTTTCCCATTGCACGAGGGAATACGTAGGCATAGGACGAGCGATGTCCTATCGAGTCACCTTTTTCTTTTCTTCCTCGTTTCTCCGTTTTTTTTCGTTCCCGTTCTTCTCCTTTCCAGTTGCAGCGGAGTTCCAGACGACGACGCCCTTTGATCGAGACAACAAGCGTGGATCCCATCGAGTACGATGGACGCGTGGGGTGCTAACACCTTCCTTTCGCGTAACCGACTCCCTTACCCGTTTCTCTTGGTCGCGAGACCATGTCTTTTCCCTTCCCTTCAGGTTTACGCAGTGTTTCCTTTCCCTTTCTTGGGATAAATACACATTGCTGGCGACTCTGTTTTCTGCGCCATCTTCGCATTTGTACCATGGATGCAAATCCTCGGGAGCGACAGCTGGCGATAACTTGCGACTCTGCTGGGGACAGGTTGACCTCTTGCTGGTCCATCCCCTATGCGAGTCAATCCTAGCGCTTGTCTGTTTACTTTCACTAGGTGTTTACTGTGGTGCTGTTTTTTTTTTGTTGTTTTGATTTTTTATTGTATTACTGCTTTACTATATTTACCGCATTTTACCGCATTACATTTCATTATTATACTGGACTGTGTTGTGCTGTGCTGGTTTTCTGTTTGGCAGGTTGGGATGTTCTGAGAGATAAGCCCACTACCCAGGCTTGAGCATACACATAGGTATTAGCGTGGGCAGGCATGACGCTCCCGTGGTGTTGACCACGTGCGGGTGATCACGAGTCCCATAATCAGACGAGGTTCTATCGGGAGATATCTGCTACTGTATGTTGATACAGGCCAGTAGTTATTCTCTTGAGGAACTGTCGACTCTGGTGACCATTCCCGAGGACTCAGTTGCGGCACTCCTCCCGAGATGTGATAATGGCAGACCAGAAATGGCAAACCCATTACACATTCTCGATCCGAGGACCCAATGCTGGGAACTTGCTATAGGATATCCTTTTTGGGGTAATCAGTGGACGACCTCTTTGTTTGGTGATAGTATTGTACCCCCGAGGGATGAATGTACTATTGCTTCTCAAATCAAAAATCTGAAACTGAGGATCCCGGCTTTTTAGTACCCACATGTGAGAATGGGCGGGTGTTTACAGGTTTGCAGGTAACCTTGACCTTCATCCTACCCGATATTACGGTTTTCCTATCAGCGTGGACTTATTAGCCTGATATTCTGGATTTCTTATCAGTGTAGACTTATCAGCCTGGTATTCTGGTTTTCTTCAGAACAAACTTGTGAACTTATTCAGTCAGCAGCACAGCAGTTATTCAGAATATGTGGAAGCTTTGATCCCATGTCTGCTGCATTCATATTGCATTTGTATCTTGCATCATTTTGCATATCTGTCTCCGGCCTGACCAGTGAGCTCATCCATCCTTTGTCCTCGGCCTGCAGTTGATTTCCCGACTTTTGTATCAGCTTTGGAAAAATATTAATTCAGGAGAGCAGAATCAGTTTGTGACTCGGACAGATGTTGAATTGATGAAGAGTCAGTTGGACCAACTTGTGGAAGCTATGGCAACCATGAATAGGGGAGAAGCCAATGTTCAGAGGACTTCTGTGATTGGGAATGTCATTCCACCTCCAGTGAACAATGTTCCTCAAGCTCAGCCTGTGCGAGTCCCTGTTGAGAATCATATCATACACGAGCGTACCATCGTCCGAGATGGACATTCTTCTTCTCTTGATGCCACAGACTATCAGAGCTTTGCCTTCTCTGTGCCAAATTTCCAAGGGGTAATTCCAAAGGCTAAGCCTAAGGACCCACGGGCTGTTCAGTTTGATGAAAGATGTCGTGTGTTGGAAGAGAAGCTCGATGCCCTAATGAAGCGTGATACTCTTGATCTGAATGCTGCGAGCATGTGTTTGGTGCCCGGCCTTGTGTTACCTCCAAAGTTTCAGATGCCGAAGTTTGAGCAATACAAAGGGGATAGCTGTTCGAAGCAACATTTGGTGATGTTTTTTCGAAGAATGACCTCACATATCTATAATGATAAGCTCATGATTCACTGTTTCTAGGACAGTCTGAGTAGGGCATTGTTGAGTTGGTACATGCAGTTAGAAAGTGGTAGCATCCGATCATGGACAGACCTAGCCAACGCCTTTGTAAAGCAGTACAGTTATAACCTTGACATGGCTCCCTGCCGCCTACAGTTGCGGGGTTTGTCTAAAGCGGATAATGAATCATTCAGAGAGTATGTTCAGAGATGGAGAGAGTTAGCTGCTTGCGTTCAACCACCACTGGTGGAAAAGGAATTTGTTGATATGTTCAGGGATACTTTGCAAGCACCATACTTCGATAAGTTGATTGCAACATCAAAGTTTTCTGACTTGGTAATAATTGGAGAAGGCGTCGAGTTTGGTATCAAGAGCGGAAAAATCCAAGGTGCCTCGAACTTCCCGGCTAGTGAAAGTGAATCAGTTGTCAGTTCTCAAGAGGAATGGGAGGAAGAAAGTAATTCTGTCCAAGAATATCCCCCACCTCATCCTCAGTATTCAGGTGTTTCAACGGTTCAGAGTCAGCAATCTTCTGGGTCTTCGTATCAGGGATCTCCTAAGAATCAACGGTCATACCGCCGTTAGCCGCGTCAGCACGCCCGACAAAGACCCAGGAAGCCAGAGAGGAACTTCACTCAATTTCCAATGTCACATCATCAAATGCTGCCAAGTTTGATAGGAGGTGGATTGATAGTGCCGAAGGAATTGAAGCCAGTGCCTTTTCCGTATCCACCAGGTTTTGATGTCAATGCCCATTGTGATTACCATGCTGGAGCACAGGGGCATTCAACTGAAGACTGTAAGGTGCTTAGGAGCAAGATTCAGACTCTTCTTGACTCCAATATGTTCTCATTCACGCCTCAGGGTATTCAGATCAACAACTCTCCTTCATCCAGTTATGTGGGTTCATCAGTTCAGGTTATGGAAGAAGTCGCTGAGAGAAGTGGTGCAAATGATTATCATACTGACTTCGACGAGCAATTCTGAAGATGGCTAGTTTAGTAACAAGTCAAGATTGGAAAGCCCAGTTCCCCGGAGCTGACTATCTTTTAGATAATGTCATTTCTTTGCATTTGTAGTTTCTTTTCTGTTAATGTGCAAACTCACTTGTAAAACTTGTCTGTTTTTGGTTGATAATGATAATGAAATGAATATGCATGTTTTGTTTAAATTCATTCGTGTTCACTCATATTTTCTTTATTGATATCTAACACTTGTTTAAGCAGGATCCGAGGGAGGATGATGAAATTCAAAGACGCATACTTCTGATTGTATGCTTTTGAACAAAACCCTGCTGATGATGTACAGACATTGTTTCAACTTCCCAAACACTGGAGATATAAGGAAGATAATCCCTTGTAAACCCCTATGAGCCTAGTAGTAGGAGTTTCTTTCTGAAAACGGAAAAAACCTCAACCTTAACCTGGGGCAGGGTAGGTGTCAGTTAATTTGACCAAGCGTTCAAATTTCAAAGGAGTGTCCCATTCGAGGATAAAATCACAACGGTTATCCCTCACCAACCGGAGAGTGAGGCAGTCACAACCCTTGCAAACAAGTCAGATAAGCCAGTGTCACACGATTTGTTCAAAAAAAAGAGAAAAAAAGAATCAAAGAAAAAAGACAGCCCGCTAAGTCGAAACTTGAAAACAAGTGACTTAGGCAAAAGTTAGGGCATCCCGCTGGACTTCAAAATCGAAAGATCCAAAAAAGAATCAGTCCAGGCAAAATCAGGGAAAACAAAAGAATAAAAAGCGGAAAATAAGAAAAAAGGGAGATGAAAAAAGAAAAATTCTCGATAAAGAACAAGTCGTGTGACTACAGACACCAAAGACAAAAGGGGTGACTGTCACTCTGAAAACCGTGTGGGCTCCTTCAACCCTCGTATCATCCAATAACCTTTTTGAAATGTGAGCGCTCGTGTCGAGCAAGCTAAACGTAGGAGTGGAGAACATCAAGGAGATTGGGTGGGTTAAAACAAAACTTTGAGCCTTATATCCTTTCTTTCTCAAACCGTGAACCAGGCCATGTTACAACCTTCAAAAGACCTAATTGAAGCGGGGTTGTTTCAAAAGCATACTTCGGTAAAGGTCGCGTCGAAGCTGACTCCTAAAAGGGTTCTCTTGCCATTCATGTTGGTATTAGTGACATTTTGATTAGTGATTCATTCCCTATATGTCGCAAAAATTTTCTAGTGAACAGACTTGGATTTCAAAACTGTCATATGCATTGCATTAAAATTGTCATTTTCAAAATGAATTGTTTTACTTGCGAGTAAGCACTTGACATCAGGAAAGTTTCTGCAATGGAAAGATTGATCAAGATAAGTTGCAAAGTGCCCGAGTACTCAGTTGAGCAGGGGCAAGTCATATCAAAGGGGCAATTCATTCCAAGATTCAGCTAATC
The DNA here is from genome assembly GCA_022829125.1 of Lathyrus tuberosus. NCBI lineage: Eukaryota > Viridiplantae > Streptophyta > Magnoliopsida > Fabales > Fabaceae > Lathyrus > Lathyrus tuberosus. Next base: position 17,557,765 of record JALAZF010000045.1, read on the forward strand.
TGGGGCAATCAGGTTGAGATTCGACAAATCTCTCGAAGGTTAGTCAGTCAGAGGTGCTCTTTCATAGATCAGTCGGTCAGGGGCAAAATCACTACAAGGCTGGGGCAGGCCACCCCTAAAGCAAAAGGTTATTCTCTCCGGAGAACGGTTAATCAAAGTCATGGGGAAAGATATGTTAGATCTTCATGATACATCCGAAGGACAAGTTCTTTTTGGGTTATGCTGCATCAGGGCACATTCTTTTGGTCAGATCTGCAAGATTCATGTTGATAGCTAACACGTGACGTCCCCAGTAGGTCTCTCTCCCTAGCAGAGATAGCTGGAGTTTTATCACTCAGCAGAGCATCATGAAGGTTATGACTTCCCCAGCAAGAATTCAGGAGTTCTCTCTTCCCTAGCCAGGTCGGTAAAGTTTGTTACTCTTCATCCAGAGTTCGTATTCTCATACAGGGTAAGAGTGTTGGGTTTGTGCTTCCCCATTTTGCGGTAAATTTGTTCCCATCTCCCCAACAGGGTAAAGGTAAGAGGTAAGTCTCCAACAGAGGAGTAAGCTCGATGATGTCCCCTAACAGAGTTGACGTCATCAATCATCGTTCCCCAAACAGATTACTTGGTGGTGGCTGGTACTCCCCAGCAGGTTAAGGGCGTTTCCCCGACCATAGGTTAAGTTTAATGATATTCCTCGGCAGGTTCGGTGTTATTGACTTCATTCCTCAAGCAGAGTTTGGTGCTAGTCATCTCAATGGCTTGGTCAACAGTGGTTGACGTCCCCGACAGATTTCAAGTCCAATGGTTATTGGCACCTTTTTAGTAGCCGATCTGTGGGTTTCGTCTTCAGAAGTTATTATTCTTGATCCCCAACGGAGTGGGAGTTCTTTTCGGTTCATCTTCAGCAGTGGTTATATCCGGAAGGCTGTTCAGCGTGACTTCCTCAGCAGGGTTTGTGACCTCAGAGACAGTTTAGTTTGTCATCCCCAGCGGAGTTGGTCTCTTCTCTTCAGCATTTATTTTGCTGGAGGGGTCCTTTTGCATATAGTAAGCATATTTGCATTGCATCCTCAAACGCGTAGCATTTCCATTTCGTATGGAGCATTACACCATAGAAAGAAATTCAAGCATATGCATACGAAGCATAAGCCAGATTTGGTACCTTGTATAGAAGCCCGAATCAAATTTCAGTCAAGGCAGTGACATATCCCCAGAAAGAATGTCGAGCCATTCCCCAGCAGACAGTTTCTTCCCGTCAAACCCCTTTGACGATGTGTTCCGAGCTCAGGTTTTGTACCTTCAGATATGTTCAGTTTCTTTCCGTCAAACCCCTTTGACGATGTGTTCCGAGCTCAGGTTTCGTACCTTCGGATGTGTTTTGTTCCGAGCTCAGGTTGTGTACCTTCGGATATGTTCAATTTCTTTCCGTCAAACCCCTTTGACGATATGTTCCGAGCTCAGGTTTTGTACCTTCGGATGTGTTTTGTTCCGAGCTCAGGTTTTGTACCTTCGGATGTGTTTAGTTTCTTCCCGTCAACCCCTTGACGACGTGTTCCGAGCTCAGGTTTTGTACCTTCGGATATGTTTTGTTTTCTTTCCGTCAACCCCTTGACGAGGTGTTCCGAGCTCAGGTTTTGTACCTTCAGATATGTTCAGTTTCTTTCCGTCAACCCCTTGACGAGGTGTTCCGAGCTCAGGTTTTGTACCTTCGGATGTGTTCAGTTTCTTTCTGTCAACCCCTTGATGAGGTGTTCCGAGCTCAAGTTTTGTACCTTCGGATGTGTTCAGTTTCTTTCCGTCAACCCCTTGACAAAGTGTTCCGAGCTCAAGTTTTGTACCTTCGAATGTGTTCAATTTCTTTCCGTCAACCCATTGACGATGTGTTCCGAGCTCAGGTTTTGTACCTTCGGATATTCTTATCTCCTTGTCCATGAACCCTTTGATGACGACATTCCAAAAACAAGTTTCCTTTCCGTCATTTCTATGACGATGTGTTTCTTCGGACATATTTCCTTTCTGTCATCCCTATGACAATGTGTTATCTTCGTTCAGATTTTCTTTCTGTCATCCCCATGACAATGTGTCCCTACAGTGGAATTTTCTTTCTGTCATCCCCATGACAATGTGTTATCTTCGTTGAAATTTTCTTTATGTTATCCCTATGACGATGTGCTTCCTTCGGTCGGGCTGTCTTTCCGTCAATTCTTTGACGATGTGGTCCGTTGCGTATCATTTTCTTTTCGTCAATTCTTTGACGATGTGTTTCTTGGGTTTCATGTTTTCTTTCCGTCAATTCTTTGACGATGTGGTTTCGGGGTTCACTTTTCTTTCTCTGAGTATGTTATTTTTCCGCCAAATCCCTTTGATGAGGTGTGACTGAGCTCCAATCATCTTTTCTCCCCACAGTTTGCAAATTTCTGGGTTCTTTTGGTATTCAATCACCTTCTACCTTGAACGTCTGAAAGTCGTTGCTATCATCCTTTCAGGTCCAAGTTGATTGAATAGGGGCAGCTGTAGCACCCCAAAATTTGCCCTACCTTTTCCTGGCTTTTGTTTAGCACTCATTTACATTTTTATTAGGTCATAATAATATAATGCATTGGTCTTCTAAGGAATGGGATTACAGCATTTCTTTAAATAAGGGTTTTCTATTTGCAAGAGTTTGAAGTCTGGTTCTTATAATATTCTTATTCAGAGGATTCATCAAAGGCTTTGGTTCAGAGGTTCATTGGTGTGAATCAGGGTTTAATTTCTTCTCAGTTCAAGTCATCTTCCTCAAGATTTATCAGTATACATCAAGGTGAATTAGGTTTTGTTTTCAAGGTTGAATTGTAGACTTTATCAGATTGTCAAGCAAGGGTTCATGTGAGGATTCACTTGTTCAAAGATTCAGAGGATGTTTGATTCAGATTTTCTGTTTCAGTGGCAAGATTATTCAGTAGTAGTTGTGTGCACTTTATCAGAGGCCTGTGAAAAATTTTGGGTTTGGTTTTGGATTCATTTGGCCATCCATTTTCTAAAACCATGTTCTTATCCACCTTTTGATTTTCAAATCCATTGTTCATTTCCTAATATCCATATCCATTTTTCTAAACCAATTATCCATTTCATCTCATAACCATGTTTCATTTTAAATTCATCTAAATTCATTTATCCACTCTTCAAATTCATATTTTCCAATAACCAAATTCATAAAACCATATCCATTTCAATTCATGTCCATATCCATTCATTTTAACCTTTTTTTATTATTATCCATTCATTAACCAATTTACCATTTTTCAAATTTTTCCACTCTTATTCACATCCAATTTTACTCCATATTTTAAATCACTATGTTAATAACCATTAAACCATTCCATTATCCATTCTTAAATCCATTTCCATTTAAATTCCAAATATCCATTTTTATAATCCATTTATATCCATGTTACTTACCAATATCCATGAAAACCAAGTCCAATTAATCCACTCAAGATCATTAATCATTTTTATTCCAAATTCATTCGAATGGTGGTTAAGAAAAGTGGCTCAGTAAAAAGGTACAAAATTGGAAGAAAGAGACAAATTCTAGTCATCAGCAGACTTTGGTTGATCCATTTCAGTTTATCGGTTCTCGTCATTATTTGGGCCCATGTATGTAATGTATTATCAGTAAAAGTTTCTTGGCCCATATACATGACGAGTTACAAACATGGTTTCTGCTAATTCATGTCATGTATCAGTAATTGGTAGCAGTAATTTTTTATCAGTACAAATAAGAATATCATTTAGTTTTGAACATACCAAATCATATATTAACAAGTACAAAGTTACACTAATTCCATCAGTAATATTGACATATCAAAAGTAGCCTCTAATTAACTACATCAGTAAGGAAAGTTTACAGCGCACAAGAAGACAAGAAAAATCAAAATATCTGCAGTTGCTCAACGATTTCTCACGCGTTTCTCCTCAACTCCACTCCCTTGCACAAAATCAAGGATTCTCTCCATCGAATTTCTTCAGGTCCAAATTTCCAGTTGTGCCCTCGAAGCTCCCTATATATACATTCATTGAGGACTCTGAAAAAGGAGACAGAAAACCTATCATTACTCTGCTGAAATCCACTCTCAACCCACTCTAAAGCTCTTTGTTTTCAAACCTTCTCAGAGCTCACATCAGAGCTCTGTGTAAGGCGAGTTTAGCCACAAATCCACATTCTCAGAATACATCATCTTCAGCAAGGTACTGGAAAGGCACGATACAGAAGTAAGAAGAAGTAGTGCTCAGAAGAAGAAGTAAGAAGAGAAGGAACTCTGACTCACGGTGGAAAAGAGAAGAACAAGAAGCAAATCATATCGGAAGCTTCGTTACCGCTATCGCATCAAGCCGAGGTATCTTCCTCCGTCATTATCGTCGTCGAAGCGCCATCGGAGCGACTCCGATAGGTATTCTGAATCCCTTTCGCTTTACTGTTGCTCTTGAATTCGTTCATTGAGCGAGTTACATTGTTAATGTTGAATGTGCTGCAAATATTATTGTGTACTTTTGTTTCTTCTGCATTTTGTTTGTGTAAGTGTTGAACGGAGAGTGATGAGGTGGTCGTTGCGGCGCAAGTAAGTTGAGCGAGCAAGGTAGAGCCGAGGGGTAGTTTCCGGCGTGACGTTCTTTTTAGTTTTGGGCGGTGAAGGAGATTCGAACAGGGAACAATGATGTTGAAGTGGAGTTCCGGCAAAAAACATTGAGGTTGCGGAATTGGAGAGAACAGGGCAAGGCGGTGGCCATGGTTGATCGAAGAATCGAGAGAAGTATGGCGAATGAGAAAGAGAAGAACATGGGATGAAGGGAGTTCACGGAGGCGTGTCGAGGATGGTGGTGACGGAGCTCCGGTGGAAGCAAAGGAGAAAAAAGAGGGTAAGTTGATGTTGAACGGCGCAACTGAGGAGAAGTAGAGGATGAAGATAAGGACTTAGGTTTTTTTTAGGAAGCTTATTTTGTTTTGGTGTTGGATTGGGCTCCAGGCCCATTTGTTGTTTTTCTTATTCGCACCCCAGTTTTGCTCGTTGCCCCCCTTTTTTGGATTGCTGATAGAATCCTTGGGCCTGGAACTTTGAGCCCATTCGCTGGTTTTCCTGATCATCACAACCACAGTTTCTGCTCGCACCCCCTGGCTGCAGTTGGAAGTTCTTTGGGCCTGAAACCATAAGCCCATACGCCTGGCCTTGCTTTTCCCATCTCCTGATTATGCTATTGCACCCTTGTTTTTAGTTAGTATTAGATTTTTGTCTTAATTGTTTTGTTTTTGCTAATTAATTAATTAGATTATCTTTAAGATTTTATTTTAATTAATATATATTTTAGAATTAGATTTTTAATTACTTTAATTCCTAGAAATTAACTTGAATTAACTGTTAGATTAGCTTTTTTACTTAGAATTTAATCTTCTTTTTAATTAGCATTTTAATTCTAACTTGGTTATTTTTGATTAATTATTGACCATGATTTTAATTGCCTATCTTGATTAATTTCTGATTAATTCCTGATTTTCTATCTATGCTTGAATTTCTTTTGACTTGGTTTCGTAGTTGGTTTTCCTTTGTGATTGAGTTGTCTGGTGTTTACTTGTTGATTACTCTGTATTCACATGCTCCCTTAAGGCTCCTAGTCCGACTTAATTTCTGATTAAGACGGAGTAGGATAGACATTAGGCTAGCAATCCAAGCATGATAACTTGTAGGATTCAGTTTCCCCTTTAGACCTTCTGTGAGTCTCTTCTTTTCTCTCGTACCCATGCGATCAAGACCGTTCTAGTTTTCCCGTAGCCACGAACTACGAACGCTCTGATTTCCTCTCTCTGGATAGATTGAGGATACGTAGGCACAAGACGACGATGTCTTGGCGAGCACCCTTCTCCCATTCCCGTAGTTTCACGAACTACGGACGCTCTGATTTCCTCTCTCTGGATAGATTGAGGATACGTAGGCACAAGACGGCAATGTCTTGGCGAGCACCCTTCCTTCCATTTCACGTAGTTTCGTGAACTACTGATGCTCTAATTCTCATTTCCGATGAGATACGTAGGCACGAGGATCACTATCCTTGGAGAGCACACTAACAACTAACTTCCCCTTTTCTCTCGCACCCTTGCGTTCGAGACCAACCAGTTAACCGTGCCTTTTCTCTCTCCCTAGCGCGATCGAGACCTTTTCGACCCGTAGGTCGAACTACGACTGCTCTGATTTCCTCTCTCTAGTCCGATTGAGGATACGTAGGCACAAGACAGCGATGTCTTGGCGAGCAAACTTCCCCCTTAGTTCGTGTCCGAACTACATTGACTCTCACTTTCCCATTGCACGAGGGAATACGTAGGTATAGGACGAGTGATGTCCTATCGAGTCACCTTTTTCTTTTCTTCCTCGTTTCTCCGTTCTTTTCCATTTCCGTTCTTCTCCTTTTCAGTTGCAGCGGAGTTCCAGACGACGACGCCCTTTGATCGAGACAACAAGCATGGATCCCATCGAGTACGATGGACGCGTGGGGTGCTAACACCTTCCCTTCGCGTAACCGACTCCCTTACCTGTTTCTCTTGGTCGCGAGACCATGTCTTTTCCCTTCCCTTCAGGTTTACGTAGTGTTTCCTTTCCCTCTCTTGGGATAAATACACATTGCTGGCGACTCTGTTTTCCGCGCCACCTTCGCGTTTGTACCATGGATGCAAATCCTCGGGAGCGACAGTATGTTGTGAGCAAGGCACAAATTTTATGCTAAAAGGTTGATTGACTCAACCAGGGTTTCTTTATACAAAGCCTAAGAGGAGGCTAGAAGTTTGACTTTTCCGGAGGAAAATGTTCTTTCTGTCTTGTACAAAGCCCAAGGTTGAGGCTAAAAGGGATTTTGACTCCGTTGAGGAGAATGTATCTTGTATAAAGCCCAAGATGGAGGTTGAAAGGGTTTGACTCAACAAGAGAGTACTTTTGTCTGTCCTATATAAAGCCCAAGACGGAGGCTAAAAAAGGTTGACTCAACAAGAGAGTCTGAAGGTTGATTGACTCAACAAGAGAGTCTTTTATACTCAACAAGAGAGTGATTTGTTGTCTCGTACGAAACCCGAGATTCAGGCTAAAAGGAGATTGACTCAACAAGAGAGTCTTTTATACTCAACGAGAGAGTGTTTTATATGTCTTGTACAAATCCCAAGATGGAGGCTAAAAGTGGTTGACTCAACAAGAGAGTCTTTTATACTCAACAAGAGAGTGTTTTATATGTCTTGTACAAAGCCCAAGACGGAGGCTAAAAGGGATTGACTCAATAAGAGAATCTTTTATACTCAACAAGAGAGTGTTTTGCTATCTCGTACGAAGCCCGAGATTTAGGCTAAAAGGATATTGACTCAACAAGAGAGTCCTTTATACTCAACAAGAGAGTGTTTTTCTATCTCGTACGAAGCCCGAGATGGAGCCTAAAAGGAGGTTGACTCAACAAGAGAGTCATTTATACTAAACAAGAGAGTGATTTATATGTCTTGTACAAAGCCCAAGACGGAGGCTAAAAAAGGGATTGACTCGACAAGAGAGTCTGAAAAGGTTAGCTCTGATAGGGAGAATCATTTGTACAAAGCCCAAGAGGAGGCTGCCTTACCGCTGTGGATTCTGGAGATCCTGAAGCGGGTCCAAGTGTGGGGAACTCTCATGGGAGAGACCGGGTTTCTGCTGGAGATTGATCCAGAGTGATCGGTGTTTTTCCTATGTTTGAAAGGAACTTGAGAATGTCTTTGAGACTCAAGAGGTTTAGACTGTCCAAGTCTAAAGTTTTATCTTTTGTACAATGCCCAAGAGGAGGCGCGGGCATTAAGGGATGAGTATCAACCCTAAAATGGCCGGAGTTTTTGACGCGGGAAAGACCGCTCTGGCAAAGGATGACTAAGTTCTTTCTTATACCTTTAAGAGGTCATCAGGGTCCTTGTATTAAGCCCAAGAGAAGGCATGAGAACTTCTAAGAAGCCAAAGGGTCCTTGTACAACGCCCAAGAGGAGGCGGGGATGCTTTTAGGAAGCCTGTGGGTCCCCAAACCAAGAGAAGTTCAAGAAATGTAATTCACCGAGAAGAGATCATTCCAGGAAAGTTCGAGAATTTGAAAGAAACTCAAGAGATGCCATTCACAGAGAAAAGATCATCTCTGGGGAGTTAGAGTTTCTTTGACAATTTGTAAGGGTGACAGTCTAAGAAAAGGTTCACCGAGAATACTGCCTTTCTCTTTTTTCTATATTGTTTAACCCCAAGAGGAGGGAAGATTGTATCTGGAATCCTACGGGGGATCTAGTTTTGTTTGTATTTAAGAGTGACCAACATGGCTTTACCTAGTTCTAGACGTAGTTGCCGGGGAAAACTCTAAATAACTATACTAGTATTACATAGTGGATATGTGACAAGTATATAAAAGGATGTGAAATAAGACTTACAGTGAAGCAGCCCCACAATACAGTTATGTAGATATGAAAGCGGTAAATGAAAGCGGATAAACATTTACCAGTTGTAGAGCTTCCATATTGTTTGGTTAGTTGTTCAACAAAGAAAGTTTTGATAACAACATATATTTGATTTCAAAATCAAAGGAGGAAGTGCTTTGAAGAGATTGTTGGGGCTTACAACTCAAGGAGAGGCCCAAGTTTTAACGATGATTGCACCGTTGTTTAAAAAACTGTACAGAGGGACTTATATAATACGTGAGGCCCAAAAAGTTTTTATGTACAAGGGGATGGGTCTTACACTCTATTAGAGGCCCAATGATTTATTTTTGTACAAGAGATGGGGCTTACAACTCAAGGAGAGGCCCAGGGTTATTTGTTAAAAAGGCGATGATCGTGCCGAACTTTTTGACGGTATCGGGACTTATACAATACACTGAGGCCCAAATTATTTTGGTTTAAAAAAGGGTAGGGTCTTACACTCTATTAGAGGCCCAAAGAATTTTAAGAAAAAGAATTGGGACTTATAGCTCGAGGAAAGGCCCAGTTGATTTGATTATAAAGGCGACGACCGCGCCGAACGTTTGAAAATATACAGAGGGACTTATACAATGTGTGAGGCCCTAAAAGGTTTATTTACAAAAGGATTGGGCCTTACACTCTACCAAGAGGCCCAAAGAGTTTTAAAATGATTGATGAGGGTTGAATTAATCAAAAACCCTAATTTGGTTTCAAAAAGGAATTAATTTTGTTTAAAAATTAATACAAATTGATGAGAACGTGTGAAAAATGAGTGGTGATCTAGGATCCATGCTTCAAAACTCATGTTTATATTCACAAAATGATTAGAAACCAATTAAATTTGGAAAGTCATGGGAGAAAAAATATTTTAAATGTTGAAAAACAAATAAAATATTAATTCTTTGTAAAAATATCAAGTATATGAAATAATTAATATTTTTGGGATTTTTTGGTAAAATAAAATATTTTAACACTTTTGTGAATTATTAAAAAAAGAATCAACTCAAAATCACTAAAACTCAGAGAGAAATTAATTTTTGAATCAATTAAATAAAATCACAAAATTCAAATATTTGAATTTTCAAAAAGGGCGCCAAGAACATGGCAAGAACACACGCCACCCTCTGTTTCTGCAGATTTGCATTTTCTATCCAATCTCACTGAATACTTGATGATATCATGCAATCTACATATCAATCTGCTCGTTTTCACCTCACGATCATGTCTATGGTCTTTAATTTCATTTATTTTAAGCATGGAATAAGAAATCAAAGAGAAACTTCAAGAACCCTAAAATTTGCATGAAGGCTCAGAAATTCCATACACGATTCAAACAAAGTAATTGATTGAGGGTAAACACTCTATGCATGATTATAAACATATGGCCAAATTATTGTGCAGCAAAAAATGCATGGATCATAGAGTTAGAAGAGTTCATGCTTACCTCTTGCAGCTGGTGATCGTGTTTTGTGTTAGAGGTGTTGCAAGCTAGTTCCAATGATTTGCACAGCTTCCTTAGGTGCCAAGTGATGTGTCTGAATGCTTGGAGTGGTTTGAAACAAGCTGGAACTGAAGATGGTACCCCAACTGCAAGTCTGCTAAAAGCTTGAGCAGTTGGATGGTGATTTTGAGAAATCAGCGTTCCAGATGTTGTTTAAGTGTTTGGATCACTTCTATATGATGTTTATGAGGTGTGTGTGTGATTGGTTTGGTTGGAATAGCTCTTAAACTCAAAACCCGATAGTGACTTGCTTTGGAAGGCAAATTTGGAAGTGAGAAGGTGATTTTGAGGAAAGCATCTATTTGATGGCTTTGGTGTACTCAAACTGAGCACAAATGAGCTCTATTTATAGTAGAGCAAGTTTTTTTTGCAAGCAATAGTGAATGGCAACTGCTGCAGAAGTTTGGCAAATGTTGATCAATAGGAATCCAAGTCTCCTCTAGCCATTGACTAGAGGATAGAGCACAGGCTGCTAGTTCCCTAGTTCTTGGATAAGTCTTGACTGAATTCAGTTGGAAAGGACTTAGTCCATGCCACCTTGGTGCATCCATTAAATGCTCCAAACCAAAATTGGAGTCTTGTCCCTCTTTTAGGCATTTCTAGGTTTGGCATGCTACTTTTGGTTCCAAGGACTTGGGAGGCTGATGGATCAGTGTTTGTCCCTCCTTGGTCTCCCCATGAGGTGTTTAGATGGATAAACTTGTTTGTCATTTGCAAAATTTGCTCAAATCGAGCAAAATGCAAAAATCTGCCTTGTTATGACAGTTGTAGCAAGGCATGTTGCCACTGTCATAACTCTTAGCTCAGGTTGAGTTTGATGGGGTTCTTGGCCATTTTGGAAAGCTCTTATATGATACAACACATGTGTTATCATAGTTTATCTTGATACTTTTTGGATCCAAGTGAAAAATCCCCCTACTTTTGGAAAAAAAGCAAGACAGATTCTGACTTAGTGAAAATTTCACTAAGTGTTGGAAAAAGTGACATTTCATGTTTTCAGCCATTTTGATCCAACCATAACTCAAAATCCATGATGAATTGGAGTGAGGTGTAGTTGACACTTTTAAATTATGCCATGAGAGCTACAAATCCATCTTTGTATCAGCTCAAATGGTTGCTTGGATCTCAAGTTATGATCCTTGGAAGTTGGTACCCTAGCCACTTTATTCCATAACTTAGAAAATTTCTAAGTTTTTAATGGTTACCCCTTTTACAAGTTATCCCACTTTTCTTGATTTTTCTTGATGAATGATGATTCCAATCACATATTAACATCATTTTAGGGTCAAAGAACCATAATTGTAAAAAATCTCAAAAAGTCAAAGTTGACTTTTGTGCACAGTTGACATTTTGTCAGATGAACTCCAAACTGTGCGATCCTCTATGAAATCAAGTCCTTGACCTAAATCAAACTTGATGTATTGATTTCATAGGTGTTATAGGGTGTATTGAATCATGTCCCAAGGTTTGGGAGCATGCCTGGGTCAAAAGTCAAAGGCACAGTTGACTTTTCCCGCAAAACCCTAATTGTGGTTCTGATGAATTTGAAACTTGTTGATCAAGCTTCTTGGATCAATCCATTATTAAAAATGGATCAATGTAGTGTATTAGAGACCCTCAAATCCTCTCTTGAGGTCTTGGCTCATGTTTTGTCCCAAAAGTTAATTTAGGGGTGAATTAGGTCAAGAAACCCTAATTCCTGATTTTTTATGAATGCATCCCCTGAGGAAAAATTGACTTGATGATTGGGTTCATGATGTCCCTTGGAGCATCTTAGGTTGTGCTTTGAAGCCTTTGGCTCATGCCCAGAGGAAAATTTCCATCTGGAGGCCCCAGTCTACCAAAACCCTAATTTGTCGACACTGGCGATCTTGAGGCTTAATCCACTTGGAATGTTGCAGCCTTGTGCTTGATTCTTAGTATGGGAGACCTCTTGATCCATTGTGGATATTTGAGAGGTTTAGACAAATTGAAGATCATGTCATTGCTTTATTGATCCTTTGTCTAAGAGCTCTGAGAGGGCTTGAAACCCTAAGTTTGATTGTAGTGGATGCTCACCCATCTTTAAGGAGACTAATGAGGTATGACGGTCCATCCATATTGTGATGATGATTTGCACAATGATGGGAATCTTAGTGTCAAAATTTGGGGTATGACAGATGCCCCTATTTAATCTTCTTGGACCCGAAGGTGTGAATGGCGAAGGTATTCGGGCCTTCGGGGTGCAAGAGGATTAAATATCGGAATACCCGAAATTTTGATGGTGGTTATGAATGGCGGTTCATGCATCCTTCTTCTTTTGCTAAGCAATGATGCTTAGAAAAGGTAAACTTCCCCTCGATCCTTGTTTCCTACCAAGGAACTGGTCTTAGTTTCTGAAATGAACTTCCCCTCGATCCTGGTTTCCTACCAAGGAACTGGTCTCAGTTTCTGAAATAAACCTCCCCTCGATCCTGGTTTCCTACCAAGGAACTGGTCTCAGTTGCTGAAATAAACTTCCCCTCGATCCTGGTTTCCTACCAAGGAACTGGTCTCAGTTTCTGAAATAAACCTCCTCTCGATCCTGGTTTCCTACCAAGGAACTGGTCTCAGTTTCTTTTGTCAATAAACTTTCTTGACAAAGGGCGCTATTCGTAGCGGTTTTCCTTAAACATCTCGCCGAATTTTCCTGGGGAGATGCCATTTGATAGAAAAACTTTTGTTGTCAGACTTGCTGGGGAGACCCATTTGTCTGAGTTGTAGAGGTACACAAACTTCTCTGTCGGAGACGCCATTTGTCGGCTTTACTAGGGAAAGCAGGTCTCTTGAGAGACTGTTGTCGCTTGGGGGTGTTACATCATACTTTTCTCGGGATCTTTTCGGAGAAATGCCATATGATGTGATCCAATTTTGAGGTGCTGATGACCATTTCGTCAGTGGATTTTTTCGGACAAAAACGGTTGCATTGCCGAATCTTTGATTAAGAGACTTTCTCTGGGGATTTTCCTTAATCCGGGAAAGCGAATACATCATCTTCAATGGTGAAGAGTGACGGTGGCTGAAGGTTCTCTGGCCTTTCAGAGGTTCAAGTTATCAAAGTGGTCAAGGGACCCACTTCAATTCAGCAGCAAAGTGGAGGAGCGTTTGGTCAGACGCCACCTTTCCCGACGAGGAAAAAACTGACAACTCAGTTAAAAAGACGTTTATCACTAGGGAACAAGACCGACTAGAGTGATAGTGATGCAATATGAATATGAATGTAAATCAATAATGCATGATGTATGTATGTATATGCTGACAAAACTGATGCGACATACAGACTAGTGGATGAACACGACTGGATACTCGGCCACAGCGGGAGATGAAAAGTATCGCTGGTTCAGAAAATAGCAATTCTGCCTTGCTTAGGAGGGATAGTCCCTGTTGGGAGCTACGTTGGTTGGGCTTAGGAGATGAGAACTCTGTTGAGGGTGTCAGATGAAACCTGGTCTCTGACGCAGTTGATCCTTCATTCAGGTGTACTGGGTAAGAAGGAGTACTTTGATTTTACACTTTGAAGCTCAATTGCTTCTGGAGATACGATCGATGTTCTTTCGATGTTCAACAGTCAAAAGAAATTGCCATCTTTATTTTAAAAGCAGAAAAAGTTTGACAAGTAAATTCATTTTTGTTTTATTTCAAGAATCGTTAATCACGTTAAAACGTCGTTCTGTATAGCTAAAACAAATAAGAATTGCAAACAAAAGCACTAGGGCTCAAATTTTATTGATAGGATGGAAATCAGCCAAACGCGTGATTCCATAGAGTATTTACAAAGTTTAGAAAATGGTAATTTAAGGGAAAAAGGGCTACATTGAAACATGACGACTGTTATCCTTCTACCAACTTTGAATTCTAGACATCCTGAGCTTCTGTCGAAGATGACCTTGACTGGAGTTTTTCTTCTGATGGATGGCATTACTGCTGAGGAGTTGAACTGATCAGACGTAGTTACTTGCCATTAATCCCTAATTTTTGCCTGGATTATACTTTGAGATTTCCAATCCACCGGGATGATTTTTTTATTATGTCTCTAATTTTTGCCTGGACCGCCCTTTCGGGTTTTCAATTCACCGAGACGTTTTTTTTATTTAGGCGAAGTATTTCTTGACTACATCAACATTCGTGGGGTAGACAAACTCTTATCCATCCATGGTTGCGAGTCTCAAGGTGCCGCCTGAGAAAGCTTTCTTGACCACATAAGGGCCGTCATAATTCAGAGTCCATTTGCCCCACGAATCAGTGAGGAATGATTGTATCTTTTTTAGCACGAGGTCTCCTTTCCTGAAGACGCGAGGTCAGACCTTTTTGTCAAACGCCTTCTTCATTTTTTACTGATATAACTGACCATGGCATAGTGCTGTTATTCGTTTTTCTTCGATCAGATTTAGTTCATCATGTCGACTTTGACACCATTCAGCTTCTGTTAGCTTAGTTTCCATCAATACCCGGATTGATGGGATCTCTACTTCTATGGGAAGCACTGCCTCCATGCCATATACTAATGAGAAAGGGGTTGCCCCTGTTGAAGTGCGGACAGATGTACGATAACCGTGAAGAGCAAAGGGTAGCATCTCGTGCCAATCTTTATAGGTTACAACCATCTTTTGAACGATCTTCTTGATGTTCTTGTTAGCCGCTTCTACCGCTCCGTTCATCTTGGGTCGGTAGGGAGATGAGTTATGGTGTTAGATCTTGAACTCAGCACACAACTCTTTCATCATCTTATTGTTCAAGTTGGATCCATTATTAGTAATGATCTGGCTCAGAGCACCATAACGGCAGATGATATTGTTTTTTACGAATCGGACCACCACTTGTCAGGTTACATTGGTGTATGACGCAACTTCGACCCACTTGGTGAAGTAGTCAATGGCCACCAGGATAAATCGATGTCCGTTTGAAGCCGTAGGTTCGATCATGCCGATCATGTCGATTCCCCATATGGAAAAAGGCCATGGGGAAGAAAGAACTTTGAGATGTGTTGGAGGTACATGGATTTTGTCTGAGTATATCTGACACTTGTGACACTTCCTCATGTACTTGTAGCAGTCGGATTCCATGGTCAACCAGTAGTACCCTGCTCTTAGAATTTTTCTCGCCATTGTGTGTTCGTTGGCAAGAGTGCCAAAGGATCCTTCGTGAATTTCTTTTATCAGCATGTTTGCTTCTGGTCTGTCTACGCATCGGAGTAAGACCATGTCAAAGTTTCTCTTATAGAGTGTATCACCACTCAAGAAGAAGATGCCTGCTAGCCTTCTGAGGGTTTTTCTGTGCTTTCTGGATGCCCCAGGGGGATACTCTTGTTTCTAAAGGAAGCATTTGATATCGTGGTACCAAGGTTTGTCGTCTATGACTGCTTCAATCGTGAAGATATAAGCGGGCTTTTCAAGACGCATTATGTCAATCTTAGGTAAGTCATTCCATTGACCTACACTAATCATGGAAGAGAGGGTGACTAATGCATCAGCCATGTGATTCTCTTCACGAGGGATATGATGAAACTCGATTCTGTTGAAGAAATATAACAACCTTCTTGCGTAGTCTTTGTAAGGAATCAGTCCTGATTGGTATGTGTTCCAATCTCCTTTGATTTGATTGATAACCAGGGCTGAGTCGCCATATACGTCCAAGTTCTTGATCCTTAAGTCGATCGCTTCTTCGAGACCCATGATACAAGCTTCGTATTCGGCCTCTTTGTTTGTGCATTTGAACGTAAGTCTAGCGGTGAAAGGAATGTGGGTACCCTGAGGTGTTATGATGATTGCCCCAATTCCATTTCCGTAATGATTGACAGCTCCGTCAAAGATTAGTCCCCATTGGGAACCTGGTTCTGGCCCTTCACTGGGTAGCGATTCATCGTAATCTTTCATTTTTAGATACATGACATCTTCGTCTGGGAAGTCAAATCCGACTGATTCCTGATCGTCAATCAGTTAATGAGTCAAATGACCGACTAAAACACTTCCCTTAACGAATTTCTGAGCGTGATACATGATGTCGTATTCTGACAACAACATCTGCCAACGGGCAATCCTTCCCGTGAGAGAAGGTTTATCAAAGACGTACTTGATCGGATCTATTTCTGAGATTAACCAAGTAGTGTAACGAATCATATACTAGCGAAGACGTTTGGCTGCTCAAGCCAGAGCATAGCAAGTTTTCTTGAGCATAGTATACCGAGTTTCACAGTCCGTAAACTTCTTGCTCAAATAGTAAATGGCAGACTCTTTCCTTTTTGTTTCGTCTTGTTGGCCAAGTACACTACCCATCGAGTCTTCCAAGACTGTTAGGTAGATGATCAGTGGTCTTCCTTCCACTGGAGGTGATAGAATCAGTGGGTTCAACAGGTATTCCTTGATACTATCAAAGGTGGTTTGGCAATCTTCTGTCCAAACGCAATCCTGATCCTTTTTGAGTAATTTGAAAATCGGCGCGCATGTCGCGATCATGAGGAATATAAATCTGGAAATGTAGTTCAAACGTCCCAAGAATCCCCTGACTTGTTTTTCAGTATTTGGAGAAGCCATTTCTTGAATGGCCTTGACCCTGTCAGGATCAACCTCAATTCCTTTCTGGCTGATGATGAACCCTAAGAGTTTCCCTGAACGGACACCGAACGTGCACTTATTGGGATTCAAGCGGAGTTTGTACTTTCTCAGATGCTCGAATAGTTTTGACAGGTGGGTCACATGTTCCTCTTTTGTGTTAGATTTGGCAATCATATCATCGACATATACCTCGATTTCTTTGTGTATCATGTCATGAAACAGAGTAGTCATGGCCCTTTGATAGGTTGCCCCAGTATTCTTCAAACCGAACGGCATTACCTTGTAACAAAAGGTGCCCCATGGGGTAATGAACAAAGGTTTCTCCAAGTCTTTCGGAACCATTTTGATTTGGTTATAGCCCGAGAATCCATCCATAAAGGAGAAGACTTTGAACTTTGTTGTATTGTCAACCAGCATGTCAATGTGTGGTAAAGGAAAGTCGTCCTTTGGACTTGCTTTGTTTAGATCCCTGTAGTCTACACACATTCTGACTTTTCCGTCCTTTTTCAGAACTGGTATTATGTTGGCTAACCATTGAGGATATTCTGATGTGGCGAGGAAACCCGCGTCAATCTGTTTCTGTACCTCCTCTTTGATTTTGATGGCCATGTCTGGATGAGTTTGTCTCAACCTCTGTTTTACGGGTGGACATTCTGATCTCAACGGTAGATGATGTTCCAAGATGCTGGTATCCAACCCTGGCATGTCCTGATAGGACCAAGCAAATACATCGGGAAATTTCTTTGACAATTGGACTGAGTAGCGCCCCAATCCTGATTTCTTTTCTCTCTTTTTCTGAACCCAAGTTGACTGTTTCCAATGGCTCTTTGTGAGGTTTAATGGACCTTTCCTCTTGCTTGAGGAGTCGGGAGATCTCTTCTGGAATTTCGTCGTCATCTTCTTCTTCAGCCCCAAATACCGAGAATTCAAAGTTGGAAGAAGGCATTGGATCGTATGTTTCAATGGGGTTTAAAACAAGCAATCTGCATGATGGTATGATTTGTGTTTAGAAGAGATAGAGAAAATGCAAGAGTGTGTGCAGTGTATTTTTTTTTACTGCTTGTTTTTATTATTTGTTGTTTTTTAGGATTACCATTTTCTGAAAAAGCAAAAAGAGAAAACAACAATTAATGCAGAAATTACAGAACGACGTTATTTTATTTATGATCTTGTCGATTCTTGAAACTACAGCCCTATAAAACAAAACTCTGTCGCTTTGGGCAAAGCGAAGAGGGACATTTACAGAAAGTGAGCCCTATCAAAACATCTGTTTCACCTAGGCAGGATGAAAGGTTAAAACAAAGATGGCCATTACTTTGACTTATGAACGATCTTCGGAACATCGACTGCAACCCATTGGCGGCGAATTCCTCGGTGAATCACAAAGTCTGGTGCCTTCCCTGATTTCTCTTCAGAAAAAACGCTGATTTATGGCGGAGCAGGATCGTTGGAATCTGTCTCCCAGGCAGAGTTGTCGTAGGAGGATTCATCTGTTGTATTTTGCATAGTATTTGTGCTCTCAGGCAAATCTCCTCATCCAGTTGGCTGGATGTCTTCGAGCCTGATACGAGAGCTTTCAGGAGCAGTGTACTTAACCATGAAGTCGAATTTTCCACTCGGTTGTCCTAAGGTGTCCGACACTTCTTTAGAGTTGGAGGAGTCATCTTTCTCGATGACGTTGACCTCGGGAAAAGCATAGTTAATGAATTGTAGTCCTGCAAGCTTTGCGAATTTATCGTCGTGCTGGATATTTTCTGAATGACCTGAGTGTTGGTCCCATGACATGGTCGGGACGCAGGTATTCTTTTCAATGATGCTCAGCTGATTTTCATTATTCGACTGATTTTCTTGCCCCAAGTCTCCTGGGTACGGCTGCCACATAGGCATGTCATCCATTGGGCCATAATAGTCGTGGTCAAAGTTGCATTTCATCGGAGTGTCTTCCTCTAATGAATTTGGTGGAGCACGGCATCCTTCCGGATCACAATCTCCGTATATCATTTCGACATCTGACCTTGGTATAAATCTCAAAATCCGTGCGGGATAGCAAAAGGGCATAGGCACCTCTTCCTGATACATATAACCATCCTCGTTAAGATAGGATTTCCATTCCTCATATGTGTCGGAGGAATCTCCCTCGTTGATGGTATGTACTTCTTGAAACACTGGGTGAAGGAAACCTTCACTGTGGAAGAAGTTCGGAGTGGGATGAAGACTTGTATCATTAGCAGCTGTCTGGGTACAGGTTGAGGAAAAGCCAAGACCTTTCTTTGTCTTGTTATCCGTAGGAATGACGAGCTGTCCCCATCCTTTTGCATTGTTACTCTCGATTACTTTGAGAGCATCTTTGTACGAGGAAATCGATGTTCCTTTCTCTAGTTGATTCTCATTGCTCACAGAAAGTGCCTGGAACTGAGTTCCAACAACCTCGTCGGGTTCTATACAAGTGGACAATGATAGGTTACTCACGATCAAGGCTTGTTTTCCGCAGACCGTGACGAGTTGGTCGTTCTTGACAAACTTCAGCTTCTGGTGAAGTGTCGAAGTGACTGCCCCAGCCTGGTGTATCCAAGGTCTTCCCAATAAATAGCTGTATGTAGCTTGGATGTCCATGACCTGGAAAGTAACTAGGAAAATGTGAGGACCGATAGTTATGGGAAGGTTGACTTTGCCGATAACTATTTTTCTGGACCCATCAAATGCTTTGACGTCGACCTTACTGCCTCTCATCGGAGATTCTTTGAATGATAGTCGCATTATAGTGGACTTCGGCATAACATTGAGAGCCGATCCAGTATCTACCAGTACGCTGGCTAAAGCATCATCCTGGCAGTTAACTGTGATATTGAGCGCCATGTTGTGACTTTTGCCTTCTTCTGGCAATTCCTCATCACTAAACCCCAAGTTGTTGCAGGAAGTGATGTTAGAGACGATATTGTCGAATTGTCGTATTGACACATCCTGTTCCACAAAGTCCTGTTCTAAGACTTTCTGTAGAGCCTCTCGGTGGGCTTCGGAACTGAGTAAAAGAGATAACACAGAGATCTTTGAAGGAGTTTGTAACAGTTGATCAACAATATTGTATTCACTCCTTTGGATGAGCTTCAGCATCTCATCATCATTCTTTGGAAGGTCGGGATCACTGGACTGACCGACTGGTGGATCAGGAACTTCTGTTTGAGGTTCCTTTTCTCTGTTAGGTTCTCCAACTCCTCTGTTGAAGATTCGACCGCTTCGTTTTACTCGACTGATGTCTGCAATATTCACGACGGAGGGTAATGGAACTTCTTTCCCATTCTCAACTATTGTTGCACCGTATTTGTAAGGGATAGCCTTAGGTGATTCATACAGTAATGGTCCCGGTAGATTGATAACTACAGGAGCCTTCTGATTTCTCTGACTGTCGTAAGTAACTTCAATCAGTTCCTGGTTAAGAACCTTTGATTCGTTGAGTAAAGGGATGATGACACAAACATCTTTGGTCCTCTCGCGATCAGAGATTACAATAACATCTTTGATCTGGTCAGCAAAATAGTTGGGCATCAAGTTGATGGACCCTGAAACTGGGCATGGTTGAATCTCTTCACGGTCCAACTGACTCTGAAGGGCTGCTCGCACGAGGTAACATCCTTGGTTATTTTCTGAGCAGACTCTACAGCGCTCGTAGTTATGTGGTGGTGCCTGGCCACGTCCGCTTTGAATGCAGTGTAACCTTACCAGGTCTATTTCCATAGATCAGACATCCTGACTTTGATGCCTAGTAGGGTTCCCGTTTGTCACACTGATTTGTTGCGTGTCTTCATCCATATAGATCGGAAGCCACCAGTGGTTTAACAAGTGTTGTAAAGTTCTTTGAACGAGAGTGTACCCTTGGTTACTCTCACAACATAATTTACAGCTCAGATAATCATGTAAAGTGAGAAAACCGAGTTGGACTTGCTTAGCGTGTAACTCCACCAAGCTGGTATTCATCAAACGAATATCGAAGATTTGAATCAGGTTGATCTGATAGGGATTTCTATCACGGTAGTCCTGGATCCACCCAAGATCCATCTGACGCTGAAGGGCCTCTTGTACGAAAGAGCATCCCTGTTTGTTTACCGAGTAAGTCAGACAGGAATTGTAATCATGTCGTGGCAGATTATGATACTGGCTTTGCCTTGAGTGCATTGCCACCAAGTTGACATTCATTACACGGATGTCGTGGTTCTGAATGATGTTGGAACTTGTATAAGTCATGTTAACTCCACGAACTTTATGCTCTTGGATCCATCTGAGATCCAACTGTTCCTGTAGAGCTTATTGCACCACAGAACATCCCTGATTATTTTTAGAGAAGATATCACACTGGTGATAATTATGAGGTGGCATATGGCCATACCCGCTCTGTCTACAATGCATCTTGACCAAATTGGCCCTCAATAAGAGTACATCATGAATTTGATAGCTGTTGTTAGACTCTCCTTCTATCAAATTTACTGCGGCTTTCTCGTGTTGAGGCAGCGGGTTTGTGAGAACATTCGGATTTGTATCTTTGAAAGATAAGACCCCGCTCCTAACAAACTTTTGCACATCGGATTTGAAACTGAGACAGTTTTCTATGTTATGCCCTGGTCCTCCTTGATGGTAAGGGCAAGTCTGATCCGCCTTAAACCAAAAAGGCAGATTTTTTGGTACTGTAAGAGGAGACTTGGTTTGGACGTTTCCCTTGACCAGTAAGAGTGGAAACAATTTTGCGTATAACATCGGTATAGGGTCGAACCCTGGTGGTCGAGTTGTACGATTGTTGTACGGAGGGTGAGCCTGCTGAAGAGGCTGTTGTGTCCTTTGCTGATATTATTGTTGATTCGGCTGGCTCTGAGCAACCTAAGGTTGATACGTAGGAATAGGCGCAGGGTTGATAGCAGAAGTTACGGCTGCTACTGGTTGGTATCATCACCTTTGCTTTCCGAGAGAGATATTCCCAATATCTTTCTCTTTTTTCTTAGGGATAGCACTACCGTATCATTTTATACTACTTGATGATCCAGCATCTTTAACTAAACGTCCTTCTCGGACTGCTTTCTCAAGACGAACTCCCTTGCCCACCATCTCGGTGAAGTCACTGGGCGCACTGTCAACCATTCTGTCGTAGTAAAATGAGCTTAAGGTTTTCAAGAAGATCTTTGTCATCTCTTTTTCCTCAAGAGGTGGAAAAATCTGAGTGGCAATTTCACACCATCTCTAAGCGTACTCCTTAGAGGTTTCCTTATCCTTCTGTGACATTGATCTGAGTTGATCTCTGTCTGGTCCCATGTCCAGGTTATACTTATATTGTTGAACAAAGGCAGCGCCAATATCTCTGAAAGTGCCGATCTTAGTGCGGTTTAAACCCATGTACCATTTGAGTGTGACACCGGTTAAACTATCCTGAAAGTAGTGAATTAGTAGCTCCTGGTTCTTTGTCTGAGCTGACATTCGCCGAGCGTACATCACCAAGTGGCTTTGAGGGCAAGAGTTACCCTTGTACTTTTCAAAATCGGGTACGTGGAACTTGTGCGGAACTTTCACATTGGGGACCAAACAAAGGTCTGCGGCGTCCTTTCCGAATAAATCCTGACCGCGAAGGGCTTGCAATTCTTTTTGCATCTCCAGGAATTGTTCCTGGAACTCATTCATTCTGTCGAACATACTTTCATTTCCACCAGAAGGTATCTATGGAGTCTGTCCTTCTGGGACAGTGTGTACCACGGGTGGTGGTATAGTCATTATCGCCGAGACTCTCGGTGCCTCCCGAAGTTTGTAAGCTTCAGGAGTTGCTGTCATGCCCCTGGCATCTTCGCTTTCCCAAAGTTTGTAACTTTCAGGCCCAGCGGCTCCTGCTGAAGTTTCCGGATCTTCACTGATCGGCAGAATATATCCCTCCGGGATATAGTTAATAGGTATGCCCCAGGGATGAACTTTCGGCATTTTGTACCTAGGATCATACTTTTCCACTATGGATGTTGATGTGATCTCTGATATCACATTCCTTTGTTGTTGCATCTGAGCTTCTGGCAGAGCTTGCAAATCATTATGAACTTTTCACAGATCCTCTTTCAGAGTGTCGATCTCTTCCCTCAACTCTCAGTTCTCTTCCTCGAGATCATCCATCTTTTTCTTTCGATTGGCCCGAGTATTGTACGAATGAGACAGTTTGACTCTAGAATCGAGACGCAAATGTGAGATTCGTAGGTAAGAAGAATGCGTTACATGAGAATGATGAATGATATGCAATGATTATATTAATTGTATATATTTTTTTGTTTATTCAAAGTAAACTTCGACAATTAGATTTCAAATATCAAACAGTGGGGAAACCCCGTTTTATTGAATTCATAGATTGCGGAAATGGAAATACAGTAATTTACATAGTGCTGTAAAAGGAAATCTAAACTTATGGGTCCTGAGTCCTCTCTGAAGCAAGCTCAGGTGCTGGTTCTGGTACTTTCCTTTTCTTTGACCGGGGCTCTTGGGCCGTTGTCGAGTCGACATTCCTTTGCCAAGTGAAAGGAGCGAGCAAATTCCTTTGGTCATCCTAACTGTCTACAGCATGTTGCTTTAAAATCTCAATCAGAGCATCTTTATCTTTCAATAGTTTCTGTATTTTCTTACACTCCACATTGAGAATACGGTACTTGTTCCTCTAAGACCTCTTCTCCTGTTGAACTTTGTTGAGAGTAACCTGAAGTTTTTCCGTCTCAGACATAAAATAAAGGACCGAGTCCCTTAATGGAAGAACTTCCTGACGAGGGTAAGGCATCCTCAGCTTGAGATCTCTAGTTTGTACCCAGTGGAGATAAGGCTCCACCGAGACACAGTCTGGTTTTCCTAGAGACTCTCTTCTTTTCCTATGAACGTGTTTCCAGGCATGCACTACTTCTGTCTTTAGTGCTCTGTCATTTTCTCCTTCCTTGAAGAAAAGACCTTCCAGATGAGCATTACGCGGGACATGCCTCATCGGGTATCCAAATTGACGACGAACCAAAACTGGATGATAATTGATTCCTCCCTTAGTTCCTATAAGGGGTACATTTGGGAAATTTCCACAACGGTCAATGATCCTGATCCCATCATAGATTTGATTGTAATAATCGATGTCAGAGTTGGTAAGAGACATGATTCTCTGCGACCAACATAAAGTATTCTTTTGATCCCAAAATGCAGCAGACTTTGGTAAGTAGGAAGTGAACCATTTGTATAGCAAGGGTACACAACATGTGATCATTCCTCCGCTGTACAAATTCCTTAAGTGTACAGAATGATACGCATCTGCGAGTAAGGTTGGTACAGGGTTTCCAATCAGAAATATCTTAATGGCATTGATATCTACAAAGTTATCGATGTTGGGAAACAAAAATAACCCGTAGGTGAGCAAAACAAAGATGCTCTCGAAAGCGGTCACATTCCCTATACTAGCAAAGTATAGAGCTTTCTTTGTTAAGAACTGGGCTGGCAAACCCTGGATTCCCCCCTTTCTGGTCATGTGAGTCCTGACCTCTAACTCATCCAAATAGATTGCTCTCACAATGGTTTGATCCTTTGGAATTTCTTCCAGTCCAGAAAAGGGAGCTTGATCAGTAATGGGTAAATCAGTCAGGTGAGAGTACTCCTTCAGTGTTGGTGCTAGCTGATAATCTGGGAATGTGAAACAGTGATAGACCGGATCGTAGAACTGGATTAGTGTGGATAGGATTCCTTCGATTACATAAACCCTTAACAGAGATAGCAGTCCTCCATACTTGGCCCTGAAAGCCTCGGGGTTGGTGATCATTCTCGCCAGACCTCTTAAATCCTCTAGTTTTAGAACCTTGAAGGTGTACTTGTGAGTTTTCCTTCTACCAAAATCCATTAGCGCAATCTCTTTATCTGACATTTGCAATCATTGTCTTAGTTTAATTTGAAAAAGAGAGACTAGAAAAGAAGATTTTTCTTTGTTTTAATGTTTTTTAGATGAATGCGTGAATGCAGCACACAAAAACATAAAAAAAACATAGGGTCAAAGGGTCGGTGTCATAAAGTCAAGGCTCTACCCATCCCCAAAGGTTTATACTGGTGATTTTTTGTACCTGTCCACAAAATCATTTACCCCTCTTGGGATAACAACAGCAAGCGGGTCGCCAGCGAGCTGATGTATCTTAGAGTGATCTCAAATGAGGGTAGTATCGCGTGACAACTATTTCCGATAGCTTCCGCACTACAAAATGGTTTCAGTCTACTAAAAACCTCAACTTCTCAGATTACCCAATCAACAACCGAAGTCGGATAGGCAATGTATCTGCAAAGGGAGTCTCCATTGAGTTTGATGGTCGACAAGGGACTCTTAACTGGGATTCACTCCCCGCAAGATTACCCATATAATGCCATCACCTATCTTAGGTGTATACTCAATCTTTTCACATGCGGTATCACACGCATTCCCATTAGTAGAAAAATAAACACAGATATTAATTAGGAAAAGCAGTATATATATATTTGTCTTAATCATCCTAGACCTCTAGTCTTATGATCCTATACAGACAATGAATCCCTAGCAGAGTCGCCATTTCTGTGACATTTTGCTGAATTTAAATCTCTCACCCTAAAAGAGGCTAGAAAGAATGACTCCCACTGTGGTCGCTAGTTTTCTGTAGCGCAATTTTTGTGATTTCGAATCACTATCGCTTTGGTACTACAGTTTAATTCATTTTTTATCCTTTTGAGCTGATTAAGGAAGAGAAATAGATGTCTCCAATTAACCCTGCTTGCAAACTGAGGTTGAACAGTCAAAACTGTTGGTTTACAGATGCTATCAAGAGGGGGTTCTTTTTTAGGGTTATTCGCTTAAAAACAGTGTCTAGGCTATTGGTAAGATGTTAGGTCTAATGTTTTTCAATTAATGTGTGAAGGTACGACATTTTGGGTTTTTTATTAGTATGCTCGCTAAGATTTTGCAATCTTATGCCTACGTATTCCCGAAATAGGGAAATCAGAGCGATCGTAGTTCCTCCTATTCTATGGGAGGAAAAAGGTGTTTTGGTGTCTTGTTCAAAGCCCAAGACGTGAAGCTAAAGGTGGTTTGTATCTTGTTCAAAGCCCAAGATGTGAAGCTAAAGGGTTTTGGCTGAGAGAGAATTTGTCATCTCTAAAGTGGAGTTGTTGATGTTTGTATGTTGTGAGCAAGGCACAAATTTGATGCTAAAAGGTTGATTGACTCAACCGGGGTTTCTTTATACAAATCCTAAGAGGAGGCTAGAAGTTTGACTTTTCCGGAGGAAAATGTTCTTTCTGTCTTGTACAAAGCCCAAGGTTGAGGCTAAAAGGGATTTTGACTCAGTTGAGGAGAATGTATCTTGTATAAAGCCCAAGATGGAGGCTGAAAGGGTTTGACTCAACAAGAGACTACTTTTGTCTGTCCTGTATAAAGCTCAAGACGGAGGCTAAAAAAGGTGGACTCAACAAGAGAGTCTGAAGGTTGATTGACTCAACAAGAGAGTCTTTTATACTCAACAAGAGAGTGATTTGCTGTCTCGTACGAAGCCCGAGATTAAGGCTAAAAGGAGATTGACTCAACAAGAGAGTCTTTTATACTCAACGAGAGAGTGTTTTATATGTCTTGTACAAAGCCCAAGACGGAGGCTAAAAGTGGTTGACTCAACAAGAGAGTCTTTTATACTCAACAAGAGAGTGTTTTATATGTCTTGTACAAAGCCCAAGACGGAGGCTAAAAGGGATTGACTCAACAAGAGAATCTTTTATACTCAACAAGAGAGTGTTTTGCTATCTCATACGAAGCCCGAGATTTAGGCTAAAAGGACATTGACTCAACAAGAGAGTCCTTTATACTCAACAAGAGAGTGTTTTTCTATCTCGTACGAAGCCCGAGATGGAGCCTAAAAGGAGGTTGACTCAACAAGAGAGTCTTTTATACTAAACAAGAGAGTGATTTATATGTCTTGTACAAAGCCCAAGACGGAGGCTAAAAAAGGGATTGACTCAACAAGAGAGTCTGAAAAGGTTAGCTCTGCTAGGGAGAATCATTTGTACAAAGCTCAAGAGGAGGCTGCCTTACCGCTGTGGATTCTGGAGATTCTGAAGCGGGTCCAAGTGTGGGGAACTCTCATGGGAGAGACCGGGTTTCTGCTGGAGATTGATCCAGAATGATCGGTGTTTTTCCTATGTTTGAAAGGAACTTGAGAATGTCTTTGAGACTCGAGAGGTTTAGACTGTCCAAGTCTAAAGTTTTATCTTTTGTACAATGCCCAAGAGGAGGCGCGGGCATTAAGGGATGAGTATCAACCCTAAAATGGCCGGAGTTATTGACGCGGGAAAGACCACTCTAGCAAAGGATGACTAAGTTCTGTCTTATACCTTTAAGAGTTCGTTAGGGTCCTTGTATTAAGCCCAAGAGAAGGCATGAGAACTTCTAAGAAGCCGAAGGGTCCTTGGCCCAAGAGGAGGCGGGGACGCTTTTAGGAAGCCTGTGGGTCCCCAAACCAAGAGAAGTTCAAGAAATGCAATTCACCGAGAAGAGATCATTCCAGGAAAGTTTGAGAATTTGGAAGCAACTCAAGAGATGCCATTCACGGAGAAAAGATCATCTCTGGGGAGTTAGAGTTTCTTTGACAGTTTCTAAGGGCGACAGTCTGAGAAAAGGTTCACCGAGAATACTGCCTTTCTCTTTGTTCTATATTATTTAACCCCAAGAGGAGGGAAGACTGTATCTGGAATCCTATGGGGGATCTAGTTTTGTTTGTATTTAAGAGTGACCAATATGGCTTTACCTAGTTCTAGACGTAGTTGCCGGGGAAAACTCTAAATAACTATACTAGTATTACACAGTGGATATGTGACAAGTATATAAAAGGATGTGAAAGAAGACTTACAGTGAAGCAGCCCCACAATACAGTTATGTACATATGAAAGCGGTAAATGAAAGCGGATAAACACTTACCCGTTGTAGAGCTTCCATGCTGTTTGGTTAGTTGTTCAACAAAGAAAGTTTTGATAACATATATTTGATTTCAAAATCAAAGGAGGGAGTGCTTTAAAGAGATTTTTGGGGCTTACAGCTCAAGGAGAGGCCCAAGTTTTAACGATGATTGCACCGTTGTTTAAAAAACTATACAGAGAGACTTTTACAATACGTGAGGCCCAAAAAGTTTTTATGTACAAGGGGATAGGTCTTACACTCTATTAGAGACCCTATGATTTATTTTTGTACAAGAGATGGGGCTTACAACTCAAGGAGTAGCCCAGGGTTATTTGTTAAAAAGGCGACGATCGTGCCGAACTTTTTGACGGTATCGGGACTTATACAATACACTGAGGCCCAAATTATTTTGGTTTAAAAAAGGGTAGGGTCTTACACTCTATTAGAGGCCCAAAGAATTTTAAGAAAAATAATTGGGACTTATAGCTCGAGGAGAGGCCCAGTTGATTTGATTATAAAGGCGACGACCACGCCGAACGTTTAAAAATATACAGAGGGACTTATACAATGTGTGAGGCCCTAAAAGGTTTATTTACA
This sequence comes from Lathyrus tuberosus, assembly GCA_022829125.1. Taxonomy (NCBI): domain Eukaryota; kingdom Viridiplantae; phylum Streptophyta; class Magnoliopsida; order Fabales; family Fabaceae; genus Lathyrus; species Lathyrus tuberosus. The sequence goes on from JALAZF010000045.1 coordinate 17,585,817, forward strand.
AAATGATTAGGCCTTACACTCTATCAAGAGGCCCAAAGAGTTTTAAAATGATTGATGAGGGTTGAATTAATCAAAAACCCTAATTTGGTTTCGAAAAGGAATTAATTTTGTTTAAAAGTTAATACAAATTGATGAGAACGTGTGAAAAATGAGTGGTGATCTAGGATCCATGCTTCAAAACTCATGTTTATATCCACAAAATGATTGAAAACCAATTAAATTTGGAAAATCAAGGGAGAAAAAACATTTTAAATGTTGAAAAACATATAAAATATTAATTCTTTGTAAAAATATCAAGTATATGAAATAATTTATATTTTTGGAATTTTTTGGTAAAATAAAATATTTTAACATTTTTGTGAATTATTAAAAAAAGAATCAACTCAAAATCATTAAAACTCAGAGAGAAATTAATTTTTGAATCAATTAAATAAAATCACAAATTTCAAATATTTGAATTTTCAAAAAGGGAGCCAAGAACATGGCAAGAACACACGCCACCCTCTGTTTCTGAAGATTTGCATTTTCTATCCAATCTCACTGAATACTTGATGATATCATGCAATCTACATATCAATCTGCTCGTTTTCACCTCACGATCATGTCTATGGTCTTTAGTTTCATTTATTTTAAGCATGGAATAAGAAATCAAAGAGAAACCTCAAAAACCCTAAAATTTGCATGAAGGCTCATAAATTCCATACACGATTCAAACTGCAAGTGTAAGTTTTCTGTTTTATTGATGGATTTAGTTGCTAAGAAAAGAGACATGTATGTTGATCCCACCCATGTGTATATTTATGCCTTGAGTATTTTCACCTCATCAATGACTGTTAGCAACAAGCCTATCTTTTTGCTTTGCTCTGAATGGTTGAGGACTGGTTTTCAAACCATTCCTTTTGGTTAGAATATGAGTTTTCAAACCATGCCTGTTGAATTTGTATAACCTGGACACTACCAGTTTGGAAATTTGGAGCAGGGAAAGTATGTTTTATTTTGTTACAGTCTGAAGGTCTTAGGATATGCATAAGTCTACTACTGCATGACAATATAGAATGTTGTTTGGTCTTGTTTTAGAGATGTTATGTTCGCAACATGCTTTTTTCCAATTGGTTTTTCTTTATTGATCCTGTTTGGTTTTAAACTCTATATCACTTTGTAATCTATGACTTGAGTTAGTTTGAGATGTCGTTGTAATTTGTGTCATTTGGAAAGTGTTGGAGACATGACTGATGGAATGATTTGAGGAGTGATCATCTGCTATTATTGTTCTTTTTTAGCTCACTATGTTTGCATGGTGTAAAGTATTGCTTTCATTGGTGTAAAGTAATTTGCTGCTGTTGTTGTAATGTATTTCTTTCTGAGTCTCAAAATCTTGTGTGATGTGGAATTGGTAAAACATTGGTGTGAGTCTATATGATTAAAGCTCTGTGAGTTAGAGTGCACAATGGTCATGTTATTTTGTTAAAGTTGAATGATAAATAGTTATAGTTATAGTATCTTATAGTATCAGTTCAGCTCATGCACATATACTTATAGTATCTTGAGCTGTTGTTGAAATTTGTGTTTCTTACAGTAGTGTTGAATATTTTTTAATTAGGATAAGGTTCAAGATTCAGTTCAGAACTCAACTGAATCTGAGACATTTAAGTCATTGTTTGGGAAAGAAAAATCTGGTCGAGTTCGTTGCTATGGAAGAACAACGACACCAACCATGCTTAAAAGAAATGAAGAAATTTTAGTTATTAAAAAGCAGCATAGTGATGAAGTGGCTGGCATGAAGAGGGAGATGGATGGTATGAAGGCACTTTTTAAGACCATGATGAAGCAACAAAACCCACATGAGTGACGAGGAGATCTCTAATATGATGGCAACTGCTTTGGGCAGTTCCAATAGTACTAATGATGCTCCTGCTGCTCCACATTCGTCTGCATCAACTCATATTCCTCATTGTGAAGAGGTATACTCTAAACTACTACTTGTTCTCTGTTTGTCTCCTTATGCCTACAAATGAACCACATTCCTACAAATGATATATGATATATGATTTCAAAATGCATTAAAATCTCCTAAAACACATTAAATTTCTAAAATTGCTTATATTAATTTATGTATCATGTTCCTTGCAGAATGGAGACGAAGAAGCCTGTCATCAAGATATGGAAAAAGAAGAAGAAGAAGGAGATGATGCAGAAGAATATTATGATGCATGAGTTAATTAATAGTAGTTGTGTTTTATATTATCTATCTCTTAGAAGTTTTGTTTTGAATTTGGGATGACTCTCGAGAGAGAAACTTGGTTTCGTTTAAGAATGATAATATCAAAACTTATCTATATTTTTGCGACTTATTAGTCGGTATCGTCACTTGATGTATAGACTTACTTATTTCTTAATGAATATTTTGACGTTGTGGCTTAATATTTTCTTGTATAATTAGATTTTAATTTTTTTAATCAATATCTACAAAAATGAGTATTGTTGGAAGACATTATATTGATCTACAATGGTTCATGAAGAACAACATGGTTACAACTATGCGGCACAAAAAGAAACTGTGTCCTACATAAATGGTGTAAAACCATGAGCAAAATGTAGCCGCGGTTTTAATTAGTGGCCATAAATTAAAACCTTATTCATTAAATAAGAACCGTGGCAAGATTCAACCACTGTTAAGAACCACGGCTCATGATAAACCGCGGCCTTAACCTAGATACCTAAACCGTGGCCTATTCAAGCCACTGATGTATATAAAACGTGGCACAAACACAAAAACTGCGGCTTATTCTTTAGGCCACGACTGCATATCCCACAGTCGCTTTCTCGTGGCCAAACCGTGGCGAAAGCTTTCAACCACGGTTATTTTACATATAAACACGGTTTTCTGTCCATGGCGGATGACCTTTTTTTTTGTAGTGACAATAATTTAAAAACAACAATTAACAATAATTTAAACAATTAAAAAAACAAAACAAACAAATGTAACGACTAAACAACATAACTAAGCGATTACAACCATCAAGACAATTTTCTAAGAACTATACATCAACGTATGAACATCATTGTCGGTTGTAACATTCTTCCAGAAACGAGCTTCTCCATTTTGGTTGAACGTGGTAATAAGCCCTTGAATTCTTCTGATCTTTTCACCCTCTGGAATGTCTCCATCTAACCAGCGGGTCAGACTCCTGTTAAGATGTTCTAACGTCAGTGTATATCAGAGGCAAATCTTCATTGGAGGTTTGACTGGCGAGATAATTAAATTGACATTTCTTTTGTGGATATATGAAACTTGATAGAGATATTTGGAGGAAGAAGATGAAGTCATTTTGACAAAAAAAAATGGAAGGAATGAGAAATATGAAGAGAAGGTGGTGCAGAGAAAAATAAGGAGAAGTTGGTGCAGAGAAAAATGAAGACAAGGTGGTCAGTATTTATAGAGGGATTGTGTAGTAGTAGCCACTTGAAATGGCGTATACACAGATGATTTAAAAAAAAATACAATGATGCGCCATTTCATATGGCGCATGTGTATGAATATTAAAGGGAGGCGCCGTATGAAAAGGCTTGGTGGGCGTGAATTAACCATTTGGAATGACGCATGGTAACAACTTTTAAAGGATGTGTCATTTCATTTGGTGTATCCGTGTTCTTCACATTTCAAACTACGTTACTTTAGTAATTTTTTTAAAAAAATGGTTAATTTTGTATTTAAAAAAAAAAGTTATTCTAAAAAAATATCGAATTTTAAATTGACTGTCAAACAAATCTTAAAATGAAACCAAAATAAAATTTTATTTTGAAGTGAGATATATCTTTGTCCTTGTTATTGAATTTCTTCGTAACTCTATGTTCACACATAAAATATATAAAAAATATTTAAGAACTAATTTATCTTCTTGATCAAAATTTCAACTTTAAATTTGCCTAAAAATAGCTTATTTATGAAACTAGAAATTTAAAATTTGCCCGACATTACTTTATTACATGTCTAGAGTTTGAATTAAAAAGTAATCATAAAATAATATGAATTTTTTTTCTTAAAACAGAACCCAAATATTATTTTGGAAATGAATAATTCTTCAACAATTCACAACAACAAATATGATTAATAATAGTATAGCAGACATGAATTATTAATTATTTTGAAACCCATAAGCAAAGTAGATCAATAGCCAACTTATTAATGTCCTCTTTTATTCTCATAGTATCCACCATTGGCACAATTAGAAAGTACAAAAGAAAAGTATGATACAAGATATACATAAATAATATATATGGAATGAAATGGAGTACGATAATGAATCAAAAGCAACAAATATATCAACAACATGATGTAACTCCATGGAAATTACGTATGAGTATTCTCTCATTGTTCAACCTGCATGCATTCTATTTCACTTATTGGAGAAATGGAAAAATTTTAAAACACATAATAACAGATGTTGTTGACTTAACGAATCATAAATAAACACTACTTTTTGTGTTACAATCATTTTTTTTTAAAGTGGACAACTTCTCTACCTATCACTAAAAGATGGATAATGTACCTTTAACCAATCACATGATATCATCTAAGTTTAACATATTTAATTATTTATTAAATAGTACTCCCTCCGTCCCACAATGAGTGACCCATTTAAAATATAATGGTGTCCCAAAATATATGACCCATTTCAATTTCCAATGCAACTTTTCCTATTTTACCCTCTAATTAATATTACTTTCATCATTCCCAATACATCATAAGGGTACTTTAGTAAAAATATCATTCTCTCTCCTTCATTTATTCCTTTTTTCTTAATCTGTGTGAAAAGTCAACTGGGTCACTCATTGTGGGACGGAGGGAGTACAATTGTTTGTTATTTTCAAAGCATTTTACATTGAAGATAACCTTACCCAACTTTTTGAGTTGGAGATAAGAATTCACCTTTTTCAAAAGACAATAATATTAATAGCACTCTGCACCAGGGGTGCAGACCAGAAAACAAACACAGGCCTGCTAAATGTTAACCCACAAACAGAAAAAATACAGACCATTACAAACACACCAGAGGGGCCACAAACCAGTCATAAAATGCTGACTTAAAGGCCGAATCAAAGGTAGTAAGCCATCTCCAAGTAATAAATTTAATAGAGTTCAAGGAATCTAAAACCGACACCGACTTATTATCAAATATAGAACAGTTCCTCCCTTTCCACAACACCCACACAGTAGCAGCCCAAACCACCATTCCTAACTTTCCTCCTGATACCATAGCAGTCACGTTTTCAAAGTCCAACAACGATTCCACACAGCTTGACTTACAAATCGAAGGAATGCCAAGCCACTTTTCGATGCCGTTCCAGACCTCGGCCGCAACTGGGCAGCAGAACAGGACATGCTCGATTGTCTCCTCAATACAGTCGCATCTATTGCACCCAATATTTCCACCCTTAACCCAAATGTTTCTCCTATCCAACAGCGATTTTACGGCTAAACTGTTCCTCAAAACTCTCCACAAGAAAATAGAAACTTTCAAAGAGCCTTGATGTTCCAAGTCTTCTTTAAGCCTGCAATAACTCTCTTCTATTATTACTTATGGAGAAACATTTTTCCTGTACTTTAACTTAACTTAATAATAATATAACCTTTCCTTTATCCTTATAAGCTTAAAATAACTGTTCCTTTAACCTTACTGTCATGATAAACTTGGATAACCTGTCCATGCAAACAAAACCATGATCAATAAGATATTAATCAATGAACTTAGATATAACTTTTATAGTTGAAATGGTCAATAAGTGATCAATCAATGAATTTAGATATAGCTTTTATAGATTGGTATAATGTTAGATTAGGACCCGTGCATCGCTCGGATGTGCATTAATTAATTTTTTTATTAAAATTTTAATTACAGTTAATGTATTTTATTTTGATAAATATGATTTGTCAATTTATATTTATAATATGTTATTTCAAACTACACATTTAGGATAATCAAATAAAGTAAAAATAAATATACGGAATGTTATTGAGATAATTTATTAAAAAAAATTGAGGATGTATACATAAAAAAAATTATGCAGAGTCCAATAACTTAAAATATATAATAATTATTAAGATGATTTGAGAGTACACATGTTAAATTATTATATATGAGATGATATTATACAAAGAACGTAATTCTTAAATTTCATAATTATAGTTAATGATATAAATTTATAGTATGATACTAAAGAAAGAATGTGATGGAATAGTTTTAAATTATATAATTATAATGTAGTGATGAAGAGAAATTGTACAAATTTGTTATTAGATTCAATTCTTAAGTGTGACACTAGGATTTTAATTGATATGACAAATATATAACTACATGGCATATGACATGTCGTAATATAATTCTCCGTTTTAGATTACAAAGTTTAGAGGGAAAGGGAGAAGCTTTAATAAAACATTTGAGAATGAATAAAAAAATTATAGAAATTTAATTAGGAATTTAAGGTTGGTGATAATTGTGTTTAATTATTAGTAACTCTTGTGGGGGAGATAATAAGATTGTTGTAACATATGAGTTTTCGATAAAAGTTGAAATGAAATTATGTAAATTTATTGTTAGATTCAATCTTAAGTGTGACACATAGGATTTTAATTGATGTGGCAAATATATACCTACATGGCATATGACGTGTTGTAATATAATTCGCCGCTTTAGATTTAATATATTATAATAGATAGATAATAAATGGTTTTAAAATTTTGACAGTACATTAGTAATCCTTGCAAGCATTAGTGGCTACAATGTTGAAATACTTAAATCGAACCTACCTCAACTTCTTCATTTATGAGAAAACTGAATAGAAATTATGTCATCCCGTTGTGCGACAAGGACTAGTCATAAACTAATTTGATTCATTTACATGAATATCATATCAATTCCACTGTAAGATAGTGTGACAAATGAAAATAAGAAGTCAGAGGCATATCATAATGAACCTATGAATAATTGTGATATTAGGCAAAAAAAAATTACATATTAGTGTACACTAATTTCTAAATTTCATGTTGGCAGCTTCTAATTTCTTATTTTGCATCATAGATAAAATCCCCTTTAAATTCTTGGGAATCACAGTGGGAGTTAATCCAAGGAGAATTGAGGCTTGACAACATGTCATCTACAACTTGAAGAGCAAGTTATCTAGATGGAAATCCAAATTCCTTTCTCTATGAGGTAGAATTACTTTATTAAATTTAGTGCTCAATAATTTACCAATCCATCACTTATCATTTACAAGATGCCATAATCTGTCAGGAAAAAAGTCATTGGCATACAAAGACAGTTCTTGTGGCATGGTTCAAGATAAGGTAACGGAATCAACTGGATCAATTAGCAAGTGATATGCAGAAGTAAGGGTGATAGGGGTCTTGGTGTCAAGGAGATATGAGCTTTCAATCAGGCATTGATGTGCAAATGGTTTTGGAGACTTTTTAATGAGGAGGATGCTATTTAGAGTGGAATGATGACACATAGATATGGAAATATGATTAATACACTACTACGAAAAACCCATTTAGCAACGGTTGGAAATGACATATAATGACGCGGGCGAAGGCGTTGTTATGTAGATTGTCGTTGTAAGTTAACTGTTTCTACAACGGGCTGGAAACTGTTATTGAAAGGTAGGGCGCAAGCCATATATCACAACGGTTATGATAATAAACCGTTGTAATACATACACTTAGGTTCTAGGTTCGAAACCCATCAGCAGCGAAATTATATGAAACATAAATTACTTATGAGATCGGTTACAATAGATAACCGTTGATGTAAGTACCCTAAGTTTATTATATTAAATGTAGATTGCTTGTTTTCCAAACACCTCACTAAATAAATATACATGGATTCAATTTGATGAAGATGTCTATAATCTGTAAATTAAATTGTTCTTGAAAACCAACTTAAACAAACCAATGTTGTTTTCTGATTGCATTCGTCTCATCGTGTATTTCACGCTCTTTTACATATATTGTGGTTTATTGATCTGACTCCTTCGATATATCGTTATATTCGATTATAGTTAAATTTCCATAAGATCAACAAGACATTGGATTATCTGCCTCATCTTTGATTTAACTATAATGGAAGATGACGATGCATCTAAGGAGCCAGATCATTATACCATAATCTATATATAAAAGAACGTGAGATAAATTATGAGAGGCATGCAATCAGAAAACAACATTGGTTTGTTTAAGTTGGTTTTCAAATACAACTTAATTTGCAGATTATAAGTATCTATGTCAAATTAACTTAATGTATTTTAAGTGAGGTTAGTGAAACAAACAATCTACATAGAATATAATAAACTCAAATAACATTCTATACCAGATCCAAATATTATAAACTCATATAATACGCTTGCTATTACCACCAGCAAACTTTAAGTGAGGGTTAGTTAAAAAAAACAATGTAAATAGAATATAATAAACTCAAACAACATTCTATACCAGATCCAGAAATTATAAACGGATATAATACGCTTGCTTCCACCATCATCATCACCCTGTATCATCCCCTTAACCTGAAAGAAAACAAAGCAAACTTCAAAAGTGAGCATCCTCAGTTGAAAACAAACCCTAAAACCATAATCCAGTGAAGCGTAAAGAGAGGAACAGGAATAACACACCTTTTAATGAAGCTAATCGCGGAACAGGAATCAATTATGTTCTTGAACTAGTTTGGGAAGCAATGAAAAAGAAATATAAGGAGGAAGAAGCTTACACAAAAGCTTCATACTTCTTATACTTCTTTTCATTGTTTCTAAAACTAGATAAAGTTTGCTTACACTGTTGTTTCTTCATTTACTAACATCTTGTTCGTGATGCTATGAAAAAAAAGTATAAGGTGGATGAAGTTTCCATCATAGCTTCATGCTTCTTATAAATTTTTCCATAGCAACACAAACACTATGAAGTTTCCAAAGTATATGGTCTTTGTTAAGGTAGTGAAAACGAATCTGAAAAAATGAGAACAATCAACAAAAACAACATGCAACAAACGAGATAATGGGAAATATCTAACAATAGATGGAAGAAGAAGAAGAATGCCTTAATGTATGATTCACGGCTAATGGTGAAAACGAAGAGAAAAAATGGGTTCTAGGGTTTCACTTTGAAGGCAACGACGTTACTGTCAATTAAGTGAAAGTTATTTTGCTTATATATGGGTAAACTATTTCACAACCGTTAGCAATAACAACCGTATAGATAGGTATTTATTTATTATAAATATATCACGACGGTTAACTAGAATAACCGTAGTGATAACCCTTTTATCTGTGAATTTTAAAATAAATAAAAACCGTATAGATAGGTATTTATTTATTATAAATATATCACAACGGTTGACCAGGAGAACCGTAGTGATAACCCTTTTATTTGTGAATTTTAAAATAAATAAAAAGGAAAAGGTGCGCCTTAACTTCTCACTTAATGCATTTGCAGTTTAAACATCAACAATGTAATTCACAATGGATCTGCAGTTTAAACATTAACAATGTAATTCAAACCCTAATTCAACTATTACATTTCATAATAAAGTAAACATTAAACATAAAGGAGACAAGAAAACATAACATCTTGATATTTCAAGAAAATATCTCTGATTTCAGTTTGTTCTTCAAATTCTTGTTCCTTTTCTTTAAATCCTCATACATAACCTTCAGATAGCCCATAGCTTCCAACTGTGACTTCATAATGCTTTATGTAGTGAGCAATTTTGGACGTGGTTGCGAAGCACTACCGCTCTTTGGTATCTACAGCTCGATTCATTTTTTATCCTATTAAAGCTGATGAAGGAAAGGAAATAGATGTCTCAAATTAACCCTGCTTGTAAACTGAGGTTAAATAGTCAAAACTGTTGGTTTACAGATGCTACAAAGATTCGAGGTCTCTATTGGGTGTATTTTTTTAAAAGTGGTGTTCGGTCGATTGGTGGGAGGTTGGGACAGATGTGTGGAAGTATGGGATTTTGGGTTTTTGTTTAGTGTGCTCGCTAAGATCTTTTCTTTCAATCTTATGCCTACGTATTCCCGTTTACCGAAACAGGGAAATCAGAGCGTTCGTAGTTCCTCCTATTCTATGGGAGGAAATGGTTGTTTTGGTGTCTTGTTCAAAGCCCAAGACGTGACGCGAAAGGTAGTTTGTATCTTGTTCAAAGCCCAAGATGTGAAGCTGAAAGGTCTCAACTTTATAGAGAATTTGTCATCTCTAAAGAGGGGTTTATTTGTCATAACCGTTTATAAGGGAGAATTACTTTAACCGGGATATGTGAATCCGGCAATGCCATAATTTCCTTTATAGGGGATTTCCAACCTAAAGGAGAAAACTTTAACTCAGTGTAGAGCAATGCTATCTTTCCTTAGGAATTTCTCATGCTAAAAGAGGGACAGTGGCATGGATGTAGATGATCCAGAGGCTTGCCGCTTATAGCAATTAGATGAAGGGGAAGGAGTTGTTGATGTTTGTGTACTGTGAATGAGGCACAACTTTGATGCTAAAAGGTTGATTGGATCAACCAGTGGTTTTCTTATACAAAGCCTAAGAGGAGGCTAATATGTGTCTCGTACAAAGCCTGAGAGAGAGGCTAAAAGTTTTTGACTCAACGAGGGAATCTTTTGGTATCTTGTATAAAGCCTGAGATGAAGGCTATTTGACTCAACAAGAGAGTTTTTGTATCTCGTACAAAGCCCGAGATGGAGGCGAAAGGGGTGATTGACTCAACGAGGGAGTCTCTGGTATCGCGTACGAAGCCCGAGATGGAGGCTAAAATTGTTAGCTCCGCTGGGGAGAATCATTGTACAAAGCCCAAGAGGAGGCTATGGTTACTGTTTCAGTTGAGTGACAGGTCCAGTATGATGATTTAAAGAGAAAATCAGTTCTTATATGAGTAATGTTTGCACTCAGGGATTTTGATTCGAGATCAGGGATATTTCCTGTTCTTTAAGGAAGTGGGAAATCCAAAGGGTATTGAGGTTGTCCGAGTCCACGGGGTTCCTTCCTATTTTTGAAGGGGTCACTTGAGAATGTCTTTGAGACTCAAGGATGTTAGACTGTCCGTGTCTAGAGTTTCATTTTTTGTACTATTCTTTGAGAAACAGTAGTAGACTCTTGGAAAGGACTGTTCTATGAAGATGACTAAGTTCTGTTCCTATACCTCTAGGAGGTCGTCGGGACAATTTGTACGAAGCCCAAGAGGAGTCTGGAAACTTTTAAGAAGCCGAGTGGTCCTTGTATGAAGCCCAAGAGGAGGCTATCATTCCCGGAGGAAGAATCATTATACGAAGCCTAAGAGGAGGCTGTGAATACTTCTAAGAAGCCGACGGGTCCTTGTACAACGCCCAATAGGAGGCGAGGATGCTTTTAGGAAGCTTGCGGGTCCTTGAACAATGCCCAAGATGAGGCCGATGCTTTTAAGATGCCGATGGGTCCCCAAACCCCGAGAAATTCAAGACAGGCCATTCACAAGGAATAGATCAAGCCAGGAAAGTTCGAGAATTTGGAAGAAACTCAAGAGATGCAATTCACGGAGAAGAGATCATCTCTGGGGAATAGAGTTTCTTGACAAGTGCTTTTAAGAAGCCTGTGGGTCCCCAAACCCCGAGAAATTCAAGACAGACCATTCACGAGGAATAGATCAAGCCAGGAAAGTCCGAGAATTTGGAAGAAACACAAGAGATGCAATTCACGGAGAAGAGATCATCTCTGGGGAGTAGAGTTTCTTTGACAACTTCTACGAGTTACAGTCTATGAAAGGGTTCACAGAGAATGCTGCCTTTCATATCTCCATATTGTTTAACCCCAAGAGGAGGGAAGACTGTGTCTGGTAATCCTATGGGGATCTAGTTTTGACTATTTAAGAGTGATCAACGGGCTTAATGCTAGACGTAGTTGTCGGAGAAACTCTAAATATCTATACTATTATTACACAGTTGATATGAGTTTATGAAAGAAGACTTGCAGCGAAACAGCCCCACAATACAGTTATATGTATATGAAAGCGGTAAATGAAAGCATATAAACACTTACTCGGTTGTAAAGCTTCCATGTTGTTTGGTTAGTTGTTCAACAAAGAAAGATTGAAAACTACAGTATATTCAAAATCAAAGAAGAAAGTGCTTTGAAAAAGAAAGATTTGGGGCTTACAGCTCAAGAAGAGGCCCAGGGTTTTATCAGTGAGCGCGCTGTTTGAATTTGTACAGAGGGACTTATACAAGTGACTGTGGCCCAAAAATTGTTTTCTATACAAAGGGATTTGGGTCTTACACTCTCTCAAGAGGCCCAAAAAATTTTAAAGAAAAAGAGTGGGGCTTATAACACGAGGGTAGGCCCAGATGATTTTTCGTTTAAAATGATGATCGCGCCGAGATTTTCTTTTAACGCAAATGGGCTTATACAATATCGGAGGCCCAAAGTTGTTTTTGGTTAAAAGGGGGTTGGGTCTTACACTCTAATAGAGGCCCAAAAGTTGTGAATGGGTCTTATAGCTCAAGGAGAGGCCCATATGGTTTATCTTTAAACTGGCGACGATCGTGGCGAATTTAAAAATGTACAGAGGGACTTATACAATAAGTGAGTTCCAAAATATTTCTGTACAAGTGGGTTGGGTCTTACACTCTAATAGAGGCCCAAAAAGTGTTTGAAAATGATTTGTGAGGGTTGAATTAATCAAAAACCCTAATTTATTTCCAAAATATATTTTAATTGAATAAAAATTCAATTAAAATGATCAAAAATTGTTTAACATGTGGGAAACAAATTATGATCTTGGATTAATGCTTCAAAAATCAAGTATTAACCTACAAAATAATTAGAAGTCATTAATCTTTACAAAATCAGGAGGAAAAATATATTTTAAATGTAAAAAACAATTAAAATATTAATTCTTTGCAAAAATATCAATTATATGAAATAAATAATATTTTTGGGATTTTTTGGGAAAATAAAATATTTTAACATTTTTGTGAATTATTAAAAAAAGAATCAACTCAAAATCATTAAAACTCGGAGAGAAATTAATTTTTGAATCAATTAAATAAAAATCACAAAATTCAAATATTCAAATGTTGGAAAATGGCGCCAAGAACAAGGGCAAGAACACGCGCGTGTTCTGAGTTTCCCAGATTTGCATTTTCTATCCAATCTCACTGAATACTTAATCATATCATGCAATCCACATACCAATCAACTCGTTTCAACCTCATGATCATGTCTATGACAATTAATTTCATTTAAATTAAGCATAAAACAAGAAATCATGAACAATCCTCAAGAACTCTAGATTCTGCATGAAGGCTGGGATTTTTGATACACGATTCAAACAATGCAATTAATTGAGGGGAAACATTCCATGCATGATTATGAACATATGGCCAAATTATTGTGCAGCAAAAATTGCATGGATCATAGAGTTAAAAGAGCTCATGCTTACCACTTGCAGCTGGTGATCGTGATTTGTGTTGGAGGTCTTACAGATGAGTTGTGATGATCTGAACAGCTTCCCTACACCCTATGGAGTGTGTTTGAATGCTTGGACTTGATTGAAGTTGGCTGGATCACTTCATGGCATCTCAACTGCAACTTGGTTAAAACCTTGAGCAATTGACTGGTGATTCTGAGAAATCAGTGTTCCAGTTGTTGTTTAAGTGTTTGATCAGCTCATATGTGATGTATATGAGGTGTGTGTGTGATTGGTTTGATTGGAAAAGCTCTCAAACTCAAAACCCGATAGTGACTTGCCTTAGAAGGAAAAATTGGAGTGAAAGAAGAGATTTTGAGGAAAGCATCTGTTTGATGGCTTTGGTGTACTCAAACTGATCACAATTGAGCTCTATTTATAGTAGAGCAAGTTTGTTTTACAAGGAATAGTGAATGGCAACTGCTGAGTAGGTTTAGCCAATGTTGACAAATAAAAATCCAAGTCTCCTCTAGCCATTAACTAGAGGTTAGGGCACAGGCTGCTGGTTCCCTTGGTCTTGGATAAGTCTTGACTGAACTTAGTTGCTAAGAGCTCAGTCCATGCCAACTTGATGCTTCCATTGAATGCTCCAATCCAAAATTGGAGTCTTGTCCCTATTTTGGCAATTGTAGGTTCAACATGCTATTTCTTGTTCCAAAGACTTTGGAGGCTTGGCTCAGTGATTGTCCCCTTTAGATTCAATCCTCAGATGTGTCCAAAGTGATGACAAGGCTTGGAATTGGCTGATTTTGGCAAATCGACCAAAAGTGCAAAAATCTGCCTTGCCTTGGCAGATTTCAGCAAGGCATCTTGCCAATGTCATATCTCATAGCTCAAATTGAATTTGGTAATGTTCTTGGCCATTTTGGAAAGCCCTTACATGATACAACAACTGTTTGAACATTTTTGGTTTTGATCTCTTTTGAATCCAAGTGAAAAATCCCCCTACATTTGGAAAAAAGTAAAGGCAAATTCTGACTTAGTGAAATTTTCACTAAGTGTTGGAACAAAGTGACTTTTCTTGATTTTGATCACTCCATAATTCAAAATCCATGAGGAATTTGGACATAGGTCAGTATGAAGTTTTTGTGGAGGGCAATGTGATCTACAAATCAAGCTTTGAATGGGGAACAATGGCCTTGTGGTTTAGGAGTTATGGTCCTCCAAAGTTGGCACATTAGTGTCACTTTTTCCATAACTTAGAAATTTTTCTAAGTTTTTATGGTTACCCCTTTTACAAGTTATCCCACTTTCTTTGATTTTTCTTGATGAATGATGATTCAAATCATACATTAACATCATTTTAGGGTTAAAAATCCATTTTGGTGAAAAATCTCAAAAAGTCAAAGTTGACTTTTGTGCACAGTTGACTTTTTATCAGATGAATTCCAAACTGTGCAATTTTTCAGGAAATCATGTCCTTGACCTAAATCAAACTTGATGGACATGTTCCATGGGTGTCATAGGGTATATTGAATCATGTCTTAGGTTTTGGGAGCATGTCCTGGTCAAAAGTCAAAGTTACAGTTGACTTTCCTCGCGAAACCCTAATTGTGGTGCAGATGAAATTGAGACTTGTTGCTCAAGCTTCTTGGATTAGTCCATTGTTGCAAATGGATCAATATAGTATGTTGGAGACCCTCAAATCCTCTCTTGAGGTCTTGGCTCATGATTTGTCCCAAAAGTCAACTTAGGGGTGAATTAGGTCAAGAAACCCTAATTCCTGATTTTTTATGAATGCATCCCGTAAGGCAAAATTGACTTGATAATTGGGTCCATGAGGTCCCATGGAGTATATTAGGTTATGTTTTGGATCATTGGCTTGTGCCCAGATGAAAATTTTCATCTGGAGGCCCTGGTCGACCAAAACCCTAATTTGGTGACACTGGCGATCTTGAAGCTTGATCCACCTAGAAGGGAGCAACCTTGTGCTTAATCCTTAAAGTGGGAGTCCTCTTGATCCATTGTAGATTCTTGGGAGGTTATACAAGTTGAAGATCATGTCATTTCTTGATTGATCCTTTGTCTAAGGCTCTGAGAGGGCTTAAAATCCTAGTTTTGATTGTAGTGAATGCTCAACAACCCTTGAGGCATTTGATGAGGCATGATGGTTCATCCATATTGTGATGATGATTTGCACAATGATGGGAAATCTTAGTGGTCAAAATTTGGGGTATGACATATGCCCCTATTTAATCTTCTTGGACCCGAAGGTGTGAATGACGAAGGTATTTGGGCATTCAGGGTGCAAGAGGATTAAATATCGGAATACCCAAAATTTTGATGGTTATGAATGGAAGATCGCATTCATCTTCTTTTTCTAAGCAATGATGCTTAGAAAAGGTAAACTTCCCCTCGATCCTGGTTTCCTACCAAGGAACTGGTCTTAGTTTCTGATTTAAACTTCCCCTCGATCCTGGTTTCCTACCAAGGAACTGGTCTTAGTTTCTGATTTAAACTTCCCCTCGATCCTGGTTTCCTACCAAGGAACTGGTCTTAGTTTCTGATGCGAACTTCCCCTCGATCCTGGTTTCCTACCAAGGAACTGGTCTAAGTTTTTGATACAAACTTCCCCTCGATCCTGGTTTCCTACCAAGGAACTGGTCTAAGTTTCTGATTTAAACTTCCCCTCGATCCTGGTTTCCTACCAAGGAACTAGTCTCAGTTTCTTTTGTCAATAAACTTTATTGACAAGGGACGCTATTTGTAGCGGCTTTCCTCAAACTTCTCGCCGGATTTTCCTGGGGAGATGCCATTTGATGGGAAAAAGAATGATGTCAGACTTGCTGGGGAACCCAGTCGTCTGAGCTGTAGAGGTGCACAAACTTCTCTGTTGGAGACGCCATTTGTTTCTACTAGGGAAGACGAGTCTTCTGAAAGACTGCCTTCGTTTGGGGTCTTACATCATACTTTGCTCGGGATCTTCCCGGAGAAATGCCATATGATGGGATCCAATTTGAGGTGTCGATGACCTTTTCATCAGCGGTCTTTCTGAGAAAGGCAGCTGCAATGCCAAATCTCTGCTTAGGAGGCTTTCTCTGGGGATTTTTCTTTAATCCGTGAAAGCAAGGAGATCATCTTCAATGGCGAAGAGTGACATTTGTAGAAAGCTTCTCTGGCTTTTCAGAGGTTCAAGTTATCAAAGTGGTCGAGTGCTGACTCTAATCCAGAGATACACTGGAGGCGAGATTGTTCAAACGCAGCATTTCCTGACGAGGCAAGAACTGACAACTCGATTGAGAAGACTGTTATCACTAGGGGACAAGACCGACTAGAGTGATAGTGATGCAATATGAATATGAATGCAAATCAAATGCATGATGTATGTATATATGCTGATAAAACTGATGTGACATACAGACTGGCGAGTGAACATGACTGGATACTCGGCCATCGCGGGGCGAAGAAGTACCGTTGGTCAAAAAAGTAGCAATTCTACCTTGCTTGGGAGAGATAGTCCCTGCGGGGAATACCGTTGATCGGGCTTAGGAGATAAGAACTCGGCCGAGGGTATCAGATGGGAAAACCGCATCTCATACAGTTGATCCTTTGTTCAAGCGTACTGGCCTAGAAGGAGTACTTTGATTCTGCGCTTTGAAATTCAAACGCCTTTGGAGACGCAATCGACGTTCTTCCGATGCTCAACAGTAAAAAACAATTTCCATCTTTAATTTAAAAGCAGAAAAAGTTTTAACAACTAAATTCATTTTTGTTTCATTTCAAGAATCGTTAATCATGTTAAAACCCCATTCTGTAAAGCTAAAACAAATAAGAATTACAAACAAAAGCACAAGGGCTCAAATTTTATTGATAAGATGGAGATCAGCCAAACGCGTGATTCCAAAGAGTATATACAAAGTTTGAAAATGGTAATTTACAGGGAAAAGGGCTACGTTGAAACATAACGACCACTATCCTTCTACCAACTTTGAATTCGGGACATCCTGAGCTACTATCGAAGATGACCGTGACTGGAGTTTTCCTCCGATGGATGGTGTAACTGCTGCTGAGGGACTTGCCTCTGTTGAATATAGTTACTTGCCATTATCCCTAATTTTTGCCTGGATTGTACTTTGATGTTTCCAACCCATCGGGATGATTTTTCCCATGTCTCTAACTTTTGCCTAGACCGCCCTTTCGGGGGTTTTCAATCCACCGAGACGTTTTTTTTTTTAGTTTAGTTTAGGCGAAGTATTTCTTGACTACATCAACATTTGTGGGGTAGGCAAATTCCTCTCCGTCCATGGTTGCAAGTCTCAAGGCACCGCCTGAGAAAGCTTTCGTGACCACATAGGGGCCATCATAATTTGGGGTCCATTTGCCCCGAGAGTCAGTGAGAAACGATTGTGTCTTCTTGAGCACGAGGTCTCCTTTTCTGAAGACGCGAGGTCGGACCTTTTTGTCGAACGCATTCTTTTTCTCTGCTAATACAACTGACCGTGGCATAGCGCCGTGATTCGCTTCTCTTCGATCGGGTTTAATTCGTCGTGTCGACTTTGACACCATTCAGCTTCTAAAAGCTTAGCTTCCATCAATACTCGGATTGATGGGATCTCTACTTCTATGGGGAGAACTACCTCTATGCCATATACTAGAGAGAAAGGGGTTGCCCCTGTTGAAGTGCGGACAGATGTTCGATAACCGTGAAGAGCAAAGGGTAGCATCTCGTGCTAATCTTTATAGGTTACAACCATCTTTTAAATGATCCTCTTGATGTTCTTGTTAGCCGTTTCTACCGCTCCGTTCATCTTGGGTCGGTAGGGAGATGAGTTATGGTGTTCGATCTTGAACTCAACACACAACTCCTTCATCATCTTGTTGTTCAAGTTAGATCCATTATCAGTAATGATCTGGCTTGGAACACCATAACGACAGATGATATTGTTTTTGATAAATCGGACCACCACTTGTCGGGTTACGTTAGCGTACGACGCTGCTTCGACCCACTTGGTGAAATAGTCAATGGCTACCAGGATGAACCGATGTCCGTTTGAAGCCTTAGGTTCGATCAAGCCAATCATGTCGATTCCCCGTATGGAAAAAGGCCACGGGGAAGAAAGAACTTTGAGATGTGATGGCGGTACATGAATTTTGTCGGAGTATATCTGAAACTTGTGACACCTCCTCATGTACTTGTAGCAGTCGGATTCCATGGTCAACCAGTAATACCCTGCTCTTAGGATTTTTCTCGCCATTGGTCTGTCTACGCATCGGAGCAAGACCAAGTCAAAATTCCTCTTATAGAGTGTATCACCGCTCAAGAAGAAGTTTCCAGCCAGTCTTCTGAGGGTTTTTCTGTCCTTCCTTAGTGCCCCAGGTGGGTACTGTTGTTTCTGAAGGAAGCATTTGATATCGTGATACCAAGGTTTGTCGTCTATGGCTGCTTCAATCGTGAAGATGTAAGCGGGCCTTTCAAGGCGCATTATGTCGATCTTAGGTAAGTCATTCCATTGACCTACACTAATCATGGAAGAGAGAGTGGCTAAGGCATCATCCATGTGATTCTCTCTACGAGGGACGTGATGAAACTCGACTCTGTTAAAGAAGGGTAACAACCTTCTTGCATAGTCTTTGTAAGGAATCAGTCCTGATTGGTATGTGTTCCAATCTCCTTTTATCTGATTGATAACCAAGGCTGAATCGCCGTATACGTCCAAGTTTTTTATCCTTAAATCAATCGCTTCTTCGAGACCCATAATACAAGCTTCGTATTCGGCCTCGTTGTTCGTACATTTGAACGTAAGTCTTGCAGTGAAAGGAATGTGGGTACCCTGAGGGGTAACAATGATTGCCCCAATTCTGTTTCCATAATGATTAACTGCTCCATCAAAGATAAGTCCCCATTGGGAACCTGGTTCTGGCCCTTCACTGGGTAACGGTTCATCGCAATATTTCATTTTTAGATACATGACATCTTCGTCTGGGAAGTCAAACCCGATTGGTTCTTGATCGTCAATCGGTTGATGAGCCAAATGATCGGCTAAAACACTCCCCTTAACGGCTTTCTGAACGTGGTACTCTATGTCATATTCTGATAATAACATCTGCCAACGGGCGATTCTTCCCGTGAGAGCAGGCTTTTCGAAGACATACTTGATTGGATCCATTTCGGAGATTAACCAAGTAGTGTGACGAATCATGTATTGGCGAAGACGTTTGGCTGCCCAAGCCAAAGCACAGCAAGTTTTCTCAAGCATCGTGTACCGAGTCTCGCAGTCGGTGAACTTCTTGCTTAGATAGTAAATGGCAGACTCCTTCCTTTTGGTTTCGTCTTGTTGGCCAAGTACACATCCCATTGAGTCCTCTAGGACTGTGAGGTAGATGATCAGTGGTCTTCCTTCCACTGGAGGTGATAGAATCGGCGGATTCAACAGGTATTCCTTAATACTGTCAAAGGCGGTTTGGCAATCTTCTGACCAAACGCAATCCTGGTTCTTTTTTAGTAATTTGAAAATCGGCGCACACGTGGCGGTCATAAGGAATATGAATCTAGAGATGTAGTTCAAACGTCCCAATAATCCTCTGACTTGTTTTTCAGTTTTCGGAGAAGGCATTTCTCGGATGGCCTTGACCTTGTCAGGATCGACCTCAATCCCTTTCTGGCTGACGATGAACCCTAAGAGTTTCCCCGAACGGACACCGAAGGTGCACTTGTTGGGATTCAAGCAGAGTTTGTATTTTCTCAAACGCTCGAATAGTTTCGACAGGTGGGTCACATGCTCCTCTTCTGTCTTAGCTTTTGCAATCATGTCATCGACATATACCTCTATCTCTTTGTGTATCATGTCAGGAAACAGAGTAGTCATGGCCCTTTGATAGGTTGCCCCGGCGTTCTTCAAGCCGAATGGCATCACCTTGTAACAAAAGGTACCCCATGGGGTAATGAACGAAGTTTTCTCCATGTCTTTCGGCGCCATTTTGATCTGGTTATAGCCCGAGAATCCATCCATGAAGGAGAAAACTTTGAACTTTGTTGTACTGTCAACCAACATGTCAATGTGTGGTAAAGGAAAGTCGTCCTTTGGACTTGCCTTGTTTAGATCTCTGTAGTCAACACACTTTCTGACCTTTCCGTCCTTTTTGGGAACGGGTACAATGTTGGCTAACCATTGAGGATATTCTGACGTGGCGAGGAAACCCGCGTCAATCTGTTTCTGTACTTCCTCTTTGATTTTGATGGCCATGTCCGGGTGAGTCCGTCTCAACCTTTGTTTTACTGGCGGACATTCTGACCTTAACGGTAAGTGATGTTCCACGATGCTGGTATCCAACCCTGGCATATCCTGATAGGACCAAGAGAATACATCGGGGAATTCTTTGAGAAGCTTTATCAAACCCTCTCTGGCAGTTGGATTGAGCAGTGCCCCAATCCTGATTTCTTTTCTCTCTTCTTCCGAACCCAAGTTTACCATTTCCAACGGCTCTTTGTGAGGTTCAATGGACCTTTCCTCCTGTCCGAGTAGTCGAGAGATCTCTTCTGGAATTTCGTTGTCAACTTCTTCTTCAGCCCCAAATACCGGGAACCCAAAGTCGGGAGAAGGCATCGGATCGTATGTTTCAACTGGGTTTAAAACAAGCAATCTGCATGACGTGATGATTCATGTTTAGAAGAGATAGAGAAAATGCGAGTGTGTGCGGTGTATTTATTTTACTGCTTATTTTTATTTTTAATTGTTTTTTAGGATTACCATTTTCTGAAAAAGTAAAAAGAGAAAACAGCAATTAATGCAGAAATTACAGAACGACGTTATTTTATTAATAAATAAGTCGATCCTTGAAACTACAGCCCTATAAAACAAAACTCTGTCGCTTTGGGCGAAGCGAAAAGGGAAATTTACAGAAAGTGAGCCCTATCAAAACATCCGTTTCACCTGGGCAGGGTGAAAGGTTAAAGATGGCAATTACTTAGATTGGCGAACGACCTTCGGAACATCGACAGCAACCCATTGGCGGCGAACTCCTTGGTGAATCACAAAGTGTGGCACCTTCCTTGATTTTTCTTCAGAAATAACGCTGATTTCTGGTGGAGCGGGATCATTGGAATCTGTCTCTCAGGCAGAGTTGTCGTAGGAGAATTCCTCTGTTACATTTTGCATAGCATTTGTGCTCTCAGCTGTATCTCCCCATCCAGTTGGCTGGATGTCTTCGAGCCTCATACGAGAGCTTTCGGGAGCGGTGTATTTGACCGTATAGTCGTACTTTCCACTCGGTTGTCCCAAGGTGTCCCACACTTCTTTCGAACTGGAGGAGTCATCTCTCTCAATGACGTTGACCTCGGGAAAAGCATAGTTGATGAATTCAAGTCCTGCAAACGTTGCAAATTCATCGTCGTGTTGAGTAGTTTCTGAATGACCTGAGTGTTGATCCTATGACATGGTGGGGACACAGGTATTCTGTTCAATGACGGTCAGCTGATTTTCATTGTTCGGCTGACTTTCTGGCCCCAAGTCTCCTGGGTAAGGCTGCCACATTGGCAGACCATCCATCGGGCCATAGTAATTGTGGTCAAAGTTATCTTTCATCGGAGTGTCTTCCTCTAATGAATTTGGCGGAGCACGGCATCCTTCCGGATCACAATCCCCGTATATCATTTCGATGTCTGACCTGGGTATAAATCTCGGACTCTCTGTAGGAAAGCAAAAAGGAGTTTGCGTTTCGTCCTGAGACATATAACCGTCCTCGTTAAGATAGGACTTCTATTCTTCATCTGTGTCAGAGGGATCTTCCTCATTGATAGCATGGACTGCTTGAGGGACTGGGTGAAGAAAACCTCCACTGTGGAAGAAATCCTGAATGGGATGAAGACTTTCATCGTTAGCAGCTGTCCGGGTACAGGTTGCAGAAAAACCAAGACCCTTCTTTGTTTTATTGTCAATAGGAATGACAAGCTGTCCCCATCCGGTTGTATCGGTACTCTCGACTGCTTTGATAGCATCTTTGTATGAGGAAATCGAGGTTCCTCCTTGGGATTGATTGTCCTTGCCGACCGCCAGCGCTTGGAACTGCATCCCAATAACCTCCTCGGGTTCTACACAAGTAGATGATGATAAGTTACTCACGAGCAAGGCATGTTCTCCACAGACTGTGACAAGCCGATCGTTCTGAACGAACTTTAGCTTTTGGTGGAGGGTCGAAGTGGCCGCTCCAGCCTGATGTATCCAAGGTCTTCCTAATAAATAACTGTATACTGCCCGGATGTCCATGACCTGGAAAGTGACTTGGAAAGTGTGAGGAACGATAGTTATGGGAAAATCAACTTCGCCGATAACTGTTTTTCTGGATCCGTCGAACGCTTTGACGACGACCTCACTGATTCTCATCGGAGGGCCTTTGAATGATAATTGCATCAAAGTGGACTTCGGCATAACATTCAGGGCTGACCCTGTGTCTACCAGTACGCTGGCTAAAGCATCGTCTTGGCTGTCATACCCCAAATTTTGACCACTAAGATTTCCCATCATTGTGAAAATCATCATTACAATATGGAGGAACCATCATACTTCATCAGTCTCCCCAAAGATGGGTGAGCATCCACTACAATCAAAATTAGGGTTTCAAGCCCTCTCAGAGCCTTAGACAAAGGATCAATCAAGGAATGACATGATCTTCAACTTGTCTAAACCTCTCAAACATACACAAAGGATCAAAAAGGACTCCCACTTCAAGGATCAAGCACAAGGATGCTCCCTTCTAGGTGGATCAAGTCTCAAGATCGACAGTGTCACTAAATTAGGGTTTTGGTCGACCAGGGCCTCCAGATAGAAAATTTTCATCTGGGCACAAGCCAATGATCCAAAACACAACCTAATATACTTCAGGGGACCTCATGGACCCAACCATCAAGTCAATATTACCTCAGGGGATGCATTCATCAAAAATCAGGAATTAGGGTTTCTTGACCTAATTCACCCCTAAGTTGACTTTTGGGGCAAATCATGAGCCAAGACCTCAAGAGAGGGTTTGAGGGTCTCTAATGAGCTATATTGATCCATTTGCAACAATGGATTAATCCTAGAAGCTTGAGCAACAAGTCTCAATTTCATCTGCACCACAGTTAGGGTTTTAAGGGAAAAGTCAACGGTAACTTTGACTTTTGACCAGGACATGCTCCCAAGCCCTAAGACATGATTCAATATACCCTATGACATCCATGGAACATGTCCATCAAGTTTGATTTAGGTCAAGGACATGATTTCCTGAGGAATTGCACAGTTTGGAATTCATCTGACAAAAAGTCAACTGTGCACAAAAGTCAACTTTGACTTTTTGAGATTTTTTACCAAAATGGATTTTTTACCCTAAAATGATGTTAATGTATGATTTGAATCATCATTCATCAAGAAAAATCAAGAAAAGTTGGATAACTTGTAAAAGGGGTAACCATAAAAAACTTAGAAAATTTTCTAAGTTAAAAATAAAGTGGCTAGGGTACCAACTTTGGAGGACCATAACTCCTAAACCACAAAGCCATTTTATCCCATCCAAGGCTTGATTTGTAGATCTCATTGCCCTCTACAAAAACTTCAACTAGACCTAATTCCAATTCATTGTGGATTTTGAGTTATGGAGTGATCAAAATCAAGAAAAGTCACTTTGTTCCAACACTTAGTGAAAATTTCACTAAGTCAGATTTTACCCTACTTTTTGCCAAATGTAGGGGGATTTTTCACTTGGATTCAAAAGAGATCAAAACCAAACATGTTCAAACAGTTGTTGTATCATGTAAGGGCTTTCCAAAATGGCCAAGAACATTACCAAATTCCATTTGAGTCATGAGATATGACATTGGAAAGTTGCCTTGCTGAAATCTGCCAAGGCAAGGCAGAATTTGCATTTTTGCTCGATTTGCCAAAATCAGCCAAATCCAAATGCTCCTATCCACTTGGACACCTCAAAGGATTGAATCTAAAGGGGACAGTCACTGAGCCAAGCCTCCAAAGTCTTTGGAACAAGAAATAGCATGTTGAACCTAGAATGGCCAAAATAGGGACAAGACTCCAATTTTGGATTGGAGCATTCAATGGAAGCATCAAGGTGGCATGGACTAACACATTTGCAACTGAATTCAGTCAAGACTTATCCAAGACCAAGGGAACCACATCCCTGTGCCCTAACCTCTAGTCAATGGCTAGAGGAGACTTGGATTTCCATTGGCCAACATTGAACAAACACCTGCTGCAGTTGCCATTCACTGTGGATCCCAAAACAAACTTGCTCTACTATAAATAGAGCTCAATTGTGATCAGTTTAAGTACACCAAAGGCCTACAACACTTGCCTTTCTCAAAATCTCTTTCTCTTGGCAAAAATGCCTTGCTTAGCAAGGTAGCTATCGGGTTTTGAGCTAGAGGGCAATTCCACTCAAACCAATCACTCACACACCTCACATACATCACATATGAGCTGATCAAACACTTAAACAACAACTGGAACACTGATTTCTCAGAATCACCAGTCAATTGCTCAAGGTTTTAACCAAAGTGCAGTTGAGATGCCATGAAATGATCCAGCCAATTCCAATTAAGTCCAAGCATTCAAACACACTCCATAGGGTGTAGGGAAGCTGTTCAGATCATCACCACTCATCTGTAACACCTCCAAATCAAAAATCACATTGCACTTGCTGTCACGGCCTAGAGGTAAGCATATACTTTGTCATCTCTCAATCTATGCATATTTCCTCGCACAATAATTTGGCCATATGTTCATAATCATGCATAGAATGTTTCCCCTCAATTAATTGCATTGTTTGAATCGTGTATCAAAAATCCCAGCCTTCATGCAGAAATTAGGGTTCTTGAGGATTTTTCATGATTTCTTGTTATATGTTTAATTTAAATGAAATTAAATACCATATACATGATCGTGAGGTTGAAACGAGTTGATTGGTATGTGGATTACATGATATGATTAAGTATTCAGTGAGATTGGAGAGAAAATGCAAATCTGGGCCAAGCTGAAACACGGGCGTGTTCTTCAGCTGTTCTTGGCGCCATTTTTCATAAATTCAAATATTTGAATTTTGTGATTTTATTTAATTGATTCAAAAATTAATTTCTCTCTGAGTTTTAATGATTTTGAGTTGATTCTTTTTTTAATAATTCACAAAAATGTTAAAATATTTTATTTTCCCAAAAAATCCCAAAAATATTATTTATTGTATATAATTGGTATTTTTGCAAAGAATTAATGTTTTAATTGTTTTTGACAATTGAAATATTTTTTCCACCTTGATTTTACAACTTTTAATGCTTTCTAATTATTTTGTAGGTCAATACTTAATTTTTGAAGCATTAATCCAAGATCACAATTTGTTTTCCATATGTTAAACAATTTTGATCATTTTAATTGAATTTTTATTCAATTAAATACATTTTTGAAAACAAATTAGGGTTTTTGGATTAATTCAACCCTCATAAATCATTTTCAAAACACTTTGGGCCTCTAATAGAGTGTAAGACCCAATCCTTTTTTGACCAAACCATTTTTGGGCCTCAGTGTATTGTATAAGTCCCGATACCGTCAAAAACAAACGGCGCGATCGTCGTCTTTTAAAAATAACCATGGGCCTCTCCTCGAGCTATAAGACCTATTCAAAACTTTTGGGCCTCTAATAGAGTGTAAGACCCAATCCCCTTTTAACCAAAAATCATTTTTGGGCCTCACTTATTGTATAAGTCCCTTCGCGTTAAAAGAAAATCTCGGCGCGATCGCCACTTTAAACGAAAAGTCAATTGCGCCTACCCTCGAGTAGTAAGACACATTTCCTTTCTTGAAAACTTTTTGGGCCTCTTGAGAGAGTGTAAGACCCATCCCTTTGTACAGAAAACATTTTGGGCCTCAGTCACTTGTATAAGTCCCTCTGTACAAATTCGACAGTGCGATCACTGATAAAAACCTGGGCCTCTCCTTGAGCTGTAAGCCCCAAACCTTTCTTTTTCAAAGCACTTTCTCCTTTGATTTTGAATATACTGTTGTTTTCAATCTTTCTTTGTTGAACAACTAACCAAACAGCATGGAAGCTCTACAACCGAGTAAGTGGTTATTGCTTTCATTTACTGCTTTCATATACATATAACTGTATTGTGGGGCTGTTTCACTGTAAGTCTTCTTTCATAAACTCATATCAACTGTGTAATAATAGTATAGATATTTAGAGTTTCCCCGACAACTACGTCTAGCATTAAGCCCGTTGATCACTCTTAGAAATAGTCTAAACTAGATCCCCATAGGATTACCAGACACAGTTTTCCCTCCTCTTGGGGTTAAACAATATGGAGATACGAAAGGCAGCATTCTCTGTGAACCCTTTCATAGACTGTCACTCATAGAAGTTGTCAAAGAAACTCTACTCCCCAGAGATGATCTCTTCTCCGTGAATTGCATCTCTTGAGTTTCTTCCAAATTCTCGGACTTTCCTGGCTTGATTTATTCTCGGTGAATGGCATGTCTTGAACTTCTCGGGGTTTGGGGACCCACAGGCTTCTTAAAAGCATTTGTCATGAAACTCTATTCCCCAGAGATGATATTTTCTCCGTGAATGGCATCTCTTGAGTTTCTTCCAAATTCTCGAACTTTCCTGGCTTGATCTATTCCTCGCGAATAGCCTGTCTTGAACTTCTCGGGGTTTGGGGACCTATTAGCTTCTTAAAAGCATCGGCCTCCTCTTGGGCATTATACAAGGACCCACGGGCTTCCTAAAAGCAACCCCGCCTCCTCTTGGGCTTAGTACAAGGACCCTACGGCTTCTTAGAAGTATTCACAGCCTTCTCTTAGGCTTCGTATAATGATCTCTTCCTCCAGGAATGATAGCCTCCTCTTGGACTTCGTACAAGGACCTGTCGGCTTCTTAAAAGTTTCCAGCCTCCTCTTGGGCTTCGTACATATTGTCCCAACGACCTCCTAAAGGTATAGGAACAGAACCTAATCATCTCCATAGAACAGTCCTTTCAAAGAGTCTACTACTATTTCTCAAAGCATAGTACAAAAGATAAAACTCTAGACTTGGACAGTCTAATATCCTTGAGTCTCAAAGACATTCTCAAGTGACCCCCTTCCCCAAAATAGGAAGGAAACCCGTAGACTCGGACAGTCTCAATACCCTTCGGATTTCCCACTTCCTTAAAGAACGGGAGCAACCCGGATCCTTGAAACAAATCCATGAGTACAGTGTTACTCATATAAGAGCTGATTTTCTCTTTAAAATCAGTATACTGGACCTGTCACTCAACTGAAACAGTAACCATAGCCTCTCTCTTGGGCTTTGTACAATGATTCTCCCTAGCGGAGTCAAACAACGTTTAGCCTCTCTCTCGGGCTTTGTACGAGACACATAAGAGACTCCCTCGTTGAGTCAATCACCTCTTTCGCCTCCATCTCGGGCTTTATACGAGATACAAAAAGGTTCTTATTGAGCCAAATAAACAACAGCCTCCACCTCGGGCTTCGTACGAGATACCAAAAGACTCCCTCGTTGAGTCAAAAACCTTTTAGCCTCTCTCTCGGGCTTTGTACGAGACACATAATCGCCTCCTCTTAGGCTTTATATAAGAAAACCACTGGTTAATCCGACCAACCTTTTAGCATCAAAGCTGTGCCTCGTTCACAGTACACAAACATCAACAACTCCTTCCCTTTCATCTAATCGCTGTAAGCGGCAAGCCTTTGGATCATCTACATCCATGCCACTGTCCCTCTTTTAGCATGAGAAATTCCTAAGGAAAGATGGCATTGCTCTACACTGAGTTAAAGTCTTCTCCTTCAGGTTAAAATCCCCTATAAAGGAAATTATGGCATTGCCGGATTCACACGTCCCGGTTAAAGTAATCTTCCTTTACAGTCAGTCACCCAACAGTTGTGACAAACAGACCCCCTCTTTAGAGATGACAAATTCTCTCTAAAGTCAACACCTTTAGCTTCATATCTTGGGCTTTGAACAAGATACAAATAGACTTTTCAGCTTCATATCTTGGGCTTTAAACAAGATACAGATCACCTTTTTTGCTTCACATCTTGGGCTTTGATCAAGACACCAAAACACCCATTTCCTCCCATAGAATAGGAGGAACTATGATCGCTCTGATTTCCCTGTTTCGGTAAACGGGAATACGTAGGCATAAGATTGAAAGAAAAATCTTAGCGAGCACACTAAACAAAAACCCAAAATCCCATACTCTCATGTATCTATCAAAAGCATCAGTCCTAACATCCTAAATCCTTATTCCCCGCTATAAAATCCTAGACAGAGAAAAGAAAACCGTATTGGCAAAAATACAAATAACCAGTACAAAGGCCCCCCCACATTGATAGCATTCGCAACCTAACAGACCGCTGTTTAAACTCAGTATGCAAAGCAGGGTTAATTGGAGACATCTATTTCCCTTCCTACATCAGCTTTAATAGGATAAAAAATGAATTGACCTGTAGTAAGCTCAACCACAGAGAGCGACCAGCGCTTAAGAACCGCGTCCAAAATCGCTCGCTACACTGGCAGTTAACTGTAATGTTGAGCGCCATGTTATAACGGCAACCCTCTTCGGGTAATTCCTCATCACTAAATCCCAAATTATTGCAGGAAGTGATGTTAGAGACAATGCTATAGAACTGTCTGATTGTTACATCCTGTTCCACAAAGGCTTGCTCCAAGACTTTCTGTAGAGCCTCCCTGTGGGCTTCTGAACTGAGTAACAGTGATAATACTGAGATCTTTGAAGGAGTCTGTAACAGCTGATCCACAATGTTATATTCACTCCTTTGGATGAGCTTCAGCATCTCATCATTATTTTTTGAAAGGTCAGGATTACTGGATTGACCGACTGATGGATCAAGAGCTTCTGTCTGAAGTTCCTTTTCCTTGTTAGGTTCTCCAACTCCTCGGTTGAAGATTCGACCACTCCGTGTTACACGACTGATGTCTGCAATACTCACGACGAAGGGTAATGGAATTTCCTTTCCATTTTCAATTGTCGTTGCACCGTATTTTTAAGGGATAGCCTTAGTTGATTCATGCGGTAGTGGTCCCGGTAGATAGATGACTATGGGAACCTTCTGATTT
The DNA here is from genome assembly GCA_022829125.1 of Lathyrus tuberosus. NCBI lineage: Eukaryota > Viridiplantae > Streptophyta > Magnoliopsida > Fabales > Fabaceae > Lathyrus > Lathyrus tuberosus. The sequence goes on from JALAZF010000045.1 coordinate 17,615,366, forward strand.
TTCTGACCATCATAAGTAATCTCGATCCGTTCTCGGTTGGGAACTCTCGATTCGTCAAGTAGAGGGATGATGGCAAAAACATCCCTGGTCTGGTGACGACCAGAGATTGTGACAACATCCTCGACTTGATTGGCAAGGTAGTTCGGCGTCCAGTTGATGGGTCCAGAACCCGGATATGGGCGAATCTCTCCACGATCCACCTGACCCTGAAGAGCTGCTCTCACAAGGTAACACCCTTGGTTACTTTCCGAACAGACACTACAACGTTCATAGTTGTGTGGTGGCACCTGGCCATGCCCACTTTGAATACAATGTAACCTCACTAGGTTATCTTCCACAGATCGGACATCCTGACTTTGACGTCGAGTAGGATTCCTGTTATTGATACTAATATGTTGAGTATCTTCATCCATATAGATTGGCATCCACCAGTGATTTAAAAAGTGCTGAAGTGCCTCCTGGACAAGGGTACAACCTCGATCATTTTTGCAACCTGCTTTACAGCTTTGATAGTCGTGTGATATTAAGAATTCGAGTCGGACCTGCTCAGCATGTAACTCTACCAGGCTGGTATTCATCACGCGAATATCGAAGATCTGAACCATGTTGATCTGATAAGGGTTCCTATCATGGTAGTCTTGGATCCATCCAAGATCCATCTGATGTTGGAGGGCCTCTTGTATGAAAGAGCATCCCTATTTGTTTATCGAGCAAGTCAGACAGGAACTGTAATCGTGTCGTGGCAGATTATGATACTGGCTTTGCCTTGAGTACATCGCCACCAAGTTGACATTCATTACACAGATGTCGTGGTTCTGAATGACGTTGGAGTTTGTATAGACCATGTTAACTCCACGAACTCGGTGCTCTTGGATCCATCCGAGATCCATCTGTTCCTGTAGAGCTGTTTACACCACAGAACATCCTTGATTATTTTTAGAGCAGACATCACACTGGTGATAATTATGAGGTGGCACATGGCCGTACCCACTCTGTCTACAATGCATCTTGACCAAATTGGTTTTCAACAAGAGTACATCGTGAATTTGATAAACGTTGTTAGACTCTCCCTCTATCAAATTGACTGCAGCTTTCTCATGTTGAGGCAACGGGTTTGTGAGAACATTGGGATTCGTATCTTTGAAAGATAAGAGCCCGCTCCTAACAAGCTTTTGCACGTCAGATTTGAAATTGAGACAATTCTCTATATTATGCCCTGATCCTCCTTGATGATAAGGTCATGTTTGATCCACCTTAAACCAAAAAGGCGGATTTTTCGATACTGTAAGAGGAGACTTAGTCTGGATGTACCCCTTAGCCAGTAGTAACGGAAATAGTTCTACGTACAACATGGGTATAGGATCAAACCGTGATGGTCGTGTTGTACGGTTGTTGTTATATGGAGGACGAGCTTGCTGAAGAGGGTGTTGTGTCCTTTGTTGATTAGGTTGGTTCTGCGCAACCTGAGGTTGATACGTAGGAATAGGCACAGGGCTGATAGCAGGAATTACAGCTGCTACTGGTTGATAACGTCGCCTTTGTTTTCCGAGAGAGATATTCCCAATATCCTGCTCTTTTTTCTTAGGGAGAGCACTACCGTATCATTTTGTACTGCTTGATGGTCCAGCTTCTTTTGCCAAACGTCCTTCTCGGACGACTTCCTCAAGAAGAACTCCCATGCCCACCATCTCGGTGAAATCACTGGGCGCACTGACAACTATTCTGTCATAGTAAAATGAGCTTAAGGTCTTCAAGAAGATCTTTGTCATCTCTTTTTCCTCAAGAGGTGGACAAATCTGAGCGACAATTTCGCGACATCTCTGAGCGTACTCCTTAAAGGTTTCCTTGTCCTTTTGTGACATTGATCTGAGTTGATCTCTGTCCGGTGCCATGTCCAAATTGTATTTGTATTGTTGGACGAAGGCAGTACCAAGATCTCTGAATGTGCTAATCGTAGCACGGTTTAAACCCATGTACCATTTGAGTGCGGCACCGGTTAAACTATCCTGAAAGTAATGAATCAGTAGGTCCTGATTCTCCGTCTGAGCTGACATTCGCCGAGCGTACATCACCAGATGGCTCTGAGGGCAAGAGTTACCCTTGTACTTTTCAAAGTCGGGCACTTGAAATTTGTGCGGAACTTTCACATTGGGGACCAGACAAAGGTCTACGGCGTCCTTTCCAAATAGATCCTGACCGCGAATGGCTTGCAGTTCCTTCTGCATTTCCAAGAACTGTTCCTAGAATTCATCCATTCTATCAAACATAGTTTCCTTCTTATCAAAAGGGATCGGTGGAATCTGTCCTTCCGGGACAGTGTGCACCACAGGGGATGGTACTGTGACTACGGCAGTGAATCTTGGTGTTTCCCGAAGTTTGTAACCTTCAGGAGTCTTCAGTATGCCCCTGGCATCTTCGCTTTCCCGAAGTTTGTAACCTTCAGGCCCAGCGGCTTCTATCATTATTCCCTGATCTTCAGTGATCGGCGGAACATATCCTTCCGGGATATAGTTAACAGGAATGCCCCAGGGACGATCTTTCGGCATCTGATACCTAGGATCAAACTTCTCCACTATGGGTGCTGAGGTGATCTCTGAGATCACAGTCCTTTGTAGCTGAGCTTCTGCCATGGCTTGCATGTCGTTACGAAGCTTTCTCATATCCTCTCTCAGAGCGTCGATCTCTTCTTTCAACTCTCTGTTCTCTTCCTCAAGATCATCCATCTTTTTCTGACGATTAGCCCCGAGTATTATACGAATGAGACAGTTTGACTCTAGAACCGAGACACAAATGTGAGATTCGTAGGTAAGAAGAATACGTGATGTGAGAATGATGAATGCAATGATTATATTAATTGTTTTTTTTTGGTTTAATCAAAATAAACTTCGAAAATTAGATTGCAAATATCAAACAGTGGGGAAACCCCTTTTTATTGAAATTCAAAGGATTGCGGAAACGAAAATACAGTAGATTACAAAGTGCAGAAACAGAAACCTAAGCTAATGGGTCCCGAGAGAACTCGGGTGCTGATTCTGGTATCTTCCTTTTCTTTGACCGGGGTTCTTGAGTCGTTGTCGGGTTGTCATTCCTTTGCCAGGTGAAAGGAGCGAGCAAATTCCTTTGGTCATCCTAAATTTCTACAGCATGTTGCTCCAAAATCTCGATCAGAGCATCCTTATCTTTCAGCAGTTGCTGTATTTTGATGCACTCCATGTTGAGGGTACGGTACTTGTTCTTCCAAGACCTCTTCTCCGGTTGAACTTTGTTGAGAGTAACCTGAAGCTTTTCAGTTTCCGTCATGAAGTACATGACAGATTCCCTCGGCGGAAGAATTCCGGAACGAGGATAAGGCATCTTTAGCTTGAGAGCTCTAGTTTGTACCCAGTGGAGATAAGGCTCCACCGAGACACAGTTCGGTTTTCCTAGAGACTCCCGTCCTTTCTTATGAACATGTTTCCAAGCGTGCACTATTTCCGTCTTTAGTGCTCTGTCACTTTCTCCTTCCTTGAAGAAAAGACCTTCCAGATGAACATTCCGGGGAACATGCCTCATCGGATATCCAAACTGACGGCGAGCCAATATCGGATGATAGTTGATTCCTTCCTTAGTTCCTATAAGGGGTACGTTGGGGAAGTTTCCACAACGGTCAATGATCCTGATTACATCATAAATCCTATTACACCAATCTATGTCAGAGTTGGTGAGATAAATGATCTTCTGCGACCAGCGCAAGGCACTCTTATGATCCCAGAAAGCAGCAGACTTAGGTAAATGGGAGATAAACCATTTATAAAGCAAAGGTACACAGCATGTGATCTCCCCTCCACTGTATAAATTCCCTAAGTGTACAGAATGATATGCATCTGCGAGCAAAGTCGGCACAGGGTTTACAATGAGAAAAACCTTAATGGAGTTGATATCGACGAAGTTATTAATGTTGGGCAACAGAAATAACCCGTAGGTGAGTAAAACAAAGATACTCTCGAAAGCAGTCACGTTCCCGATACTGGCGAAGTACTGGGCTTTCTTTGTCAAGAACTGAACTGGCAAACCTTGTATGCCACCCTTAGTGGTCATGTGAGTCCTGACCTCAGACTCATCCAAATTAATTGCTCTTGCAATGGTCTGATTCTTTGGAATTTCCTCCAGTCCAGAAAATGGAGCTCGATCAGTGATATGTAAATTGATTAGATAAGAATATTCCTCCAGCGTTGGTGCTAGCTGGTAATCCGGGAATGTAAAGCAGTGATAAACCGGATCGTAGAATTGAACGAGTGCGTCTATGATTCCCTCAATCACATGGACCCTTAACAGAGGGAGCAGACCTCTGTACTTGGCTCTGAAAGCCTCTTGGTTTGTGATCATTCTCGCCAAACCTCTTAAATCCTCTAGTTTTGGAATCCTGAAGGTGTACTTATGAGTTCTCCTTCTACCGAAATCCATTAGCGCAATCCTTTTCTCTGATATTTGCAATCACAGTCTTAGTTTAATTTGAAAAACAAAGAGACTAGAAGAGAAATTTTTTGAATATTTTAATGTTTTTTTTAAATGAATGCATAAATGCAGCACACAAAAACATAGAAAAAACATGGGGTCAAAGGGTCGTTGTCATGAAGTCAAGGCTCTACCCATCCCCAAAGGTTTATACTAGGGTGATTTTTGTACCTGTACTCAAAATCATCAGCTCCTCCCAGGATAACAAACAGCAAGCGGATCGCCAGCGAGCTGTATGAAATCTTAGAGTAAATGTTATTCACCGAGAATAGATCATCAGCCTCAAATGAGGGTAGTATCGCGTGACAACTATTTCCAATAGTTTCCGCACTACAAAAGGGTTGGCTCCTCAGCTTCTCAGACGTCACAATCGGCCCATTGCCTATGAGAGGGAATGGGTTGCATTGGGAAGCCTCCATTGAGGTTGATGGTCGACCTCGTCGCCATCACTTATCTTAAGTGTATACTCAATCTTTCCACATACGACATCACACGCATTCCCATTAGCAGAAAAATAAACACATATATCAATTAGGAAAAGCAGTATATATATTTGTCCTAATGTCCTAGACCTTTAAAAAGCTACGAATCTTATGTTCCTGACAGAAAATGGGTTCCCCGGTGGAAGTCCTAATCTGTGGTTAGAAAAGCCCCTACGGTGGGCGCCACCTTTAAATTTTCCACCTAAGAGATGGGAAGAGAACAAGATCTCGCTACAAAGGTGAGATAGATCCTAATGACAGCTCCCCAGCAGAGTCGCCATTTTTCTGTAGCGAGCGGTTTTGGACGTGGTTGCGAAGCACTATCGCTCTTTAGTATCTACAACTCGATTCATTTTTTATCCTATTAAAGCTGATGAAGGAAGGGAAATAGATGTCTCAAATTAACCCTGCTTGCAAACTGAGGTTAAACAGTCAAAACTGTTGGTTTACAGATGCTACAAAGATTCAGGGTCTCTATTGGGTGTATTTTTTTAAAAGTGGTGCTCGGTCGATTGGTGGGAGGTTGGGACGGATGTGTGGAAGTATGGGATTTTGGGTTTTTGTTTAGTGTGCTCGCTAAGATCTTTTCTTTCAATCTTATGCCTACGTATTCCCGTTTACCAAAATAGGGAAATCAGAGCGTTCGTAGTTCCTCCTATTCTATGGGAGGAAATGGTTGTTTTGGTGTCTTGTTCAAAGCCCAAGACGTGAAGCGAAAGATAGTTTGTATCTTGTTCAAAGCCCAAGATGTGAAGCTGAAAGGTCTCAACTTTAGAGAGAATTTGTCATCTCTAAAGAGGGGTTTGTTTGTCATAACCGTTTATAAGGGAGAATTACTTTAACCGGGATATGTGAATCCGGCAATGCCATAATTTCCTTTATAGGGGATTTCCAACCTAAAGGAGAAGACTTTAACTCAGTGTAGAGCAATGCTATCTTTCCTCAGGAATTTCTCATGCTAAAAGTGGGACAGTGGCATGGATGTAGATGATCCAGAGGCTTGCCGCTTACAGCAATTAGATGAAGGGGAAGGAGTTGTTGATGTTTGTGTACTGTGAACGAGGCACAGCTTTGATGCTAAAAGGTTGATTGGATCAACCAGTGGTTTTCTTATACAAAGCCTAAGAGGAGGCTAATATGTGTCTCGTACAAAGCCCGAGAGAGAGGCTAAAAGGTTTTGACTCAACGATAGAATCTTTTGGTATCTCGTATAAAGCCCGAGATGGAGGATATTTGACTCAACAAGAGAGTTTTTGTATCTCGTACAAAGCGTGAGATGGAGGCGAAAGGGGTGATTGACTCAACGAGGGAGTCTCTGGTATCTCGTACGAAGCCCGAGATGGAGGCTAAAATTATTAGCTCCGCTGGGGAGAATCATTGTACAAAGCCCAAGAGGAGGCTATGGTTACTGTTTCAGTTGAGTGACAGGTCCAGTATGCTGATTTAAAGAGAAAATCAGTTCTTATATGAGTAATGTTTGCACTCAGGGATTTTGATTCGAGGATCAGGGATATTTCCTGTTCTTTAAGGAAGTGGGAAATCCAAAGGGTATTGAGGTTGTCCGAGTCCACGGGGTTCCTTCCTATTTTTGAAGGGGACACTTGAGAATGTCTTTGAGACTCAAGGATGTTAGACTGTCCGTGTCTAGAGTTTCATCTTTTGTACTATGCTTTGAGAAACAGTAGTAGACTCTCGAAAAGGACTGTTCTATGAAGATGACTAAGTTCTGTTCCTATACCTCTAGGAGGTCGCCGGGACAGTTTATACAAAGCCCAAGAGGAGGATGGAAACTTTTAAGAAGTCGAGTGGCCCTTGTATGAAGCCCAAGAGGAGGCTATCATTCCCGGAGGAAGAATCATTATACGAAGCCTAAGAGGAGGCTGTGAATACTTCTAAGAAGCCGACGGGTCCTTGTACAATGCCCAAGAGGAGGCGGGGATGCTTTTAGGAAGCCTGCGTGTCCTTGAACAATGCCCAAGAGGAGCCCGATGCTTTTAAGAAGCCGATGGGTCCCCAAACCCCGAGAAATTCAAGACAGGTCATTCACAAGGAATAGATCAAGCCAGGAAAGTCCGAGAATTTGGAAGAAACTTAAGAGATGCAATTCACGGAGAAGAGATCATCTCTGGGGAATAGAGTTTCTTGACAAGTGCTTTTAAGAAGCCTGTGGGTCCCCAAACCCCGAGAAATTCAAGACAGGCCATTCACGAGGAATAGATCAAGCCAGGAAAGTCCGAGAATTTGGAAGAAACTCAAGAGATGCAATTCACGGAGAAGAGATCATCTCTGGGGAGTAGAGTTTCTTTGACAACTTCTACGAGTGACAGTCTATGAAAGGGTTCGCAGAGAATGCTGCCTTTCATATCTCCATATTGTTTAACCCCAAGAGGAGGGAAGACTGTGTCTGGTAATCCTATGGGGATCTAGTTTTGACTATTTAAGAGTGATCGACGGGCTTAATGCTAGACGTAGTTGCCGGGGAAACTCTAAATATCTATACTATTATTACACAGTTGATATGAGTTTATGAAAGAAGACTTACAGCGAAACAGCCCCACAATACAGTTATATGTATATGAAAGCGGTAAATGAAAGCATATAAACACTTACTCGGTTGTAGAGCCTCCATGCTGTTTGGTTAGTTGTTCAACAAAGAAAGATTAAAAACAATAGTATATTCAAAATCAAAGGAGAAAGTGCTTTGAAAAAGAAAGATTTGGGGCTTACAGCTCAAGGAGAGGCCCAGGGTTTTATCAGTGAGCGCACTGTTTGAATTTGTACAGAGGGACTTATACAAGTGACTGTGGCCCAAAAATTGTTTTCTGTACAAAGGGATTTGGGTCTTACACTCTCTCAAGAGGCCCAAAAAGTTTTAAATAAAAAGAGTGGGGCTTATAACACGAGGGTAGGCCCAGATGATTTTTCGTTTAAAATGGCGATCGCACCGAGATTTTCTTTTAACGCAAAGGGGCTTAAATAATATCGGAGGCCCAAAGTTGTTTTTGGTTAAAACGGGGTTGGGTCTTACACTCTAATAGAGGCCCAAAAGTTGTGAATGGGTCTTATAGCTCAAGGAGAGGCCCAGATGGTTTATCTTTAAATTGGCGACGATCGTGCCGAATTTAAAAATGTACAGAGGGACTTATACAATAAGTTAGGCCCAAAATATTTCTGTACAAGTGGGTTGGGTCTTACACTCTAATAGAGGTCCAAAAAGTGTTTGAAAATGATTTGTGAGGGTTGAATTAATCAAAAACCCTAATTTATTTCCAAAATGTATTTTAATTGAATAAAAATTCAATTAAAATGATAAAAAATTGTTTAACATGTGGGAAACAAATTATGATCTTGGATTAATGCTTCAAAAATCAAGTATTAACCTACAAAATAATTAGAAGTCATTAATCTTTACAAAATCAAGAGGAAAAAAATATTTTAAATGTCAAAAACAATTAAAATATTAATTCTTTGAAAAAATATCAATTAAATGAAATAAATAATATTTTTGGGATTTTTTGGGAAAATAAAATATTTTAACATTTTTGTGAATTATTAAAAAAAGAATCAACTCAAAATCATTAAAACTCAGAGAGAAATTAATTTTTGAATCAATTAAATAAAAATCACAAAATTCAAATATTCAAATGTTGGAAAATGGCGCCAAGAGCAAGGGCAAGAACACGCGCGTGTTCTGAGTTTCCCAGATTTGCATTTTCTATCCAATCTCACTAAATACTTAATCATATCATGCAATCCACATACCAATCAACTCGTTTCAACCTCACGATCATGTCTATGACAATTAATTTCATTTAAATTAAACATAAAACAAGAAATCGTGAATAATCCTCAAGAACCCTAGATTCTGCATGAAGGCTGGGATTTTTGATACACGATTCAAACAATGCAATTAATTGAGGGGAAACATTCCATGCATGATTATGAACATATGGCCAAATTATTGTGCAGCAAAAATTGCATGGATCATAGAGTTAGAAGAGCTCATGCTTACCACTTGCAGCTGGTGATCGTGATTTGTGTTGGAGGTGTTACAGATGAGTTGTGATGATTTGAACAGCTTCCCTACACCCTATGGAGTGTCTTTGAATGCTTGGACTTGATTGAAGTTTGCTGGATCACTTCATGGCATCTCAACTGTAACTTGGTTAAAACCTTGAGCAATTGACTGGTGATTCTGAGAAATCAGTGTTCCAGTTGTTGTTTAAGTGTTTGATAAGCTCATATGTGATGTATATGAGGTGTGTGTGTGTGTGTGATTGGTTTGATTGGAAAAGCTCTCAAACTCAAAACCCGATAGTGACTTGCCTTAGAAGGCAAAATTGGAGTGAAAGAAGAGATTTTGAGGAAAGCATCTGTTTGATGGCTTTGGTGTACTCAAACTGATCACAATTGAGCTCTATTTATAGTAGAGCAAGTTTGTTTTGCAAGGAATAGTGAATGGCAACTGCTGAGTAGGTTTGGCCAATGTTGGCAAATGAAAATCCAAGTTTCCTCTAGCCATTGACTAGAGGTTAGGGAACAGGCTGCTGGTTCCCTTGGTCTTGGATAAGTCTTGACAGAATTCAGTTGCTAAGAGCTCAGTCCATGCCACCTTGATGCTTCCATTGAATGCTCCAATCCAAAATTGGAGTCTTGTCCCTATTTTGGCAATTCTAGGTTCAACATGCTATTTCTTGTTCCAAAGACTTTGGAGGCTTGGCTCAGTGATTGTCCCCTTTAGATTCAATCCTCAGATGTATCCAAAGTGATGACAAGGCTTGGAATTGGTTGATTTTGGCAAATCGACCAAAAGTGCAAAAATCTGCCTTGCCTTGGCAAATTTCAGCAAGGCATCTTGCCAATGTCATATCTCATAGCTCAAATTGAATTTGGTAATGTTCTTGGCCATTTTGGAAAGCCCTTACATGATACAACAACTGTTTGAACATGTTTGGTTTTGATCTCTTTTGAATCCAAGTGAAAAATTCCCCTACATTTGGAAAAAAGTAAAGGCAGATTCTGACTTAGTGAAATTTTCACTAAGTGTTGGAACAAAATGACTTTTCTTGATTTTGATCACTCCATAACTCAAAATCCATGAGGAATTTGGACATAGGTCAGTATGAAGCTTTTGTAGAGGGCAATGTGATCTACAAATCAAGCTTTGAATGGGGAACAATGGCCTTGTGGTTTAGGAGTTATGGTCCTCCAAAGTTGGCACATTAGTGTCACTTTTTCCATAACTTAGAAATTTTTTTAAGTTTTTATGGTTACCCCTTTTACAAGTTATCCCACTTTCTTTGATTTTTCTTGATGAATGATGATTCAAATCATACATTAACATCATTTTAGGGTTAAAAATTTGACTTTTGTGCACAATTGACTTTTTATCAGATGAATTCCAAACTGTGCAATTCTTCAGGAAATCATGTCCTTGACCTAAATCAAACTTGATGGACATGTTCCATGGGTGTCATAGGGTATATTGAATCATGTCTTAGGGTTTGGGAGCATGTCCTGGTCAAAAGTCAAAGTTACAGTTGACTTTCCTCGCGAAACCCTAATTGTGGTGCAGATGAAATTAAGACTTGTTGCTCAAGCTTCTTGGATTAATCCATTGTTGCAAATGGATCAATATAGTATGTTGGAGACCCTCAAATCCTCTCTTGAGGTCTTGGCTCATGATTTGTCCCAAAAGTCAACTTAGGGGTGAATTAGGTCAAGAAACCCTAATTCCTGATTTTTTATGAATGCATCCCCTAAGGCAAAATTGACTTGATAATTGGGTCCATGAGGTCCCATGGAGTATATTAGGTTATGTTTTGGATCATTGGCTTGTGCCCAGATGAAAATTTCCATCTGGAGGCCCTGGTCGACCAAAACCCTAATTTGGTGACACTGGCGATCTTGAAGCTTGATCCACCTAGAAGGGAGCAACCTTGTGCTTAATCCTTGAAGTGGGAGTCCTCTTGATCCATTGTAGAATCTTGGGAGGTTAGACAAGTTGAAGATCATGTCATTTCTTGATTGATCCTTTGTCTAAGGCTCTGAGAGGGCTTAAAACCCTAGTTTTGATTGTAGTGAATGCTCAACAACCCTTGAGGCATTTGATGAGGCATGATGGTTCATCCATATTGTGATGATGATTTGCACAATGATGGGAAATCTTAGTGGTCAAAATTTGGGATATGACACTCTCATCGTCATTTCCATCTCTTTCTCCCATGTCGTCATCCCATATGAACAAATTACATGTTTCATCGCTCCTCCAAAATGGACAACTCCAAAAAAGCCTTTTTTTTTTATTTTGTCCCTTCTTGCATTGATATGAAACCATACGACCATCACAACCACAAAAATTTCCAGATCGAGATTTTACACTGGAAGAAGACGTAGAAACACCTTTGGATGATTTTGTCTTCAAATGTGACATTGCAACACCTTAATGTATAACACTTTCTTGTTGTTGTTGTCTTCTTCCCGACAATGGTGATGGTGTTGGTGTTAGGGTTGTTTCGTCTTGTTTCTTTTTTCAATGGATAAATTGATATATACTTGGTGTTTAAAATACATAAAAACAAGCTTCAGTTTGTAACAACGGTTTTAAGAAAAAGCCGTCGTGATATCCTTATTATTTTTTAGTTAAATATTAATAAAACTTAAAAATGGAGCATTTACATCAAAGGGATAAACTATTTGAGGGCGATGAGGTTCGAACCCATGATAGCTAGATTGTATCACCACGGTTTTCATAACAACCTTTATTATACCCTTGAGATTTCTAATTAAAATAATGCGCGCGCATCCAGTACGCACTATAAGAACGGTGTATAGGATGTCGTTGTAAACCTGGCGTTGTTGTTTGGCCGTTTTGTAGTAGTGATAGTCAGTGGCTAGACATTGATAAATATCATACATCCTTACAATCTATATGGTGGAGGGATCTCATGAGCATTGGCAAAAATCTCAAGTTCAAAATGTTGGGGGAGCTGGTTTGAAACATGTTATTAAATTCATAATTGGAAGTGGTGAGTCAATTCCATTCTGGAAAGGTATTTGGATTGGACCATTACCCTTAGAAGTTACTTTCCATATTCTTTATTCTCATGCAACAAACAAATTACCCAAGATATGTGATTATGGCTCTTGGATACATGGTGTATGGCATTGGCAACTTGAGAAAATGGGATTTTTCATATTACCAGATCCTGTACCTGAACTACATGATTTGAAAATGATTTTGACAGACATTAGCCCAAATATGTTGGAAAACGACCAACTCATATGGGTGGCTATTGCAGATCATGCTTTTTTTGTTAAAAACTGTTATAACAGTTTGCAAATATACGAGGCTCAACAAGAACATCAGGATCAACCAAAGGCCATCTGGAGGAATATTTGGAAGATGAAGGTGCCCTCAAAAGTCAAAGTTGTTTGCTGGAAATTGCTTCACAATAGGCTGCTTACTAGAGAGTTGTTGTTTAGAATAAATATCATCCTTGATCCTACCTTGACTAAGTGTGCATTTTGCAATGAAGAGCTTGAGTTAATAGATCATTTGTTGTTCAACTATCCAGTTTCTTCATTGGTGTGGAAGCATGTTTGAGAATGGATAGACTTGAGTACACCATTGGAGATACATTGTATAATGGACTTTAATTTGGTTTTAGAGGCTTTCAAAGGGAAGGTGTGCAAACACTATGAAGGAGCCTTGTGTACGATAGTTTGTTGGTGTTTATGGAATAAGCGAAATGTCGTGATTTTCAAAGAAGATTCTTGTCATGCAAGGGACATTGAGTTTAATATCAAATTCATCTTTTGGCTTTGGTTTTGTCTTCTCAAAAAATCATATTCATGTAGCTTTTATGAATGGTGCATTGTACCACTTGATTTCATAATGTAAAGAATATAGTTTTGGTTGGGTTTGTGGTGTTTCATCACCTCTTTTGCTGGTTTTTTCTCTTGTGTAATTTTTTGGAGTATACATTATACTCTTATCAATGAAATCTTTGCTTATAAAAAAACAGCGTATTGGAGAAATGGACATATAGTTTGAAATATATAGGCTAAAATACAGTTTTGGTCCCCCTGTTTATTAAAATTCACGGTTTCGGTCCCCCCATTTTGTTTTTTAACAGTTTTGGTCCCCTACTCTAATTTTGGTCCAAAAAAGTGATGAATAGTACCTGGTCCGTACATGAACAGTACATGTCCGTACATGAATAGTGAGGGGTGGGGGACCAAAACTGTTAAAAAACAAAATGGGGGGACCAAAACCATAAATTTTGACAAACAGGGGGACCAAAACTGTATTTTAGCCAAATATATAACAAATTATATTTAACAAAATGAAATCAAGATAATAGACTAATTATCAAACATGGTAATCGTCTTAAAGAAAATAGTAAGAGGTATATTTCTCTTTGTTGTTAGCTCAAGCAAGTCCAACAATGACAATTCCTCCTGATAGTACAGAAAAAAGGGTTAGACTTCAATCACAATGACACAATCAATAAATGAAAGTGAAGAAGCACGTTATATATGTGAAAATGCAGAATCAAACCGAATGAAATATCTGAAATCACATGAATGAAAGAAAATAGAAAATCAAAAACCATGTCAGTACACAACAATGCATCACATGCATATTAAACGAAAGAGATTTTTTAAGAAAAATGAAGTATTTAACCTCTTTCTCCCAATCTATTTGAATTGTAACGATCGTTAGAGAAAATACTTGAACAATAAGTGAACATATGATCCCTAACTACAACCCTTACATTAAGTTCTTATCAGCAATTTGAATGAAATGATCATGTTGATTTAAGTGTCTCAAAGTTAGTTACAAGTTATTTTGTTACCATGCCACCGATGCGCAATTCGTTTTGCTCCAGCTACATGACTATTTGTGTCAGTGGTGAACCATTAAAAATCAGTTGATGATGTGGGAAGAAGTGGGAACATTTTAAGTTGGATGTGGATGAATTTATTAAAGACCATCGCATGTGTTTTGTTATGTTGGACTGATGTGTCTAGTTGAATTAGTTATTATGTATGTTTGTTACACAACGTAATATTTTGGTTGAACACCTAATGCTCAAGTAATCATGTGAATGTACTATATAAGTTGGTAATTTTGTGGATTTCTTTCATGAAAGGCCAGATTATTTTGCATTCTGCAAATGTTAGCTGAATTTTATGTGATAGTAATATGAATTAATTGTATTGAGCTTAATTTGATTTATGATTTATGTCTGATGGATAGATTTAGTGACAATGAAATTGATGTTATAGACCAACTTAATTAAGAAAGGCTGATAGTTAAGGAGATAAATCTAAAATCTGTGGTAAAACGTAATGTATAGTTAAGGAAGGTAGAGAAGAAAACATTCATAATAAAGAGGTATGTGATATTATTTATGTGAGTCCAACAACCACAAGTTGTGTTGAATTAAGAACATGTATATTGTATGATATAAAGCATGGTATTATTCACAAGATATGGAAAGGGTAGTGATCTTACCTGATCAGAAAGGAACCAGTGGCCAGCAACGTCATGAGATCAGCAACTCTGGTGATGATGGAACCGCGGGGGGGGGGGGGGGGGGGGGGGGGGGGGGGGGGGGGTGTACCTGCAAGGTACTCCGATGCCAAAGTCAGGAAAAGCAGGTATGAGAGTTAGAATAGTGTGTAACCTGACCCTCTCAAGCGAGAGGGTATTTATAGGCTGCCCACAGCACGTGGCCAATGGTCTCCTGCACTGGGCTGGATAGCAAAGCCCAATCCAGGTGACTGCCAGGGCTTACGTGGCGTAAGGAAGGCCAACACGTGGTCTTCGCCCTGGGGTAACGGTCCCTAGATCTCCGGAAGAAGAGCAGACCGATTCTTTCGGAGGTGGGAGGTTACATGGCGACGTGTCCTCGCGAGGAGGAGTACGTGGAGATCGTGGGGAAAGGAGTGACCTCTCCTCGACGTATGCAATCTCTGCCCGACATCGCACGTGCTCGGAACTGGGTAGACTTGGGTCTTATTGGGCCGCACCAGTATTGGGCTGGGCCTGCTCGACGGATGGGCAGGCGCCGGGCCAGTCCAGAACAGGTAGAATCTCAAATAAGAAATGCTGACAATTTATATAGTAATAATACTAAATAAAAGCGTTGATAAAAATTACATTTTCCTTGAAACAAATGATGTGCTATAAATGAACAAAAGTTGTCAATGCATGAGTAAATAGCAGCCATAAGGTGTGTTTGTTCAACGATGTAATGCATCAAAAATTAAGGTATTGAAATAATAGATAAGGTTTATACAGTGATAATAATAAGTAAAAGTGTTGATACCATATACAAAGATTTAGAAACAACTCATGTGATATAAATCAACATAATACGTCAATGCATGACTTATAAATATCAGCCATCAAGTGTATATGTACAACCATGTAAATCATAAAATAATATGGTATTAAATAAATAGGTCAGATTTAGGAAGTGGTTTTGGACAAAAAACTTGAGCAGCAGGATTGAAATCACCAACGAAGCCTATAAAATAAATTGAATGGGGGGTGTACCTGCAAGGTACTCTGATGCCAAAGTCAGGAAGAGGGAGTAAGGAAGTACAGAAAAGCAGGTATGAGAGTTAAAATAGTGTGTAACCTGACCCTCTCAAGCGAGAGGGTATTTATAGGTTGCCCCCAACGTGGGGTCAACAGTCTCCTGCACTGGGCTGGATAGCAAGGCCCAATCCAGGTGACTGCCAGGGCTTACGTGACGTAAGGAAGGCCAACACGTGGTCTTTTCCCTAGGGTAACGGTCCCTAGATCTCCGAAAGAAGAGCAGACCGATTCTTTCGGAGGTGGGAGGTTACATGGTGACGTGTCCTCGCGAGGAGAAGTACGTGGAGATCGTTGGGAAAGGAGTGACCTCTCCTCGACGTATGCAATTTCTGCCCGACATCGCACGTGCTCAGCACTGGGTAGACTTGGGTCTTATTGGTCCGTACCAGTATTAGGTTGGGCCTGCTCGACGGATGGGCAGGCGCCGACCCAGTCCAGAATAGGTAGAATCTCAAATAAGAAATGCTGACAATTTATATAGTAATAATACTAAATAAAAGTGTTGATAAAAATTACACTTTCCTTGAAACAAATGATGTGCTATAAATGAACAAAAGTCGTCAATGCATGAGTAAATAGCAGCCATAAGGTGTGTTTGTTCAACGATGTAATGCATCAAAAATTAAGGTATTGAAGTAATAGATAAGGTTTATATAGTGATAATAATAAGTAAAAGTGTTGATACCATATACAAAGATTTAGAATCAAATCATGTGATATAAATCAACATAATACGTCAATGCATGACTTATAAATATCAGCCATCAAGTGTATATGTACAACCATGTAAATCATAAAATAATATGGTATTAAATAAATAGGTCAGATTTAGGAAGTGGTTTTGGACAAAAAAAACTTTAGCAGCAAGATTGAAATCACCGACGAAGCCTATAAAAGAAATTGAATGGGATAAGTTCATACAAAAACTTGTATCACAACTTAATAAAAAACATCAAAAATATAGATTGACATCAATCGAAACGTAATAAAACCATACCGTTATTTGGGACCATTCAAATATTGTTTAAAACTTCTTTGTAAACAATGTTTGACATTGTAGATTTGAACTTGTCATTTTCACCGTGTATCAAGATTTTTTGTCCTTTTTTGGTTGTGACCATAGACAGTGCGACATAAATTTGCCCATGTGTGAAAACATCTATAGGCAAGTAAAGTCCTATTGAATCCAAAGATTGTCTTGGGATTTGTTAATCGTCTTTGCATATGACACCACTATTAGAAATTGACACTTGCTCGGTTTGAATGGCCAAGGGGACTGTGAGGGTGACATATTCATTCTAGGGAAGTAAACTAATTTTCCATAACCTTTTTCGACCATTATTGCAGCCTTAAGGACATGATTTTCCATCTTTATTATGATTAGCCTAGTGCCATTGCACAAAGCTTCAGATTAATCGATGTTTCACATAAGCATAATAGGTGTTTCGACCTTTAACTTAATGTGATGGTTAGGTAAGCCAAACGTTCTTATTGAACTAAGGAAATCGAGTGTGAGGACATCAACAACGTTGGTGTCATGAATCTCAGACTTATCAATGAAATTGGAGTTGTAGTAATCCCATGTGTCCCCTAGACACCAAAGAGATTAATATTAGTGAAAAGAACCAAAGATAGTTAATAGTGTAAAAGAAGAGGATGGATATGATAACCTGGCATTAAGAAAAGGACGCGATCATTTATTTGATCAAAAATTTCTAATGTTGATGCGAGTATTGTTCGCCTTTTACCGTAATCATTGGATTGATAATTATGAATGAAATCAGGGTATGTACTATTGACAATGGCAACAATAGGGTCGTTGAAGTATTTTATTAAAAGGACGAAGGGTATGTCAATGTCGGCAAAACCGTCGTTTGGCTTTGAAACTTTTCCTTCACCAATTTTTAAGAGCCAATCTGAAAGGTTTGCATTTTCTGTTTTATCTTGTTCACTTGGCCCACAATGCAGCCACATGTTCTTGGTTAAAGTTAAAACTTGAACAAAATGCCATATATAAGAAGCATTTATCATAGAGTGGACGATATCAGAACGACTACCTCTAGGAACAAAGGGCAAAATCTGTCTAAAATCACCACCGAATACAACTACCTTGCCACTAAACACATCCGTCGAATGACTGTAGGTACTCATTACATCCCTCAACATTCTGTCAAGTGCTTCAAAAGCATGCTTGTGTGTCATGGGTGCCTCATCTTAAATAATTAGTTTTGCCTGCCGTCATCATTGTAGTTTATCGTGCAAGTAGAATTTTCCATTGTTGGGACATGTATCTTGAAATTGGAATATGCGGTTCTACCTCTAAGTAATAAAATAGAAGTTATTCCACTTGTTGCAATCGTTAAACATATATCATGTTTAAACCTCAAAGAACTTGCAAGTGTTCTCTATATGTATGTCTTACATGTACCTCCATAACCATGTAGGAAGAATGCACCATCTTTTTGAGCCTGTACAAACGCCATAATTCTTCAATAGATACTTCATCTAAGAGATACATAAAAAAGTTTAATGTAAATCATGATAGAAAAAAAAAAGAAGAAGTAGTTAATAGTCAGAATATAAGTGATTTTAAGACAATAAGGTAATATTCAAGCAAACAAACCTATAAGAGCATTAAAAATATTGTCGAATTCGGATCTCATGGTTTGCACATCATAATTTTTTTCGTCATATATAAGTTGATTGCCTAATTGTTGCAGAACATACCCATCAGGATATGGAATTGGTTTAAAATCTGTAAGACTTCGTCGATTTGCTGGAAGTAGTTTATCAATCTCAATTAAAGTCAAATTCTGTAATTTTGGTTCAGATAAAACCAATTATGCAAGCATTGATAGCATAACACAAATTTGGTGCAGAGTTAGAATACATGTATGTTTAGAACCATGGAGTACGTAAAAAATATAGAATTTGCAAGTGAATCAAACATAGGCACTGTATGTTTGATGGCAAGCATCGATTCCATGATAAAGTTTGTTCAAGAGGTAGAAAAGAGCTATGTTCCTTGACATTATGTATAGAAAAATTAAAGAGATTCATGTTCAAACCAAATATATAACTATCAATTTATCCCCCCGCAAAAAAGGAAGTCATTATGAGCAACTGTTTTGATTTAAATGGATTTAATCCATCAGGGGGATGAATAGAAAGCAACGTAACATGTAAAAAAATGATTAGATAGATGTGTTGAAATTATATTATGTGCCAATTGCCTTTGTGCATGCAACAACCTATCCGATAATAAAATCCATGATTCGTTCCAAACATGACCAGGCCGATTAATAGCGCCAGACAAAAGCATGACGACAAAAAGTTTTTGAAGAAAATGACCTGAACCCCAATCACTTGCCTCCTTGATAGCCTCAATGTATTCTCGATCGTCTTCAAGGAAACCCATTGCAAAGCAGGCATCCTTAAAAGTATCAAATTGAGTGTCGCCAATTTTGCGAATTTCCTCATAAAATGTAGGTCCCTTAATAACTATCAACATCATTCACAGGTAAAATAGTTCTCCAGTGTTTGGTTGAACCCATATCAAATGGCCAATGGTGAACCCTTTTTTCACGGCTTCCACAATCTGTTTCTCTTTTCATAAACAAATTTGGATACAAATTGACCGTATGTCAATGATCAGGCTTCTTCATATTTCCCATTTGCATCCATCCAAGCAGTGAACATAGATTTAGTGACACTTGCCTTTTCTAAGATATTCTCCATTATGTCAAAATCAGTGTAGTAAATTGCTTTCTAACCTATTACATTATAGAACATACGTTTCACTGCCGGTTTCCTACCATGAATATTGTAAGCGTAAATTCCCTAATACGCTTCACTCGGGGAGACATACCTACAATCTAGATATTGTTTGATCTCATCAATGAGATCTCTGTCATTAGTTGTAACTGATTTAGAAGGGATTATCGTTGTTGTGATTATGTCATTGCCTTTGTGTATATACTTGAAAATATATTTGATAGATGTACTTTGGTTACACGATTCCATGTTGATATGTGCATGGTATTTTAAAAGTAACCTTGTATTATAAGGTATAACATGGCAATTATCCAATGCGATTCCATTCTTGTGAATAATGTGGGTTTTGGATCTTCTTGTGTAAAGTTGATAGCCTTCCGCATAAACAATTGTATTCTTAATGAATTTATTGGGGAATTATTTTGAGCATTTTCTATTCTTCATACATGGTGATGTCATCCTTGAAAGACCACAGAGTTCATGCATCGTGTGTGCCTTGACCACGTTGTATAAAGTAGGATGAACTTCATGGTCCGGAATTTCAACACAAATGATGTTATCTATGTCGGAAGGTGTTGGATATTTGCTTTAAGGGTGTATGAAGATTAAAATGTGTGCATGCGGCAACCCTCGCTCTTGAAATTCAATGGTGTACATAATTAAAACACAAATGGGGTGTAATTTTAAAACTTGTATAATCAAACAATATGAAATATTCATTTGTTAGTGAAAGAAAAAGACTTACATGCCAATACTTTTCCGAGGACATGATGTTTGGTTATATCTTTCATCAGTTCATCAAATTTGATTTTCAAAACCTTGTTACTGATATCTGGTCTGTCATGCGGCTTTAATGTAGTGTTCGACAACACACTGGAAATTACAGGCCAAGCGGGATTACAAGTAAACATTACAAATAAATCAAGGAACCCTAACTTACTTGAAATTGCCATACCATCAAAATATAGTTGGTTCATGTATCGCTTGCTTCCAACAAAATATGATGGCAAGACAACTCATTTTCCTCTCTTGGTTGGTTCAGTTTGCCAACTAATATCGGTCTGTTCATTAAATTATTTGTATTTTCCAACTCTTAACTTAGATTGATTCTTCCTCAACCAATTAAGTCGTTCAGACTCCATCATTGCGTAACCATCAACCAAAAACTGTTGGAAATGTCGTCTAGAATGCAATAACGTATTGGCTTCTGTTTCGCATTATTGCAATCGGAATGATAACCAATCCTTAATGGTTTGACGATTTTTACTTGTGACCAAATGCTCATGCCGATACTTGTAAAGAATATTGTTTTTGTAACCATCTTCCCCATAACTAAATATCAGAGGGCATTGATACACTAGGTATGCAAGATGAAAATTATTTATTCTTTGCAAATTACCATCCCGTGCTTGATGATAATGTCTCTTTGAGATGCAGAATCAATATCACCAACTATTAGAGCAGCAACTTCTGAAACTGTAGAGCTGTTATACATAAGATCATCTTCGGGTCTATCAGAAATTAGTTTCAACTTCAAGTCCAAGAATTAATTAGTTTTCAAAATATCCCTTGCCATCCTAAAAGCCTTTGCATGAACATTGTACTCATCTAACATAATTTTCAACTTGGTGATAATGTCCCTTACAATAACTTTATTGTCCCTGCGAGATGAAGTAGAGTAGATTGTTAAGAAACAATACTAATTTCCCTATATATAGGATGTAGTGAGTAAATACAATCCCCAAAAACAATCCATTATGTTTTCAATTTCATTGTCGGTGTCAAAAATATATAGTTGAGCATATTGCGGAGGATGCTCAATTTTCGGTAACAAAGTACCTATTCGATAAAAAGTTTGATCGTGTAGTCTTAAAGTAGGTGGGTCTCCTCCTTTAGAATGGATGGTGTCAAATTTCATTCCAGGGGATGTAAGGAAAACACGGCGTTGTAAGTTCTAATTTTGTTTAGCTAGTTCTTACTCTCTAGACAAGTTTCATTTTATAGTAGACATTGCAACAAAAGTGGTGGCTTTTCAAGGAAGGGGAGTACAATTTTTCCGCCCCTGCAGAACCCATGGAACTTAGGAAAAATGGTATGTCAGGATTTTTCTTTGCGTTCTTGATACCACACATAGGCTCGACAAAATGGACATTCCTATACAGGGTCTTCTATATCAGAATACTCTGCATTCGCACATACAGAAAGAATCAAATCTAACCTGTCATTGTAACTATTTGTAATTTAAAGAAGGTAATTGTTAAGAGTTTCACATCGGATAATATATGACATGAACATGTCTTTATAAGTGGGGGCAATCCTCACCTTACCAACCGGTTTTGTAGAGTTGAGTTAGGCCCAACCACGTTTCTCAACAGTAACTTACGTTGAAGATGCAAAGCAAGTAACAGTTCATTGACAACGTCGTCATCTACATCAGAACTATTAGCCAAACTCTTATCATCTTCGGAATTGGATATTGCCTCATCAGAAGAATGTGATGCAGTAGTGATATTAGGAGTTGCACTATTAATGTTGCTTGTAGGAGTTGAATGAGCTTCACTATTCCTTGTAGTTTGATGTTGAATAGTCTCATTGAAGCATATGAGTAGCTTAATTCCAGATGGTCCATCTAAGCTACTTTTTTATGACTTGGCATTCTCAATTGATGCCTTTGCAACGGGGCAATGTTTGTCAAGTTATAAACATCAGCCGAAAGTGGTTTACGCCTACCATAAATCGTTGTTGGATTGGGGATTAAAAGATCGTGTTGGGTGTCGGTAATATTTTCCTTGTTAGAACCGTTAGGTGAGTTTTCCTCTTATTTAAGATTATCCTCCTCCTCTTTCTATCAATTGAAGCAGGTGTGTCCTTGTAATTATAACTATTTGTATCCATTGTTGAATTATTAGCTGCATAACAACATTGCGTGTATCACATGAGTTGACATAGAGAACATGTTAAATGACCACCAAGGAAAATGCTTCAACGTATTAAGGCATTTGATGTATTAATAAAGAAACTTCATGGTGGAAAAACGCATCACAATCCTGGACAATTAATGATGCGGTAGAAACGTCTAAGGTAATTCAAATGTGTAGAGAAATCCTGAAGTTGGTTTGAAATTAAAAATTCAAAGATTCAGTTTTTCACGCAGTTTCTAAATACCATTATGAATAAATCTAACAACATTGCGCTTTTCACATGATGTTGATATAAAGAACTTGTTAAATGAGCAGCGAGGAAAATGCTTCAACATATTAAGGCATTTGATGTTGTAAAAAAGAAACTTGATGGCGGAAAAAATAATCACAAACCTGGACAACTTATGTTGCAGTAGAAAGGTCTAAGTTAGTTCAAATGTGTAGCAGAAATTCTGAAGTTGGTTTGAGAGTAGAAATTCAAAGTTTCAGTTTATCCCGCAGTTTGTAAATTCAATTATGATTAAATATTAGTTCTTAGGTGAACTTGTATAAAGGTGGGAAAAATTGAATTTTTGTTTTGTTTGTATAAAGCAGATATTGCTACTATATGGAAAGATTTTCTCTACCATCCGTGAATAAATAACTAATAATATTTAACATTGGTAACCGATACTTCATGTCAGTCGCCTATAGAAGTTTGCACAAAGATTTGGAGATTGATAACTGTGCTCTTTATGGTATATAATATAATAATGCAAGAAGAAAAGACTTTTGAGGAGATGTATATGTGTTGTCCTATTACAGTCGGTAAAAATGGCAGCTAAACAAAGACCATCATACATAATAGCATAGAGAGTGACATATAACCCTTAATAAAATATTTTCACAAAATGGCATAGAAAACTTAATAATGTTAAGATATATAACCCATATAATGGGGTATAACTCTATCTACCTTAATTGATAAACTAACTCTATTGTTAAGATCTTGATTATAAAGTTATGAAGTGTGTCTTTAATGATTATTCAAAAGGTGTGAAGGAGTATAAGTGGTGGGAATTTGAATTTGGAGAATCAAAGTTCATCATAAACATATGTATTACTTTCAGTGAAATCTGTAAGGCGAGGAAGAGTAAGGACCTAGAAATGGAGATATTAGAAAATATGATAGAGAAGACTCTGTTTGGAGTGGGGGTTTCTACTATGGATGCTAGTTCCATTGTACCATCTTAAGGATACATTTATGTAGGCCTAGGTTTTTATGCTTTGAATATGGTTGAATGGTTTCAAAACTCGAAAACATTGAAGAAAGCATTCGAAAGTAAAAGAATTCAAAAATACTTAAAGAACCATACTTTTAACCTTACTCGACTACCCAAGCAAGAAAAGGTCGTAGGATGTAAATGGATTAAAGTGACAGGAATAAGGTTCAAGTGTTGGACTTGATCAAAGTTGTTGAATGATGTTTAAACTTGAAGAAAATAACAAGAATGGTTGATGGTTAAATTGTTTTCATCATTGGTTATAAGTTAAGGTGGAAATTTATGAAAATGTCCCTAAAAAATTTAAAATGATGAAGAGAGAAAAACTTGTTATGAAACCATTAAAAATCAAAACTACGAGTCAATACTGCGGAACCATACAACTCATATGTAATTTGTAGAGACTGAATTTCATATATTTAAATTAAAATAATACTAAAATGTGATTTGATTTTAAGAACGTTAAACCAAATTTTGCATCTTCTAACTAGTGGGATACCCGTGCATTCGCACAAGTACCCGTCTAGTTGAATAATTATTTGTAAAGAATAAATCGGAAAAAAGAAAAATTGAATGAAGGAAGAATTAAAATAGAAGACCATAAATATTAAATAAATGGCTTATTAAATAAAAAGAAAAATTATGACCAAAAGATAAAAAAGACCAAAAATTTATTTGTAGTGGAAAATATAGATAGGAATAGTGTTTAATATTGGGAGAAATTTGGTGGTTACAAAAAGGAATTTAATAGTGTGAAAAAATAAAATAAAAACATGTTGAAAAGCTAAACATAAAAAGTTTAGAAAGTGTGATATTAGTTAAAATTAAGAGAATAGGTGACATATAAATTATATTAAGGAAAATAATAACAATAAAAGTGTATTTACGCTGGGCAGTTTTATAAAGGAAAAAAGAAAAGCCATTAAGGCATAATGAAAACAAATAGTGAGAGTTGGAATGGAAATGTAACATGTTGTTTTGGGAATAGAAAAACATGTGGGTTATGATACATTGGGAAGCAGAAGTAATGAGTAGTGTAAGGTCTACATAAATAGTGGGTGCATAGTATAGAGTATTATCATTTCATTATTTGGGAAGCTGTAGAGAAGACGTTTTCGTGACCTAGGCACAACCGTTGAAAATGGAACATGATGGATGCAAGAACCGTCGAACTAGGTAAGGATTTGCATGTAGATGAAAAAGCGTAGTTTTGTAAATCGGTTTAACTCCGTGAACATTTGCAAAACTTTTCGAGTAATATGATTTCTTTGTTTGCAAATCCTGCGAAGCATGGCTGCGAGAGAAGCAACTCATCAATGAGAAGCTACAGCTTTTGTACGCTGAAGCGTCTGGTGCGAAAGGAGGTCTTCACAAAGGGAAATGAGTCCATAGCACAAAGGAAGTTGTTGATCTGACTGCTGAGGGTGTTGGGAAAGATAACGCGGCGGAAACAGTTGGGAAAACACGACCAAGGTACAGAAATGTTACTTTAGATACATGCATGTCGCCAAAACTTTATAAAAACAAAGTTATGAAAATTATCATGTGTTTCTCTGTACTGAAGTTTAAAAAATGTTTGTTATTTGGTGTTTAAAATGTTAGGGTAATATTGTCTTTAGTATTTTGATGTTTAACCGTGTATGAAAAGCTTAGTCAAAGTATAATGTTGATATATTTGCAGAACATGTGAGCGTGGCTGAAGGAAAAAGACGCAATTGATGAGAAGATCTGTCAGCTTAACGCGGAGGCATCGGGTTTAGCATTAGAAAGTAAGAATCCTAAAGCAATACGAAAAGTTTCATTCCGTTCAGAACCTGTTGTACTGAGTGGAGGCAACGTCCGTGGAGGTTCAGGAGTTGTTGACATTGGTGGCCGAAAAAAGAAAGGTAAATAGTAATGTGAATTAAGTTGCATCCAAAAGCAAGATTATGTTATTGTTTGTTAAAAATTTGCAACGAAGTGTGTTATACATGAAGTAATTCGTATGAAAAAAATGTAAGATTCATTATTTGTTGTTTAAAAATTTGCATCCAAGTATGTTATACATGAAGTTATTTGTATGAAAAAATGTAACATACATTAATAGTTGAAAATAGGAATTTGTATAAAAGTTTTAGGAATGTGCAGTTCTTATATTGAGAAGAGGATTGATGAAATTTACATAAGTTATATGTGTATAAATCACTGTTTTCATGCATAATCAGGTCCATAGGTTTGGGGGAATTTGAAGGAGGACCAAGCCAAGAGGGTGACGTTACTAAGAAGATAGATGGTGAAGTTCATGAAGTGAATGTTCAGGGAATAGGTCATTCAATTGAGAAAGATGTTGTTCAGGAAGAAGATGAATCCGAGGACGAAGAAGCCGAGGATGAATTTTCATGGGACAGGCACATAAGCTATGGGTACAAAGTGATGAAAAATGTTGTGGTAAGTTTCAAATCCAAACATAATTATAAATATTGGGTTATAGGCGTCCAAAATGGTAATCGTCATCACTATGTTTACAATGTTACAGCACTTTCCAAGAGAAGTTACAAAGAATATCTTAGGACGGAACCAGAAGGAAATAGAGTTGGTTGATGTAGACACGGAGAGGCTTTACCATGCGAAGGTGCATTCTGCAAGGCGTAACACCCCATATTATATAAATGCTCATAAGGATATCAAATGAGATCAGATGAGTATCTAAGTGCTCTATGTATTGTCAATCGGGATCAATAGAGCAACTAGTGAGCTCTGAAGAGATAGATTATTTAATGAAAGAGACAGATCAATAATTATTAGTCCAAGAGAGGATTTTATGGTAACTCTAATAATTGATCAATTGGCGTTAGATGATAAAATATCAATTGGAGATATTTTACCCTGTTGGATTATATTTTATTATAAGGTATTATATATATATATATATATATATATATATATATATATATATATATATATATATATATATATATATATATATATATATATATATATATATATATATATATATATATATATATATTTCTTAGTAAGAGAAAGAAAAAGGAAGTTGGGAAAGAAGAAGAAAACAAAAAGAAGAGAAAAGGAAGAGAAGAGAAGAGGGAAAGAGGAAAAGCTTGGGAAGAAGCTTGAATAATCATCATTATTCATCATCTTCTTCAACCTCCTCTTCAATCATCAAGGTGGGTTCTAGGTAGAACTTTAAGTGTAGAAGTTAGAGTGGTTTGAGTTTAGGTTAGAAATTTATAAAATGAGTAAATTGGCTTAATCAATGTTTCTAACGGATAAAACGTGAAATAAACCGTGTAATATAGTCGGGCTATATGTGAAAATAATCGGGAATACTTGTTGTTATGTTGGAACATGTTTTGGTTGAAATTGGATTGAGCTGGTACCATTAAAAACAGGTTTTTGTGTTTCTGGTTCAGTAGTAACCGGTTACTCACTTTGAGGTAACCGGTTACCTGAAGGAAAAATTGAGGTTTTACTTGAAAAATGAACGAAGTAACCGGTTACTCATTTTGAGGTAACCGATTACCAAAATATGTCTCTAACTATGATTTTGATTCTGTTTTAAAAAGTGAAACTTGAGTAACTGGTTACTCATTTTGAGGTTACCGGTTACCACTGCTGTGATTTTGAAAAATGTTTGAAAATTCATAACTTTTGAACCGTGATTCTGATCGAGACGTTCTTGGTATCGTTGGAAAGATATGACGATCCTCTACCCAATAAAAAGGGAAAATATTGAGTATAATGTGGGATTAATCATTTAGTGGCAATTAAATGAAAATAATGTTTATGTGATATGTTGTGATAAATGTTTTGCTTATGCAAATTGTGTTATACCATGTCTAACTAATCATTGTTAAGTATGATTGAGAGAATATGCATGCTTAAAATGAATTAGGAAGAGTGAGGAAACCTTACCCCAAAACCAAATGGTAAGATTCTAGGTTGTGACTAGGATTGTGTTAGAGAAATCTAGATGGCGATGCTCGTGCATTCGATGTATAGATGTGCATCCTTGACGAGTAATGGTCTAGATTAGAGAACTCTAGATGGCGATGCTCGTGCATTCGATGTATAAATGTGCATCCTTGATGAGTAATGGTCTAGAGTAAAGAACCTAGATGGCGATGCTCGTGCATTCGATGTATAGATGTGCATCCCTGACGAGTAATGGTCTAGAGGAGAGTGAGACACTAGTATGGAACATGTGTGTAAACCTTTGTGTTTTATGAGAAAAAGGCGTATGGGCCTTAAGGCGAATGTGGCCTTGTGATTGTCGAATACAATCACGTTTGTGTGTGAGACACGTAATCGTAACCGTTTCCCTTAAGTTTCTGTTTCATGAGCTTATGGCTCCTCTGAAATGTACGCATGACTACTTGGCAGGTTTGATTCCCGCGTGCAGTACGAATGGCGCCCGTGGGGCGTATGCTTGTGACGGTTTATGGCCTGTGTGAAGTGACGGTTCATAACGGTTAATAGCCCGTAGAACCCGAATCCATTCGTATGTCAAGTAGGTTACAAGGATCTATGACTCGGGTCGACTTTTAGACTTAGAAGTGGACGGGAAAAGGGGATGCCTTGGTAAGGTTATCGATTAGTGATATTTTGAGTTGGTGAACTCATGAACATGTTTCCATATAGTATGAGATTGTGAACTCAAGGTCATTTCCCTTCCCCTTGACTTGAGTTAGGATTGGCTAGAACCCTGTAAAGCCGAGAGAATCCATAAGATATGGAACTCACTGAGATTTAATATCTCACCCCATTGTTGTTGTTATTTTACAGGCGTTGTTTGCAGGTTTGATTTACAAGTGGAGCTATGCTTGGATGTTTCAAGAGAAGCTTAGTTTGAGTTTTCCGATGTGTATTGTTGTATACAATTGAGGATATTGTATATTGATCTTAGTTTTAATTGTTTTGGCTAGTTTCCATATCTTGTACCATAGATTATGTTTATGTTTTTAGAATGGTCAAGTATGTGAATTACGCCATTAGGCACTTATGATGGTGTCAGTACCAAATAAAATGCTTGTATAATATTATTCTAGGTATATATTATACAGGGCATTACAGTTATTTACATTAAAGTTATGAATTAAATAATTGAAGGTTGGTTAGCAGGAAGAATAAAAAAAAAGAAATATGTGAGGAGTGAGAAATCTGTAATACTGTATTAAGATTTGCCAATAGTTCAATGTAGTTAATATAGAATAGGGTAACAATAAACACACAACGTGCTGACTACATAGCTGGCGGTGTACAAAATAAATCACGTACAGAACCCAAAAATATCACAAAATATTGGATCTTGGTGCATTGGCGATAAAAATACCCTGTAATTAAAAGGAATATGAGTGAATACAACATAGAATGAAGAAAATGTTATGCCATTGAAGTCCAGTAGTGTGTAAGGGAGAAAAACTACATAGAAAAGCTTATCTTCCATGTATGAGGAATGTTGTTATAAAATATAAAATGGGAATTACATTTCAAATGATAAGTTCATGGCCATATTGGTAATAAGAACACTAACAAAGAGATGGATAAAGAAATGCCTCATATTGCAGAAAGAAAAATAGGTTGCATGATGTGAAAAGGTAAATAGAAGTACCGACTATATGTTGCTGAAAACTTCTTTGTAAACGACTTTGGCAGTAGAAGACTCTGGTTTGTTGTTTTCGTCATGAATCAAGATGTTGGCAGCAGTAGCATTGTTCTTACTTACTGATTCATCCATGTCAAGCCTTTGATTTTTTGATGTAGTAAATGATGAATTGATTATAATAAGCAAACATAAAATAATGTAGGTTTTAAAAGTTTGGTGTAGTAATGTGCATATTGAAGAATCACGTAATGTAGAAACACCATGACCACAACAGCAGGTTGTATTCTAAAAATTAGATAACATGAAACGATGAAAATGTTTTTTTTATGAAAACTAACAGTAAAAAAATGCATAATCCCAATGCATGGTTCGTTTGGTATGAAACAATGGAAGTAAAAGCTGTAAAATAAGTTTATGGGTTGGTAATTGAATCAACCAAAAAAATAGTTAGGAATAAAAAAGAGTTAGTGTTGACAATTGAAAATAACCAATGTGAGTATAAAACCGTATTGGGATATGTGTTTCATTATTAGAAGATTTGGAGTGTATAAAGTATTGTGTAAAAACCCAACTGAGGTGATGTTTTCTGCAGACATAGAGTGGTAAAAGACAGTTGGTAGTAAAGGGGTCAAGTACTACGTATGTTAAGAATTAATTGTTGGGGCCCCACCATAAACGCAGGCACACATGTGGGATCAACCTCAAGTAATGGGGTATGTATATATAAATTATTTACCTCTGTGTTACAACCCCATCGTTGGAAAGGTGAATATAATATTGTTAACAGAGTGCCATGAAAATATATTGTTTGGTTGGAAGGAAAACGCATGTTCTGTATGGTCATTGAGTAGCATGCAAATATACTGAAACATCATTGGTTTTATAACAATATCTTGCGCAAAATATCATATATAATTAGATTAAAGAATCCATACATAACGGATACACAAAAGCATTGTTTTTACATCAGTAATTTAACACTACAAATTCATAAGGGGTGGTTCATGGTTATAAAACTTCCAAAATATGATGTTTATACTGCTACAACATACTTCCTTCATTACAGAACACTATCAGATTTCATTTCATCACTTTTCCCAGCATAAAAACTTCACTTTTCCACTTTGATAAGCTTCTTCATTTTGGTGGACGAATGTTCACAGTCTTCTAATTCATTCGAAGTAGTAGAAGCAGACGAAACAAATTTAGCCACCCTCTTTGACGCTGTAACAGGTGTAACCGGGTCCGGAGTATGGTTGGACGTAACACCAATCTCCTGAAATTCATATTATACGGTATGTTATGGAAATGATGTAAACAAAATGAAAAACCAATAACAATAGATATAATAGAAGGAGATGATTTGTAAAGTTATAGCTACTAATTCCCAGTTCCCCAATGGGTTAGCCTCATCAAAGTTTTCATTAATCTACAAAGAAATAAAACAACAATCTTTAATAATGAAACACAACTACGGATATATACAAAAATGAACAAAACGTTTAATTTTATGAAACATAAATAAACCTGCAGCACGTCTTCGGTAATGGGAGACATTGTGGTTGTCTAATTGGGAAGGCAAAACCAAAACGTGAGTTCATATTCAATTTGTAGGAATGCATAATTAATGGAAAACAATAAACATTTCATACCAAAGATGGAGCAATGGACCTTGCAAGCTGTTTAACAACAATTTCATCCTGATATATAGACACAACTGATGCATTTGCCCAGGACGGTTGCCACCTCACTTTGAATGTCAGCTTCAAACCAACCAAAGTATCAAGTGCTAAAGGATATTCAAGAGGGTTCGTGACTCCATCCTAATTGAAAATGGGAAAGTAAATTAAAACTATCAGGACATTCCAACAGAATTGTGTATGTGAAAAATGCAGGATGCAGTGGTACCTGAAGCATGTTACTGCGCATCTGATCCGCAGATAGTTCCAACAGCTGTGAGCATTCCCGGTCCCATAATACAAATTTCGCACGACATCCATCACTTACCACTTCAATAATTATCTTATACCTATACATGGCAGTACTTTAGGTCCATATAACACGTTCAAATAATGATGTTTAAAAGCATAAATCTAATGGTATTAGGACTTGAAAATCTGAGCCTCCGTATTATGGCCAGCACCACATATGTAAGGTGGTTTATCCCCTTGGAAACCCTTGGACATTCATGGCATGCCTGGTAATACCACCCCCTTGGGATGTTTTCAGTTTGTCAGTCGTTGCCACGGTCACACACTGAGTGATCTTTTAGGAATGAAGTTGTCTTAGATTGTGACACACATGAGTATAACAAATGAATGGTAAAAAATGTCAGTGGTAATGACGTTATAGTTATAGTTCTTACATCCTTAAGTTGTATAATCTGATCCAGTGGTAGTACCACAACCTTATACATGAATTTTTCGTAAGGTGTTAGTTGAGAACTTGATAAAGTCTGAGACCAGTTACGTGATTGTGTTGTTAAACTTTGACATGACCCCTGATTGCCTTCTATTTTTGGTATCCTATGGTGAATAATAGGAAAAAAAATATAATCAACATTGATTATGGAAAAGTATAAAATATATAAATTCATAACAAAAAGAAATTGTAATGCACGCATCAATAGAGGACCTTTGTAGGAAATCCCTAATGTCAGGTGAGTCATCATTGATGTGCAGCTTGGTTACATTAAACGTGTTCAAAACACTTAAAGGATACTTTCCTACACAGTAAAGAAACAACAAATGAAATGTGTTTTTGAAAAACAACAATGCATCAACGCAGTATATATGAAAACAAAAATATTGTGTACATTCCTCCTTAACTTTTGCAAATTGTAACATGACGATGGTTGGTAAATAACTGTCTTTCCTCTTTTGGCAGTAGTCATGGAACTGCAAAGCATACCCTTCCCACAAAGTACAATGCATTGTATTGTTCCTACAAACATATAAAACGCATAAATGGTTACAAACAACATTAAAATGAAAACACGAAACAATCAAAGCAGCAATGCGGAAGTCGTTTTGTAGACATACCCCAAGTCCTTCAAAACCAAATTTATTTTTTGTTTTTTGCTCCCACTCTGTAGTTGTGTGTATCCAATCTCTGTGACCATACCGATAACGTCTACAACATTCAATAATTGCAAACAAAACATATGTTATAGAACAATAACAAAACATAATAGAACATAATGGTTGATTATTAATCAAACATATACGTTTAGACACACCTATTAAAACATCCCTTTTCCACTTTCCACATATGATATCTGCAAAATGTGTGAGCTTCATTTTTTTTCGGAAGAATGACATGCTTATTTTTGTCGCTCATAGAAGTACCGCCAGTAAACATCAACCCAAATTTGTGGTCGGATGGCTTGAATAATAGATCATTCAACATCACTTGGAAATTTGCAATCGTATAAGTGTTATCCACGGTTAAGACAAAATCAAATACTTGTTTATACATTGTTGGGACTTTCACATGAATATCCGTTCCCTGAAAGGTTAAGAAACCATTATTGAAGTAGATTTCAGCAAATCATGAAACATACAAACAATATGATAATGAAATCTGAATCTGAATCTTTTAAAAATACATGTGATTAGGAAATCATACAAACACTATGAAACATACAAACTATATGATTAGCAAATCATGAAACATTAAAACATCTTCACATGCATTAACAATATAAGTTTTTATGGAATTTTAATTAACCAACAACTAGTAAAAGATAACCAAGTGATAATGGATGCAGAAATATTACCTCATTATCAACAACGATCATTTCAAATTATTCTTTATTCTTTGAAACAACACTCCATTTGTGATGGATTCTGACTGCCATCTTCCAAAGCTCTTTACTATTGTTGATGTCCTTAACCATTGAAAACGGTCTTGCCATTTGATGTTCTTAATGTCCGCCCAAGTTCGAGTTTTATGCAGGGGAAGGTTTGATTGCAGAGAAATGTTTTCAATAGTGTTACATATCCATCCTTTTTGAAAATTATTTCATCTGCCTAGGAAGAAACATCTCTACAGCATGTGATGTCTCACCTGCAGCGCAAACTTGGAAAATTGTTCACATCAATCACATTGCGCATCACCCCAATGTTTAGCCTTTTAACTACCGATTAGTACCTAAACACAAGTTTATATGTAATTATGCATGTTTCTAGTTCGTTTCAGTTCGTTTTAGACGAATATGCCCCCAGATGTGTGAGTTGATAGCATTTAATCAAGAGTTAATGTTATATTAACCAGAACAATTAATGTTCTTATAATAATTATATTATGGGTTAATACCTATTTTCACCCCTGCCATATGAGCGTGTTTTGAAAAACCCCCATGCGAAAAAAAAAGTTGCAAGATTGGCCTTAACAAATTTCAAAAGTTACCATTTAGACCTTCATCAGGCCACATCATAAAAAATAATGATGTGGTAGTCATTTTTTTTAATTTTTTAATGAAAAGAAATTCCACATCATTAATAGGCTTTGTGAAATGACTCTTATACCTCCACTTTTTAATTTTTTTAATTTAGTTTTTTTTAGTTTTTCTTTTATTTAATTTTTTTAGATTTTATTTAATTTATAATTTTTTTATTTATTTAATTTTTTCTTTAATTATTTTTCGTATTAATTTTATTTATTTAAATTGTTATTTTAAATTATCAAAATATTAATCTTGGGCCTAAGCCCATTTTAATTTCAAGACAAACACACATATTGCAAGACCATTTTCAATTCATTAATGTATATGATTGATTGGTATATATACACTTGTTTTTCTTTAATACCAACCGATGTGGGACACCATAATTTCCAAAATCCCACAGCAAAACGAAAAAATGCAGCCTCCACCGTAACTAACATGGAATTCATCCTGGCGACCAAACCTTCCGTGTCGATCTCGGCTGACTCAACATCAATGTTCACATCTGCAATGGCTTGAACAACTTTGCGCATCGTTGGTCTTTTAACTGCTTGTTCTTCGACGCATAACATGGCTACGTAGAACACATGCATCACCTCGTGAACTGGAGCTGAGGGAAGTCTTGGATTAAGAACTTTTAGAACACCTTCTTTGTTTGAATCAGTCACTCTTCTCACCCATTGTATAATGTCGACTCCGTCGCCAAATTCTCCAACTGGTTTTCTTCCGGATTGCAGTGTTACCATCTACAGTAATCTATTCATAATACAAG
Source organism: Lathyrus tuberosus (assembly GCA_022829125.1). Lineage (NCBI taxonomy): Eukaryota > Viridiplantae > Streptophyta > Magnoliopsida > Fabales > Fabaceae > Lathyrus > Lathyrus tuberosus. The sequence goes on from JALAZF010000045.1 coordinate 17,649,738, forward strand.
GCTTTTGTAACAACCTGAAAATCTGAACATTCTTTCTCTCTGTGTGCAATCACTGTTTGTTGTTGCTGTAAAGTGAAACTTGAAGGGTGTTTGGTCGTGTAGTGTATAGGCAATATGTATGGAGAGGTGCGAAGTGGTATAAGGTCGCGAGTTTTGGTTGTTGTTATGATGGAGAATGTAAGGAATAAAAAGAAGTTTAGTGTGGTTGAGTAGAAGTGACCGACGGGTGGTCTGCTATGTGTGTTTTATGCAGCAGTTTTTTTTCTATTTTTATTGTGCAGGAGGGAGTCATGAAGATGAAACAAGAGTGATGACTTTATTCCTACTGGAAGAAAAATGAGCCGTGATTTTTGAAGGAGGTGAAGTGATGTTAAAGGTTTTTTGTGGAAAGAAGAGTTTATGGTGAGAAAAATATGAAGTTGAGTGGTTTATTGGTGATGTTTTTCTTTAAAAAAATGCAGGTAAAGAAGTTATCATTGAAGATGGTGAATGGTTGTCTCATGGAAGTTATGTGGGTTTTTGCGCACAGGGTGAAGGTGGTGGCGAGTCGCAGGAAGTGTGTTATGAGTGAGGTGTGAGGAAGAAGGGAGTATGGTGCTGTTGCAGGAAGGTGATTTATTTAGGATAATAGTGATGAAGCGAATAGAAAAATGAGGGATAATAGAAAATGAGGGAGAAGATATGTGATGTGTTAGTGAAATGTCTTTTCTTTTCACCACTTGATTGGTAACTTATTTGCTAGGAAATTATGGTGTCCCACATCGGTTGGTATTAAAGAAAAACAAGTGTATATATACCAATCAATCATATACATTAATGAATTGAAAATGGTCTTGCAATATGTGTGTTTGTTTTGAAATTAAAATGGGCTTAGGCCCAAGATTAATATTTTGATAATTTAAAATAACAATTTAAATAAATAAAATTAATACGAAAAATAATTAAAGAAAAAATTAAATAAATAAAAAAATTATAAATTAAATAAAATCTAAAAAAATTAAATAAAAGAAAAACTAAAAAAACTAAATAAAAAAAATTAAAAAGTGAGGATATAAGAGTCATTTCACAAAACCTATTAATGATGTGAAATTTCTTTTCATTAAAAAATTAAAAAAATGACTGCCACATCATTATTTTTGATAATGTGGCATGATGAAGGTCTAAATGGTAATTTTTGAAATTTATTAAGGTCAATCTTGTAATTTTTTTTTCGCAGGGGTTTTTTCAAAACACGCTCATATGGCAGGAGTGAAAATAGGTATATTAACCCTTATATTTTTATAGAATATTATTATAGATATCATAACGAAATCATAACGAAAGTAAAAATAATCAACCTCGTATAACTTTGTGTCCTAAAATCGAAATCATAACGAAAGGAACAAGGTTGGAATTGTGGATGTGGTTTAAACTAAACAAAACAAAAACTTTAATGTATGGTAATGGCTTCAACAACCACTAGAATGGTGAAGGGGATTTTACTCTTACACCTCTCTCCCACACCCCCCTCTTTCTTTCGCCTTACTCGCGACCTTTCTCGCCCTTTCTTCCTCCCCTCTCTTCAATTAAAGCCTTCGAACCCTGCCACCGCAATTCGATGCTCTTCCTCAGCTTCAGATTCTGGGAACAAAGTTTCCTCTCGGTTATCACAGGTTCAGCAGCTTATTCAAGAAGCCGAACACCGATCTCTCTCCGCCGATAACAATGGCCCCATTCCTAAAATCACTTTGGGTCAGTTATTTAGTTTTTTTAATCAATTTTCTCATTCTCTCACTATATTCTGCAAGATAAAGTTTTGATTTTGTTTTGCTTATTTATTTGGTTTCAGATCATGTTACCGTGAGCTTTGCTAGAAGTGGAGGACCTGGGGGTCAGAATGTCAATAAAGGTGTTTTATTGTTATTTATCTATTTTCTGTTTGATAGTTCTACAAATTACACAACTACATGAGTAGTTTAGTATGGTGTTTATTGTAAGCTTACAGACTCTAAGAACATGTGTAATACTTTGTTTTATATCTGATGTTGGGGTTCATTAGTATGGTGCTGTTTGTAATGTGATACTTTCTGATTGGGCAGTGAACACCAAGGTTGACATGCGGTTCAATGTTGGAAATGCGCATTGGCTTAATGAAAGGGTCAGGGAGAAGATTTTGCAAATGGTTTGTGTTAGATGATCGTTCATCTTCGTTACCAAGTCATGCGATTAACTGTTTGTTTGTTTGATGTCAAAATATTCATAATCTCTTGAAATGTTTCATGAGTCATGACATGGTATTGGAGCTTCGGTGACCAAGTGATCTAGAGTTTATCCTCTATGCTAAATAATAGTCTATGCACCGACACCTTTGAAAAAAGGCGTGTCCGTGTCTGTATCAGACACCTGCATCGACACTTGTGATTGCGTTTAATTTATTATTATTTTTAAATAATTATCGGTGTCACCATGTCAGTGTCGGGGTCATATTTGGCGTGTCTGGACTTCATAATAGTTAATTTTCAGTACAAAATGAGTGAGTTTGCGTATTGTTCATGCTTCAAGTCAAACCCAAAATACTCATGAACTAACCCATTCTACTTCTCAATAAATATTTGTAAGCTAATAGGGACTTTTCCATAGGTAACGAATCCTAAGTATATTGTAATTGAAAAACCCCCATAAGCTAGAAGCCCATCCAAACTGGGCCACAGTTGGCTCATGACACTTTTTACATAAGCCTTAACTTCATATTGTTGCCATTAATTATAGGAAACACCTAATATTGTTATGTTACTTGTTTGTATGTTTGTTTGTTTTTGACTAGATATGTATATATGTAGTTGGGCTTAAATTGCGTGTTACCTGTACTGATCATCTACCTTATATTTTTAATAATCCTGAATTGTATTGATCCTGTGCAGGAGAAAAACCGCATTAACAAGGATGGAGAGCTTGTGGTTTCTTCAACCAAAACTAGAACACAGAAGTTTGCATCTTCCCTTCTGTTATTTTGTTTGACCTTTTTCGTTATATGCTGTAAGTAAGAGGCCTTATTTTACCATTTTTTTCTTCAGGGGTAATATTGATGATGCTTTGGCAAAGCTTCAGGTATATAAAATTGTTTAGCATGCTTTATTATACATGTTATTTTACAAAAATCATATCTCCTAAAAGCTTAAATATTTCTGTGAGACCTAAGAATGGGTTTTGTTATAGGGTATTTATCATTTATTGGTAGTTAAGGAAATTATTATGTTTATAGCTCTTTAGTCTTGTTCGCCTACATAATGGTAGCACTTAAAATGAAATCTTCTGGTGTGAAACAGTATCTGTGAAGTCTTGTCAGCTATATAAGAAAAGCTTTTACTTTCTGGTTGTACTGGATTCTAGTATGTCTTATTCTTCTTTGGTGGTGGCGGGATTGGGAGGAGTTTGTTTACTGAAATGTGGTGTTTGCAAAACAATCGTTAGTCTTGATAGCTATGAAACTAGGGGAAAATATCAGCTTAGGATAGTGAAATGGTGATAGACACTTCTCACTCATTTTCTGCACTCTCGGGCATCCAGTCGAGGTAAATCCAACTCCAAGAGTTTTGGTGCTGAATGTTTTTGTGATTCTCTGAGGACTACGGACTTTTCATAATATCTTGAATCTTTGATTGGGAAGTTGAATGATTCTTGGAGGACTACGTAAATTGGTTCATCCCCCCTGCACCTTCTTTATTGGTTGTCTATTCCTTTTTCTGTTGAGTTGGTTGACTACAGCGTCCTCCTTATAAAGTCCAAACTGTACTTGTTTGGAACCAGTCAACGATTAATGTGGAGAAAAATGAGCTGTGGTGACTTTTAGATATTGGGTTTGGGCCTTAGGGCAACAAATGGGCCGCATAGAGCATGGTTACAATTTGCTTACGTGACCAATCTGTTAGGGAGGAAATAGAATCATATTAAGGAGAGGGGTAGCAAGGGGAGAGGGCATTTATTAACTTTTCTATTTGTAACCTTATGAGTTTGGCAGAGTGAAATGGTATGCGATCAGAAATGAAGACATGTGGTTTTTGAAGTGGGAGAATGGGCATTCCTTAAGCTGAGGCCCCACAGACAGCGGTCAGTAGCCAAAAGAATAAATAAAAAATTAACTCCAAGATATTTTTGACCTTTTCCCATTGTGGCTACGGTAGGGTCTGTATCGCATAAATGGAAACTCCGTGGTGCTGCCAGAGTTTATCCTGTGTTCCACATATCACAATTGAAGAAAGCTATTGGGGATTATGCAGTTGAGACCTCTCTGCTAGAAGGTTTGGAGGTTGATGAGATGGAGGAGCCTGAAGAGGCGCTGGCCTCCAGATAAATACAACGAGCTGGACAGCAGGTAAGATAATGGTTAGTTAAATGGACTGGCTGGAATGCAGAGGATACAACATGGGAAGACGAGGAACTTCTGCAGAGTCAGTTCCCTAATGTCAGTCTTGAGGAAAAGGATGTAGTTGCCGGGGGAGGCAATGATAGGACACCGGGACCTCACACCTGTGTTGCCGAACCAATCATTCGGGCCAGTACACATAGGCCTGGCTTCTGGAAGGTTTACACAAGGAACAATGTGGGGCCAAGGGAAGAGAATATGTTAGTGCGGTGTACACTGATTCCGTGTCATTCAGTTATTGGAGAGAGGGGTAACAGGTTAGTGCCATTCATTCAGGAAGATTGTTATTGAGTTGGTTAGGAAAGAATATCTCCATGCATAGGAGTCACTGACTCTGGATTACATCCCCTTCATTGTTAAGCTTTAATGCTCACCATTTTCATAAAATAATAATACACACGTTTCTTTCATCTGTTTTTGTAGTTTCTATCATTATGCGGAATTTAACATATGAGAAATCTTATAAGCATTTCAATCATTTCCATAAAGAAAACTGATAGCATAGCTTACTCTAGCACTCTTTCCAACTCTTCACTCCTATTGGATGAAATTCATGCAATTCCCACCACATTAAGCGGGATCCGTTCCCAGAATGATGAGATCCACATGAATTTTATCTAATAACTCTTGAAAATACAACATTAGAGTGAGCGTTGCGGATACTTATTTTTCCTTAAAAGTTAACATTATACAGAATCCCTTGTGATTAGTCCCATCTAGGATATGATGGGTCGTTTTGGATATTAGACTTCAATTGTCTATCCTTTCTTCCCCTTCCCCCTTTTCAACTACAGACTTAAACACGTTCACTTCTTATTCCCCCAAAAAATAACAATGGTGCTTTTTTGTTTGTTTTATTGGGAAAAAAATAGGAAATCATTGATGCAGCGTCTTATGTCCCACCACCTCCCTCAGAAGAGCAAAAGAAGAAAATCGCAAAGTTGTAAGAGCGCTCCCCTTTTAATATATTATTTTTATTCTCCAGGATAACTACAGTTTGTTATTTGGCCATCATTTTTCTCGGCGAATCTGTTACAATTAGAGTTACCTGATGGTTCTGAAGGGCCTGTTTTGTAACTGAACTGATAATGAAGTGTGCACTTTTGAAGGGCTGCTATAGGAGAGCACAAACGCCTCAAAAGTAAGAAAGTGCAATCAGATAAGAAGGCGCAAAGAAGAAATAAAAGTAGTTGGGACTAATGTATTGATTTTCCAGAATCTTTAAATTATTTATCATCTTAGTAAGTCCACGATAATTGACAACTTGAGATTCATTTATTTATCAAATCTGCTATTGCCAGAAAAAGTTATCATTCTCAATTACTAATGTGTTTCTTGAATCTCTGGACTACAGGGTATAAAAGCACAATCCTCTGATACAACCATAATTGAATACATACACATCAGATGAATGAATGGTCGAAGAAAACCAAGTCAAAAACATTAATCAACAGGAAGGATATTTTCAGTGATTTATGGCTGTATAGTGTTGTTCAAAATTGTGATGTAGCTACGATTTAATGCAATAGAAAATTTTCTAATTGAATAGTACTAGTAATATTATGTTGCTTTTATCTAGAATGTTTCTTTGTCAGCTTAAGCTCTTTCTTGGGAGCTGGAAATTCTAGGCCATTGACACGTGTCTTGAGATAGATCTACATAGAAGTGAAGGTCAACAAACCGGAGAATGCATCCATTTTGGTAGTTGGAAAAGTTGGTTCATATTTACTTCTACTACTAGTTTGGATAAGATTAACTCAAAGGGAAGTATGTTTGGGATGGTGTGAAAGAAATGAATTTCACCAACAGTTGGTAATACCTTGCTTTCCTTTGCTTATACTACTAGTTCTTAGAATAATCAAGTAGACTTTTTATTTTGATATAGCTATTTTTTTTGTTTGGAATTTTTTAATGCGCCTTATACGATACTTACACACCACGCGAAAATATTAAAATACTTTTTAGATTTTGGACATACATCTCCGAATGCACCAAATTTTGATTAAATGTTAAAATATTGCGGAGGTGCATCTCCGTAACAATTTAAAACATATGCCATGCATCACACTTAGAAGTCATTTTACAAGTTTATTGTATTAGAGATTCATCTTTGTTTATTTTACGGAGATGTATTTTCGTAATTTATCAGAACAGAATAGTACATGTTATGTTTTGTTTACGTGTATTCAGATGAAGATTTATAAGCGTTATGTACCATGTTATGCGACAAGAGTTAAATCATACAATTCAAATGCAAAAAATGACGTATATAAATCCAGATGGTCCAAATGTCATATATAAATAAAGTAAAAAACAACAATAAAGTAGCATGAGGTGAAAATAAAATACAATCCATAGTACAACCAATAAATATTACTGCACTACTGTGTACGTTGGACTACATCTCCTTTGCCTCCTCTGCTTCGTCGGCCATCAATCCTCCCTGTCCTCTGGAGCTGTCTCCGGTACATCAATGCCCCTAGTACCTTTGTCTTGATGGCATCTAGGACTCGCCTCACATCAGACCTATAAGGGAAGATACCTCTGTCAATGCCTGCTTGCGCAATCTCCACTATATGACAACATCTAGGCAAGACATCCTCAACATTATCTAACTATTCCTGCTCCTCCTCTAATATCTCCTAATGAGCTGGTCTCAGTCGATCTCTTGAAGCAACATGCACCATATACAGATGTGACACCCTGAAGAACCACCTGATATACCCGTTGACGTAGCTCCATTCGCTCACAACTATGGTACTTCATGCCTCCTCCGGTACCAGATGAATCTCATAATCATCAAACATGACATCCATCAATTTACATGTCAAAGCAGGAGGGGCAGAGACAACAAAATGTCTGGGAATGGTCTGAGTGTAGCTGAACTGCTGCGTGCTCAGGCAGATGGGGAGCAGTGAGATGTGATTCGCAAGTCAACCATCTAGAGTATAACACTATCTCGTCAAATGGTCGTGTTTCATGGTGATCGACATAGATGTTGAAGTGCATGTCCTCAGCAATCAAGCAATCAAGATACATTCTGAACGACTTTACGCCCAGTTCCCTCTGAGCGGGGCAAATGCAGTAGTACGCGACATATCCTTAGTGTAAGTCGGTATACTCGTCCAGCCGGAGATGTGTGGGAAGTGCTAAAGGATCCAAGCTTGAAAAGTTTTGAACACACGAGTCATAAGAAATGGCGTTGTAAAGATGAAATGAGAATGCCATAGAAAGATTAAAAGACAAATAAATATTACCGTCAGTAGTGTGATGCTGCTTGTGACATGCTTCGTCTTCCACCTACAGTCATATGATAACTTTGAGTATAAGTAGACCAAACAAGCGGCCCTTCAGTTGTACTCATGGATCCACTTGAAATCCTCGGAGTACTGTAGGTGGATGACATTTATATAAGTGATACTCTTGTCCATAAAAATCGTAATGCCAACCAAATATAGTAGGTATGCTCTCATAGCATGCGCTCTGTGGAGCCCCACATGCTCATTATCACCTGTAGCTTGTTGTGTTATCTGGAGCTCATATGTAAATACCTTTTTCAAGTATTCAAACCTAGCATGAGCCCCATTGGTTTTATTTAACTCCTCTTTCGCCTCCACTGGGTCAGCCCCTAGATAATCTACCATCATCTCGAGTGCCTCGCCTTTGATAATCCCCCCATGATATTGAAGTATCTCCATGATCGGAAGATGTAGAGCTGGCAAAACGGACTACCCGACCCGTGACGGGCTGGCCCATGACGGGCTCGGGCTTTGTGCGGGCCGGGCTAAAAAGCTCGGATTATAATCGGGCCACAATTTGATTGACCAAGCCCGGACCTTCACGTGCTACGGTTTTTCGGGCCGGCCCGGTTTATATTTATAATTTTGTTTTGTTTTTTTAAATTAAAAAGTGAATGCTTTTATTTTAAAAAAATATAATACTATTAGTATATTGTACACACCATACTCTAATTTTATCATAGCGTCAAATTATAACAGTTTGATATTTCACATAGGAAATGCACCAGTATGACATTTCATTTCACTTAGAAAATGATAATAATGTTGTACACACCAAAATGTAACTTATAAAATTTCCCTTGGTACATTGTTTGTCTTTTTCATCTGAACAAGGATTCAAAACAAAGTAAAATTCTTAATGATAACAGTAAGTTTTACAAATTAAATTAACAATATGGTCTAAAATTCATTAAAAAAAATTAAGCGGGCTACCCGCTACCCGGTTGGGCTAGCCCGGTTAAACATCGGGCTTTTTACGGTTCGGGCTTAAAAGCCCGGATAATAAATGGGCCTTATTTTTTTGTTCAAGCCCGGATTTTTTGTCGAGCTTTCGGGCCGGCCCGGTTGGTCCGACCCGTTTTGCCGGCTCTAGGAAGATGTAGCAAACACGACACATCGTCAAGTGTGATAGACATCTCACAAAGCGGGAGATAAAATGACAAGGTCTTTGAGTGCCATTTCTTCTGGAATGCATTAAGCATCTCGTGGTTGAGCGTAATATAATCGGTCATTCACAAGTCCTTCATCTCAGATAGGGACAAAGCTATCTGAAATCAATCCTCATTAAGCTAAGGCATATCAGTAATCTTTCGTCCGGGGTTAATAAACTTCAGCGGATCACGATTCTGAAAAAAATAAAAATCAATGTCAGAAACTTGTCAATTAAAATAAACGTAAATTAAAAAGAACGAATCCAACTAATGCTAACTCTTCGTCCCAGATATGTTTGCCAGTATGGTCTGGGTGCAAAGAAAGTAGTGATAAATCTACAGGGTCTCCTCCAAATACCTCTGGCTTAGTATCCTCAGCAGCCTCACCATCCGAAGGTGGCACTAGCTCAACAACATCAGCAGTAGGATGTGACACTGGCTCATAAGCATCAACATTATTAGCAGTATGAGGTGGCACTGGCTTGACAACATAATGCGTCGGAGGTGGAAGTGGTGCCTCTGGTACCACCAGTGACCCGGGCTCAGGCGCCTGAATAGGCGAAACCTGACGGCTGCTGGAGGATGGAGGGAGTGATGTGTCTGTAGGTGAAACTCATCTCCTACGGGAAGAAAAAGATATAGAAGCATGCGGAGTAGCATGAGCCCTAGAAGTAGATGGCTCTACATGGCCAGAGGGAACAAGAGCCTTCGAAACTGCACTCTTATTCCGCAACACTGATGCATGTTATAAAATCCTCCTGTGCCTCAGTCTATCGTGTATATCAGCCATAATGCCTGTAAGTTAAAGTAAACTAGACACTTAGTGCGAGGAAGCAACACCACAAATAAGAAAATAAAAAAAGACTGAGAAAGTTTTGGAGATGCATCTCCGGTTACTGGGAAACTTAAACGTTGAAAAATCTCGGAGATGTATCTCTGGAAATTTCTACAACACAACAGGTGCGTCAATGGCGGTAATGCAAACATGGAAACCCTAAAAAATATTGGTTTGATAATCATTTTCAGCCAACAAACGTGTTTTACACTATGTCTAACTGCCAATCATGCAATTTCTACTCATTTCTTACTTTAATCATCAATTTCTACTCATTTACACAAAAATTCAAAAACTTTTCAAAACATAAAAAAACTTACAATTTTTCACCTTGCTTCAGTGTTAGATGATGTTTCTGATGTTGATTGAAGACCCTTTGAGTTTGGTTGTTTGATTTTGGACTTGGTAATGAAAAAAAATTGAGAGTTTGAAAAGGTTTTGAGAAATATAAAAAATGAGGAAGGAGAAGGGTTATAGCGCAATTTTAAGCTCCAAAATCTTCTGGAGATGCATCTCTGAAATAAGTTTGGAGATACTTCAAATAATTTTTGAAAAAAAATTAAAAATTAATAGCAAAACTCAAAAACTAAAAGTTAAATGACCGTTATCAAACAAAGGTTTTTTATTAATATGAGATAAAAAACTAAAAGCTAAAATTTATTTTTTTAATCAAACAGACTCATAATTTTTTAATCTACTTCAACGTTATTATCAAACTTATTGCAACATTATTATCAAACAGATTCATAATTCTTTAATATCAAATTATAATTACAAGTTTGGAAAGGTATGCAATTATAGTGAAGTAAGTGAGTTTGGTAAAACCCTAATTTTCTCTTCGCAGTCACGTGAAATGTCACACCATTTTCTGTAACACCCTTTTCTACCCCCACAAATATTGCAGCAGAAACAACTCAAATATCAGAGTAAAACATAAAAATTCCCTCAAAGGGTGCACGTTTCTCATTTAAATCAAAATAATAAACTTGCCCTGTAAGCAAAAGGGTTTTCCTCAAAATAACTCAAAGCCTTCACATGGCAGCGGAACTCAAAATTCTCAATTAAAGGGTTTTCAACAAACATCGTAATAATCCAGAAAGGTTTTCAACATATAAAACCATATCATCAAAAGACAACAAAATAAGAAGAAAACATAGTTCGACTCAAAGGACCCCAATCCGATGTTACACTATCAGAGCAAGACCCTCTAAATCGACCAAAAGCAAATAAACTTCAAGGTCCTCGAAGCATCCACAGCTAAACCTGATCACCTGCACGTTACCCACGTGGAGGCAACATTCAAACAGGCAGGGTGAGTAATCACAATTCATAATAATCATTATAAAATAAGATATACATAAAATGGCATTATCTTCATAAACAACATCTTCAGGGTCATCACAAGGAAACATCACTTTCACACATCATCATAAAAATACAACAATGCCAATTAAATGCAAATGCGCAACAAGACTCATGCATGTGGTACCAATCTTCATAATAGATGGACACTAGGCCATCAACCCTCCAAAGATTCCTGTCAATAGGATCGATCCCGCAATTGGAACCGGAGCACGTCATAATTACCTCATATTCACACAATGGGATTGAAGCGTCGTCACAGAGTATGCATATGAATGTATGATACACAACATCACTAATCATCATCATCATCTAATAAACATCATAATGTGCATCATCATTCATCAATTCTCATATACACCATGTCATCACATATTCGTCAAATAATCACCAAAACATCATCATATAATCATCAGTAACATCATAGAAAATCATCATAGAAATCACAGCATCAAGACATCACAGCAGCACAGCAGCATAAACAAAATTTTGCGAACAACAGCAGTTCGCTCCAGGATTCTCCTAGCGAACCTGTTCGCTGTGGCCTTCGCTTAGCGAAGCGGCCAGCGAACCTCACAGACCCCACACTCAACATCAGAACACAATCATCTGTCACACTCGCTGGTTGACTCGCCTAGCAAACCCACTCACTGATTCCTTCGCTTAGCGAAACTCCTAGCAAAGCCCACCTTTCCTCTCCAGAATCACCTCTGTATACACACTCATGTTATCGCGCATTCGCTGCGCTGCTCGCCTAGCGAGCCTTGGCGAACATTAGCCTAGCGAGGCGATGGTTTGCCTAGCGAGCCTGCGATTATAGCAAATCGCTGCTACGCATCAGTAGCTCCACAACCACCAAAGCACCTGCGATCACAGTCCCAAATGACCCAAAACATCCCTATAACAGTTCTAATATATCACAGAATTTAAAAGCCTAAAACCTACGACCGTTAGGTCGCTTTAGGACACTACGGGAAACCTTAATTTCCCTAAACCTTCACAACTCTCAAGCTTTATATAAACTCCATAAATCCTTCACCACAAGGTTAGAACTACAACAACGACGGGGAAATCTGCCCCAAGGTCTACTTTACCCGATTAGGTTCAACTCTTATTAATCGATTCACAAAATACCCTCAAAATCATCAGTTTACCTCAAAACCCATAAACCCTCATAAACTTCAAAATCCCCAAAAATCCACTTTAATCGCATCGAATCCTATAATGAAAACAATGAAAGGCAATTACTCCTCATACCTTAGATTGTCGATCCGATGAGTTTTCTCTTGAGTCTTTGGAAACCTTCACGAATATCCTCGCCTTTTTCCCGTTTTCCTCAGAGCTCTGCACTTTCTCCTTATTTTCACGATCTCCACAAATGAAACCTAATTCTCCTAAATTCCTCCTTTTTGGTTAATTTAACTCTTGGGCCTCAAATATGGGCTTTCCCATAATACCTTCACTAATTCTCTTCAAATGTCCATCTTACCCTTAATTCCTCTAATATTAATTTAAATTAATAATAATACTAATATATTCATATTATATACTACTACCTCCGGTCCTTTTTATAAGGAACATTTCACTTTTTTAGATACATTAAATAATTAATGTATCGGGTCTATAATGCAGACCAGATGCACTATTTATTTAATGAATCTAAAAAAGTGAAGTGTTCCTTATAAAAAGGACCGGAGGGAGTATTATTTAATTAAAATAACCAAAACTTCACAAAAACACCGACATCGACACAATCCACCAAAAATCACGGAAATTCAAGAATATAATATTTAAATAAATTAAATAAATATTCTTACGAAATTTGGGGTGTTACATTTTCAGTTCACATCATCAAATTATTAGTATCTAAAATGTTGGTTGTAAGGGGTTAATCTTCCATCATCCATATGAAGGGAAATTGTAATTCAAAACGCAGCGGAAATTAAAATTCCCCTTTAGCGGTCCTTACGAAAGATCATGATTAGTGATAGAATGGTTACCTCTTGTGGCGATGAAACCTTGATTCTGAATCGAAGGAATGATCACGAGCGATGTACGATGAACAACGCCTCTACTCAGTCCACAAAAACAGCTTCCTTCAGTCTCAGTGCTAGCTGCTACGATTGAAGGCTTTGAGTGAGAGAGAGAGAGAGAGAAGAAAAATACGGTTAGGGTTTCATAACTAAATTTTCATCAAGTGTTTATGCTTCTGCACAAGGGTTATATTTATAGAACCACTTGTGTGGGCTACAAGCTAAAAAGCCCACTTAAGTGCACGCACACCATATCTTATGATGTACCGTATATCACTTAAGCATGTGGTACCTTACCACAATCTGTATTCCACTTAAGTGCACCGTACCTTACGGTGTTACATATTTACTTAAGTACACCGTACCTTAGTGTGTGCCTTATTTACTCTACCTTTTATCAAATTGTCCTTATGTGTGTGACCCTGTAGGATTTTGCGACGTTGGTAATTATATTAAATCATGCATTTAACATAATAAACAGTGATCGGTATCTAGCAACACATCACTGCTAGCCAAGTCACGAAATTGTCATGTGATCTGACAAAACCTTTTGTGATAGTGCTTGTGTGTATAATTACCCTTTTGCCTTTATGTCTATATTGAACATAAGGCATATACCGTGTCATCCTTGTTCAGTTCAATATTGGGCCTTAGACTTTTATCCTGTTATGTAGGATGGGCAAATTCCATCTAGGTCACTCATGTCCCTCAGCATGCTTTATGAAGTTCCCATCAACTGTCTTTATAGTCATCCAATTACGGACAACGTTTGATCAGCAATAAAGTACTTGACTCAACATCTAGGGTCCATAGTGGTTTCAGGTCGAAGGGTGGTATACACCACTATCACTGAAATTCTGGTTAAGCAGATCACTAAGATGCCGGACAGGATGTCGTGACACTTGATCTCTGCTTGTCACAAGGATTAAGGAAGAACAAAAATAAATAGCAGAAAGAAAACAACACACAAAAATTGTTAACCAAGTTCGGTGATCAACAACACCTACGTCTGGGGGCTACCAAGCCAGGAATGAAATCAACTATGTAGAATTGGTTCTATGCTAAACTCCAACGTTTACAACTTAGCACCTAGAAACTACCCTTCCTAGATTTCTACCTAAGACACTCCTAGGTATGAGACCCTTCTCAATTCCCTTTCAATCATAGCAGTGACTGAAAATTACAACTCAATAAACTGTCCTACTCAGGTATTCACACAATACAAGAGAGGCTCAAAAAAGTACAAACCCTAGTACTCTATTTCAGCTGTAAAAACTTCCACCCATTCTAGGTACAATCCATCCTATTTATATAGCAAAACAGAACTGGATTTAGGCTTCAAAAACGCAGCAATTCTGCTCCACAGAATCTGCAACCTATTCTTTTCTTCAATCCCAAGTTTCCAAAAATGTCTCCTTACATGGAAACCGCATATTCCTTTTAGAATCAGAATCTCTGATTCCTCAATCTTAGATGCCACCTAGGATCAAATCATATTCTAATCACACCTAGAACATAAATACAGTTATTCCAAAACTGTAACAGACAAAAATGTCGAATCCACTTGATAGGACATCTTGTCTAACATCTTAACCTGTAGTTAGTTCATCATGTCAGGACATCTTGTCCAACATCTTTCTACTAAGTTAGTTTTACCAAAATTGATGCCAACCTCAAGGGCTTGGACTCATCAATCTCCCCCTTTGGCAGATTTGGCTAAGACTAACTATAATTAACCTGCAAAAGAAATCAGAGCAGGGAGACCTTCATCAGAACAGCACCGGAAACACAACTTTGTCTCCCCCTCAACCAGTACCTTCTGCAAGCAGCATAAAACTACTCCTTCTCAGTGGTTAGTAGCATAACAATAGTGGTTAGTGATGTTAGTATTTCTCCCCTTTTTTAGCCACAATATGACAAAGGCAGAAGGACTAACTCAAAAACCAATTAATCAGTTCATAGTAATTAAATTACACACCCAACAAAAGTAAAAATGATCCTGGGCATTCAACCCTTACATAACCAAAAACATAAAAATAAAGGCGAGAACTTAAGAGAATTTAAGATAATCCTCTCAAGCCAGATGGGAATACATATTCAGATAATTGAATAGCATTCCCATAACCAGTGAACTGTTATGCTCCTTCAGATAGGCAAACTCCAAGCTTGCCTCTTAACACTTCAAATTGACTTGCATCCAAAGCTTTAGTAAAAATGTCAGCTAGTTGATTTTCTGTGACAACATGCTCCAGAGTTTTGATTTTGTCCTCCATAAGGTCTCGAATGAAGTGATGTCTGATGTCAATGTGTTTGGTTCGACTATGCTGAATTGGATTCTTTCAAATATTAATTGCACTCAAGTTGTCACAGAAAAGTGTCATGACATTTTGCGTGTCATTATATTCAGTCAGCATTTGCTTCATCCACATCATTTGAGAACAGCTGCTCCCTGCTGCAATATATTCAACTTCAGTAGTAGACAAGGAGACACAATTTTGCTTTTTACTGAACCAGGAGATTAAATTATTCCCTAGAAAAAAAAATCCACCAAAGGTGCTCTTTCTATCGTCTGCATTACCAGCCCAGTCAACATCATAATATCCTATTAGTACAGAGTCAGAGCTGTGTGTATAGAGTAGTCCATAGTCACATGTGCCATTTACATACTTCAAAAGTCTCTTGACCTGATTAATATGGCTAACTTTGGGGTCAGCCTGATACCTCACACATACTCTTACTGCAAATGTTATATCAGGTCTGCTAGCTGTTAGGTATAAAAGGCTTCCAATCATGCTTCTATAGAGACTCTGATCAACACTTACTCCTTTCTCGTCTCTAGACAATTTCAGATGAGTAGGAGCCAGAGTCCTCTTGTGTTTTGCATTTTCCAAGCCAAACTTTTTAACAATATTCTTGGCATATTTCCCTTGACAGAGAAATATAGAATCATCCATTTGTTTGACTTGGAGACCAAGGAAGTAAGTTATTCTCCAACCAAACTCATTTCAAACTCAGATTGCATTTTCTTAACAAAATGTTGAACCATCTCTTCTAACATTCCTCCAAAAACAATATCATCAACATAAATTTGTGCTATCATGAGATTACCTTCTCTTTCTCTGACAAAGAGGGTTTTATCAATTCCTCCCTTTCTGTAGCCATTTGTAATAAGAAAGTCAGTTAGCCTTTCATACCAGGCCCTTGGAGCTTGTTTCAACTAGGGATGACAGGCAGACCCAAACCCGCGGGGCCCACCCGCACCCGAACCCGAGTCAACAAGGTGAAAACCCGAGTTGACTGGGTTCAGGTTCGGGTTCGGGTGTCATCCGATATTTCGGGTGCGGGTTTGGATAGTGTGAAACCCGTGCCCGAAACCCGAAACCACACCCGCTATATATATATATATATATATATATATATATATATATATATATATATTAGGCACCCGATATTTCGGGTGCGGGTTTGGGTAGTGTGAAACCCGCGCCCGAAACCACACCCATATATATATATATATATATATATATATATATATATATATTAGGCACCCGATATTTCGGGTGCGGGTTTGGATAGTGTGAAACCCGCGCCCGAAACCACACCCATATATATATATATATATATTAGGCACCCGATATTTCGGGTGCGGGTTTGGGTAGTGTGAAACGCGCGCCCGAAACCACACCCGCTATATATATATATATATTTGTGTTTTTGCTACGGGTCCGGGTTTGGGTGAAAAAATCCGAACCCAACGGGTGTGGGCGTGAATGTTATTTTGCCACCCGAATAGCCTTTGGGTTCGAGTTCGGGTTCGGGTGGTGATTTCGGGTGCGAGTTTGGGTAGTGTGAAACCCGCACCTGACCCGACCCGTTGCCATCCCTAGTTTCAACCCATATAAGACTTTCTTCAGCTTGTATACATGATCTGGAAATTTCGGATCAACAATGCCTCTGGGTTGTTCCACATAAACTTCTTCATTGAGATATCCGTTCAGAAATGCACTCTTGACATCTATTTGAAAAAGCTTGAATTTCAGCAGACAGGTTATCCCAAGTAGCAGTCTTACAGACTCCAATCTAGCTACAGGAGCAAAAGTTTCATCAAAGTCAACTCCCTCTATCTGAGTGTACCCTTGGGCAACAAGTCTGGCCTTGTTTCTTGTAACTACTCCGTGTTCATTATACTTGTTCTTAAACACCCATTTTGTTCCAATCACGTTTGATCCTTCTGGTCTGGGTACAAGATCCCATACATCACGTCTCTTGAACTGCCACAGCTCTTCTTGCATCGCATTAATCCAAAATTCATATGTCAAGGCCTCCTTGACATTCTTGGGTTCCATTTTTGACACAAAACAGACACTTACAACAACATCTCGAGATCTAGTCATCCTTCCTCCATTTGGATCCCCTATTATGAGTTCCTTGGGATGATCTTTCTAAATTCTGATGGAGAGTCCCTTGTCAACCCGCTCAGTCACAGTAGGTTCATGATTGTCATTGTTTGATACTGCAACACCTTCACAGTTATCTTGAGGTGTTTCAACATCCTCTGTGACATCTTCCTCCTCCATGGGAAAGAATGCTCCAACATCATTTGTAGCTTCGACTCCCATAGGAGAGTCATCAACTACGACATTTATGGACTCCAGTACCACTTGAGTTCGAGAATTATAGACCCGGTATGCTCTGCTATTAGTAGAATATCCTAGAAAGATTCCTTCTTCACTCTTGGGATCCATCTTTCTTCTCTGCTCACGATCTGCAAGGATGTAGCATTTGCTTCCAAAAACATGAAAGTATTTCTAAGTTGGTTTTCTGCCTTTCTATAATTCATACAGTGTGGCAGATGTTCCAGACCTGATAGTTACCCTGTTTAAAATGTAGCAAGCTGTGTTCATTGCTTCAGCGCAAAAGTGATAAGGAAGTTTCTTTGCATGAAGCATGACCCTCGCACATTCTTGAATCATTCTATTCTTTCGCTCAACCACACCATTCTGTTGAGGAGTGATGGGTGAAGAGAACTCATGGTTGATTCCTTCTGAGGAGCAGAACTCATTAAACTTACTATTCTCAAACTCCTTCCCATGGTCGCTTCTAATTCTAACAATCCCACAATCCTTTTCTCTTTGAAGTTTTTGACATAATCCTTTGAAAGCTTCAAAAACTTCTGACTTCTCTTTGATAAAATGTACCCAAGTATACCTGGAGAAATCATCTACAACAACATATGCATACCTTTTTCCACCCAGGCTTTCAACCTGCATAGGTCCCATTAAGTCCGTATGGAGGAGCGCTAAGTTTTTTGAGGTGGTATGATGTTGAAGCCTTTTATGTGACATTCTGGTTTGTTTGCCAATTTGGCATTCTCCACATATCTTGCCTTCATTTATCTTCAAATTAGGAATCCGTCTGACCGCCTCCTTGGATATGACTTCCTTCATTCCTTTCAAGTGCAAATGACTAAGTTTTTGATGACATATCTTTACTTCATCTTCCCTTGATACCAGGCAGGTGGGAGGATACTTACTTTCACGAGGAGCCCATAAGTAACAGTTATCCTTAGATCTGGTACCTTTCATGTTAAGTTCGTCTTTGTCGTTTGTCATCAGGCACTCAGATTTAGAGAAGTTAACCTTAAGGCCTTGGTCACACAATTGGCTAATGCTTATTAGGTTTGCAGTCAGACCTTTGACATATAAAACCCTATCAAGGTTGGGCTGTCCCTCATACTTTAACTTACCAACACCTTTTATCTCTCCTTTTGAACCATCTCCAAAAGTGACATGACCAGTGGAATGAGGTTTAATGTCAGCCAAGAACTTCTTGACACCTGTCATGTGTCTGGAGCAGCCACTGTCAAAATATCAGTCTTCTTTGGCAGAGGCTCTCAAGGAGGTGTGGGCTATGAAGGCTACTGTTTGATCCTTAGGGATCCACTTCTTCTTCCCTTTAGGAACCTTCTTTCTTCTTCTAGATCGTGTTGATGATTTAGGATAACCATTTAGCTTATAGCAGTGAGCTTTTATGTGACCAAACTTTCCACAGCAATAGCACTGCTTTTCCTGTTTTTGTCTTCTTGGAGAGATGTTCTGAGGCCTTTGATGATGTTGAGACATTTTTCTTGACATCACATGGGCTGAGTTCCCTCCAGTCCTCTGTCCTTCAACCTGATCATTGTAGCCGAGACCTCTTCCACTTCTAGTATTTCTTCCTAACATAAGGATTTCATCCAGCACATCTGAGCTATTGTTCATCATCCTTATGTACTTGGTCATGTTGTTGAGTTTGGAGTTTAACAACACCACTTCATCCTCCAGATCAGAGATCGTCTCTAAGTGATGTAATCTTTCATCACAGAGTTGGGAAATAAGATTCTGTTGATTATGTCCCAATTGACACAGCTTAGCAAGATCACCAGGGTTGAGATATCCACTATCTGACTCCTTGTCAGAATCATAAAATCCAGTCATTGCAGACACCTTTTTTACAGATTCTCCATCGCTCGAGGAGTCATCCTCAGACCACGAGGTGGATAGACCTTTTTTCTCCTTCTTGTGGTAGGTGGGACATTCACCTCTTGTGCGTCTAAAACCCCCACACTCAAAACATTGAATTCCCTTTCCTCAGTTGGGTTTCTTATCATGGCTAGGTCTTCTTCCAAAGTTTCTTGATCTATAGATGTCAGAAGTCTGAGCCTTGACATTGGTCTTAGACTTCTCATCCAGTTTCTTCGCCAGTTGATGAAACTGTTTTTCAAGAAACCCTACAGTTTTGGACAGATCCTCATTGGTGTCACCCTCTTCTTGGTTGGTTTCCAAGGAAAGACTTTTATTCTTTTCATCCTTTTCGCTGATAGCCATCTCAAAAGTTTGGAGTCATCCCATAAGCTCATCTACTTTCATAGAATTTATGTCCTGAGCTTCTTCAATAGTTGTCACTTTCCTATCAAACCTCTTGGGAAGAGACCTCAGAATCTTATGAACCAGCTTGGCTTCAGGAATTTTCTCCCCAAGTCCACTAGATGTGTTGGCAATATCAACGACGTTCATGTGAAAGTCATGTATACTTTCATCTTCTCTCATCCTCAAGTTCTCAAACTTAGTGGTGAGAAGCTGAAGTCTTGAAGATTTAACTCGAGAGGTACCTTCATGAGCAGTCTTCGGGATTTCCCAAGCATTCTTTGCAACAGTGCAGTTCTTGATGAGTCTGAAGATGTTCTTGTCCACACCATTGAACAAGGCATTCAAGGCTTTGGAATTTCCTTGAGCAAGCTTATCATCTTCATCATCCCAGTCTTCCTCCAGTTTCATCTCATCAGTGAGCTTCCCATCTTTGTCTTTGATCTTTGGTGGATCCCACCCTTTAACCACATACTTCCAAACTTTACCATCCATGGACTTGATAAACGCCACCATGCGCACTTTCCAATATTCATAATTGGAACCATCAAGTATGGGTGGTCTATTTAGAATTCCTCCCTCTTTATCCATCGAACCAGAAAGTATCATCCCTGAATCTCACCCAGATACAGAGCAGGATGCTTGCTCTGATACCAATTGAAATTCTGGTTAAGAAGATCACTAAGATGACAGACAGGATGTCGTGACACTTGATCTCTGCTTCTCACAAGGATTAAGGAAGAACAGAAACAAATAGCAGAAAGAAAACAACACACAAGAATTGTTAACCCAGTTCGGTGATCAACAACACCTACGTTTGGGGGCTACCAAGCCAGGAATGAAATCAACTATGTAGAATTGGTTCTAAACTAAACTCCAACGTTTACAACTTAGCACCTAGAAACTACCCTTCATAGATTTCTACCTAAAACACTCCTAGGTATGAGACCCTTCTCAATTCCCTTTCAATCACAACAGTGACTGAAAATTACAACTCAATAAACTGTCCTACTCAGGTATTCAGGCAATACAAGAGAGGCTAAAAAAAGTACAAACCCTAGTACTCTATTTCAGCTGTAAAAACTTCCACCCATTCTAGTTAAAATCCATCCTATTTATATAGCAAAACAGAACTGGATTTGGGCTTCAAAAACGCAGAAATTCTGCTCCACAGAATTTGCGACCCATTCTTTTCTTCAATCCCAAGTTCCCAAAAAAGTCTCCTTACATGGAAACCGCATATTCCTTTTTGAATCAGAATCTCTGATTCCTCAATCTCAGATGCCACCTAGTATCAAATCATATTCCAATCACACCTGGAACATAAATACAGTTATTCCAAAACTGTAACAGACAAAGATGTCGAATCCACCTGATTGGACATCTTGTCTAACATCTTAACCTGCAGTTAGTTCATCATGTCAGGACATCTTGTCCAACATCTTTCTGCTAAGTTAGTTTTACCAAAATTGATGCCAAGCTCAAGGGCTTATACTCATCAATCACCATGAGAGTAACTTATGACACTTTGCATAACATTCTATGTAGTACTCTTATAGTGGGTCAATCCAGTATAAATATTACTCCTAATATTCATACCTATGTTAAGACTTGATAACTCCTTATCCATGATCCATGAGATGTGATCATCAGTCTATCTACATAATAGTCTTAATGCTTTAAGGTTATCCCATTTCACATTAAAGCTCGACTACAGATACTTTAAGAATAATGTCCTTATGTTTAATGGAATCTCATGATTAAGTCACTGTTAATATTTCATTAAACGAACTAGCTATTCTAGGGACTTTATCACTTTTGAAAAACAAACATAATAAAGAAATTCCTTAATTATTAATAAATAATTCGATACAAGTACCAAAAGTATTGGACTCTAGGGCTTACACCAACAATCTCCCACTAGCACTAGAGCCAATCAGGCATACCCCTAATACCCATAGATCTAGTATGGCCATCATGCTTCTGCTGCACAAGAGGCTTTGTTAGTGGGTCAGCAATGTTGTCAAGTGTAGGTACTCTGCATATCTTCACATCTCCCCGATCTATCATCTCTCAAATGAGATAATAATGCCTAAGTATGTGTTTGGATCGTTGGTGAGATCTAGGCTCCTTAGCTTGTGCGATAGCACCATTGTTATCACAATAGAGATAAATGAGATCCACAATGCTAGGGACTATGCCCAGTTCACTAATGTACTTTTTGATCCAAACAGCTTCCTTTGCTGCATTTGAGGCAGCAATGTACTCGGCCTCGGTTGTAGAATCAACAACTATTTCTTGCTTTGAACTTTTCCAGCTCACAACGCCACCATTTAGGCATAACACATAACCAGATTGCGATTTAAAGTTATCCTTATCTGTCTGGAAGCTAGCATCGGTGTATCCAATTACCGAGAGCTCTTCCTGACCTCCATATATCAAGAATGAATCCTTAGTCTTTCTCAAGTACTTAAGGATATTCTTGACAGCTACCCAATGAGCATCACGAGATCAGATTGGTACCTACTCGTTGCACTTAAAGCATACAAGACATCTGGTCGAGTACATAACATGGCATACATGATAGATCCTATTGCAGATGCATATGGGATCTTATTCATGCGATCCATTTCTTCCTTAGTTGAAGGAGATTGTGTTTTTGATAGACATAAGCCATGTTGCATATGTATGAATCCTTTCTTGGAATCATGCATATTAAAGCGTCTCAGCACTTTGTCTATGTATGTACTCTGACTTAGGTCAATCAATTTTTGTGATCTATATCTATAGATCCCGATTCCTAATATATAGGCTACTTCGCCAAGGTCCTTCATAGAAAAGCATTTCCCTAACCAAGTTTTTATTTGTTGTAAGGTAGGGACATCGTTTCCAATGATTAATATGTCATCTACATATAATACTAGAAAGACGATCATGCTCCTACTAACCTTCTTGTAGACACAAGGCTCATCTTCATTCTTTATGAATCCATATTGTTTTACTGTTTCATCAAAACGGAGATTCCAACTTCTAGAAGCTTGCTTCAATCCATAGATTGATCGCTGTAACATGCATATCTTTTGGGCTTCTTCTGGTATGTCAAATCCTTCAGGTTGGGTCATGTGCACATCCTCAAGAAGATTCCCATTAAGGAAAGCAGTCTTGACATCCATCTGCCATATTTCATAATCATGATATGCAGCGATAGCAAGTAAAATCCGAACAGATTTAAGCATTGCAATTGGTGAAAAGGTTTCATCATATTCTACACCATGAATTTGTTTATAACCTTTAGCAACCAGTCTTGCCTTATAGGTATGTACCTTACCATCCATGTCAGTCTTCTTTTTGAATACCCACTTGCATCCTATAGGATTAACTCCTACAGGAGGCTCTACCAAGGTCCAAACCTGGTTTGTGTACATGGAATCCATTTCAGATTTCATGGCTTCTAGCCACTTCTCAGACTCAGGACCAATTATGGCCTCTTGATAGGTTACAGGCTCATCTTGATCCATGAGTAATACATCACCTTGATCAGTTATGAGATATCCATATCTCTCTGGTTGGTGATGTATCCTGCTCGACCTACGCTGGTATTGTTCTACTTGAGTAGGTTGCTCTTCCACAACTACTTGTGGTTTCTGCTCTAATTCCTCCATAGGTGTATCAATGCTTTGTGATTCTTGAATTTCTTCAAGCTCTACTTTCCTCCCACTGATTCCTTTGGAAATAAAGTCCCTTTCCAAGAAAACTCCAATTCGAGCGACAAACATTTTGCCCTCAGCAGGATTGTAGAAGTAATACCCTCTTGTTTCTTTAGGATACCCCATAAATAAGCATTTGTCAGATTTGGGCTCAAGCTTAGTTGAAATCTGTCGTTTCACATAAACTTCACAACCCCAAATCTTCATGTAAGACATATGTGGTTTCTTACCACTCCATATTTCATATGGTGTCTTTTCAACCTTTTTGGATGGAACACGGTTAAGTGTCTAAGCTGCTGTCAGTAGTTCATGTCCCCAAAATAATTTTGGAAGATCAGCATGACTCATCATAGATCGGACCATGTCTAACAAGGTTCAATTTCTTCTCTCAGATACACCATTCCATTGTGGTGTTCCAGGAGGAGTGAGTTGGGATAGAATCTCACACTCTTTTAGATGGTCATCAAACTCTAGGCTTAAATATTCACCCCCTCGATCTGATCGAAGAGTTTTAATATTCTTACCTAGTTGGTTTTGTACTTCATTCTTGAACTCCTTAAACTTTTCAAAGGATTCAGATTTGTGTTTCATTAAATAGACATAACCATATCTACTGAAATCATCGGTAAATGTGATGAAGTATTAAAAACCTCCTCTGGCTGGTATGTTCAGTGGTCCACATACATCAGTATGTATGAGGGCCAAAAGATCATTAGCCCTTTCACCTTTTCCTATGAATGGGGACTTTGTCATCTTTCCAATTAAACAAGATCTGCATGTATCATATGATTCGTAATCAAAAGAGTCCAATAGTCCATCTTTATGGAGTTTGGAGATGCGTCTCTCATTTATATGGCCTAAGTGACAATGCCAAAAGTAACTTGGATTTAACTCGTTAGGTTTCATCCTTTTAGTATTAATGTTATAAATTGGCATTTCAAGATCAAGGACATACAATCCATTTTTCATTTGTGCAGTAGCATAGAATATATCATTCAAATAAATAGAGCAATAATTGTTCTTTATTATAAATGAAAAACCAAACTTGTCCAAACAAGAAACGAAAATAATATTCATGCTAATTGCAGGTAGGGGTGGCGGGCCGGCCCGCGCACCCGCCAAAAAATGGCGGGTTGGGTTGGGATTTTGGGCCCGCCGCCCACCAAAGTCTGCCCCGCCAAAACCCGCCACCCGTTAAACCCCGCCCCGCCAAAACACGCCACCCGCCAAAGCCCACCGTACCTATTCGTTCAACTTGTCCAACCTTAAACCTGCTATTTTTTAGTTAATTCTAGTAATTCCAATTCTTGATGGTTTTATTTTGTACATTTATTTGAGAATATATGCAATGTTTTTTGAAGTAAAATTTGTTAAAAAGATGCTTTGTAAAAAATTTTCTAAAAAATAAGTGAAAAATCTATTTGAAATGTAAAAACAAGTCTATTAATCTATTAAAAAAATGAAAAATAAATAAATAAAAAAGTTGGCGGGCAAGCTCGCCGCCCGCCAACTCGCCACCTTGGCGGGGCGAGCTAGATTTTAAAGCCCATTTCCATTAGGCGGGCTTGCCCGCCCCGCCTTTTTTTGGCGGGCTTAAGGCGGGGCAGGGCGGGCGGCCCGTTTTGCCACCCCTAATTGCAGGTACACAATAACAGTTCTCTAACTGAATTATTAAACCATTAGGTAAAGTCAATACATAAGTTTCTACGGCTAAAGCAACAACCTTTGCTCCATTGCCAACTCGTAGGTCAACTTCACCTTTTGCCAAAACTCTACTCCTTTTTAGCCCCTGCACATTGGTACAAATGTGAAAACCACATCCAATATCTAATACCCATGATGCAGAAGTAGATAAATTTATTTCTATAACAAAAATACCTGAAGTTGAAGTCTCCACTCCATTCTTCTTATCTTCTAGGTACTTTGGGCAGTTTCTCTTCCAGTGTCCGGTCTTACCGCAATTGAAGCAAGTGCCCTCCTTTGCTATACCTCCACTAGGCTTCAAAGCAAGGGCAATATGTTTGGGTTTGGAAACTTCCTTGCTTTTCCATTTACCACCCTGCTTAGTGGGCCTTTTGTTCTGTTTCTTTCCATTACTGACCATCAGAATGGATTTCCCTTTTGACTTCAGATTTTGCTCAACAGTTCTTAACATGCCTAGCAATTCAGGAAGAGTTTTGTCCATATCATTCATGTTGAAATTAAGGACAAATTGACTGAAGCTTTTCGGCAACGATTGCAGGATCAAATCAGTCGCAAGCTCCTTTTTGAGGCGAAATCCCAATCTTTCAAGGTTCTCCACATACCCAATCATCTTGAGTACATGGGAACCTACATGGTCTCCCTCAGATAACTTGACTTGAAAAAGGGCTTTTGAAACTTCAAACCTCTCATGCCTTGCCTGCTCTTGCTAGAGCATCTTCAGGTGTTCGATCATATCGAACGCTGCCATGTTTTCATGTTGTTTTTGCAATTCAGAATTCATGGTAGCCAGCATGAGGCAAGCAGTTTTATTGGCATCATCGACATGCTTCTTATAAGCATCTCTTTCAGCCTTAGGAGCATAACTAGGAGGCTCATCCTCAGGAACATGTGTCTCTAAGACATACAGCTTTTTGTCATGTTTGAGGACAATCCTCAGACTTCGGTGCCAATCTAGAAAATTTGTCCTAGACAATTTTTCCTTATCAAGGATTGATCGTAAAATGTTGTTAGATGTGTTTGTTGTCATGGTAATCTACAAAATAGAATGGAAAAATATAAGTATAATTAAAACAACATATTCAATTAAACCTTTAATTAAATATGCTCCCACTATTTTACTCAAACCAAATGGCCATCACCATTTGATTCGGAAAATCCCGTTGGAAGATTTTCTAGTGGATCGAGATCCATATTTCACTTTGTTTTAAGTCAGCGTTAGGCTGATTACACAAAACTCAGCTATTTAGGTAGGAACTCCTTCCAATTGTATCCAATACAATTCTCGAATATTTTAGTTGGGTGAATAACTCCTTATTCTAATCCATCACACGAATTATTCCCAACTCTTGCTTCCAAACATATATAATCTTATTATATTTTGTTTAGTTAAGTTTGACCCATTGTTTTAGAAATTGGATATTACATTTATCCCATCGCATCTTACTAATATAGAACATGCACCTCGCATTAGGCGAAACCTATATTATTCGATACTAGTCTTGATGAGTTCTAAAACTTGGAAAACATAAACTTAATATTCAATTTGAGGGAATTTTCATTAGTTTGATCTCACCGGCTTATTTATCATATAAATCGTCTCTCACATGCATCAACATACATACACATACATCAACATACATACAAAATGAAACAGTTATGGCCCCTAGCGCAATTGTTCTCCCAAGCCAATGAGAGAACCTAAGCTAAACCTAATAACGATCTACACTTCTCCAAGCAAGATCTCCAAGGTTGTCCTTCTTTGATCTTGTAGTCTTCTTTTTCTTCATAACATTACATTACATTAAAGAATACTCGTTTTACATACGAGGGAGTGAGATGAGAAAAGAAGTTACATCAATAGATTAAAAGAGAGGCACGACACGCAGGTCGTATTTTAAAATCCCAAAACAAAATAAAGGAAAACTAAGGCCATAACTGATCACCACAAGAGAAAAATAATAAACACACTTTTATTATTATTAATTTAAATCTTGTTAATTAAAAGAATCAAATTAAATTTTGGCGAATGATCACACTACACAGACGGGGTTCCGCTGCCCAGTCAGCGGAGGGGGGTCGAGGGGGAAGCGCCCCAACAATTTTTTTTTAATGAACAATTCATTTGAAATCGGCGTCGTTTTTCATATCAACACTTGATACTTTCCATAAAATTAAAGCACAACTTTTGTGCCATGACAACCCTAATCGCAGACCTTTTAGACAGCACAACCCTTATGCCGTCATGAACCCTAATGCAACAATTTCATATCGTCAAAACACCATGATCAATAATCCAGTATGATTGATCTATATGCCCCTGCTTCACCATACTAAAGTCTGATTCCGAAGCAAATGAACACGGATCGTTCAAAGGAATAATGATCATTACGTGATTTAAATGAACGAAATAGAAACAGTATATCCAATATACCATCTTTGCATCAGAGTTAATTATATCACATATAAAATTTGATCGATCATATTTGTGTAACTTAAGGGTGATCGATATATCGCTGCTTCACCATACTATTGTCGGATTCTGAAGTATAGTCAATATCGATCATCCAAATTATACACAGCCTCATGCCAAAATTTAATTTCTCGATTTAATTTAATTTGTTATGTGTTTTAATTGAATTAAAACAAAAAATAGAAAATAAACACTTATCTGATGCATGGTTTTGTAAGTGGCTCTGATACACTGAAGGGAAATCGCGATTCAAAATGCAGCAGAAATTAAAATTTCCTTTTAGCGATCCTTACGAAAAATCATGATTAGTGATAGAAGGCTTACCTCTTGTGGCGATGAAACCTTTGATTATGAATCGAAGGAATAATCACGAGCGATGTACGATGAACAACACCTTTACTCAGTCCACACGAACAACTTCCTTCAGTCTCAGTGCTAGCTGCTACGATTAAAGGGTTTGAGTGAGTGAAAGAGAGAGAGAGAGAGAGGGAGAGAGAGAGAGAGAGAGAGAGAGAGAGAGAGAGAGAAGGAAAATACGGTTAGGGTTTCACAACTAAATTTTCATCAGGTGTTTATGCTTCTGCGCAATGGTTATATTTATAAAACCACTTGTGAGGGCTGCAAGCTAAAAATCCCACTTAAGTGCACGCACACCATATCTTATGATATACCATATATCACTTAAGCACGCGGTACCTTACCACAATCCATATTCCACTTAAGTGCAGCATACCTTACAGTGTTACATATTTACTTAAGTACACAGTACCTTACAGTGTACCTTATTTACTCTACCTCTTATCAAACTGTCCTTATGTGTGCGACCCTGTAGGATTTCGCGACGTTGGTAATTATATTAAATCATGCATTTAACATAATAAACAGTGAGCGGTATCTAGCAACACATCACTGCTACCCAAGTCACGAAATTGTCATGTGATATGACAAAACCTTTTGTGATAGTACTTGTGTGTACAATTACCCTTTTGCCCTTATATCTATATTGAACACAAGGCATATACCGTGTCATCCTTATTCAGTTCAATAGTGGGCCCTTAGACATTTATCCTGTTATGTAGGATGAGCAAATTCCATCTAGGTCACTCATGTCCCTCAGCATGCTTTATGAAGTACCCATCAACTGTCTTTATAGTCATCCAATTATGGACAATGTTTGATCAACGATAAAGTACTTGACTCTACATCTAGGGTCCATAGTGGTTTCAGGTCGAAGGGTGGTATACACCACTATCACCATGAGAGTAACTTATGACACTTTGTATAACATTCTATGTAGTACTCTCATAGTGGGTCAATCCAGTATAAATATTACTCTTAATATTCATACCTATGTTAAGACTTGATAACTCCTTATCCATGATCCATGAGATGTGATCATCAGTCCATCTACATAATAGTTTTAATGTTTTAAGGTTATCCCATTTCACATTAAAGCTCGACTACGGATACTTTAAGAATAATGTCCTTATGTTTAATGGAATCTCATGATTAAGTCACACTTAATATTTCATTAAACGAACTAGCTATTCTAGGGACTTTATCACTTTGGAAAAACAAACATAATAAAGAAATGTCTTTTATTATTAATAAATAATTTGATACAAGTACCAAAAGTATGACTTACACCAACACCATATCAAATCAAACAAAACATACAGTACGATACTATAAAACAAACATACAAAACATAAAAACCTATAAGAAATACAATTCACAGAAATCATTCTTTTAATTATATGTGTTGGCTCTGTGATTGGCTAGAATTTTGGTCAAACAAAGTTGTTCAATGTTGATGTCATATGGGTGATGTCTTAACATTGAGTCTTAACATTGGTTTATGTTAAGTGTTTAAGTTGGATGTCTGATGTCTGATGTCTCATGCGATGTTGCGACATCAGGTTTGCAGAAGATTAATAACATCAGGTTTAGTGATGTTGTTAGGGTTTGCGTTTTAGTTGGATATTGGGAGAGCTGTTAGTCTCATTGGATGCGGATATCTTGGGATAGATATTCTCTGTTGCATAGAGATTTGATGCAGATTTGTAGGGAGGTTTAAAGACTGAGATTTAAAAAGATTTTGGGGATAAAATCTGTTTTGAAGATTCAGTTTTAAATAACAAATCAGGTCAGATATTGTAGCAGGTCCAAGACCAGATCAAATAGCTATATAAAGCGCATCATTCCTGAAGAGAAGGTGACGAAGAAAAAGAGCTAAAGACTGAGAGTCGTTTGAGTCTTCGTGTTTGTATTGTAAACCATTCAGTGTTAATTGGTGTTATTGTTTTGAGTTGTTCTTGATCAAAGCTGTGAAGCAGAATCAAGTTGTGTGTTTCAAAGTGTGTGATCTTTGAATTATATCACTGAGGTGATTTAGGGATTGAGTAGTGTTCTCATACTTAAGTGGTCTCTTAGGTAGAAGGTTCACTAAGTAGTGATTAAATTTAGGAGATGTCAACTGGGTTGTTGAGTCTGTAAATTGATACTACTAATAGTGAAATTCATCCCTGGCTTGGTAGCCCCCAGACGTAGGTAGTTAGACCGAACTGGGTGAACAATTCTTTGTGCCTTTTCTATTGTTTTACATTGTCCATTGCAGAGTGTATTGTTGTGACATCACACGTAACATCACATATCTGGTACCAGAATTTCAATTGGTATCAGAGCAGGCATCCTGTCTGTCTCTGGGTGAGATCTAGGGAAGTTACTTTCTGGTGTAAAGATGGACAAAGAAGTTGGAGGATTTCTGAACAGACCCCCTATTTTGGATGGCTCTAATTATGATTATTGGAAGCCAAGGATGATTACCTTTTTGAAATCCTTGGACAGCAGGGCTTGGAAGGCTATCATAAAAGAATGGAAAGCACCTGTTGTGTTTGAGAAAGATGATGCTGGGAAAGATAAAGAGGGCACCTCAAAACTGAAGCCTGAAGAAGAATGGACCAAGGAAGAAGATGAGCTTGCCCTTGGTAATTCTAAAGCCCTAAATGCTATTTTCAATGGAGTTGATAAGAACATATTCAGGTTGATCAATACCTGTGAAGTTGCAAAGGAAGAGTGGGACATCTTGAAGACTACTCATGAAGGATCATGTAGAGTTAAGATGTCAAGACTTCAGCTTCTAACATCAAAGTTTGAAAGTCTGAAGATGAAAGAAGATGAGATTATCCATGACTTCCACATGAGTATTCTTGAGCTAGCCAATGCATCTAGTGCTCTTGGAGAAAAGATGTCAGAAGAAAAGCTTGTTAGGAAAATCCTTAGGTCCCTTCCTAAGAGGTACAAGATGAAGGTGACTGCCATTGAAGAAGCACAAGACATCAGCCAGATGAGGGTTGATGAGCTCATTGGATCTCTTCAAACTTTTGAGCTTGGGTTGAATGAGGAAGAACCTGAAAAGAAGCCAAAGAGTATAGCCTTGGTTTCAGATTCTCAAAAAGAGAAAGGAAATAGTGCTAAATCCCAGGAGGATCTATCTCAGGCTATTGCTTTGCTGGGAAAACAGTTCAACAAAGTTATGAAGAGGATAAATAGGAGTTATAATCCCAATGTCAAGAACATTACCTCTGACATCAACAGATTAGGAGAACAAGGGAAGAAGTCTAAAGATGAAGATAAATCCAGTAATGACAAAGGGATACAATGCTTTGAGTGTGAAGGATATGGACATGTCAAGAAGGAATGTCCTACTTTTCTAAAGAAGCAGAAAGGGTTATCAGCTTCTTGGTCTGACAGTGAGAGTGAATCTAAAGAAAATTCAACTAAACTTGTTAGAGCTATGGTTGGGGTTTATGAGTCAGATAATGATTCTTGTGATGATGAGGTTTCTTACGATGAACTGGCTATCACTTATAAAGATCTTTTCGTGAGAAGTGAACAAGTGTGTCTTGAAGGAGAAGAGCTGCAGAAAACCATAGTACAGTTAAAAGCTGAAAAAGATTGAACTTGAAGCTGAAGTCAGTATGCTTAACTATAAACTGGACTCTATGACCAAAACTATCAGAATGTTGAACAATGGTACTAATGCGTTAGACAACATTCTTAGTATTGGGAAGATGGCTGCAGACAAATGTGGTTTGGGATTCACCAGTGATGCAGGTTCTATCACCTCAAAACCAGTGATGTTAAAACAGATGTTAAAACATCAGGACAGAATCCCATCTAAGAAGAAATACAGACGCTGGAGGTGTCACCATTGTGGATGTTTTGGACACATTTAGGCTTATTGTTATAAGCTACATGGGTATCCACAGAAGGCTCATCAGGTTGTTCCCAAACAGAACTGTGATAAAGAAAGGCATGTTTCCAAGCCTAAGAAGCAATGGGTCCCTAAAGTTAAGGTTACCAGCTTGATAGCTCACACTTCTTTAAAGGTTTCTACCAAAGAAGATTGGTACTTTGACAGTGGGTGTTCAAGGCACATGACTGGAGTAAAGAATCTGTTGGTAGATCTGAAGCTTCATTCTTCAGGATATGTTACATTTGGTGATGGGGTCAAAGGAGAGATCAAGGGGATTGGTAAACTAGACTGTGCTGGTGCTCCCAGACTGGAGGATGTTCTTCTTGTTAAAGGACTGACAGCTAATTTGATTAGCATTAGTCAACTTTGTGATCAAGGATTCAAAGTAGACTTTACTAAGTCTGAATGCATTGTCAAAGATGATAAAGTAGAAGTCATTATGAAGGGAGACAGGTCTAAGGACAATTGTTATCTTTGGGTGCCACAAGACTCAAATTCTTTCACGTGTGTTTTGGCTAAAGAAGATGATGTCAAAATCTGGCATCAGATGTTGGGACATCTTCACTTGAAGGGAATGAAGAGAATTATCTCCTCAGAAGCAGTCAGAGGAATACCCAAACTTAATAATGAGGAAGGAAAAGTGTGTGGAGACTGTCAAAAAGGGAAGCAGACAAAGATGTCTCATCCGAAGTTTCAACATGACACCACCTCCAAGGTCTTGGAACTACTTCATATGGACTTGATGGGACCTATGCAGGTGGAAAGAAATATGCATATGTAGTTGTGGATGACTATTCGAGGTACACCTGGGTGAGCTTCATCAAAGACAAATCAGAGGTGTTTGATGTTTTTAAAGGTCTTTGTCGAAGACTCCAAAGGGAAAAGGAGAGTAATGTTATCAGGATAAGGAGTGACCATGGAAGAGAGTTTGAGAATAGCAAGTTTGAAGAATTTTGCTCCGCTGAAGGTATAAGTCATGAGTTTTCATCTCCTATTACTCCTCAGCAAAATGGAGTAGTTGAGAGGAAGAATAGAACTATCCAAGAGTCTGCTAGAGCTATGATCCATGCCAAGAAACTTCCCTATCATTTCTGGGCTGAAGCCATGAATACTGCCTGCTACATTCACAACAGGGTTACCCTGAGAAGAGGCACTTCATCCACTCTGTATGAACTATGGAAGGGAAGAAAACCTAATGTTAAATACTTTCATGTCTTTGGAAGTAGATGCTATATTTTGGCTTATAGAGAACAGAGAAGAAAATTGGATTCCAAAAGTGATGAAGGAATAGTTTTGGGATACTCTACCAACAGCAGAGCATATAGGGTTTTCAACTCTAGAACCAAGGTGATGATGGAGTCCATCAATGTGGTGATTGATGACAATGATAAGCAGGAAGATGATGATGTCCTAGATGATGTTGGAACATCAGTTGGTGAAGTTGCACCAGAAGCTGAAGACAGAAGTCCAACTCCTAGTGTTGTTGCTGCTGAGCCTGAAACTAAGCAACCTCATAAAGATCCCTCTATCAGAGTGCAGAAGGACCACCCAAAGGAGCTTATTATAGGTGATCCAAATTCTGGAGTGAGGACTAGGTCAAGAGATGTTATAGGAAGTTCATGTTTTGTCTCCAAAATTGAGCCAAAGAATGTCAAGGAAGCTTTGACTGATGAGTTTTGGATAAATGCAATGCATGAAGAGCTGGAGCAATTCAAGAGGAATGAAGTATGGGAGCTTGTACCTAGGCCTGATGGAGTTAATGTGATTGGCACCAAGTGGATCTACAAGAATAAATTTGATGAACAAGGAGTGGTCACCAGAAACAAGGCCAGATTAGTTGCTCAGGGATACACTCAGGTTGAAGGAATTGATTATGATGAAACCTTTGCTCCTGTGGCAAGAATGGAATCTATTAGATTGCTCTTAGGTGTGGCTTATAATTTTCAAATTCAAGCTTTTTCAGATGGATGTTAAAAGTGCCTTCTTGAATGCTTACTTAAATGAAGAGGTGTATGTTGATCAACCAAAAGGATTTATTGATCCAACATTTCCTGACCATGTGTACAAATTAAGGAAAGCTCTATATGGTTTGAAGCAAGCACCAAGAGCTTGGTATGAAAGACTTACTGAATTCCTGGTAGTGAATGGCTACAGAAAAGGAGGGATTGACAAGACTTTGTTTGTTAAAGAAGAAGGAAGAAAACTGATGATAGCTCAAATCTATGTTGATGACATAGTATTTGGAGGGATGTCAGATGCAATGGTGAAACATTTTGTGGAACAGATGCAGTCTGAATTTGAAATGAGTCTTGTTGGTGAACTAAACTATTTTCTTGGTCTACAAGTTAGACAAATGGAGGACTCCATATTCATATCTCAGAGCAAGTATGCAAAGAACATAGTGAAGAAGTTTTGTCTTGAGAATGCTAATCACAAGAGGACTCCTGCTCCTACCCATCTAAAATTATCCAAGGATGAACATGGAGTTAGTGTGGATCAAAGTTTATATAGAAGCATGATTGAGAGTCTATTGTATCTTACAGCTAGCAGACCTGACATTTCTTTTGCTATTGGAGTGTGTGCCAGATACCAATCTGAGCCTAAGGTTAGTCACTTAAATCAAGTAAAGAGGATCCTGAAATATGTTAATGGCACTAGTGACTATGGGATGTTGTATAGTCATG
This sequence comes from Lathyrus tuberosus, assembly GCA_022829125.1. Classification (NCBI taxonomy): domain Eukaryota; kingdom Viridiplantae; phylum Streptophyta; class Magnoliopsida; order Fabales; family Fabaceae; genus Lathyrus; species Lathyrus tuberosus. The sequence goes on from JALAZF010000045.1 coordinate 17,684,548, forward strand.
GATCTGGGACTGAGTTAAGGGGATATTGTGATGCTGACTGGGCTGGGAGTGCTGATGATAGGAAAAGCACTTCAGGAGGTTGTTTCTTCCTAGGGAATAATCTGATATCATGGTTTAGTAAAAACCAGAACTGTGTGTCTCTTTCTATTGCTGAAGCTGAGTACATAGCAGCAGGAAGTAGTTATTCTCAACTTGTTTGGATGAAGCAGATGTTAACATAATACAATGTCAAGCAAGATGTCATGACATTGTACTGCGATAATTTAAGTGCTATCAATATATCTAAGAATCCTGTTCAGCATAGCAGAACTAAGCATATTGATATAAGGCATCATTTTATAAGAGATTTGGTTGAAGACAAAGTAGTTGCTTTGGAACATGTTGCTACAGATAAACAATTAGCTGATATTTTCACTAAAGCCTTAGATGCAAACCAATTTGAAAGTTTAAGAAGTAAATTGGGAATTTGCATTTATGAAGATTAAGTGTGTTGGAGAGTGTATTGTGCAGTTGTGTATTTTATTGAAAATTGATTCAACTGCTGAAGGCATACAAGATTGGAGTACATCAAAAGTTACAAACAAAGAGTCTACAGATTGTCCCAACCCCCTGCATCTAGAAAAGCTTTCCAGTCTTCATCCCAATCATCATCAGTAGCTTGTTATTGCACAAGAAGCTTCTTGCTTGGTTTCATGGTTGTTTCTGAGGTTCTGCCTGTCTTTGTGGTTCCTGAAGTAGTTTCAGCTGTAGTCTTGTCCTTCTGAGATGGATTTGAAGTCTTGTCCTTCTGCTTGAAGTTCTTTGCTGCATCTTTGATGTTTGACTGACTCATTCTTGGTTGCTGAGTGGTGCTGCTAGAAGGAAGAAAGGCTTGTGTTTATAATAAAAACAAGGAGCATAGTTTGTATCGACTGAACAGTCAATGTGTTGGAACTTGTGTTTTTGGGAAGCATGATGTTTGACCATGTCTTTTTGTCAGGACATTGTGTTTGGTGATTGTCCAATTATGGCTAAAAAGGGGGAGTTTGCTCTTTGTTAACTGTTTCATGTTGATCAGCTGGTTATGCTAGTTCTGGTTTTGAGGGGGAGTTTGCTCTTTGTTAACTGTTTTAAAATGTTTTAAAATTTTTCCGCTGCTGAAGTCTCTGATGTTGCAGAGATTGTTTTAGCCAAAATTAGCCAAAGGGGGAGATTGTTGGTTCTGGGATTGGCTAGAATTATGGTCAAACAAAGTTGTTCAATGTTGATGTCATATGGGTGATGTCTTAACATTGAGTCTTAACATTGTTTATGTTAAGTGTTTAAGTTGGATGTCTGATGTCTCATGCGATGTTGCGACATCAGGTCTGCAGAAGATTAATAACATCAGGTTTAGTGATGTTGTTAGGGTTTGCGTTTTAGCTGGATATTGGGAGAGTTGTTAGTCTCATTGGATGCGGATATCTTGGGATAGATACTCTCTGTTGCATAGAGATTTTATGCAGATTTGTAGGGAGGTTTAAAGACTGAGATTTAAAAAGATTTTGGGGATAAAATCTGTTTTGAAGATTCAGTTTTAAATAATAAATCATGTCAGATATTGTAGTAGGTCCAAGACCAGATCAAATAGCTATATAAAGCGCATCATTCCTGAAGAGAAGGTGACGAAGAAAAAGAGCTAAAGACTGAGAGTCATTTGAGTCTTCGTGTTTGTATTGTAAACTATTCTAGTGTGAATTGGTGTTATTGTTTTGAGTTGTTCTTGATCAAAGCTGTGAAGCAGAATCAAGTTGTGTTTTTCAAAGTGTGTGATCTTTGAATTATATCACTGAGGTGATTTAGGGATTGAGTAGTGTTCTCATACTTAAGTGGTCTCTTAGGTAGAAGGTTCACTAAGTAGTGATTAAATTTAGGAGATGTCAACTGGGTTGTTGAGTCTATAAATTGATACTACTGATAGTGAAATTCATCCCTGACTTGGTATCCCCCAGACGTAGGTAGTTAGACCGAACTGGGTGAACAATTCTTTGTGCCTTTTCTGTTGTTTTACATTGTCCATTGCAGAGTGTGTTGTTGTGACATCACCGTAACATCACATATCTGGTACCAGAATTTCAATATGCATGCTCTTAAATCTAAATGATTCAGATATAATCAGCTCGCCACTAAGTCACCACACATAATTCATCCCATAAAAATGGGTAGATAACTCGTCACTAAGAAACCACAAAGAAATGCATATGCCATGTCATGATTATACAAATGCAAATCCTACCACTTAGGCTAGTCCCACCACTTAGGCAATCATACAATCATATAATATCACATTATCAAGTGCACATCTTAAAATTTATTTCACATAATCATCCATCTCCAGTCGTAATCGATTCACATCACAACCACACATAATAATAACAATCACAAACAAAACAAAGATTCATCCACATCACATAATCATACCCAAAAAACACAATATATTAAAGTAGTATTTATACTTTTTTTACCGGAATTAATATTTATCGACTAAAACTATAATTCAATTCTCTTTTCTCTTCAGAACAATTATGTATTATATAATTTATTCTATAATACCTAACTATTAGTTTTGATATAATCAATATGGTGAAGTGCCCTTACCTTCTTAAGTATAATTCCTACGCAACGGTCTTTACTTCAAGGGTCCAGTGTCCTATGGCTTATGGCTAGCAACAAGTAAAAATAGTGAATGCCCCAAAATTTACACCATAGTAGAAACAATGTAACCAAAAGATTAGAACCAATTTTATTGACTCCAAAGATCACACGATTTTAAATTTATGAAAGAATAAGAGTTTGAACTCTAGTTTAAAATATCCAAAACTCGCTAAACTAATAAAAAATTATTTTTAACCCCTCTAAAATAATCGTTAAAAGATATAACTTTGATTTATCACAACAATGAAAACTTCTCATTGTTAACACAACAACCGGGGGGGGGGGGGGGGGGGGGGAGGGGGTGTTTGTAATACCCCGTATTTTAATTACTCTGGATAATATTAGTTGTGATCTACTGAGTTTCAGTGTACTCTGAAACATTATCTGCAAAGATAATTAGAGTAACGGTTGAGCTCAGAGCAAATCTAATTAATATTATCTGACTCTGAGATATTTAAGTATTTTGAACTTTAGAGACTTTTTGGGCAATTAGTAGTATTACAATTGATGATGTCTTACTATATCATTTATTTTCCACATAAGAGCAAGAGAAAGAAAAAGATAGAAAGAAGTTGGAGAGAAAGAAGGAGAAAGGAACGAAAAAGAGAAGAAAACCTAGAAGAGAGAAAGATCAAGAACATCATCCATTCTTCATCAAATCATCTTCCAATCTTCATCATCATCATCTATTCAAGGTGGGTTCTAGATAGATACCATAGTTGTAGAATTTCGTGAGTTTTAGAGTTAGGTTGGAATTGTGAGAAAATGAGAAATTGTGCTAAAATCATGAATCTAACGGATGAAATACACTATATATGTTTAATGATTGTTGTTATGTTTATACTATGTTTTGGTTGTTATGATAAGGGTTGGAAGTGTTTGGATAGTGAAAATATGGTTTTTGGATGAAGAACAACGCTGTTGGGAAGTTGGGTTTTCCAGGCTTCGCCTAGCGAACCTGGGGCGAGTCCCAGCGAACAAACTTTCGAGGGTTCGCCTAGCGAACCTGGCAGCGAAGGTTAGCGAAGGTTAGCGAAGGTTCGCCAATGATGTTCGCCTAGCGAACTTTGTGCCTTTTCAGTGCTGTTTGGTTCTGCCTTGCTTCGCCAGAGTGTTCGCGAAGCGAAGGGCGAGGTGAATGCTCGCCAGGGAGTTCGCGAAGCGAACTTTAGGTCTGTTTTTGTTCTGTTTGTTCTTTCGCCAGGGGCTTCGCCTAGCGAAGGCTGGAGCGAATGCTCGCTGGGACGTTCGCCTAGCGAACATGGCAGGTTATGCAGTTTTGTTTCTTTCGCAACTTTTGACTCGTGTATCCGATTTGCGTATTCTTGGTATCGATGTGAAGCTACGAACATACTCTAGATAATGGAAGTGGAAAATACTGGTTTTGATGCCCGATTAAATAAATCGGAGGGAACCGTGAATTGGTATAATTGGGGGTATGTGGAATTATGTGTTTCCATTATGTGTTTGATGTCTATTTTGCCTATGCTCTTATTGTTAAACATGTTTGAATATGTATGCATGTTAAAATATGAAATAGGTAGAGTGAGGAATATTACCGTAAGCAATGTAGGAAAGTGTGGAATGACATAGTGACAACGCTCGCGCATGAGAGGTCGAGGCATGTTGTAACGAGCGATTTTGGACGCGGTTCTTAAGCGCTAGTCGCTCTCTGCGATTTGAGCTTAAACTACAGGTCGATTCATTTTTTATCCTATTGTGAGCTGAATAAGGAAGGGAAATAGATGTCTTCAATTAACCCTGCTTGCATACTGAGTTTAAACAGCGGTCTGTTAGGTTACGAATGCTATCAATGTGGGGGGCCTTTGTACTGGTTATTTGTATTTTTGCGAATACGGTTTTCTTTCTTTTTACCTTGACAGAAGGTTTCTGGCGGGGAACAAGGATTAGGATGTTAGGACTGATGCTTTTGAATTACTGCTTTTGATTGATGGAGATATGGGATTTTGGTTTTTTGTTGATTGTGCTCGCTAAGATCTTTTCTTTCGATCTTATGCCTACGTATTCCCGTTTACCGAAACAGGGAAATCAGAGCGTTCGTAGTTCCTCCTATTCTATGGGAGGAAATGGGTGTTTTTGGTGTCTTGTTCAAAGCCCAAGACGTGAAGCGAAAGGTGGTTTGTATCTTGTTCAAAGCCCAAGATGTGAAGCTGAAAAGTCTATTTGTATCTTGTTCAAAGCCCAAGACGTGAAGCTGAAGGGCCTCGACTTTAGAGAGAATTTGTCATCTCTAAAGAAGGGTTTGTCTGTCACAACTATTGGGTGACTGGTTATAAAGGAGAATTATTTTAACTGGGATATGCGGATCCTAGCAATGCCATAATTTCCTTTAAAGGGGATTTTAACCTGAAGGAGAAGACTTTAACTCAGTGTAGAGCAATGCTATCTTTCCTTAGGAATTTCTCATGCTAAAAGAGGGACAATGGCATGGATGTAAATAATCCAGAGGCTTGCCGCTTACAGCAATTAGATGAAGGGGAAGGAGTTATTGATGTTTGTGTACTGTGAACGAGGCATAACTTTGATGCTAAAAGGTTGATTGGATCAACCAGTGGTTTTCTTATACAAAGCCTAAGAGGAGGCTATTGGCCCAACAAGAGGGAGTTTTTATGTGTCTCGTACGAAGCCCGAGAGAGAGGCTAAAAGGGTTGACTCAACAGGAGAATCTTTTATACTCAACAAGAGAGTGTTTTTGTATCTCGTACGAAGCCAGAGATGGAGGCTAAAAGTTTGACTCAACAAGAGAGTGTTTTCGTATCTCGTACGAAGCCCGAGATGGAGGCTAAAAGGTGATTGACTCAACAAGAGAGTCCTTTATACTCAACAAGAGAGTGTTTTTGTATCTCGTACGAAGCCCGAGATGGAGGCAAAAATTTGTTTGGCTCAATAAGAACCTTTTTGCATCTCGTATAAAGCCCGAGATGGAGGCGAAAGGGGTGATTGACTCAACGAGGGAGTCTCTTATGTGTCTCGTATAAAGCCCGAGAGAGAGGCTAAACGTTGTTTGACTCCGCTAGGGAGAATCATTGTACAAAGCCCAAGAGGAGGCTATGGTTACTGTTTCAGTTAAGTGACAGATCCAGTATACTGATTTTGAAAGAGAAAATCAGTTCTTACATGTGCAACACTGTACTCATGGATTTGATTCAAGGATCCGGGTTATTCCTGTTCTTTAAGGAAGTGGGAAATCCGAAGGGTATTGAGACTGTCCGAGTCTACGGGTTTCCTTCCTATTTAACAAAGGGGTCACTTGAGAATGTCTTTGAGACTCAGGAGATTAGACCGTCCAAGTCTAGAGTTTCATCTTTTGTACTATGCTTTGAGAAATAGTAGTAGACTCTATGAAAGGACTGTTCTATGAAGATGACTAGGTTCTGTTCCTATACCTCTAGGAGGTCGTCGAGACAATTTGTACGAAGCCCAAGAAGAGGCTGGAAACTTTTAAGAAGCCGACGGGTCCTTGTACTAAGCCCAAGAGGAGGCTATCATTCTCGGAGGAAGAGATCATTATACGAAGCCTAAGAGGATGCTGTGAATACTTCTAAGAAGCCGTAGGGTCCTTGTACTAAGCCCAAGAGGAGGCGGGGTTGCTTTTAGGAAGCCTGTGGATCCTTGTACGATGCCCAAGAGGAGGCCGATTGCTTTTAAGAAGCCAATGGGTCCCCAAACCCCGAGATATTCAAGGCAAGCTATTCACAAGGAATAGATCAAGTCAGGAAAGTTCGAGAATTTGGAAGAAACTCAAGAGATGCCATTCACAGAGAAAAGATCATCTCTGGGGAGTAGAGTTTCTTGACAAGTGTTTTTAAGAAGCCTGTGGGTCCCCAAACCCCGAGAAATTCAAGGCAATGCTATTCACCGAGAATAGATCAAAGTCAGGAAAGTTCGAGAATTTGGAAGAAACTCAAGAGATGCAATTCACGGAGAAGAGATCATCTCTGGGGAATAGAGTTTCTTTGACAACTTCTATGAGTGACAGTCTATGAAAGGGTTCACAGGGAATGCTGCATTTCATATCTCCATATTGTTTAACCCCAAGAGGAGGGAAGAATGTGTCTGGTAATCCTATGGGAATCTAGTTTTGACTATTTCTAAGAGTGATCGAAACGGCTTTACCTAGTGCTAGACGTAGTTGTCGGGGAAACGCTAAATATCTATACTATTATTACACAGTTGATATGAGTTTATGAAAGAAGACTTACAGCGAAACAGCCCCACATTACAGTTATATATATATATATATATATATATGAGTTTGTGAAAGGAGACTTACAGTGAAACAACCCCACAATACAGTTATATACATATGAAAGCGGTAAATGAAAACGGGTAAACACTTACTCGGTTGTAGAGCTTCCATGCTGTTTGGTTAGTTGTTCAACAAAGAAAGATTGAAAACAACAGTATATTCAAAATCAAAGGAGAAAGTGCTTTGAAAAAGAAAGATTTGGGGCTTACAGCTCAAGGAGAGGCCCAGGGTTTTATCAGTGAGCGCACTGTTGAATTTGTACAGAGGGACTTATACAAGTGACTGAGGCCCAAGAAAGGTTTTCTGTACAAACGGATGGGTCTTACACTCTATTAGAGGCCCAAGTGAGTTTTAAAAAAAGAAATTGGTCTTACTACTCGAGGATAGGCCCAATGGTTAATTTTGAAAAGGGCGACGATCGCGTCGAGTTTTTGGAAACACCGTGGGACTTATACAAGTGACTGAGGCCCAAAATTTTGGTATATACAAAGGGATTGGGTCTTACACTCTATTAGAGGCCCAAAGAGTTTGGAACATTTGAGTATGATTAAAAATCAAAGAAACCCCAATTTTCACTTTTTAAAAGTAATTTTTCAAAGAAAATTAATAAAAAATGACAAAAAAAACAAATAAGTTTAAATAAACCACTTGTGATTTTTGGTTAAGGTTTGAAAAATGAGGTTTTAATCACAAGATGATTTAAAACTTATTTAGTTTTGATTTTCAAGATGAATGTTCACTTTTAAAATGTTTAAAAATAATTAAAAATGAATTTATTCACAAAAATACCAACTATATTAAATAAATAATATAAATTTGATTTTTTTGTAGAATAAAATATTTTACTATTTTTGTGATTTTTCAAAAAAAGAATCAATAAAAAATAATCTAAATTGAGGGAGTTATTAATTTTCCAAATCATTAAAAAATAATATGAAAAATGAGAAAATATAAAAAAAGAGGGGTTGGGTCTTACACTCTATTAGAGGCCCAAAGTGTATTTTTGTACAAAAGATGGGGCTTACAACTCAGGGAGAGGCCCAAAATATTTTCAGTTTGAAAATGGCGATCGCGCCGATGTTTTCTTTTAACGCAGAGAGACTTATACAATAAGTGAGGCCCAAAATTGTTTTGGTTAAAAGGGGATTGGGTCTTACACTCTAATAGAGGCCCAAAGTGTTTGAAAAAGATTTGTTAGGGTGAAAATCAAAGAAAACCCCAATTTCATTTTTTAAGGCATTTTTCCAAGAAAAATTAAGTAAAAAATGATAAAAATTTCAAATAAAATCATTAAATAATGATTAAAGTTTATGAAAAAAATATTTTATCCACATAAATATTTAAAATCATTTTGGTTTTAAAAATCAAGAAAAAAGAAATCATTTTAAAAGCATTTAAAACAATTTAAAACACTATTTTTAAATATATTAAAAATAATACTTTTTTTTTGTGATTTTTTGTGGATTAAAATATTATGGGGTATGAATTGGAAAATGATGATTTTTTGCTATGTAAAAAAAATTGGTTGAGTTTTGAAAATAAAAATAAGAAAAAGAGGAAAGATGTCACAATATCATCTCCGACATTTCTTATGGGGGTAAAAACGAATACCGAAACTTTAATTTTCAACACGTTTTTTATCAAATTTCAAACACTCATAACTCTCTCAATTTTTATCGGAATCAAAATCCGGAAATACCTATCTTGACTGATTTTTCGCAAGGAATCCGATGGTACTGCGCATACACACTGAAACTCGACGTACAAAACACGCAAATCGAAAAACCAGAACTGCACGTAATTGAAAACATCGTTTCGCGCCAAACTTCCGACACGCGTAACTCTCTCGATTTTTAACGGAATTAAGATCCGGAAGAGCCTATCCTGACCGATTTTTCGCGAGGAATCCAATGGTATCGCACATGCACGCTGAAACTCAACGTACAAAACGCAGCAATTAAAAAACTAGAACTGCGCGTTAGTTGAAAACATCGTTTCGCGCCAAACTTCCGACGCGCGTAACTCTCTCGATTTTTAACCGAATTAAGATCCGAAAGAGTCTATCTTGACCAATTTTTCGCATGGAATCCATTGGTATCGCACATGCATGCTGAAACTCAAAGTACAAAATGCAGCAATTAAAAAACCAGAACTGCGCGTTAGTTTTCGACGTCGTTTCGCGTCAAATTTCCAACACGCGTAACTCTCTCGATTTTTAACCGAATCAAGATCCGAAAGAGTCTATCTTGACCAATTTTTCGCAAGAAATCCAATGGTATCACTCACGTACACGGAAAATCAACACACAAAATGCAGAGATTAAAAAACCAAAACTGCACGTTGTTTTCGACGTCGTTTCGCGTCAAATTTCCAACGCGCGTAACTCTCTCGATTTTCATCGGAATTGAAATCCGTAAAAACATATCTTGACCGATTTTTTGCGAGGAATCCAATGGTATTATTATTCACGCACCCGGAAACTCACTGTACAGAACACACAAAGCAAAACAACCAGAACCGCTATCGTTAATTCGACGTCGTTTCGCGTCAAATTTCCAACGCGCGTAACTCTCTCAATTTTCATCGGAATTGAAATCCGTAAAAACCTATCTTGACCGATTTTTCGCAAGGAATCCAATGGTGTTACTCATGCACACTAAAACTTAATGTATAGAACACACGAATCAAAATAACCAGAACTGGACATGATTTTAAAACAACCAAAATTCCACATATAAACATGTTAAAATGCAAACAGTGGGAGAATCACAACATACACATTAAGGACTACATTTGGGACATTTCAAGGATGATATTTAGAGTGTGTTTAAGGTTTTATCTGGTTTGGAAAGTGACTGAATCAAGACATGGCTTGAAAAATGCAAAAAAGTGCCATTTTGAGGTTTTGAGAGGTGACTTTGTGATGTTGGTGTTATAGGTCACTTGTGAGAGTTTGGATCACCTAAATATGATGTTTATGAGGTGTTAGGATCATGAGCTGTGATGGAAATGCTCTCTAACTCAAAAACTCAAAATTTCCTTACTAAAGAAGGCATTTTGGAGTGAAAGAGAGAATTTGAGGAAAGCATCTGTTTGATGGCTTTGGTGTACTACAAATGAGCTCTATTTATAGTAGAGCAAGTTTGTTTTGCAAGCAATAGTGAATGGTGGCTGCAGCAGAGGTTTGGCCAATGTTGGCCAATGAAAATCCAAGTCTCCTCTAGCCATTGACTAGAGGTTAGAGCACAGGCTGCTGGTTCCCTAGTTGTTGGAGGAATCTTTACTGAATTCAGTTGGAGGAAGCTCAGTACATGCCACCTCTAAGCATCCATTAAATGCTCCAAACCAAAATTGGAGTTTTGTCCCTCTTTTAGGGATTTCTAGGTTTTGGCATGCTTTTTTTGGTTCCTTGGACTTGGGAGGTTCATGGATCAGATCATACCACTTGGATTTGATCCTTAGATGTGTCCAAAATGATGACAAGGCTTGAAAATTCGTGTGGCACAAAAAATGTGCAAATCTGCCTTGAAAAATTCAGCTGCAGCAAGCCTTTTTGTAAGATCCATAACTCCCTGCTCGAGTATGCTACATGGACGTTCTAGGACTTTCCGGAAAGCTTAGATGACGTACTTCAACTTTGATGTTTGCCCTAGACCTGGTTCAACTTGGAACATGGAGAAAAACAGCCTTGAAGTTGGGACATTGTGCTGAAATTACAAGGCAGATTTTTGGCTAAGTGCTGAAAAATGTCAATTTTAGGTTTTTAGCCATTTTGATCCAAGCATAACTCAAAATCCATGATGAATTGGGATGAAGTGTAGTTGACACTTTTGTAGAGGGCCATGAGGGATACAAATCAAGCTTTGGATGGGGAAAAATGGCTTTGTGGTTTAGGAGTTATGATCCTCTAAAGTTGGTACCCTTGCCACTTTATTCCATAACTTAAAAAAATTTCTAAGTTTTTATGGTTACCCCTTTTACAAGTTATCCCACTTTCTTTGATTTTTCTTGATGAATGATGATTCCAATCACACATTAACATCATTTTAGGGTTAAAAAACCATTTTTATGAAAAATCTCAAAAAGTCAAAGTTTGACTTTTGTGCACAGTTGACTTTTTATCAGATGAATTCCAAACTGTGCGATCCTTTAGGAAATCATGTCCTTGACCTAAATCAAAATTGATGGACATGTTCCATGGGTGTTATAGGGTGTATGTGGTTTAGATGAAATTGAAACTTGTTGCTCAAGCTTCTTGGGTCAATCCATTGTTGCAAATGGATCAACGTGGTATGTTGGAGACCCTCAAATTATGTCTTGAGGTCTTGGCTCATGATTTGTCCCAAAAGTCAACTTAGGGGTGAATTAAGTCAAGAAACCCTAATTCCTGATTTTTGATGTATGCATCCCCCGAGGCTAAATTGACTTGATGATGGGGTTTATGATGTTCCATGGAGCATTTAAGGTTATGCTTTGAAGCATTGGCTCATGCCCAGAGGAAAATTTCCATCTGGAGGCCCTAGTCGACCAAACCCTAATTTGGTGTCACTGGCGATCCTGGGGCTTGATCCACCTAGAAGGGAGCAGCCTTGTGCTTAACCCTTGAAGTGGGAGTCCTCTTGATCCATTGTGGATATTTGAGAGGCTAGACAAGTTGAAGATCATGTCATTCCTTGATTGATCCTTTGTCTAAGAGCTCTGTGAGGGCTTGAAACCCTAAATCCTGTTTGTAGTGAATGCTCACCCACCTTTGGGGAGACTAATGAGGTACAAAGGTACATCCATATTGTGCTGATGATTTGCACAATGATGGGAAATCTTAGTGGTCAAAATTTGGGGTATGACAGATGCCCCTATTTAATCTTCTTGGACCCGAAGGTGTGAATGACGAAGGTATTCGGGCATTCGGGGTGCAAGAGGATTAAATATCAGAATACCCGAAATTTTGATGGTGGTTATGAATGGCAGCTTACGGCTTCATCTTCTTTAGCTAAGCGAAGATGCTTAGAAAAGGTAAACTTCCCCTCGATCCTGGTCTTCAGCCAAGGAGCTGGTCTCAGTTTTCTTTTGAAATAAACTTCCCCTCGATCCTGGTTTCCTACCAAGGAACTGGTCTTAGTTTCTTTTGTAAACTTCCCCTCGACCCTGGTTTCCTACCAAGGAACTGGTCTCAGTTTCTAAAGTAAACTTCCCCTCGATCCTGGTTTCCTACCAAGGATCTGGTCTCGGTTTCTGATATAAACTTCCCCTCGATCCTGGTTTCCTACCAAGGAACTAGTCTCAGTTTCTTTTGTCAATAAACTTTCTTGACAAGGAACGCTGTTAGTAGCGGTTTTCCTTCAAACTTCTCGCCGAATTTTCCTGGGGAGATACCATTTGAGTGGAAAAAGTTTTGATGTCAGACTTGCTAGGAAACCCATTCGTCTGAATTGTAGAGGTACACAAACTTCTCTATTTTGGAGACGCCATTTGTCGATTCTACTGGGGAAAGCGAGTCTCTTGAGAGACTGTTTTCGTTTGGGGGCTTACATCATACTTTTCTCGGTATCTTTTCGGAGAAATGCCATATGATGGGATCCAATTTTTAGGTGCCGATGACATTTTCATCAGTGGTTTTTTCGGAGAAAAACTGCCGTACCGCCGAATCTCTGATTAAAAGGCTTTCTCTGGGGATTTTCCTTAATCCGGGAAAGCAAGGATATCATCTTCAATGGCGAAGAGTGATATTTGTTGAAAGTTTTCTTGTTTCTCAGAGGTTCAAGTTATCAAAGTGGTCAAGGACCGTCTCTAATCCAGAGATAAACGGGAGAGAGATTGCTTAGATGATTCACTTCCTAACGAGGAAAAGGCTGACAACTCGATTGAGAAGACTTTTATCACTAGGGGATAAGACCGACTAGAGTGATAGTGATGCAATATAAATGTGAATGCAAATCAATAATGCATGATGTATGTATGTATATGCGGATAAAACTGACGCAACATACAGACTAGAGGATGAACACGACTGGATACTCGGCCACAGTGGGGCATGTAGAAATATCGCTGGTTCAAGATAGCAATTCTGCCTTGCTTAGGAGAAACGGTCCCTGTTGGGGGTGACGTTGGTCAGGCTTAGGAGATGAGAACTCGGCCGAGGATGTCAGACGAAACATGGTCTCTGACATTGTTGATCCTTCATTCAGGCGTAACGGTCTAGAAGGAGTACTTTGATTCTGCACTTCGAAGTTCATACACCTTTGGAGACGCAATCGATACTCTTTCGATGTTCAACAGTCAAAAGAAATTGCCATCTTTATTAAATAGCAGAAAAAGTTTTAACAAGTAAATTCATTTTTGTTTTATTTCAAGAATCGTTGATCATGTTAAAATGTCGTTATGTAAAGGTAAAACAAGTAAGAATTACAAACAAAAGCACAAAGGCTCAAATTTTATTGATAAGATGGAGATCAGCCAAACGCGTGATTCCAAAGAGTATATACAAAGTTTGAAAATGGTAATTTACAGAGAAAAGGGCTTCGTTGAAACATAATGACCACTGTCCTTCTACCAACTTTGAATTCGGGACATCCTGAGCTTCTGTCGAAGATGACCTTGACTGGAGTTTTCCTGACGGATGATGTAACTGCTGCTGCTGCTGAGGGACTTGCCTCTGTTGAACATAGCTACTTGCCATTATCCCCTAATTTTTGCCTGGATTATACTATGATATTTCCAATCCATCGGGATGATTTTTTTTATATGTCTCTAACTTTTTCCTGGACCGCCCTTTCGGGTTTTCAATCCACCGAGACATTTTTTTTAGGCGAAGTATTTCTTGACTACATCAACATTCGTGGGGTAGGCAAATTCCTCTCTGTCCATGGTTGCAAGTCTCAAGGCGCCGCCTGAGAAAGCTTTTGTGACCACATAGGGGCCATCATAATTTGGGGTCCATTTGCCCCGAGAGTCAGTGAGAAATGATTGTATCTTCTTGAGCACATGGTCTCCTTTTCTGAAAACACGAGGTCGGACCTTTTTGTCGAACGCCCTCTTCATTCTCTGTTGATACAACTGACCGTGACATAGTGTCGTGATTCGCTTCTCTTCGATCAGGTTCAGTTTGTCGTGTCGACTTTGACACCATTCAGCTTCTGAAAGCTTAGCTTCCATTAATACCCGGATTGATGGGATTTCTACTTCTATGGGGAGCACTGCCTCCATGCCATATACTAGAGAGAAAGGGGTAGCCCATGTTGAAGTGCGAACAGATGTGCGATAACCGTGAAGAGCAAAGGGTAGCATCTCGTGCCAATCTTTGTAGGTTACAACCATCTTTTGAACGATCTTCTTGATGTTCTTGTTAGCCGCTTCTACCGCTCCGTTCATCTTGGGTCGGTAGGGAGATGAGTTATGGTGTTCGATCTTGAACTCTGCACACAACTCTTTCATCATCTTATTGTTCAAGTTAGATCCATTATCAGTAATGATCTCGCTTGGAACACCATAACGGCAGATGATATTGTTTTTGATAAATCAGACCACCACTTGTCGGGTTACATTAGCGTACGACGCTGCTTCGACCCACTTGGTGAAATAGTCAATGGCTACAAGGATGAACCGATGTCCGTTCGAAGCCTTGGGCTCAATCATGCCAATCATGTCGATTCCCCATATGGAAAAAGGCCACGGGGAAGAAAGAACTTTGAGATGTGATGGCGGTACATAAATTTTGTCGGAGTATATCTGACACTTGTGACACCTCCTCATGTACTTGTAGCAGTCGGATTCCATGGTCAACCAGTAATACCCTGCTCTCAGAATTTTTCTCACCATTGCGTGTCCATTGGCATGAGTACCAAAGGATCCTTCATGAATTTCTTTTATCAGCATGTCTGCTTCTGGTCTGTCTACGCATCGGAGCAAGACCATGTCAAAATTTCTCTTATAAAGAGTGTCACCGCTCAGGAAGAAGCTTCCAGCTAATCTTCTGAGGGTCTTTCTGTCTTTTCTAGATGCCCCAGGTGGGTATCCTTGTTTCTGAAGGAAGCATTTGATATCGTGATACCAAGGTTTGTCATCTATGACTGCTTCAATCGTGAAGATGTAAGCGGGCCATTCAAGGCGCATTATGTCAATCTTAGGTATGTCATTCAATTGACCTACACTAATCATGGAAGAGATAGTGGCTAATGCATCAGCCATGTGATTCTCCTCACGAGGGATGTGATGAAACTCAACTCTGTTGAAGAAAGGCAGCAACCTTCTTGCATAATCCTTGTAAGGAATCAATCCTGATTGGTATGTGTTCTAATCTCCTTTTATCTGATTGATAACCAGGGCTGAGTCGCCATATACGTCCAAGTTTTTGATACTTAAATCAATCGCTTATTCGAGACCCATAATACAAGCTTCGTATTCGGCCTCGTTGTTCGTACACTTGAACGTAAGTCGAGCGGTGAAAGGAATGTGGGTACCCTGAGGGGTAATAATGATTGTCCCAATTCCGTTTCCATAATGATTAATTGCTCCGTCAAAGATAAGTGCCCACTGGGAACCTGGTTCTGGCCCTTCACTGGGTAGCGGTTCATCGCAGTCTTTCATCTTTAGATACATGACATCTTCGTCTGGGAAGTCAAACCCGATTGATTCTTGATTGTCAATCGGTTGATGAGCTAAATGATCGGCTAAAATACTTCCCTTAACGGCCTTCTGAGCGTGGTACTCTATGTCGTACTCTGATAACAACATCTGCCAACGGGCAATTCTTTCCGTGAGAGCATGCTTTTCGAAAACGTATTTGATTGGATCCATTTCGGAGACCAACCAAGTAGTATGACGAATCATGTACTGGCGAAGACGTTTGGCTGCCCAAGACAAAGCACAACAAGTTTTCTCGAGCATCGTGTACTGAGTCTCGCAGTCGGTGAATTTCTTGCTTAGATAGTAAATGGCAGACTCTTTCCTTTTGGTTTCGTCTTGTTGGCCAAGTACACATCCCATTGAGTCCTCCAGAACTGTGAGGTAAATGATCAGTGGTCTTCCTTCCACTGGAGGTGATAGAATCGGCGGATTCAATAGATATTCCTTAATACTGTCGAAGGCAGTTTGGCAATCTTCTGACCAAACGCAATCCTGGTTCTTTTTCAGTAATTTGAAAATCGGCTCACACGTGGCGGTCATGAGGAATATGAATCTGGAGATGTAGTTCAAACATCCCAGGAATCCTCTGACTTGTTTTTCAGTTTTCGGAGAAGGAATTTCTTGAATGGCCTTGACCTTGTCAGGATCAACTTCAATTCCTTTCTGGCTGACGATGAACCCTAGTAGTTTCCCTGAACGGACACCGAAGGTGCACTTGTTGGGATTCAAGCGGAGCTTGAACTTTCTCAATCGCTCGAATAGTTTTGACAGGTGGGTCACATGCTCCTCTTCTGTTCTAAATTTAGCAATCATATCATCGACATATACCTCGATTTCTTTGTGTATCATGTCATGAAACAGAGTAGTCATGGCCCTTTGATAGGTTGCCCTGGCGTTCTTCAAGCCGAACGGCATTACCTTGTAACAAAAGGTACCCCATGGGGTAATGAACGAAATTTTCTCCATGTCTTTCGGCGCCATTTTGATTTGATTATAGCCCGAGAATCCATCCATGAAGGAGAAAACTTTGAACTTTGCTATACTGTCAACCAGCATGTCAATGTGTGGTAAAGGAAAGTCGTCCTTTGGACTTGCCTTGTTCAGATCCCTGTAATCAACACATATTCTGACTTTTCCGTCCTTTTTGGGAACGGGTACGATGTTGGCTAACCATTGAGGATATTCAGATGTAGCGAGGAAACCTGCGTCGATCTGTTTCTGTACCTCCTCCTTGATTTTGATGGCCATGTCCGGATGAGTCCGTCTCAACCTTTGCTTTACTGGCGGACATTCCGATCTTAACGATAAGTGATGTTCCACGATGCTGGTATCCAACCCTGGCATATCCTGATAGGACCAAGCGAATACATCGGGGAATTCTTTGAGAAGCTTTATCAAACCCTCTCTGGCAGTTGGACTGAGCAGTGCCCCAATCCTGATTTCTTTTCTCTCTTGCTCTGAACCCAAGTTTACCATTTCCAACGGTTCTTCATGAGGTTCAATGGACCTTTCCTCTTGTCTGAGTAGTCGGGAGATCTCTTCTGGAATTTCGTTGTCAACTTCTTCTTCAGCCTCGAATATCGGGAACTCAAAGTTGGGAGAAGGCATAGGATCGTATGTTTCAACGGGGTTTAAAACAAGCAATCTGCATGACGTGATGATTTGTGTTTAGAAGAGATAGAGAGAAATGCAAGTGTGTGCAGTGTTTTATTTTACTGCTTGTTTTTATTTATCGAGTTTTTTAGGATTACCATTTTCTGAAAAAGCAAAAAGAGAAAACAATAATTAATGCGGAAATTACAGAACGACGTTATTTTATTAATGAACAAGTCGAATCTTGAAACTACAGCCCTATAAAACAAAACTCTGTCGCTTTGGGCGAAGCGAAGAGGGATATTTACAGAAAGCGAGCCCTATCAAAACATCTGTTTCACCTGGGCAGGGTGAAAGGTTAAAAGACGGCAATTACTTTGACTGATGAACGACCTTCGGAACCTCGACGGCAACCCATTGGCGGCGAACTCCTCGGTGAATCACAAAGTCTGGCACCTTCCTTGATTTGTCTTCAGAAATGACGCTGATTTCTGGTGGAGCAGGATCATTGGAATCTATCTCCCAGGCAGAGTTGTCGTAGAAGGATTCCTCTGTTGTATTTTGCATAGCATTTGTGCTCTCAGCTGTATCTCCCCATCCAGTTGGCTGGATATCTTCGAGCCTGATACGAGAGCTTTCGGGAGCGGTGTATTTGACCATGAAGCCGTATTTTCCACTTGGTTGTCCCAAGGTGTCCCAAACTTCTTTGGAACTGGAGGAGTCATCCTTCTCAACGGCGTTGACCTCGGGAAAAGCATAGTTGATGAATTCAAGTCCTGCAAACGTTGCGAATTCATCGGCGTGCTGAGTAGTTTCTGAATGACCTGAGTGTTGATCCCATGACATGGTGGGGACACAGGTATTCTGTTCAATGACGGTCAGCTGATTTTCATTGTTCGGCTGACTCTCTTGCCCCAAGTTTCCTGGGTAAGGTTGCCACATTGGCAGACCATCCATTGGGCCATAGTAGTCGTGGTCAAAGTTGTATTTCATTGGAGTGTCTTCCTCTAATGAATTTGGCGGAGCACGACATCCTTCCGGATCATAATCTCCGTATATCATTTCGACATCTGACCTTGGTATAAACCTCGGACTCTGTGCGGGATAGAAAAATGGCGTAGGCACCTCTTCCTGAGACATAACCGTCCTTGTTAAGATAGGACTTCCATTCTTCATCTGTGCCAGAGGGATCTTCCTCATTGATAGCATGAACTGTCTGAGACACTGGGTGAAGAAAACCTCCATTGTGGAAGAAGTTTTGAAGGGGATGAAGACTTTCATCATTGGCAGCTGTCTGGGTACCGGTTGCAGAAAAACCAATACCCTTCTTTGTTTTATTGTTAGTGGGAATGACAAGCTATCCTCATCCTGTCGTATCGGTACTCTCGACCGCTTTGATAGCATCTTTGTATGAGGAAATCGAGGTTCCTCCTTTGAAATAATTGTCCTTGCTCACCGACAGTGCTTGGAACTGAGTTCCAATAACCTCCTCGGGTTCTATACCAGTAGATGATGACAAGTTGCTCATAAGCAAGGCTTGTTCCCCACAAACCGTGACAAGCTGATCGTTCTGAACGAATTTTAGCTTTTGGTGGAGGGTCGAAGTGACCGCTCCAACCTGATGTATCCAAGGTCTTCCTAATAAACAACTGTATGTTGCCCGGATGTCCATGACCTGGAAAGTGACCTGGAAAGTGTGAGGACCGATAGTTATGGGAAGATCAACTTCGCCGATAACTGTTTTTCTGGATCCGTCGAATGCTTTGACGACGACCTTGCTGACTCTCATCGGAGGGCCTTTGAATGATAATTGCATCAAAGTGGACTTCGGCATAACATTCAGGGCTGACCCTGTGTCTACCAGTACGCTGGCTAAAGCATTGTCCTGGCAGTTAACTGTGATGTTGAGCGCCATGTTATGACGGTGACCTTCTTCAGGTAATTCCTCATCACTAAATCCCAAGTTGTTGCAGGAAGTGATGTTAGAGACAATACTATTGAACTGTCTGATTGTTACATCCTGTTCCATAAAGGCTTGCTCCAAGACTTTCTGTAGAGCCTCCCTGTGGGCTTCTGAACTGAGTAACAGTGATAATACCGAGATCTTTGAAGGAGTCTGTAACAGCTGATCAACAATGTTATATTCACTCCTTTGGATGAGCTTCAGCATCTCATCATTATTTTTTGAAAGATTGGGATTACTGGATTGACCGACTGATGGATCGAGAGCTTCTGTCTGAAGTTCCTTTTCTTTGTTAACTTCCCCAACCCCTCGTTGAAGATTCTACCACTCCGTGTTACTCGACTGATGTCTGCAATGTTCACAACGGAGGGTAATGGAATTTCCTTTCCATTCTCGACTATTGTTGCACCGTATTTGTAAGGGATAACCTTAGTTAATTCATACGGTAGTGGTCCCGGTAGATAGATGACTATGGGAACCTTCTGATTTTTCTGACCATCATGAGTAATCTCGATCCGTTCCCGGTTGGAAGCTCTAGATTCGTCAAGTAGAGGGATGATGGCAAAAACATCCCTGGTATGGTGATGACCAAAGATTGTGACAACATCCTCGACTTGATTGGCAAGGTAGTTCGGCGTCCAGTTGATGGGTCCAGAACCCGGATATGGGCGAATCTCTCCACGATCCACCTGACCCTGAAGAGCTGCTCGCACAAGGTAGCACCCTTGGTTACTTTCCGAACAGACACTACAACGGTCATAATTGTGTGGTGGCACCTGGCCACGCCCACTTTGAATACAATGTAACCTCACTAGGTTACCTTCCACTGATTGGACATCCTGCTTTGACGCCGAGTAGGATTCCTGTTACTGATACTAATTTGCTGAGTATCTTCATCCATGTAGATTGGCATCCACCAATGATTTAACAAGTGCTGAAGTGCCTCCTGGACAAGGGTACAACCTCGATCGTTTTCGCAACCTGCTTTACAGCTTTGATAGTCGTGTGATATTAAGAATCCGAGCCGGACCTGCTCAGCATGTAACTCTACCAGGTTGGTATTCATCACGCGAATATCGAAGATCTAAACCATATTGATCTGATAAGGGTTCCTATCATGGTAGTCTTGGATCCATCCAAGATCCATCTGACGCTGGAGGGCCTCTTGTATGAAAGAGCATCCCTGTTTATTTACCGAGCAAATCAGATAGGAACTATAATCATGTCGCGGCAAATTATGATACTGGCTTTGCCTTGAGTGCATCGCCACCAAGTTGGTATTCATCGTACGGATGTCGTGGTTCTGAATGACATTAGAATTTGTGTAAACCATGTTAACTCCACGAACTCGATGCTCTTGGATCCATCCGAGATCCATTTGTTCCTGTAGGGCTGCTTGCACCACAGAACATCCCTGGTTGTCTTTAGAACAGATATCACACTGGTGATAATTATGAGGTGGCACATGGCCATATCCACTCTGTCTACAATGCATCTTGACCAGATTGGTCTTCAACAAGAGTACATCATGAATTTGATAGCCATCGTTAAATTCTTTCTCAATCAGGTTGACTGCAGCTTTCTCGTGTTGAGGCAGCGGGTTCGTGAGAACATTGGGATTCGTATCTTTGAAAGATAAGAGCCCGCTCCTAACAAGCTTTTGCATGTCGGACTTGAAATTGAGACAATTCTCTATGTTATGCCCTGAACCTCCTTGATGATAAGGGCATGTCTGATCTACCTTAAACCAAAAAGGTAGATTTTTCGGTACCGTAAGAGGAGACTTAGTCTAGATGTGCCCCTTAGCCAATAGTAACGGAAATAGTTATGCGTACAACATGGGTATAGGTTCAAACCCTGATGTTCGTGTTGTACGGTTGTTATTATATGGAGGACGAGCCTGCTGAAGAGGCTGTTGCGTCCTTTGCTGATCAGGTTGGCTCTGCGCAACCTGAGGTTGATACGTAGGAATAGACGCAAGGTTGATAGCAGGAGTTATAGCTGCTACTAGTTGATACTGACGCCTTTGCTTTCCGAGAGAGATATTCCCAATATCTTGCTCTTTTTTCTTAGGGAGAGCACTACCGTATTTTTTAGTACCGCTCGTCAATCCAGTGTCTTTTACCAAACGTCCTTCTCGGACGGCTTCCTCAAGACGTTCGCCCATGCCGACCATTTCGGTGAAGTCACTGGGCACACTGGCAACCATTCGGTCATAGTAAAATGAGCTTAAGGTCTTTAAGAAGATCTTTGTCATCTCTTTTTCCTCAAGAGGTGGACAAATTTGAGCGGCAATTTCACGGCACCTTTGAGCATACTCCTTAAAGGTTTCCTTTTCCTTTTGCGACATTGATCTGAGTTGATCTCTGTCGGGTGCCATGTCCAAATTATATTTGTATTGTTGGACGAAGGTAGTGCCAAGATCTCTGAAAGTGCTGATCGTAGCACAGTTTAAACCCATGTACCATTTGAGTGCGGCACCGGTTAAACTATCCTGGAAGTAGTGAATCAGTAGGTCCTGATTCTCCGTCTGAGCTGACATCCGCCGCGTGTACATCACCAGATGGCTCTGAGGGCAAGAGTTACCCTTGTATTTTTCAAAGTCGGGCACTTGGAATTTGTGCGGGACTTTCACATTGGGGACCAAGCAGAGGTCTGCGGCGTCCTTTCCAAATAGATCCTGACCGTGAATGGCTTGCAGTTCCTTCTGCATTTCCAGGAACTGTTCCTGGAATTCATCCATTCAGTCAAAGATAGTTTCCTTTTTACCAGCAGGTATCGGCGGAATCTGTCCTTCCGGGACAGTGTGCACCACAGGGGGTGGGACCGTGACTACGGTAGTGAATCTTGGCGTTTCCCGAAGTTTGTAACCTTCAGGAGTCTTCAGTATGCCCCTGGCATCTTCGTTTTCCCAGAGTTTGTAACCTTCAGGCCCAACGGCTTCTGTTGTGATTCCCTGATCCTCAGTGATCGGCGGAACATACCCTCCCGGGATATAGTTGACAGGCATGCCCCAGGGACGATCTTTCGGCATCTGATACCTAGGATCATTCTTCTCCACTATGGGCATTGAGGTGATCTCTGAGATCACAGTTCTTTGTAGTTGAGCTTCTGCCATAGCTTGCATGTCGTTACGAAGCTTTCTCATATCCTTTCTTAGAGCGTCGATCTCTTCTTTTAACTCGTTGTTTTCTTCCTCAAGATCATCCATCTTTTTCTGACGATTGGCCCGAGTATTGTACGAATGAGACAGTTTGACTCTAGAACCGAGACACAAACGTGAGATTCGTAGGTAAGAAGAATGCGTTACGTGAAAATGATGAATGTAATGATTATATTAATTGTTTTTCTTGGTTTAATCAAAATAAACTTCGACAATTAGATTGCAAATATCAAACAGTGGGGAAACCCCTTTTTATTGAATTCCAAAGGATTACAGAAATGGAAATACAGTAGATTACAAGATGCGGAAACAGAAACCTAAGCTAATGGGTCCCGAGTCCTCTCTGAGGAGAAACCGGGTGCTGATTCTGATATCTTCCTTTTCTTTGACCGGGGCTCTTGAGCCGTTGTCGAGTTGTGATTCCTTTGCCAAGTGAAAGGAGCGAGCAAATTCCTTTGGTCATCTTGATTCTCTACAGCATGCTGCACTAAAATTTCAATCAGAGCATCCTTCTCTTTCAGTAATTGCTGTATTTTGATGCACTCTACGTCGAGGGTGCGGTACTTGTTCTTCCAAGACCTTCTTTCCCGTTGAAATTTGTTGAGAGTAACCTGAAGCTTTTCAGTTTCCGTCATGAAGTACATGACAGATTCCCTCGGTGGAATAATTCCATAACGAGGATAAGGCATCTTTAGCTTGAGAGCTCTAGTTTGTACCCAATGGAGATAAGGCTCCACCGAGACACAATTTGGTTTTCCTAGAGACTCCGGTCCTTTCTTATGAACATGTTTCCAAGCGTGCAATATTTCCATCTTTAGTGCTCTGTCACTTTCTCCTTCCTTGAAGAAAAGACCTTCCAGATGAACACCCAGTGGGATGTGTCTCATCGGGTATCCAAATTGACGAAGAACCAATATCGGATGGTAGTTGATTCCTCCTTTAGTTCCTATAAGGGGTACGTTGAGGAAGTTTCCACAACGGTCAATGATTATGATTCCCTCATAAATCCTGTTACACCAATCTATATCAGAGTTGGTAAGAGACATGATCTTCTGCGACCAACGTAAGACACTCTTGCAATCCCAAAAAGCAGCAGACTTGGGCAAGTGGGAAATAAACCATTTATAAAGCAGAGGTACACAACATGTGATCTCCCCTCCGCTGTACAAATTCCCCAAATGTATAGAATGATACGCATCTGCGAGCAAAGTCAGCACAGGGTTTCCAATGAGAAAAACCTTAATGGAGTTAATATCGACGAAGTTATTGATGTTGGGAAACAAAAATAACCCGTAGGTGAGCAAGACAAAGATGCTTTCAAAAGCAGTCACGTTCCCTATACTGGCAAAATACAGGGCTTTCTTCGTCAAGAACTGGGCTGGCAAACCTTGGATGCCACCCTTAGTAGTCATGTGAGTCCTGACCTCAGACTCGTCCAAATGAATTGCTCTTGCAATTATCTGATTCTTTGGAATTTCTTCCAGTCTAGAAAATGGAGCTCGATCCATAATGTGTAGATCGATCAGATGAGAATACTCCTCCAGCGTTGGTGCTAGCTGGTAATCCGGGAATGTGAAACAGTGATATACTGGATCATAAAACTGAATGAGCGCAGCCATGATTCCCTCAATCACATGGACTCTTAACAGTGGTAGCAAACCTCCGTGTTTGGCTCTGAAAGCCTCTGGGTTAGTGATCATCCTCGCTAACCTTCTCAAATCCTCTAGTTTTGGAACCTTGAAGGTGTACGTATGAGTTCTCCTTCTACCGAAATCCATTAGCGTAATCCTCTTCTCTGATATTTGCAATCACAGTCTTAGTTTAATTTGAAAAATAGAGAGACTAGAAGAGAAGTTTTTTGAATGTTTTAATGTTTTATTAAATGAATGCATGAATGCAACACACAAAAACATAGAAAAAACATGGGGTCAAAGGGTCGTTGTTATGAAGTCAAGGCTCTACCCATCCCCAAAGGTTTATACTAGGGTGATTTTTGTACCTGTACTCATTATCATCAGCTCCTCCCAGGAAAGCAAAACAACAAGCAGATCGCCAGCGAGTTGTAGTGCAATCTTAGAGTAAGTGTCATTCACCAAGAATAGATCACCAGCCTCAAATGAGGGTAGTATCGCGTAACAACTATTTCCGATAGTTTCCGCACTACGAAAGGGTTTGGCTCCTCAGCTTCTCAGGCATCATAACCGACCCATTGTCTAGGTGAGAGAATGGTTACATTAGTCATCCTCCACTGAGGTTGATGGTCGACCCCGTCGCCATCACTTATCTTAAGTGTATACTCAATCTTTCCACATACGGCATCACCCGCATTCCCATTAGCAGAAAAATAAACACGTATAGCAATTAGGAAAAGCAGTATATATATGTGTCCTAAACATCCTAGACCTTTAAAGCTATGAATCTTAAGTTCCTGACAGAAAATGGGTTCCCCGGCGGAAGCCCCAATCTGTGGTATTCACACAAGTGAAGAGAAAAAAGGTTTGTCCAAGGTTTTCACCTTAAACGTTTAAGAAAGAATTTTATGCCCCACGGTGGGCGCCATTTTTCTGTAGCGAGCGATTTTGGACGCGGTTCTTAAGCGCTAGTCGCTCTCTGCGGTTTGAGCTTAAACTACAGGTCGATTCATTTTTTATCCTATTGTGAGCTGAATAAGGAAGGGAAATAGATGTCTCCAATTAACCCAGCTTGCATACTGAGTTTAAACAGCGGTCTGTTAGGTTACGAATGCTATCAATGTGGGGGGGCCTTTGTACTGGTTATTTGTATTTTCGCCAATACGGTTTTCTTTCTTTTTACCTTGACAGAAGGTTTCTGGCGGGGAACAAGGATTAGGATGTTAGGACTGATGCTTTTGAATTACTGCTTTTGATTGATGGAGATATGGGATTTTGGTTTTTTGTTGATTGTGCTCGCTAAGATCTTTTCTTTCGATCTTATGCCTTCGTATTCCCGTTTACTGAAACAGGGAAATCAGAGCATTCGTAGTTCCTCCTATTCTATGGGAGGAAATGGCTGTTTTTGGTGTCTTGTTCAAAGCCCAAGACGTGAAGCGAAAGGTGGTTTGTATCTTGTTCAAAGCCCAAGATGTGAAGCTGAAAAGTCTATTTGTATCTTATTCAAAGCCCAAGACGTGAAGCTGAAAGGCCTCGACTTTAGAGAGAATTTGTCATCTCTAAAGAAGGGTTTGTCTGTCACAACTATTGGGTGACTGGTTATAAAGGAGAATTACTTTAACCGGGATATGCGGATCCTAGCAATGCCATAATTTCCTTTAAAGGGGATTTTAACCTGAAGGAGAAGACTTTAACTCAGTGTAGAGCAATGCTATCTTTCCTTAGGAATTTCTCATGCTAAAAGAGGGACAGTGGCATGGATGTAAATAATCCTGAGGCTTGCTGCTTACAGCAATTAGATGAAGGGGAAGGAGTTATTGATGTTTGTGTACTGTGAACGAGGCACAAATTTGATGCTAAAAGGTTGATTAGATCAACCAGTGGTTTTCTTATACAAAGCCTAAGAGAAGGCTATTGGCCCAACAAGAGGGAGTTTTTATGTGTCTCGTACGAAGCCCGAGAGAGAGGCTAAAAGGGTTGACTCAACAGGAGAATCTTTTATACTTAACAAGAGAGAGTTTTTGTATCTCGTACGAAGCCCGAGATGGAGGCTAAAAGTTTGACTCAACAAGAGAGTGTTTTCGTATCTCGTACGAAGCCCGAGATGGAGGCTAAAAGGTGATTGACTCAACAAGAGAGTCCTTTATACTTAACAAGAGAGTGTTTTTGTACCTCGTACGAAGCCCGAGATGGAGGCAAAAATTTGTTTGGCTCAATAAGAACCTTTTTGCATCTCGTATAAAGCCCGAGATGGAGGCGAAATGGGTGATTGACTCAACGAGGGAGTCTCTTTTGTGTCTCGTATAAAGCCCGAGAGAGAGGCTATACGTTGTTTGACTCCTCTAGGGAGAATCATTGTACAAAGCCCAAAAGGAGGCTATGGTTACTGTTTCAGTTAAGTGACAGGTCGAGTATACTGATTTTGAAAGAGAAAATCAGTTCTTATATGAGCAACACTGTACTCATGGATTTGATTCAAGGATCCAGGTTATTCCTGTTCTTTAAGGAAGTGGGAAATCTGAAGGGTACTGAGACTGTCCGAGTCTACGGGTTTCCTTCCTATTTAACGAAGGGGTCACTTGAGAATGTCTTTGAGACTCAGGAGATTAGACCGTCCAAGTCTAGAGTTTCATCTTTTGTACTATGCTTTGAGAAACAGTAGTAGACTCTATGAAAGGACTATTCTATGAAGATGACTAGGTTCTGTTCCTATACCTCTAGGAGGTCGTCGAGACAATTTGTACGAAGCCCAAGAAGAGGCTGAAAACTTTTAAGAAGCCGACGGGTCCTTGTACTAAGCCCAAGAGGAGGCTATCATTCCCGGAGGAAGAGATCATTATACGAAGCCTAAGAGGAGGCTGTGATTACTTCTAAGAAGCCGTAGGGTCCTTGTACTAAGCCCAAGAGGAGGCGGGGTTGCTTTTAGGAAGCCAGTGGGTCCTTGTACGATGCCCAAGAGGAGGCCGATTGCTTTTAAGAAGCCGATGGGTCCCCAAACCCCGAGAAATTCAAGGCAAGCTATTCACAAGGAAGCCGATGGGTCCTTGTACTAAGCCCAAGAGGAGGCTATCATTCCCGGAGGAAGAGATCATTATACGAAGCCTAAGAGGAGGCTGTGATTACTTCTAAGAAGCCGTAGGGTCCTTGTACTAAGCCCAAGAGGAGGCGGGGTTGCTTTTAGGAAGCCAGTGGGTCCTTGTACGATGCCCAAGAGGAGGCCGATTGCTTTTAAGAAGCCGATGGGTCCCCAAACCCCGAGAAATTCAAGGCAAGCTATTCACAAGGAATAGATCAAGTCAGGAAAGTTCGAGAATTTGGAAGAAACTCAAGAGATGCCATTCACGGAGAAAAGATCATCTCTGGGGAGTAGAGTTTCTTGACAAGTGCTTTTAAGAAGCCTGTGGGTCCCCAAACCCCGCGAAATTCAAGGCAATGCTATTCACCGAGAATAGATCAAAGTCAGGAAAGTTCGAGAATTTGGAAGAAACTCAAGAGATGCAATTCACGGAGAAGAGATCATCTCTGGGGAATAGAGTTTCTTTGACAACTTCTATGAGTGACAGTCTATGAAAGGGTTCACAGGGAATGCTGCATTTCATATCTCCATATTGTTTAACCCCGAGAGGAGGGAAGACTGTGTCTGGTAATCCTATGGGGATCTAGTTTTGAATATTTCTAAGAGTGATCGAAACGACTTTACCTAGTGCTAGATGTAGTTGCCGGGGAAACTCTAAATATCTATACTATTATTACACAGTTGATATGAGTTTATGAAAGAAGACTTACAGCGAAACAGCCCCACAATACAGTTATATATATATATATGAGTTTGTGAAAGGAGACTTACAGTGAAACAGCCCCACAATACAGTTATATACATATGAAAGCGGGTAAACACTTAGTCGGTTGTAAAGCTTCCATGCTGTTTGGTTAGTTGTTCAACAAAGAAAGATTGAAAACAACAGTATATTCAAAATCAAAGGAGAAAGTGCTTTGAAAAAGAAAGATTTGGGGCTTACAGCTCAAGGAGAGGCCCAGGGTTTTATCAGTGAGCGCACTGTTGAATTTGTACAGAGGGACTTATACAAGTGACTGAGGCCCAAGAAAGGTTTTATGTACAAAGGGATGGGTCTTACACTCTATTAGAGGCCCAAGTGAGTTTTAAGAAAAGAAATGGGTCTTACTACTCGAGGGTAGGCCCAATGGTTAATTTTGAAAAGGGCGACGATCGCGCCGAGTTTTTGGAAACACCGTGGGACTTATACAAGTGATTGAGGCCCAAAATTTTGGTATTTAGAAAGGGATTGGGTCTTACACTCTATTAAAGGCCCAAAGAGTTTGGAACATTTGAGTATGATTAAAAATCAAAGAAACCCCAATTTTCACTTTTTAAAAGTAAATTTTCAAAGAAAATTAATAAAAAATGACAAAAAAAACAAATAAGTTTAAATAAACCACTTGTGATTTTTGGTTAAGGTTTGAAAAATGAGGTTTTAATCACAATATGATTTAAAACTTATTTAGTTTTGATTTTCAAGATGAATGTTCACTTTTAAAATGTTTAAAAACAATTAAAAATGAATTTATTCACAAAAATACCAACTATATTAAATAAATAATATAAATTTTATTTTTTTGTAGAATAAAATATTTTACTATTTTTGTGATTTTTCAAAAAAAGAACCAATAAAAAATAATCAAAATTGAGGGAGTTATTAATTTTCCAAATCATTAAAAAATAATATGAAAAATGAGAAAATATAAAAAAAGAGGGGTTGGGTCTTACACTCTATTAGAGGCCCAAAGTGTATTTTTGTATGAAAGATGGAGCTTACAACTCAGGGAGAGGCCCAAAATATTTTCAGTTTGAAAATGGCGATCGCGCCGATGTTTTCTTTTAACGCAGAGTGACTTATACAATAAGTGAGGCCCAAAAATGTTTTGGTTAAAAGGAGATTGGGTCTTACACTCTAATAGAGGCCCAAAGTGTTTGAAAAAGATTTGTTAGGGTGAAAATCAAAGAAAATCCCAATTTCATTTTTTAAGGCATTTTTCCAAGAAAAATTAAGTAAAAAATGATAAAAATATCAAATAAAATCATTAAATAATGATTAAAGTTTATGAAAAAAATATTTTATCCACATAAATATTTAAAATCATTTTGGTTTTAAAAATCAAGAAAAAAGAAATCATTTTAAAAGCATTTAAAACAATTAAAAACACTATTTTTTAATATATTAAAAATAATACTTTTTTTTTTGTGATTTTTTGTGGATTAAAATATTATGGGGTATGAATTGAAAAATGTTGATTTTTTGCTATGTAAAAAAAATTGGTTGAGTTTTGAAAATAAAAATAAGAAAAAGAGGAAAGATGTCACAATATCATCTCCGACATTTCTTATGGGGGTAAAAACGAGTACCGAAACTTTAATTTTCAACACGTTTTTTTATCAAATTTCAAACAATCATAACTCTCTCAATTTTTATCGGAATCAAAATCCGGAAATACCTATCTTGACCGATTTTTCGCAAGGAATCCGATGGTACTGCGCGTACACACTTAAACTCGACGTACAAAACACGCAAATCGAAAAACCAGAACTGCGCGTAATTGAAAACATCGTTTCGCGCCAAACTTCCGACATGCGTAACTCTCTCGAGTTTTAACGGAATTAAGATCCGGAAGAGCCTATCCTGACCGATTTTTCGCGAGGAAATCAACGGTATCACACATGCATGCTGAAACTCAACGTACAAAACGCAGCAATTAAAAAACCAGAACTGCGCGTTAGTTGAAAACATCGTTTCGCGCCAAACTTTCGACGCGCGTAACTCTCTCAATTTTTAACCGAATTAAGATCCGAAAGAGTCTATCTTGACCAATTTTTCGCAAGGAATCCAATGGTATCGCACATGCATGCTGAAACTCAACGTACAAAACGCAGCAATTAAAAAACCAGAACTGCGCGTTAGTTTTCGACGTCATTTCGCGTCAAATTTCCAACACGCATAACTCTCTCGATTTTTAACCGAATCAAGATCCGAAAGAGTCTATCTTAACCGATTTTTCGCAAGGAATCCAATGGTATCACTCACGCACACGGAAAATCAACACACAAAATGCAGAAATTAAAAAACCAAAACTGCACGTTGTTTTCGACGTCGTTTCGCGTCAAATTTCCAACGCGCGTAACTCTCTCGATTTACATCGAAATTGAAATCCGTAAAAACCTATCTTGACCGATTTTTCGCGAGGAATCCAATGGTATTATTCACGCACCCAGAAACTCACTATACAGAACACACAAAGCAAAACAACCAGAACCGCTATCGTTAATTCGACGTCGTTTCGCGTCAAATTTCCAACGCGCGTAACTCTCTCAATTTTCATCGGAATTGAAATCCGTAAAAACCTATCTTGACCGATTTTTCGCAAGGAATCCAATGGTGTTACTCATGCACACTAAAACTTAATGTATAGAACACACGAATCAAAACAACCAGAACTGGACATGATTATAAAACAACCAAAATTCCACATATAAACATGTTAAAATGCAAACAGTGGGAGGATCACAACATACACATTAAGGACTACATTTTTGCCTCAAAATTGTTCAATATGATGCATGTACGTGGACAACAAAGGAAAACATGATTCAAAGAATTCAAGTTGTGAATTTTACCTCTTTTTTGGAGATTTTGGGCAACCTACCAAGTGCTTTGTTTCAGAAATGATTTGATGCTTTGGACAACCTCAAATGACCTCTTAGAAGCTTTTAGGATGGTTGGAATCAGTTGGAAATCTCTGGAGCAAGTTTGAGCACTTTCTCGGAAAATGGTCAAAAGTGGCCAAAATGTCAACTCTCTTAAATGGTGTTTCAGATGTGTGGCACCATTTGAGACAGTTCAAGGATGATATTTAGAGTGTGTTTGAGGTTTTATCTGGTTTGGAAAGTGACTGAATCAAGACATGGCTTGAAAAATGCAAAAAAGTGCCATTTTGAGGTTTTGAGAGGTGACTTTGTGATGTTGGTGTTATAGGTCACTTGTGAGAGTTTGGATCACCTACATATGATGTTTATGAGGTGTTAGGATCATGAGCTGTGATGGAAATGCTCTCTAACTCAAAAACTCAAAATTTCCTTACTAAAGAAGGCATTTTGGAGTGAAAGAGAGAATTTGAGGAAAGCATCTGTTTGATGGCTTTGGTGTACTTAAACTGAGCACAAATGAGCTCTATTTATAGTAGAGCAAGTTTGTTTTGCAAGCAATAGTGAATGGTGGCTGCATCAGAGGTTTGGCCAATGTTGGCCAATGAAAATCCAAGTCTCCTCTAGCCATTGACTAGAGGTTAGAGCACAGGCTGCTGGTTCCCTAGTTGTTGGAGGAATCTTTACTGAATTCAGTTGGAGGAAGCTCAGTACATGCCACCTCTAAGCATCCATTAAATGCTCCAAACCAAAATTGGAGTTTTGTCCCTCTTTTAGGGATTTCTAGGTTTTGGCATGCTTTTTTTTGTTCCTTGGACTTGGGAGGTTCATGGATCAGATCATACCACTTGGATTTGATCCTTAGATGTGTCCAAAATGATAACAAGGCTTGAAAATTCGTGTGGCACAAAAAATGTGCAAATCTGCCTTGAAAAATTCAGCTGCAGCAAGCCTTTTTGTAAGATCCATAACTCCCTGCTCGAGTATGCTACATGGACGTTCTAGGACTTTCCGGAAAGCTTAGATGACGTACTTCAACTTTGATGTTTGGCCCTAGACCTGGTTCAACTTGGAACATGGAGAAAAACAGCCTTGAAGTTGGGACATTGTGCTGAAATTACAAGGCAGATTTTTGGCTAAGTGCTGAAAAATGTCAATTTTAGGTTTTTAGCCATTTTGATCCAAGCATAACTCAAAATCCATGATGAATTGGGATGAAGTGTAGTTGACACTTTTGTAGAGGGCCATGAAGGCTACAAATCAAGCTTTGGATGGGGAAAAATGGCTTTGTGGTTTAGTTGTTATGATCCTCCAAAGTTGGTACCCTTGCCACTTTATTCCATAACTTAGAAAAATTTCTAAGTTTTTATGGTTACCCCTTTTACAAGTTATCTCACTTTCTTTGATTTTTCTTAATGAATGATGATTCCAATCACACATTAACATCATTTTAGGGTTAAAAACCCATTTTTATGAAAAATCTCAAAAAGTCAAAGTTTGACTTTTGTGCACAGTTGACTTTTTATCAGATGAATTCCAAACTGTGCGATCCTTTAGGAAATCATGTCCTTGACCTAAATCAAAATTGATGGACATGTTCCATGGGTGTTATAGGGTGTATTTAATCGTGTCCCACGGTTTGGGAGCATGTCCTGGTCAAAAGTTAAAGCTACAGTTGACTTTTCTCGCGAAACCCTAACTGTGGTTCAGATGAAATTGAAACTTGTTGCTCAAGCTTCTTGGGTCAATCCATTGTTGCAAATGGATCAAAGTGGTATGTTGGAGACCCTCAAATCATGTCTTGAGGTCTTGGCTCATGATTTGTCCCAAAAGTCAACTTAGGGGTGAATTAGGTCAAGAAACCCTAATTCCTGATTTTTGATGTATGCATCCCCCGAGGCTAAATTGACTTGATGATGGGGTTTATGATGTTCCATGGAGCATTTTAGGTTATGCTTTGAAGCATTGGCTCATGCCCAGAGGAAAATTTCCATCTGGAGGCCCTAGTCGACCAAACCCTAATTTGGTGACACTGGCGATCCTGAGGCTTGATCCACCTAGAAGGGAGCAGCCTTGTGCTTAATCCTTGAAGTGGGAGTCCTCTTGATCCATTATGGATATTTGAGAGGCTAGACAAGTTGAAGATCATGTCATTCCTTGATTGATCCTTTGTCTAAGAGCTCTGTGAGGGCTTGAAACCCTAAATCCTGTTTGTAGTGAATGCTCACCCACCTTTGGGGAGACTAATGAGGTACAAAGGTACATCCATATTGTGCTGATGATTTGCACAATGATGGGAAATCTTAGTGGTCAAAATTTGGGGTATGACACATGTGTCTAGTAATCATAACCAGTTTATCTTACAGTGTAGTTTCATGAGACTCGAGCTCCTCCTCTGAAACGTATGCACAATTACTTGGTAGGTTTGATTCCCTACGTGTAGTACGATTGGAGCCTATGCATTGGGTAGAGACTTGTGATGGTTAACAGGCTGGTGATCCCGAATCCAATTCGTATGCCAAGTAACTACAAGGATCCATGACTCGGGTCGTCTTCTAGACGCAGAAGCGGACGGGAAAAGGGGATACCTTGGTACGGTTATCGATTAGCGAGATTCTTGAGTTAACAGGCTCAGGAATTATCTTTGTACTAATGTGAGTTAACAGACTCACGAGTGTGGATCCATATAGGGTGTGTGAGTGCTCAAAGGCATTTCCCTTCCCTTTTGACTTGAGTTAGGTTTGTTAGAACCTTGTAGAGCTGAGAGGACTATAAGATAGCGAACTCACTGAGATTTGATGTATCTCACCCCACGTTGTTTACATCACAGGTACTACAGGTTCGGCGAAGGGTAAGGACAAAGTGGTTTGACTTTTCCTTACGGATCGTAGCTTTTGAGATGGCATGACTTCCGCTATGGCGTTTTATTTTGGGATCATTGTATTGATCTAGTTCTTAGTGTATTTTGGGACATCTTGTATATGTTATGCCGTAGACTTTAGAACTTTGTATTTAGGGCATTTAATGTATATAATGTGTTAACTAGGAACTTATGGTATTTCAGTACCAAATACTTGGATTCATGTATATATATATATGCTTTGATGTATGTTTATATATATGGGTGTTATAGTGTTCAAGCGAGGAGCATTTTAAATGGTGTAACATCCTTCTTAGAACAACACTTCCCCTCAAGTGTGAGTCTACCATAATGTTCCCAATCAAATGGAAGTTATGGTATGTTTATATATATGCTTTGATGTATATAATGTGTTAACTAGGAACTTATGGTATTTCAGTACCAAATACTTGGATTCATGTATATATATATGCTTTGATGTATGTTTATATATATGGGTGTTATAGTGTTCAAGCGAGGAGCATTTTAAATGGTGTAACATCCTTCTTAGAACAACACTTCCCCTCAAGTGTGAGTCTACCATAATGTTCCCAATCAAATGGAAGTTCTTTCTTCGACATACACTTGTACCGCCGTTGGACACTCAACCCACCACTTGTGGGGATACTTTCGATACAAGTAAGCTGGTTCCTTTCTAGAACCAAAGGCTCCTGATACCATTTGTTAGCGCAAATATCCCGGGGGGGGGGGGGGGGGTTCAAGCGAGGAGCATTATGAATTGTGGGACATCCTTCTTAGAGCGACACCTTTGTGAGAGACATACCACTTATTCACCCAAAACCTTAAGGTGATAGGTGAGTGAATTCTTTCACTTATAAATGCTCAAGTCACCACATTCTTATCCAATGTGAGACTATTATCCACACTATTCACACTTGTAATTCTTTTTTAACACTCTTTAATGATTATTTGATCATTCATTTAAATACATCTATCAAAATAATTTTAAGATCTGGGAGTTTTTGAAAAAGCTTTTTTAAAGATTAAGTGTGCAAACAACCCAACAAGTTCTAATCACTAATCAATAGTATTAAAATTAAAATGCTAAATTTGTGTTTGGTAATTTTCTATAATGTAAAATTACATCATGGTAGTAATACAAATTTTGAATTCAAATCATTCTTGCAATTGAACATTTATCAATACATTATTAAAAAAATAATCAATTTTGAATAAAATGGAATATCACAGCTTTTCAATAAAGATGAGATTTCTATTATTTTTTGTACAAGGGTATTGAATTTTCAAGAAAATAAAGAGCATTTCTTAAGACACCACCCAAGTTTCTTAGGCACCACGTGAAATTATTTCTTTGCCCCCTGATTCTGGATGTGCACATCCGGACGCACCAAATTTTTAGAAACGCTGAAGTGTTTCGGATATGCATATTCGGAAACAATTCTGATGTGCACTTCCAAAAGGATTTATTATTAATTCGCGCCAGACCTTCTTCCTCCCCCTCATTCTTCACTTTTTCATTTCCAAACTCCCTCAAACTCTCTCAAACTCTCAAATTTTCAATCACCTCAAATCTCAATTTTTTCCTCTCGAGTTCGGCACAAAGCAACATATACAACGATCAAGAGACTCCAAATCCTCCATATCTCATTTTAATCGGTAAGTTTTCAAATTTTAGAGTTTCGGAGTAATTTTCGAGAAATCGATTTAGAGTAGATATTTAGGTGTAGAAATTGTTAGGTTGTATGAATAACATAGGTTAGAGACAATGTAGGTCATTTTTACTGCTTCAAACGGACGATCAGGGCATTAAAATTCCCTTTTCCATGTTACAGTGGCCATGGCTACCATTTTTAAACTTCAAAAAATGTACCGGATGTGCAGATCTGATGGTTGCCGATGGGCAGCCAAGACTGTGGCAGACAGTTGTATGCTATACGTGGTAACAATCTAATATTCTAATTGATATTTTCATTTCTTTTCTTTCTATATTCATTATAATGTTTGACACCCATGTTATGTTTTCCATTTCAGGCGTGGATTTTACAGCACTTTCCCAACATTACTGGTTGGGGGAGTGTCGCCGAGTACACTGAGGATATGCCACGTGCTGCTGCATTTGTCCTGCTCAGAGGGAACCAGGTGCAGGACCCCTTCAGAGTGTATCTTGATCGGATGGCTGCTGAGGACATTTTGTATAGCCCCTATGCCGCTCACCGTGTGACGCGCCCGTTCGATGAGGTTTGTTTGTTCTCAGGATGGTTGGTATGCAGTTCTACCGTTACTGCCCGATACCTGCCGGAGCGCGTCTTGCGTTAGTTCGGTTACACGCAGACGATCCCTAGGATGCCTCATGAGTCTGCTACTCTAGGCTTGACCCGCAGGCAGATAGATGAGCTATATGCTGACTACCAGTCCCACTTGGT
This sequence comes from Lathyrus tuberosus, assembly GCA_022829125.1. Taxonomy (NCBI): domain Eukaryota; kingdom Viridiplantae; phylum Streptophyta; class Magnoliopsida; order Fabales; family Fabaceae; genus Lathyrus; species Lathyrus tuberosus. The sequence goes on from JALAZF010000045.1 coordinate 17,720,482, forward strand.
ACCGAAAGAGGCTCGGGCGACCAGAGCGGAGAGAGACTGGAGCGTTGCTGCCGGGTACATCGTGTGGTTCTACACCGTCTCACACCCATGCATGGTGCCCACTGCTGAGGGACCGCCACCCAGACCTGTTCATCAGAAGATATTAGAGGAGCGACAGTCTCAGCTGGACCATACTCAGGATGTCCTACCACGCTGTTGTCAGATAGAGCAGATAGCGCAGCAGGCCATTGAGGCCGGTCACCTCCCTGAGGGCTCTGGTGCCAGACTTTCCGTGGACAGGATTATTACGATTGCTCGGGGGGCACTTCAGTACCGCAGACATTGCTCCAGGATGGCGGGTAGGGGCAGAGGGGCAGGGGAGCCAGGAGAGATCCTTCGCCATACGCAGTAGTTTTTTGTTTGATATATTCTATTTATATTGGATGTATGCACTGTATTTTGACAGAGGTTTATTTTATATATATATATATATATATATATATATATATATATATATATCATTTTATTTTATATATTGATGTTGTCAAATGTATATTAAGTTGCGACGATATATTAACATAAACGACAAAGCAACAAAATCGATTTTTTTTAAAAAAATTAAGTTCTGCTATTTTCCGGATCTGCAGGTCAGGAAAGTTTTCGGATTTGCACTTCTGGAACGCATCGACGTTTTTTAAAAAATTGGTGTGTCCAGATGTGCACATCCAGAATCAGGGGGCAAAACCGGAAATTCAGGTGGTGCCTAAGAAACAAGGGTGGTGTGATAAGAAATGCTCAAAATAAAAAGCATGCCGTTATTTTCTATAACACGACGACAATAAAACTAAATATGTATCAGTAAAGAAAAACAAAGGCTAGATTAAAAGGTATATAATTATAATTATTTTCTATATGATCCAAGACATTATTTAAAAATTATATTTAGTTTAAAAGGCATGCTACAAGTTATTTTTAGTATCAACTTATAATTATAAATTTGGAAAGGTATGTAATTACACTAAAGCAAATGAGTTTGTTAATATTTTCTCCGCGATCACGTGAAACATCATACCATTTTTACTTCACATCTTTAAATTTATTAGTATCTAAAATGTTAATCGTAAGGAGTCAATCTTCTATCTTCCATATCAAATCAAACAAAACATACACTACAATATTATAAAATAAATCATATAAACAACTGTATTTTGGGGTAGGGGTTGAGGAGGTTTCTTGGATGCAGCAACACAGTTTTTAGCTTGTAAGCATGGTTGCATTCCGTTCAGATTTCTGGACCTGCAGGTGGGAGGGAATCATAGAAGGTATAGTTTTTGGAGACCGGTGGTGGAGTGCTTTAAGTCTAGACTTTCTTCATGGCAAGGCAAACTGTTATTTATGGGAGGCCGTGTGACGCTTATTAATTCTGTACTCACAAATCTTCCTATTCATCACTTATCTTTCTTTAAAGCGCTGGTGAAAGTTTTAAAGAAATTGACATCTATTCAAAGACACTTTCTTTGGGCAGGTTCATTGGATAGATCGTCTATGAATTGGGTTAGTTGGAACAGTATTTGCAAATCCAAGGAATTAGGTGGCTTAGGAATCAAAGATATTGCTTTGTTTAATGGTGTTCTACTTACTAAATGGATTTGGAGAATCATACATGAAGAAGGAGCAATTTAGAAACCGATTCTTACACATAAGTATGGTTGCTGCGATAAAACTTTTTTGTTGTTGCAGGTGGATAATAGAGTCAATTGACAATCGTTGTGGTGGAGATATTTGGTGAAAATGGGGCATTCAACCAAGGTTGATTCTTTCTTGAACTAAATCAATTACAAACTGGGTGATGGTACACGAGTTTCCTTTTGGAATGCAAAGTGGATTAATTATGTTCCACTTCATAACAGATTTCCAGACTTATTTGAGCTTTCACATTTTCAATTGGTGTAGTGGCAGATTTTGGTCATTGGAGTTTGGATGACTGGGTTTGAGATCTCAGTTACAATAGTCAGAATTGGGGGGAGGAGCTGTTGCAACATCTTTTTGATTTGCAGGTGATGCTGTTAGAATTAAAGCCTTTGGTAGGAATGTTAGATTTTTATTCTTGGCCAGGCTCTTGCAATAATTCTTTCTCTGTCAACTCTTGTTATGTGCATATTCAACAGGTTAATGGAGTTGATGGGTTGGATATTAATTCCAAGGACTCTTTAGATATTCTGTGGCATTTGTCGATTCTGATGAAGGTTAAGCTTTTCGCTTGGCAGTTGGTTTTGGAGAGACTGCCGACTCGAATCAATCTTGCAGCCAGGGAGGAAATTTCTAATTTCCATGACATGGTTTGTGTCTTATGCTTCAATGATGTGGAAACATTAGATCATTTGTTGCTTAATTGTCCAAAGAGCGGTCTCGTGTGGAGTTGTATTTCAGACTGGGTTGGAATGGAGAGATTACAAAATCTTAATTATAAGGAGCATCCTTTGGAATAGTTTGTTCAGTTGATTGGAAGAACATCGAAAAATACGGCGAACTTATTTGGTTTTGTACGTGTTGGAACATTTGGTGGGCTAGAAACCAAATCATTTTTAATGATGGTGTTGTACCCCAAATTTTACCCTCTTAGATGTCATAACATCTTGCATTTGCATTTAGATTCAATCATCTGTGCATTATTATCTAATCACCATATCTTGCTAGTTTGTTCTTTTATGTGAAAAACAGGGTTTGTACAAAGTCTCCTAAGACAAGCTCTCGCATTGTTCAAGGTCTCCTAAGACACTCTTTGGTTCCAAACAATCATCACAGGTGTTCACTAACTGGGTGAGAATGATACCTTGAGCCATAAGTTCATCTGACCCCGTTAGGGTTTTGACTGAGGTTTTTGGTTTGTAAGATTTTAATCCCCAAAGTGAAGCATTCAAGTTTTTCTCCATCGTGGCATGTCTAATTGTTGAGTTAGGACATGAGAAATCAAGTTTTGAGAGGTTTCTTGCAAAGAGGGCAATGCCTGGTCCTTGAAACTTTCTAAGTGTGGAAAATTCACTTCTTGTACAAAACTGGGAAGGCCATAACTTTCAAACCACACATCCAAATTGAGTGACTCAAAGCTCAAATGGAAGCTCTTTCCATGATCTTCAAAGTGTATTAGAGGGCCCTCTTTCAAAAAAGGCATGGTTTTTAAGTTATGAGACTTGGAAGATAAGTTACCTTTGGGACTTAATGAAATTTTCAGCATTTTGCTCCAATTTTGAACACTACTTCATGGTTGTTTTTCACCTAGTTCCAAACTCCAAACCAAAAATCTTTGAACATGAAAGTTGTTCCTTGTTCTTCAAGCTTTCCAAGAATGTGTAGAACTCCTCATTTGGTTGATCCAATCTCAAGTTATGGTGCTTTGAAGTTGAGGTTTTCAAATTGAAAAAAACTCAAATAACTTAGAAATTTTTCTAAGTCTCTTTGTCCACTCATGCACACGACTTTAATGCAAATTTCTTCAACGATGTGAACCTTATCTCAAACAACTTTCCACATGAAAAATGTACTATTAATTGTTTTCTTTTCAAAGAGTCAAAGAAGTCACAAAATGGAGCATTGGTCTTTGAGAAATCATGCATTGAAGTAGCCATGTCGTGAATGGTGATGCACTTTGAAAATCAGAAGTTCATTCTCGATGTACACTAAGCTTTGTCACTTTCTTCTCATGCCTCTTATGCTTCAACCATGAGCTAATCTTTCTAATACAACTGTCCCAAAGGAAATGAGAGATATGATTTGAACCATTGGATAAAGTTTGGACCCGTGCCAAAAGAAAGAACATGTTTCAGCCTCATAGTACAAGTCATGTCCCATTTGAAGTGAGGTCTGACCATATGCCTAGTACATTTGGCTACTTTCCAACTTTCCAAACACTTTTTCACCCAAAAAACCATGTGAGGAAGGTTTACAAGTACAATTATCTTGTACTTTGGCAGCTCACATATGGAAAGTGACTTTGTTATAAAACAAATAACCCTCATGTAAATAACTTGTGAACTTTAAACCCTTGGACTTTCTTTTCTTCTTCTCTGACCCGAACCATAAAATAAGACAACAACAAATCTTCATTTGGCTCGAGGAATGGATCATGCGTGTAGCTGCTCCCATGTTGTGCATTCTCTCTTAGACAAAACCATTGCCCTATGTATCACCAAGGCTAAGGACCAACTTGCTGCCTATAAAAGGAGGATGTTTCTCATTTGCAAAACACCAACAATCAGAATATCAACTTCTAAACAAGAAAAACACAACATTCTCTCATTATCTCTCTTTGTGTAACACCAACAATAACCACCACCAAGTATCAGAACAAAAAACAACACAACATCAGAATACACGCGGTTTCAAAGCATAAGAGAATTTGTGAGTTTTCTTGGCAACAAAGAGGAGAAGAAATAACTCTGCATCAAGTGGCCCGTGGGGAGAAGAAGCAAAATCATTCCTAAATCCGCATAACTCATTCCAAGTGAAGGTGCAATGGACTTATTCCACTAGGTAATCATCATTTCTTTTCGCTCCATGTTCAAACATCATGCTCACATATATCACTTGAATTCCCGCTGCTATCATTTGAAGGTTGATGTTTTTTGTTGGCACTGTCCATTGTTGACAGTTTAGAACACACTATGATCTTGTCCTCATACTGAAACTTGCATGTTTGAACTGTTCTTAAGCTGTCCTTTTGTTTTGGTCTAGGATAACAACATGTTAGATCTGTTTGGGTTTATATTGGTATGACAAATAGTTGTTATCACTATCCACTAACTCATAACTCTATGAGAATTCCTATTGTTATCATGTGTTTGTTTTGCATTGAAGCCAAATAGTTGTTATCATGTGTTCATGTTACAGCTTAGAACTTGAGGATACCCTCTGTTTATCTGCCTTATGTTAGTTTAAGTTAAATGGTATAAAGAGTTTGGTTTATACTTGTTTTGGATAGATAAATGTTTGGCCTCACTTTTAAGCACCTTTCCCATGTCGTTTTTCACTTTGAGCATGCTGTTGCCTTGAGTTGTGTAAGATTTATGGTTGTTCTTCATTCTGAGTAGTGCAAGATAACGTCTTAATTCATGATTTTTGGGTTAAGTTTTGAGGATGTATTTGGTTGAACAAGAGAAGTACATGCGCTGCCCATTTTTTTGGTGTTTCATGATAATATTAGTATGGTTGTTGCATGATCGCATGAGCAAGATAGAGAGGGCGTCGTTTGATTGGCCAGACGCTGTTTTGGCGTTTTGCGACTTAAAGTGTAGATGACCCGTTGAGTTTATTAATACATCCTGCAACATTTATTTTATGTTGTTTTAAGAAATAACATTTTTGAACGATTGTTGGTTTAAGTATTACTGGGGTTGGCTTATACATTGGATTTATAGCCACCCCAGTGGTAAGCCGTGCGCATTGTAACAAAGGGGTCTGGGGTTCGAATCCCCCTCGCCCCAGACTCTCTTTTGGCACTTTATTTCTTCTTTTTCTGCTTCCACACTGATTGGACTTGGGCCTAGCGAAATCACTACCAGCACCCCCCTGACATAGAGCCCATGCGCTCAACATACGAATCTCAATTCATCCCATTTATACTAATGCACCCTCCCATGGTTTAATTGGTGACAAACATTTTATTTTCTTTTTTCATTTCAATTTCTTTTTAAATATTTCCCTTAATCCAAAAATTCCCAAAAAAAGTTTTATGTTGACATTTCAAGGTTCATTCTAATTTTCTAAACTTTTATTTTTTATTTTCACTTTATTTTAATATTTATTTTAATTTTGTGAATCTTAATTTTGAACTTATTTTCTTTCCACTTTTTGGATGATCTTCTAAAGATGTTTTAGGACATTTTTGAAAAGTTATTTTTGAGTGTGATTATCAATTTTGTTAAGGACTTTTGAGTGGGTCTTGTTTGAATTTTCTTTAACTCCTCAAACTCATTAGATTCAACTTGGATTCAAGCTTTGGTTTTAAGATTGAATGTCCATTTTCTTAATTTGTGAGCACTTCATTGATGTAACCATACTCATCACTCTTGTCCGTAACTTATGGCACTTCTTAGAATTTTCTTGCAAAAAGGGAATGTGTGTTGATATGTTTGTCTCAACTCTTAACTTCATAGTCCTTGAATACTTTGCCATAATTGTGTTAATTTACTCATGTTTGTTGAAAACTATCTCATTATCTTTTGCCTTGCTCATACATGGATGTATATACAATGTTTTGATGATATCTTCACTTGGTTAATGTTCATCCCCTTAATCCTTTGAACTCATATTGTTCACTTGACTTTTAATCCCTCTTCAAATCTTGTTCATAAGAAGATGTTATCCTCCCCTCCTTCCAAAGGAAAGTCTCTCTATTGACCTCAAAGTCATAGATAGCTCATTACCAACTTTGACCTCACAGTCATAGCCACCCCTTCTCCTTGACCTCATAGTCATAGGACACCAGCTTTGACCTCATAGTCATAGCCACCCTTTCTCCTTGACCTCATAGTCATAGGATATCAGCCTTGACCTCATAGTCATGGCCACCTTCTCTTTGACCTTATAGTCATAGGATACTTTCCTTTTGGCCTCATTGCCATTCAATCTTACAACTTAGAATTAAGTTAGAGTTCTTGGACTCTATGTGATACTCACCATGTTGAGTACTCACTTTTCCCTTATCATAACTTAGACTTAGAGAGTTTCTTAAACTCTATATGAGCTCATACCCATTCCCCTTAATACTTTGGCCATAGTCAATGGTTCCTCTCTCACCCTTAGTTAGGTGAACTGCGGTTGCTCTGATTCTTTAGTCAGATACGTCGGCACAAGATGCGACGTCTTGGCGAGCAAACTTAGCGTACATACTCATACGTCTTTACCTTTAACTTTAGCAGACATCTTTTAACAAACATAACATAACACAAACTAAACAAGAGGTTCCTGTAGAGTACTATAGATATTAAGGGTGCTAATACCTTCCCTTAGTATAACCAACCCCCGAACCTTAGATCTCCCCCCTTTAGGTTTTCTCGATCTTGAACCTTTCCTTTGGATAAATCAATGTCGGTTGTGAATTCAAAGAAATGTGATGCAAGTTACTTAATATCTTGTTATCCGATTCTCACCGCAACAGAAAATGGCGACTTCACTGGGGAGAATAAATCTAATTTGTGGGTTAAGCCCACCTTGTTTTTGCTTTTGTTGTTTATGTGTTTTTGCTATACTTGTACATATCTGTATATCCGTATATATCTGTCTGTGCTTGGATTTTCTGTTTGGCAGGGTGCTACTATTGAGTGGTGAGATAAGTCTTAACTCGGACTTGAGAGCACATTTGATTAGGATCGTGGACATAGTCAGGGAAACTTCGAGGGAGTAATCCCAAAGGAGTTGACTTGAATTTACACACTCAGTTGAGGCCCTCTTGGACGTGGTATATGTTGAACGGGCAATCGTGAATGCGTTGCCACTTTCGACCGTGGTGCCAGGGATACTGATGACCTTTAGTTATCCTTTTACCCCACTTGGCCTATTTAGGATGTAGTGCGATGACTATGAGGGAGTAATCCTAAATGGTTGCTACGTGATACTACACTCAGACGAGACTCTCTTGAGAATTTTATTGATTACCAAGTAATTGGGAAGTCGATAAAATCCGAAAGATGGGTTATCGACTCTGGGCACTTTTTTAGAACCCTGTTCTATAGATGACAAATCCATAGTACATATCAGTTGGGATGGGTAGACCATGGCCCCATGCTCATGATCTTGTAACCTAAGCCCTCTCTTGTTTGCTTGTGCATATTTGTGAATACCTGTATACGTGTGGTTGTGCATACATTCATCCATTCATAATAGCCCTTTGGTTTCAAGGAATTCAGATGCTCTTTCCTTTGCAAAATCAAAAGAGACCATGGATTTTAAAACAAAACTCTTCAATTTTCCAAATTTTTTGCAACTTGCCTCTGAGTTCCTTGAAACCACTTGGCTTGTATTTGCATTCCATGCGCATTCGCATCTCATTTGCATTTCTCAATCTTGAGTCTCTCTTCCTCTTCTATGTCTGAAGGATACCTAGCACCTATTCAAGACAATGGCAGCAATGAATGAAATTCTGAAGAACCAGGAGGATTTGAAAGAGGAAGTCAGAATCCTCAAAAGCCAGATGAGTTGGGTCGTAGAGACCATGCAAAACTTGAAGATGAAGGAAGAGTACATTTACCCTATGGTGCCCAGAGAAGCTGTCAATTCCTCGTCATACCAAGGATCTGCCTTTGGGGAAGCTTCATACCAGCCAACATTTGGTCTTGGTCTTACACCAGAATATCATCGTCATCAGGAGTCTACCAAAAGGGCGTTCCAACCTACAAAAGTTGTTCCTCCTCGCGGTTCCGAGAAACAAAACATGAAGAGGTACCCTTTTGAAAGAGGCTAAGTCAACTGCCAGCCTATTCCTGTGCCATTGAGCAAGCTTTTTCCACTATTGATGCAGAACAAGTTGGTAACTCCTCGACTTCTCAACCCTGTGCCAGGACCTTGGCACAATTCAAACCTGACTTGTGAGTTCCATAAGGGAGTCGAAGGGCATGACTTGGATGGTTGCCAAGCCTTAGAAGCTACTGTGCAAAGGCTGATCTATGATAGGGATCTGATCCTTGAAGAGGATCACCCAGAGATTGAATGCAAGTTCCACACTGGGACAATGGGGCATCTCATTGAGGAATGCAAAGAGTTCGAAGCGAAATTGCTAAATCTGCTCAAAACACTGCAACCTCGAGAAGGTACGTCAGATGTCATTACCTCGACTCTTGAAGCAAAAGGCAAAAGGCTTTCCATGCCTCTCAAGATTCTGCATCACAAGGAAAAAATGATCGGTGACGAAGGTGTTCCTCCGCTTGGGCCCAAAAACTGAAATCTTCTGAAATTAATTTGCCAAAGCTGGCTGCATTTTGTTCATTTCAGTATTTTCAATTGTATTTCCTTTGCACTTTGAATTTGTATTTTCTTATAAGCTTTGTTGTACTTTAGAATTGTTAAGAGTAATGAAATGTTTGTGCACCTTTTGATTAAGTTCATTCGTTTCACTCATCTACTTTTATGCTCATAAAAACAAAAATATATCTTTATCTTGTTTCACTCCACTTATCAAAATTGTTGTTAAGCAAAGTTTGGGGAGGATAATGAAAATATTATCCATAATTGTTGTGGTATGATTTCGATTAAACCTTGTCAAGGATCTAAGGCATTGTTTCAATTCCTAAACACTGGAGAAATAAGGAAGATAATCCCTCGTTAACCCTTCGAGCCTAGAAGTAGGAGTTTTCTTTCCTTACACAAAAAACCCGTAATCTCAACCTTGGGGTGGGTTGTTCTCAGTTTAACTTGGTTATGCATGCGAATGCAAGTGCTTCATACAAGACACCAGTCATCCCTCTCAAATCAAATGAGTAAGTGTGTTCTCGAAGCGATAAATAAGGAAGGATCGTTGAGAAATCCTTAATCAAAGAATGAGCCAAGTCCCTTTCAAGGCAAAAGCCAAGAAAGATAAGAAGCCCAAAACTTTGCCTTATACAAAAAGGTTTATACAACAAAGAAAAGAAGAGGTCTCATAACCTCAACAAAGAAAAGAAGAGGTCTCATAACCTCAACAAAGACAAAAGAGGTCTCATAGCCTCAGCAAAGACAAAAAGAGGTCTCATAACCTCAGTGAAGACAAAAAGAGGTCTCAAAAACTCAGTGAAGACAAGAGGAGGTCTCAAAACCTCAGAAATAAAGGACAATCAAAAGGGAGTAATGACTACCAAGGTGTCTGAATCATCATCAACTATCATCAATTCAATTCCTAGCCTATGGGAATCTGAATGCATAGCTTGAGTTAACTGAGTGTAGGATTGGAGTTCATCACGAAGATTGGGTGGGGACAAATAAACTTTGAGCCTTTATCTTTTGTTTCATGAACCGTGAACCAAGCCACGTTACAACCCTTAAAAGACCTAATTGAGGTAAGGTTGTTTTGAAAGCATACTACAGTAAGGTTGATTAACCTGAATCCTAATGATCTTTGTTATTTGCGTGTGTTGATCACTTTATATGTCATTCCGTAAATGGCTAGATCCACTTTGTTTTTGATTATTTAATCGTTCCACTGTGTGTGTTTCATCAATAAACTTTGTTTTCAAAAGTGTGCATGAATTTTGCGTTGAAATTGCCAATTTTAAAGTGAACAATACTTGTTTGCAAGACAATTCAATATCAAAGAAATCCCAACGAATGCAGCCAGCTAGGGAATTTGACTTGATAAGGGAAGCTTAGTCAGGGGCAACCAAGCGGAAGGATATGCCATTCCACCATTCCAAGAGCTATTGAATCAGGGACAGAACTCGTCAAGTTCAGAATATTGGAGCAAGTCTTCTTGAGGTCATCTTATGACAAGTATGGACTCCAGTGACCCATCAACATGGGCAATTTTGTTCCCCGGTCATTTCTACTACAGTCTAAAGGACTTTGTATTGCGAATACAGTTGAGTTGGGGCAGTTATGTCGAGGTTCATTTCTCTCCAAGAGTTTGAAGATATTGAAGCTTCTTGTATACCAATTCTTCTATAAAACCCTCTTGGTATTTTCTTCTGATAGACCATGTAATCTGGGGCAGATGAGTTATGTAGAACTACTCAGCTTTTGTGACATCTTTTTGCTAGCTCCCCAGTAAGCTGTTACTTCAGCTAATCTTGGCAAATTATTTAGTAAAGAAAGCAGTTCATGATGGCAATCCTAGTGAAGTCATGACGCTATACCCCAAGTGGATCAATTTTCCCCAGAGAAGTTGTAATCTTGAAATAGAACCACTAATTTCTGCAGATTCATCCCCAGTAATGATCCAATCTGTCGAGTTTGGCTGGGTATCCTTATCGAGATGTTTATTTCATCTCCAGTTTCGCTTTTTGTCTGTTTTGTCAGCATAAGCATAAACATGGCATACATGCATTCATGTGCATAGCATCTTAGCATTTTGCTACCTCTTTCTGGTGTTTAATTGCTTTGTTCACTTTGGCGTTTACCTCCCCAAGTGACTGGGTTTTCCTATTCTCTCCAATAGAATCGTCAACCCTAAGCATAAAGTGCCCATCCTACTAAATTCCCCACAGAGATTGGTTCTCATGGATGATGTTTGGTTCAGTTATCTTTTTCCATGCATGGATAAGATAAATCCCCATTTGAGCTCATTCCTCAATGGTTAGAGTCTTGTTTGACTGTATCTTTCTTGCTTGTTCCTAGATTGATCTATGGTCCCTGGGTCTGTTTAGGTTGTTGAGCCTAATTTGAATGTGCATTTATTTTGCACTATGTCTCGCAAGACGAATCTTTCACAGATCCACATTGAAGACATGATCCCTTCTCCAGCAGTGTTGTAATATCAACATCTCCTTGGAATTTATACCCAACAACAAGTGACAATCTCCTTAAGAAGCTTGTTTTGATATCATCAACTTTACAACGATAAGTGGCAATCTCTCTCACGAGAAGCTTATCCGTCCTGAGTTTTATTCATACTTCTACAGTTACAATTAGTGTTACTTTCAGTCGGCCACTTTCCATCAACCCGTTTGATGTGATCCCTATTTGAGGTGTTCTTCCCGTTAACCCTTTTTTGACGAAGTTATTTTCTTTATTCTGTCAATCCTTTGACGTGGATGATGTTCGATAAAGTCAATTTCTTCATTCCGTCAATCCTTTGACGTGGATGATGTTCGATAAAGTCAATTTCTTCATTCCGTCAATCCTTTGACGTGGATGATGTTCGATGAAGTCAATTTCTTCATTCCGTCAATCCTTTGACGTGGATGATGTTCGATGAAGTCAATTTCTTCATTCCGTCAATCCTTTGATGTGGATGATGTTCGATAAAGTCAATTTCTTCATTTCGTCAATCCTTTGATGTGGATGATGTTCGATAAAGTCAATTTCTTCATTTCGTCAATCCTTTGACGTGGATGATGTTCGATAAAGTCAATTTCTTCATTCCGTCAATCCTTTGACGTGGATGATGCTCGATGAGGTCAATTTCTTCATTCCGTCAATCCTTTGACGTGGATGATGTTCCTTGCCGTCAAACCTTTTGATGATGTGAACCTTAAAACATGCCCTATTCCTTGCCGTCAAACCTTTTTGATGATGTGAATCTCCAAATATGCTTTTATTCCTTGCCGTCAAACTTCTTGATGATGTGAATCTTCATATTTCCTTGCCATCAAACTTCTTGATGATGTGATCCCTGTTTCGGTTTCCTTGTCGTCAGCCCTGTTTGACGATGTGAAATTTGGTCAGTTGTGAACCTCAATCCAAAGTCCAGTCCTTGCTGGCAAATCAACTCATATAGGTGTCCAAAGTCCAGTCCTTGTTGGAAAATCAACTCATATCGGTGTCCAAAGTCCAGTCCTTGCTAGCATACCAACTCAAATTGGTATCTTATCTAACTAAAATTGGTGTATACTGACATGTCACTTCTGATTCCAATCCTTGTTGGCAATTTAATCTGGTTCCCAGCAGAAGTTCAGTCATTATCAATATCTCTTTGCATGTCACTTTTGAGTCCAATCCTTGTTGGAACTTTAATCTGGTTCCCAGCAGAAGTTCAGTCATTATCAATATCTCTTTGCATGTCACTTTTGAGTCCAATCCTTGTTGGAACTTTAATCTGGTTCCCAGCAGAAGTTTAGTCATTATCAATATCTCTTTGCGTGTCACTTCTGAGTCCAATCCTTGTTGGCACTTTAATCTAGTTCCCAGCAGAAGTTCAGTCATTATCAATATCTCTTTGAAAGTCTTTGTGATTGATCATCATTTGGCACACGCAGAGTTTGTCTTTGTCTTTCCTGGATTTTCTTGAAGATCCCGTTTGAACTCTTCAGTATAAGAAATCCCCAGAAAATCTTTTGTTGATGTCCATCCTTTTATTTCAAGTTGATCCCCAGTGGAGATCATGTCTTCTTTCTGATTTCATGCCCAAAAAGAGTGTGTCTTATTTCCCCAGTGTCGTCCGGTCACATATGAACCTGTCATCCACCTCTCGGGATCTTTCCCCAGTGGAGAATACCTCTCTGACTCCTATCTTCAGTAAGGACCTGTAGGGTTTTCCCCTCGGAATTTTTCTATCCCCAGTGTTCCCTTGGAGTCTCCCCAGTTGAGTCTCTTTTGTTGGTTAGTCTGCATCCCCAGTGAGTCTTCCTTGTGGATACTAACCTTCATCCTTCTCCAGTAAAGCTCACCCGTGTTTGGTTGCTCTTTATCTATGGTATTTTGTTTGTCTGCACCTTTGCATCTATCATGACATCACAATCATCATACTAGAAGTTTATGGCATATCAGCATTTGCATGTCTGTTGCTTGTCCTTAGCATCTGCATTCCATCTAAGGGCAAAATTTTTGGTTTGCTATATTTAAATACCTTTCACCTTGATGCCCCAAGGATTTCCATTCCTCGTATCATCCGGTAAAGCTATTTAAATAGGGGCAACTGTTGTACCCCAAATTTTACCCTCTTAGATGTCATAACACTTGCATTTGCATTTAGATTCAATCATCTGTGCATTATTATCTAATCACCATATCTTGCTAGTTTGTTCTTTTATGTGAAAAATAGGGTTTGTACAAAGTCTCCTAAGCCAAGCTCTCGCATTGTTCAAGGTCTCCTAAGACACTCTTTGGTTCCAAACAATCATCACAGGTGTTCACTAACTGGGTGAGAATGATACCTTGAGCCACAAGTTCATCTGACCCCGTTAGGGTTTTGACTGAGGTTTTTGATTTGTAATATTTTAATCCCCAAAGTGAAGCATTCAAGTTTTTCTCCATCGTGGCATGTATAATTGTTGAGTTAGGACATGAGAAATCAAGTTTTGAGAGGTTTCTTGCAAAGAGGGCAATGCTTGGTCCTTGAAACTTTCTAAGTGTGGAAAATTCACTTCATGTACAAAACTGGGAAGGCCATAACTTTCAAACCACACATCCAAATCGAGTGACTCAAAGCTCAAATGGAAGCTCTTTCCATGATCTTCAAAGTGTATTAGAGGACCCTCTTTAAAAAAAGGCATGGTTTTTAAGTTATGAGACTTGGAAGATAAGTTACCTTTGGGCCTTAATGAAATTTTCAGCATTTTGCTCCAATTTTGAACACTACTTCATAGCTGTTTTTCACCTAGTTCCAAACTCCAAACCAAAAATCTTTGAACATGAAAGTTGTTCCTTGTTCTTCAAGCTTTCCAAGCATGTGTAGAACTCCTCATTTGGTTGATCCAATCTCAACTTATGGTGCTTTGAAGTTGAGGTTTTCAAATTGAAAAAAACTCAAATAACTTAGAAAATTTTCTAAGTCTCTTTGTCCACTCATGCACACAAATTTAATGCAATTTTCCTCAAAGATGTGAACCTTATCTCAGACAAATTTCCACATGAAAAATGTACTATTAATTATTTTCTTTTCAAAGAGTCAAAGAAGTCACAAAATGGAGCATTGGTCTTTGAGAAATCATGCATTGAAGTAGCCATGTCGTGAATGGTGGTGCACTTTGAAAATCAGAAGTTCATTCTCTATGTACTCTAAGCTTTGTCACTTTCTTCTCATGCCTCTTATGCTTCAACCATGAGCTAATCTTTCTAATACAACTATCCCAAAGGAAATGAGAGATATGATTTGAACCATTGGATGAAGTTTGGACCCGTGCCAAAAGAAAGAACATGTTTCAGCCTCATAGTACAAGTTATGTCCCATTTGAAGTGAGGTCAGACCATATGCCAAGTACATTTGGCTACTTTTCCACTTTCCAAACACTTTTTCACCCAAAAAACCGTGCGAGGAAGGTTTACAAGTACAATTATTTTGTACTTTGGCAGCTCACATATGGAAAGTGACTTTGTTATAAAACAAATAACCCTCATATAAATAACTTGTGCACTTTAAAACCTTGGACTTTCTTTTCTTCTTCTCTGACCCGAACCATAAAATAAGACAACAACAAATCTTTATTTGGCTCGAGGAAGGGATCATGCGTGTAGCAGCTCCCATGTTGTGCATTCTCTCTTAGACAAAACCATTGTCCTATGTATCACCAAGGCTAAGGACCAACTTGCTGCCTATAAAAGGAGGATGTTTCTCATTTGCAAAACACCAATAATCAGAATATCAATTTCTGAACAAGAAAAACACAACATTATCTCATTATCACTCTTTGTGTAACACCAACAATAACCACCACCAAATATCAGAACAAAAAACAACACAACATCAGAATACACGCGGTTTCAAAGCATAAGAGAATTTATGAGTTTTCTTGGCAACAAAGAGGAGAAGAAATAGCTCTGCATCAAGTGGCCTGTGGGGAGAAGAAGCACAATCATTCCTAAATCCACATAACTCATTCCAAGTAAAGGTGCAGTGGACTTATTCCACCAGGTAATCATCATTTCTTTTTGCTCCATGTTCAAACATCATGCTCACATATATCACTTGAATTCCCGCTGCTTTCATTTGAAGGTTGATGTTTTTTGTTGGCACTGTCTATTGTTGACAGTTTGGAACACACTATGATCTTGTCCTCATACTGAAACTTGCATGTTTGAACTGTTCTTAAGCTGTCCTTTTGTTTTGGTCTAGGATAACAACATGTTAGATCTGTTTAGGTTTATGTTGGTATGACAAATAGTTGTTATCACTATCCACTAACTCATAACTCCATGAGCATTCCTATTGTTATCATGTGTTTGTTTTGCATTGAAGCCAAATGATGATGTGATGTATGAATCCATATGATACCTGTGCATACTGCCAGTTTTGATAGCCTGAGACAGATGGTGTTCATGTGTTCATGTTACAGCTTAGAACTTGAGGATACCCTCTGTTTATCTGCCTTATGTTAGTTTAAGTTAAATGGCATAAAGAGTTTGGTTTATACTTGTTTTGGATAGATAAATGTTTGGTCTTACTTTTGAGCACCTTTCCCATGTCGTTTTTCACTTTGAGCATGTTGTTGCCTTGAGTTGTGTAAGATTTATGGTTGTTCTTCATTATGAGTAGTGCAAGATAGCGTCTTAATTCATGATTTTTGGGTTAAGTTTTCAGGATGTATTTGGTTGAACAAGAGAAGTACATGCACTGCCCATTTTTTTGGTGTTTCACGATAATATTAGTATGGTTGTTGCATGATCGCATGAGCAAGATAGAGAGGGCGTCGTTTGATTGGCCAGGGGCTGTTTTGGCGTTTTGCGACTTAAAGTGTAGATGACCGGTTGAGTTTATTAATACATCCTGTAACATTTATTTTATGTGGTTTTAAGAAATAACATTTCTGAACGATTGTTGGTTTAAGTATTACTGGGGTTGGCTTATACATTGGATGTATAGCCACCCCAGTGGTAAGCCGTGCGCATTGTAACAAAGGGGTCTAGGGTTCGAATCCCCCTCGCCCCAGACTCCCTTTTGGCACTTTATTTCTTCTTTTTCTGCTTCCACACTGATTGGACTTGGGCCTAGCGAAATCACTACCAGCACCCCCCTGACATAGAGCCCATGCGCTCAACATACAAATCTCAATTCATCCCATTTATACTAATGCACCCTCCCATGGTTTAATTGGTGACAAACATTTTATTTTCTTTTTTCATTTCAATTTCTTTTTAAATATTTCCCTTAACCCAAAAATTTCCAAAAAAAAGTTTTATGTTGACATTTCAAGGTTCATTTTAATTTTCTAAACTTTTATTTTTTATTTTCACTTTATTTTAATATTTATTTTAATTTTGTGAATCTTAATTTTGAACTTACTTTCTTTCCACTTTTTGGATGATCTTCTAAAGATGTTTTAGGACATTTTTGAGAAGTTATTTTTTAGTGTGATTATCAATTTTGTTAAGGACTTTTGAGTGGGTCATGTTTGAATTTTCTTTAACTCGTCACACACTCATTAGATTCAACTTGGATTCAAGCTTTGGTTTTAAGATTGAGTGTCCATTTTCTTAATTTGTGAGCACTTCATTGATGTAGCCATACTCATCACCCTTGTCCGTAACTTATGGCACTTCTTAGAATTTTCTTACAAAAAGGGAATGTGCGTTGATATGTTTATCTCAACTCTTAACTTCATAGTCCTTGAATACTTTGCCATACTTGTGTTAATTTACTCATGTTTGTTGTTAACTATCTCATTATCTTTTTCCTTGCTCATACATGGATGTATATACAATGTTTTGATGATATCTTTACTTGGTTAATGTTCATCCCCTTAATCCTTTGAACTCATATTGTTCACTTGACTTTTAATCCCTCTTCAACTCTTGTTCATAAGAAGATGTTATCCTTCCCTCCTTCCAAAGGAAAGTCTCTCTATTGACCTCAAAGTCATAGATAGCTCATTACCAACTTTGACCTCACAGTCATAGCCACCCCTTCTCCTTGACCTCATAGTCATATGACACCAGCTTTGACCTCATAGTCATAGTCACCCTTTCTCCTTGACCTCATAGTCATAGGATATCATCCTTGACCTCATAGTCATGGCCACCTTCTCTTTGACCTTATAGTCATAGGATACTTTCCTTTTGGCCTTATAGCCATTCAATCTTACAACTTAGAATTAAGTTAGAGTTCTTGGACTCTATGTGATACTCACCATGTTGAGTACTCACTTTTCCCTTATCATAACTTAGACTTAGAGAGTTTCTTAAACTCTATATGAGCTCATACTCATTCCCCTTGAAACTTTGGCCATAGTCAATGGTTCCTTTCTCACCCTTAGTTAGGTGAACTACGTTTGCTCTAATTCTTTAGTTAGATACGTAGGCACAAGATGCGACGTCTTGGCGAGCAAACTTAGTGTACATACTCATAGGTCTTTACCTTTAACTTTAGCAGATATCTTTTAGCAAATATAACATAACACAAACTAAACAAGAGGTTCCTGTAGAGTACTACAGATATTAAGGGTGCTAATACCTTCCCTTAGTATAACCAACCCCCGAACCTTAGATCTCCCCCCTTTAGGTTTTCTTGATCTTGAACCTTTCCTTTGGATAAATCAAAGTCGGTTGTGAATTCAAAGAAATGTGATGCAAGTTAATTAATATCTTGTTATCCGATTCTCACCGCAACAGATGGTATTTTGAATGTTGGTGATATCTATAATATAGGAAAACAAATGGTTATGGAAAATCCCAAATTGTCCTTTGCTAATAATTCGACACCTATTAGTTTGAGGGTTAAATGTTGTCCTAAAAATTCTTTTTGTAACCAAATTTTGATATCGTCCAAATATAACTATTATTATCTTTGTGATGTCTTTTTAGTTTCTTGCTTTTTCGAAACCCTTTTCATATTTGCCTTTCTTTAATGAAATCCATTTCAATTGCAACCATTTGTCATCTTTTGGTTTTCAAAAATGTTATTTCTATTCTGCTTCTCTCTGAACAACCATAAAGCATATGTCACTTCTATTCTCTGAACCATCATCACCCTTTCTCTTTCATTTCTTTACACCTTTTCTCTTTCATTTCTTCCATTTATTCTCTAACCATCTCTACCCTTTATCTTTCTTTTTTCACCTTCAACTCCATTTTCGTTCCAGTTTTAATGGCAAGACCATTTGAGAGAGTTACTGACATCTCGGTTTTCTCTCCCCACCCTAATGTCTTCATTTTTCTACGTTCCTCATCATGTTCTCTCTGAATCTATCATTTCTTTCAATTTTGGGGGAAGATCTGCGTTTTCGTGTGGTGATGGTGGTCGGAGATGAAACATAAACGGTGATAGTTATGTGTTTTGGTGATGAATTCTTCATCAGTTTTGGTTCGCGGGGGCCGACGATGATTATTCTAAAATAGCATAGATGATAGTATCTTTTCTCTACAAAACTCTTTCTACTACCAACCAAACCGCGACAGATTTCAAGCAATCAGCCAACATAACAATAATATTGCTTCAAGTTTCCTCTTTCCTCCTTTCTCCTTCTCCATCTGATTCCTCTTTTATCCATTTAACCTAAATTTGTTTCGATATTTTTGAATCGCTGTTGTTGTTGTATTTTTGCAGGTTGTCGTTATTTGCATCGTTGTTTTTGTATTTCTGCAGGTTGTTGTTTTTTGAATCGTTGTTGTATTTCTGCAGGTTTTCGTTTTGCTGACCTAAATCCCAATCGTTGTTTATGAATCCGTTTCGATTTTTTTGTCATTTCTTGAACTTTATAGATTTCAAATGCACACCATATGTTTGATAAAATGTTTTAGAGGATGACATTAACAATTTTTTTTCCAGGTTTCAACTCAAAGGAAGCACAAGGTCATGTCATTTTTTAGGGGCAACTGGTTTCCGAGTCTCCGACGGGTATGTGATGCTCTTTGTACATCTCTTGTGATTTAAAGTTCAAAAAACGTGTCTTGATGAAGTTACTATTATGCAGTCTGCTTTTAATCTGTTGTCACATGATGCGCTTATTCTTTCAAATGGATATAATGAAGAAGAAATGTAGTTGGTCAAGGAAACAAGAAAGATATGGGTAAGTTGTGTTGTTTATTTGCATATTTTTATTTAACATGTTATGAAATTCTCTAACCCTACTTCACTATACTATTTTTTCAGAGTGACAATGATGTTGAAATAACAGCTACATGTATACGACTTCCTGTCATGCGGGCTCATATTATGGTGTAAACTCCGGTGCATGTTGTAAGGACAAGCGTCATTGTTGTCGACAAGATTATCCAGTTTAGGACACTAGAAATAGCCAATGTCTTAAGGTTTGTATGAATTATCTCCTTTCTAAACTCATTCATTGGAAGATTATCCGTAGAGTTATTCAAATTTTTGTTATGTTATATATATGTGAATCCACACAGGTATAATTGCAGTATTGGAAGACTTACTGATTTTCTTCTTCCATTCATTGACAGTATGCAGAGATTTTGGAATTACATGCGAAAGATCCTTTTGTTGGACCAGAATATTAAGGATGTTGAGGATGTTGTCGGTAGACTTGCAAGAATAATGACCGTAATTGAATCAGAATTTGCCGGTAGACTTGCAGAGATTACTTATGATTTTAAATGATTTTCATGTTATATTTGTTTGCTTGAATTTTAAATATGTGGAGTTTGTGATTTCTTGAACTTATGACTAACTGTTGTCCTATTATCAGAACTTAAGAAGTACATTCCTGATCTTCATGTCCTGATATCTGCACCATTTCACCATGCCTATGTTACTGCCAAAATAATTAAGAAAGCTAAGAATTTAGAGCTACTTTTGATTGCCGGAATTGGTTCTGATCACATTGATCTCAATGATGCGGCTTCTGTTGGTTTAACCGTTATAGAGGTCACAGGAAGCAACACACTATCTGTTGCTGAGGATGAGCTAATGAGAATTCTCATTCTGAAGAGGAATTTTGTGCCTGGTTAGCATCCTGTGAATTGAATATTTAGCTGAGGATAATGTTGCTGCCTCTTTGTATAAATTATCTTCAATGAATGAATAAAGAAGGATACACAGTCAAAAATATTCTGCTAGCTAGGGTATATATTTTCTAGGAATTAATTATTACAACTTGGTTAGGTATGATTTGTTCACTGATGATCTATTATCTGGGGTCTGTTGTTATTTCTAATTTATGATGTAGGCCCAATAGCTCCTTTGGTAGGTGGAAGCTCAAACTGTCATGTTTCATATTAGGTACAAGTACTTGCAAATTGGCTGGAAATTTGTGTCCATGAACCATCACTGTCCGATATTGTGTTTTATTCTTTAATTTAGTCATTCCGGTGTGTTTGATACTCGGTAATTATAAATTCCTTTGAGTTTTCTGTTAGTGTTATATCGGGAGACAGAGACAACCTATGAAAGTCTGGTGTGCTGTGGGCCTGTGGCAACAGAGGTTAACATACTATTCTTCCAACGTTGAGATACAACCCTTCTTTTTTATGATATTTGTATTTTTTTATGGTGTGTTATGGGTGTGTTGGAGTTTGTATTTTTGTAGCAGGAGCATAATATTGAAGCATACAAGATTCTAGACGAGAATACATCTTTCTGCCTGAGCCAATCAATTTTTGACAACTTGGTTTGGCTCACTTTGTTTCTGTTTGTTTGCCACTTCTTTTGTTATAATTATTTTACTACATTCTTCTCATTGGAATAAGAATAAGAATCTTTTCTCACAAATTATATATGATCCTTTCGATATATTATATGAAGAGAGGGCCAGTAATTAATATTCCATGTAATAATGATCCCAATTTCAGGTTAAAAGTCATTACACTACTGGTGTTGCGTCCTGATCTTTCACTTCAACATCATATGATACAATTACAGAAAATGATTATGAATATGTGAATGTCAAGAGAATCCAAAACAGAAGGGATATGTATAACTGCATACAACACATGGTGATTCGAACATTGAGCTTCATTGTGATATAGCTTTCAAGACATGTGAGAACTTTATTACACTTTATGAGCGTGGATATTATACTTTATGATATGTTTACAAATGAATCAAACCATATATTCTTGAGCCTGTGTAGAAGGTAATTCACATCTGATTGCTGCTCTGAATATGTTTTATTTATTGAAATTTGAAACGTTAAAAATATTCATGTCAATTGATATTAAAATATAAGATTGTTTATTGTTGTGTTGTGTTGACTGATGTTTGTTGTCATTTGTATGCAGAATGGACCGAGTTTTGCTGGTAGTAAAGCTAAGGGGACGGGCAAGCCATTCAATCCGAATCCAAGTTTTGCTCCAAATAGATACCCTTTTACTACATATTATTATGGAGGTAAGGTAAACTATTTATTATTGTAAGGATACAAACTCACACATAAGTTGATGACCAAAAAAATACGAAGATTGTTGATTTAATGTTTGAACTATTTGTATTACCTTCTAGAAAAGATATGGCTCTGGTTATAATTGTTCAATGATGTGGCAAGGTTAAAGAAGAAGGTAATGTTTTAAATGTTGTATGGATATCGTTACATACATTTTTTGATATGTTATGAACCGTGATTAGAACTGTTTTTATTGTTCCAGGCAAGTATCCTCTTTCCGTTTCGAATACATACAATGTCACCGTTTTTGCTAATGACTTTCATTGATAATGATAAATTGCATCTTGTCTGCTCTAATTGAAAACAAGATTTTCAATGTTCATGGTGGCCTCTCTCCTACCATCACAACATTGGATCAGGTTAGAAGTTTTACCCCAATTGGTAATGAAAGGATATCAATGGATGTTCATTAACCAGATAGTTACTGTCTGGCTAGCTCCAAATTATTGCTACATGTGCATAATCAATTCAAATGTCTGTTATTATTATTATTATTATTATTATTATTATTATTATTATTATTTGTATTCTGGTGTATTTAATACTAAATTTCCGTCTTTGTTACAGATGTGGTAATGTAGCTGCAATTTTGGAATTAGACGGTAATCTTAATAAGAAGATTCATGTGTTTGAGGCTGCCCCACAAGTTTGTTGGCAAAATCACATGATTTTGATTATTGTTGTTATAAACTTGATGCATAGATAGGCTATACGGATTGTTGTTTCCTAAAACAACAATAATTCAAGCGTCAATCCCTTTATGTCAAATCTGTTGATTCATGTCGTAAAGAATGCACCTCTTATGCATAGGAATGCAATTTGTAAATCCTACTGAATTTACCCTAGGGAGTTTTCATTTAAATGTACTATATATGCATGTTTGAGCAAACAATTAGTGGTTGTGTTCTTTGCCACCAATGCAAAAATTAATTTGTTCATTGGTTGATATTGATTTTCAAATTTTAATGAATAACAGGACTCAAGAGGTGCACCTGCCAAGAAACCAGTGCCAGATTACTTCTTGATGCATACAAATGCATGGAACTTTCTAATGTCTCTCAAAATCACTTGGAATGGTTGTTGGATGCTCACTCAGGGTCTCAGGATTGTTCATTTCTTCATTCCTTTTTTTTTCTTTGTTGTTTTAATTTATAATCTAATAATTAACTCTTAACTTGGAAAATAATTATAAATTAAATTAAATTAGAAATAAAAGTATCTGAGTGTGTCTTAGAATCCTATTAGGGTGCTTAAATGATTTTGACTGATGGTTTAATTATAATTTTTTAATTTTAGCAATTAATAATCACTCAATTATTTAGATGCTACACTTCAAAAAAATAGTTGATTAAATAGATCATACAAATGATTTTATCATTATATTTCAACTACAAATTTTAAGTGTCATGCTAAAACGAATCATATTGGCATTGAAAGTTTTACTTATTATTACTTATGTAAGTTGTTATCAATTTTATAAACTGTTTGATATATAAATCTGCTTTTAAGGACTGGAATAACAGAGAATGACTTCTTGCGATAGATTTCCTCAAGTACTTTTATTTCCCGAGGGAATAACTACTAACATCGGGAACCTTATTTCCTTCCAACTCGGTGCATTTATCCCTGGGTACCCAATCCAACCTATAATTGTGTGATATCCTCATGTGCACTTTGATCAATCTTGGTAGGCAATTTGTTTATGAAGATTTTGTCATTCATTACGGCTGTTTGTTGGCATAAGTTATCACTCACGATATTACCTGCATATTTTTAGGGGTAATGTTTCTTTGGGACAGCTTATGTTCAAGATGTTCACTCAGTTCCATAATTTCTTTGAGGTATATTTTCCTATGGATTAAGTTTTTTTAGAGTGGTTAATCCACTGTGTTCTTTGGAAACTTATTCTTCTTGATCAAGTAATTGTAAACATTCATCTTGAATTGAACAGGTAGAATATCTTCCTATCATTTCACCACTAGATGATAAGGAAATCGCTGTGCATTTTCGTAAAAGGGTGAACATTCTTTTGTTAGTTTTTACATACAGTCAGTGAACTTTTTTATTTATCTTCCTTGAATATTTGAAGCTTTTAACTTGGGATTTTTTCTTGATATTTTGATCCTTGAAACCTCTCTATATTTGAGTTTCAACTAAAACGAGTAGAAAATTCCTCCAACAGTCCAAGCCTCACCTAAGATAGACCCAAAATCTAAGATGATTATAAGATTCTATCTTAAATCTCTAGATTCTTTGTTGGGCCACCCTTAATTTCCATACAATACGTCCAATAGCCCTTGGCACGAGTGTATTTAAATTTAAGAAACTTTACATTAAAGTTTATCCTTGATTTTCCACTAATCATCTAACTATTATGTTTGATGTTTTTCTTGGACGAAGAGGGGTGCACCTTATGGGTCTAGTGAGTTTTCTAAGGAAGTTTTTTAGGGGGACCTGTCAACTACTAAGACAAGAATGAGGAAGACCAAACATGTCAAGGTTGAGAAGAAACAGCTATTTTTTATTATGTCAAGGCTTTTTTTTTTGTAACTTCAACATTATTTTGGTCTTTTACATCTTATTTATCTTTGAACAATATTTGCTACCTATTTTTGTTGAAATGTTTTTGGTTTAATGATATTGATGGACGTGTTATATAAAGTACTTCTACTCTACTATATAGCCGTATGACTTTTATATATTTTAATTGATTAAAATATCCTCATTTATTGATGTACAAGTCTAAATATCATACAAGGCTCAATTGATTCATGCAACAATTAAAAAGTATACTATTAATTCAAATACTTTTATAAATGATGTCAAAAAAGAGGAAAATAATCTATGGTTAATCTAAATATTTTCATAAACGATATTATTTTTATATATGACAAAAACTATATTACTAATTCAAATATTTGTATAAATAATATCAAATTACGTGAAAACAATATATCATTAATCCAAATATTATTATAAACGGTATTAATTATTTAAGCAAAAATATTTTTGTTTTATTATTTCCTTAATTTGTGTACAAATGCATGTAAAAAACCAGTATTTATGGGTCTGCACGGGTAATTTTGTATATTTTATTTAAATCTCATATATATAATAATTTTACTAATGTAATTTTTAAGATATAATTTTATTTAAATATTTGTGTCATTGATAAATACAAAAAATACAAAAATAAATCAATTTAATAATAACCGATACATTTTTTAGATTCTAATTTAATAATAATTGATACATTTGTATTTGAAAAATACAAAAATAAAAAAATTATGGGATAAATTTGTGTCAATGATAAATATTAGAAAATACTAAAAAAAAAAATTTTAAATATAAATATAAAACAAACTTATTACGGGTAAATAAAATAAATGAAATGTCTATTTCTACTATGCAACTATGACATCTACCAAATAATATTTTTAGTTTGAAGAAATCATAAAATTTTAATTAAAATAAATTATAAAATATAAATAAAAGTATATCTCATTGAACAAAATAATATTTTCTTACGGCAAAAATACAACGTTGATTCAAATATTTTTATATACATTCAAATATCTTTATTAAAACACGAAAATAAAATAATTATAACGGGAACATAAAGTTATTGATCAAAATATTGAATAATAATAGGAAAAAATTTACTATTGATTATAATATTTTTTTTAAATAATGAAAAAACAAAAATAATATTTATACAGAAAATAATATGTTGTTTATTCAAATATTTTTATATGTGGAATGCACAATTTATTATATCTTTTACAAATAATAAACTTTTTTGGTTGAACCATTTAATTTTTTTTTAATATTATTTTTATTATATTAAAAAAAAAAAGCGCTTAACAGATCAGTACCCGTGCGAATGCACGGGTATCCCACTAGTTCATAGAATTAGGCATGTTTCTTAGTTGTGGTTATCTATTAGCCCTTCTAAGTCTCCTTCTTGTACATTTTATGATTGGACGAATCATTCAAGCGATTTTTTTGTAATGAATGTATGTTCATAGGTTGTATGGTGCCTTAATCGTTTGATTGGGCCGATTAGATGTTTTGTCGGTGTTTGGATTGCGTAATGCTTTCCCTCCGTTTTTTAATGGAACAATTTTGCTTATAAAAAAAATCATATAAACATAAAATCCTATAAGAAATACAATTCACAAAAATCATTCTTTTATAATTATATACATGCTTTAAAATAATCATCTCATAACAATAAAAAAAATATAATCAACTCGCCACTAAAGTATCACACAAAATTCATCCCATAGTGTTCTTCTCATAAGTTGAATTTGTTCCTTTATGAAAGAACTAACTTAATCAAGAAAATGTATCTATGATTTCAAGGGAATCCAAGACAAGGTTGAATCATGATAAATTAGCAACCATTATGAAACAAACATTGTAACGCTATAGAAACCCATTTCTCCGTCTTCTTCTTCGAGGGATCTAGGGTTGGGGCTCGCCGATGGCCGGCGGTCCGCCGCAAAGTAATCTAGGTAATGGGTGGGAAGTCGCTTCTAAGCGTGCTTTTAGGAACTGGTCTCCTCGTTGGGATTCTTTTTTGGTCGGAAGAAAGGTGTCGAAGACGGAGTTGAACAATTTGGTGTCGATTTACTTTTCTGAGTTTCCAGATTATTGCAATACGGAGGGCTTCTTTGGAATCTTCGGTTGCATTTTCGCGGTGGTGGAGGTCGCGATTTCTCCTAGGAAAAATAAGTTCGGAAAGAAGTTCGGTTTCGCGAGGTTTTCGGAGGTGGAAGACGGTAGATTGTTGGCTTTGAAGCTTGATAAGGTATCAGTGGAAGGGAAGAAGATTCATGCGAATCTTCCAAGGTTCGAAAGATATTCAAGTTCGAACAATAGGAGGATTAATGGAGGAGGGACTTTGATGGGGAGGAATGAGCGTCTAAATTCCGGCAGAAACAACATAATCGTGACTAACGCGTGGAGGGGTCAACGTACTTTTATGGATGTGGTTTCAAACACACCTGGATTGAACTCTGAAGAAGGCAAGGTGTGATTGAATTATTCTTCTACAGACGAAGACAGGAAAAGATTACTCAAAGCTTACGTGGGTGTTATGTCGATTCCCGATTCTGCCTCTATTATTCAAACTCAGTTTGAAATGGAAGGTCATTATAATGTCATTGTCATTCCGTGTTTGCTCGAAGAGATGGAACTTGGGGCCATTGAAAATTTACTGAATGATGAAAATTGTTGGTGGAAGAATTGGTTTTCTGAAATTAGAGGTTGAAAGGCTGAAGATGTGGACGCTGATAGAGAGGTGTGGGTTAGAATTTGCAGGATTCCGGCTCACTCTTGGAACGTCGATTTTTTCAGGGTCTTGGCCAATTCGTTGGGTACTCTGATTTGCATTGATGAAACAACGTTTGAGGGAAAGTCACTTATTGCAGCGAGGTTGAAGCTGAAGGTTAGGTTGATGTTCAAAATCCCAGACTCTATGTCAGTGGTGATTGATGGCGTTTTGTTCAATTTAGTTCTTCGGGAAGAAACTCCAGCTCCTCCGCGTCGCTTTCCAGGTAACTCGAAAACTCAAGTTACTGGTGCCACCTCTTCTGATTCAGAAGATTGTTGGTTTTTGAATCACTGTGATGAGAACACCGTGCCGGTCAATGGAGAAACAGTCGACAACATTGTAGAGTTCTCTGAAGAACTGGAGTCTGTGCTGAAAATCTGCATTTTTAAAGGTTCGAAGCCGGAAGTGGCAAAGGTGGATGGTTTGAAGTTTACTGAGGCTTGTGTTGCGCAGGAAGTTCACAGCAATGAACATATCGAAGGCAGTTTTGATTTGGCTATGGGAAATGTAAACAATCAGGGTGCGAAGTCTTTACATAGCTCTGAATCCAACAATCAGCTTGCGGAGGATGTGTCTACCTGTTCCCTTGTACCGTGTTCTTTTGGTGTTACGGAAAGGAAGATGAGATTTAAGAAATTGAGATATGCCACTATGTTGGAGGTGGGCTGTGGGTTGAAAGGAAAATCTTGGAGACAGAGTAAAAGAGTTAAAAACAGGGGAAATTCTGCTCAGTTTGGTAAAGGGAGGCTTCGGCAGCGTGCGGCCTCACTTGGTATAGTTAATAGTAATGCTGCTGTCTCTCTGCGTTCAGATTATTCATTGTTTGCCAAAAATTCCAGTTCGGGTGTTTATGGTGAGCAATCCGAGAATTTGGATATTGTTCGAATAAATGAGAGACAATGGCAGGTTTTGGACAGCAACGTAGGACCAAAATTGTGGAAAGCCATGGTTGATTTAGGTGTGGTGGACGCGGAGGGACGAGGAGATTTTGTTCGTAAAATAGAGAATTTAGAGTGAGTGGATAGACAAAAGAAAGAAGGTATGAAGGAGCATCTAATTTGTTCTCAATGATTATTGGGTCTTTGAATATAAGAGGGGGAGGGAACATTCTTAAGAGAAGAAGAATTAGTTCCTTGATCAAGAAAGGTAAGGCAGACATCTTTTTAATCCAAGAAACTAAGTTGTCCAATCTTCAAGATTCCATGGCCAAAAGCTTTTGGAGTAACACTGATATCGGTTACTCGTTCACTAATTCTAGGGGAGCTTCCGGTGGTCTTTTAATTATGTGGAGGGAGAGCTTGGGAGAAGTTTTATATAGCTTCAGGGGTGTTGGTTTTCTGGGCATCAAGATTGTGTGGAATAACCATGTTTACTATATAGTGAACGTCTACTCTTCTTGTATTTACCTCAACAAGAAAGAGTTATGGAATAATTTGTTGGATCTTAAAGGGAAACATAATGATGGTGAGTGGATTATAGGGGGAGATTTCAATGCGGTGAAGAACTGTAGAGAAAGAAAAGGGAGGACGGGAGGCGGGAGTAGTAATGAAATAAAGGCTTTTGCGGAATTCATTGATAATAGTTTGTTGGTGGACATCCCTTGTAAAGGAAAAAAAATACTCTTGGTATAGTGGGGATGGTTTATCTATGAGTAGGATTGACTGTTTCATTATATCGGATGCCATTGTGAATAGATGGGGAGTCATAGGCCAACTTATTGGTCCTCGGGACATTTCCGACCATTGCCCTATTTGGTTGGTTTTGGATAATTCAAATTGGGGTCCTAAACCTTTCAAGTTTAATAATGAATGGTTTTCCCACAATTCGTTCATTCCTTTTGTGGAAGAGAAATGGAAAGGGTTTAAGGTGGAGGGAAGATGGGACTTCGTTTTAAAAGAAAAATTAAGACTTCTTAAAGAAAATCTTAAATGGTGGAATTCGGAGGTTTTTGGGAGGTTTGATTTGAATGTGGAGGAGAAGGTAAAAGATATTAACTTAGGCGACGATAGGCCGGAAGAGGAGGATGTGGAGTTGAATCCGGATATCATTCTTAGGAGGAAGGAGGCAACGAGTCAATTTTGGATGAATTTGAGAATTAAAGAGAATATGCTTCTTCAAAAGTCAAATGTGAAGTGGATTAAGGAGGGAGATTCGAATAGTGGTCTTTTTCATAAGGTGATGAAGGAAAGACGTAGGCATAATCATATTGGTCCCATTGTCTCTTCTAACGGGTTGGTGGAGGTGGTTTCGGAGGTTAAGGAGGAGGTTTGGAGACATTTTTCTGAAAAGTTTGGGGAAACGGGTAGCGTGAGGCCGTTGTTAAAAGGGATTCCCTTCAAGAGATTGAGTGAGGAATACAACTTGTTTCTTGAAAGGACTTTTCAAGAGGAGGAGGTTAAAGAAGCGATTTAGGGTTGCGGAGGTTCTAAAAGTCCGGGTCCGGATGGTTTTTCTTTTCTTTTTATTAGGAGGTGTTGGTACTTTTTAAAAGATGATTTCATCCGTTTTTGCAATTACTTTCATAATGGTAATTACCTTTCAAAGGCGGTCACATCTTCTTTCCTTTCGTTGATTCCTAAGTCTCCGAATCCAGTAACGTTGGATGATTATAGACCCATTTGTCTTGTTGGATGTATGTACAAGGTGGTTGCAAAACTTCTAGCCGGAAGGTTGAAACGGGTTTTGAACTTTCTTGTCTCGCCGTGCCAAAGTGCTTTTGTTCCGGGGAGACAACTTCTTGATGGCGTTTTGGTGGCTAATGAATTGGTGGATTATGCTAAGAAGAAGAAAAGGAATTGTCTTCTTTTTAAAGTGGATTTTGAAAAGGCTTACGACAAAGTGAGTTGGAACTTTTTGAGGTACTTGTTGTCTATAATGGGTTTCGGTCCATTGTGGAGGAAATGGATGGAATTGTTGATTTTTCAAAGCAAGATGTCCGTCTTGGTAAATGGTAGTCCCACGAAGGAATTCATTGTTGAAAAAGGATTGAGGCAAGGTGATCCCCTTTCTCATTTTCTTTTCGTTTTGGTGGCAGAAGGCCTTACGGGGTTAGTGAGAAAATCTTATGAGAATGGCGAATTTAGTGGATTTAATTTGGAAGGAAAATGTAGGGTAGATATCCTTCAATTTGCGGATGACACCTTGTTGGTGGGAGAAGGGTCTTGGAGACATATTTGGGCGATTAAGATGGTGTTGAGGGCTTTTGAACTTGCATCCGGTCTTGGTATTAATTATCATAAAAGCAAATTGATCGGTATCAATACCAATCTCCATTTTTTAGAGGCGGCTAGCTTTGTTCTTTCTTGCAAAGTGGAGGATAGTAAGTTCATCTTCCTTGGTATTCCCATTGGTTCTAATCCTAGGAAGCTTTCTACTTGGAGCCCTCTTTTGTTGAAGATGAAAAATCGGTTGGCGGGATGGAAAAATCGCTTTCTTAATCTTGGTGGTAAGATCACTCTTCTTAAGTCTATTCTTTGCTCTTTAACAATTTTTACTATGTCTTTCTACAAAATGCCTATGAAAATTGTGAAAGAATTTACCAAGATACAAAGTAATTTTTTATGGGGTGGTATTTTTGCGGTGAAATTACCCATTCCAATTTTAGTTTTTACGAGTTTAGTAAAGACCTTTTACTTTTTCTCTCGTAATTCAATTGGTTTGTAATTTCATCTTTTGTCGGGTTTTTCCCGTTTACGGTGTAAACAGGTTGGAGAACTCTTAGTTCTCCCGTTAATGTTATCTTGTTTACAAAAAAAAAAAATTCATCCCATAACAATAGAGAAAATTAAAGGTGGGCAATAACCAATCCTATCAAATACCGATTAAACCGATGATAAAAATAAACAACTGGGTGAATTGAAACGTTTGTTCGATTCTTAGTTAAATATTGTCGGATTCATATAAATAACAACATTGTTAGGTTGACACCAATTTATTACACCGTATACTAACTACACCGTATGTATCCAACTCTTTTAGTATTGCAGAGTTATCAAAGTGAAATAAAAAATATTAAAAAAAATAATAAATATGTATGTATAAGGTACCGTGTGAGTGTAAAATATGGTGTCATAAAAGCATTTTTCTATAAATAAAGGTGGTCGAGTTCATATGACTAAAATAAACCCATTGCAAATTTAAATCGGTCGAGTATTAACCGTAACTCTTTAAATAGCAGTCTTGTAACATGCAGTAAATGATGGCATAAGATAATGATTACTACAGTACATCTTAAAAAGTTTAAATCAGTGTTTTAAAAATCAGACCGGTCATCAAACCGATAAGAGTACTAGGTCACTGGTTTATCGGTCGAATCACCGGGTCATTGGTCGAACCGCATGACCAAACAGGATTAAACCGGATAACTCGGTTGAATAAACATGTCATTATAATAGGTATAAAACCGGTAAATCCGATTGAACCGGATGATTCAGTCTCTAAAAAAATATAAGTAGCACTTAAATTTTTTAAAAATATCATATCATAAATTCACATATTCATAATTTAAATGCAAATTTTAAACAGAGTCTAATTATAAATTTTAAACAGATTCTAAATTAAACATAGTTTAATTTAAATTCATAATTTTAATGTTAATAGAAAATCAGTTTTAATATTAATAATTAAAACAATACAAATATTAACATTATTATAAATAATAAATTTTCCAAATATATATATATATATATATATATATATATATATATATATATATATATATATAATGGAAATCAGTTAAGTTTAAAATTATATTATATTTAGTTTCTTAATATGTGTTCTTAAATTTCTATACAAATATTTGTATGATGGTTTTTCAATCAATATAAATACAAAATAGTAAAAATAGTTTTGTGGATATTACGAAATTTAATTTGTGTATCACTTGAATCAAATGAGTGATCACTATTATTCTTGGGGAAAAGTTCATATGTATTTGAGTAAAAAAAATTAAAAAAATAAAAACAATTTAATTTTTTTTTTAAATAAACAGTTGAACTACCGGTTTGCGAAAACCGCCGATTTTCCCGGTTTTTCCTGTTCGCACCGGTTCACACCGGTTCCCTCCGGTTCGAAGACATAGACGATCGAACAAACGAACCTGGCCGGTTACCCGGTCGATTCCCGATCCAACCGGTCCGACTGGCCGGTCCGGTCCGGTTTTTAAAACACTAGTTTAAATAAAGAGTACTATATATTATTTTTCAATTTAATTGTAATACTTACTTTGAAAACGGAGATGGAAAAGATATGCACATTGAAAACTAAACTAGTCTAGAATCTAACGTGCGATGCTTTCTTTATTAACTTTTTCATGCAATTTTTTCAACTTTAATCTCATTTCTCCGTTCTTCAATGTTAACATTGAAAGCTTTTTTTTTCTCTTACCTTCTCTTCATTTATCACAATAGCTTTCTTTGCTTGGATATTGATGACTTACTTATATTAAAAATAATAATTTATATTCACAAACTTAGTCATTAGGTTTGTTATAGGGTATTTTAGTATTTTGTTTGTTGTTTTTTGTAGCCCTAGTTTTTAGCTTATAAATAGACTAGTGGTAGATGTCATTGAGTGTGACTTTTTATCTTTTGTAGCCGTCATTCTATTATAATATATTATTCTTTTCATCCATTAATTTATCTTGTACACCAACAACTTAGAGTTGAATGAATTTCAATTTACAGTGAAATACGAACAACTCCTACATCTTCTTCATTGAAATGGTCGGAGATGGATTGAGAATCTCCAGTCGACGAACTTCTTTAGATGGAGATTTACAGCCCAAAATATACCGGAACCGGCCATTTGTTCACCTCTAGGAAACATAACCCTCCACTAAGGTATCACAAAAAATACATGCCATGTCATAAAGATGCAAATGCAAATCTCATCATTTAAGCTATCATACAACTATATAATATCACATTATCAAACACATGTCTTAAAATTTATTTCACATAATCATTCAACTTTAATCATAATCGATTCACATCACAACCACACATAATAATAACAATCACAAACAAAATAAATATGGGAATTTCTTAATACACCACCCAAGTTTCTTAGGCACTATGTGAAATTTCATTTTTGCCCCCAGATTTCGGATTTGCACATCCAGACGCACCACATTTTTAAAAAACACTGATATGTTCCGGATGTGCACATCCGGAAGAATTCCTGATTTGCAAATCCGAAAAAAATGAAAATAATTCCATAAAATCATTTACTTCTAAATATAAAATATAATTAAAATTAATATCATTTTTTCAATATAATTAAATTCAATATAATTAAAATCTATATTAATTAAAATTAATATGATATTTAATATGATTAATTCTTTTCAATATAATTAATATGATTAATATGGTATTTAATTTTAAATGATTTTTTTATATTGAAACTATAATTCAATTCTGCATATTAGTATCTAATATGTATTTGTAAGAAAATTAATTTTAACAAGATTAAAATTTATAATGTCTAAAATAATTTATTTCAAATTTTTTTATTTAATTATGATTTTAGAATTTATGATGAATAATGATTATGTTGTTGAAATTTTAAAAGTAAACGAGGGTTTTAAAGTAATCTCTTGAATTAAAAACAGGGGCGTTAAAAAAATTCTATTAAAGCCCCTCGGTTGAAAATACAGAATTTACAGAGAAAATAAGACTAGGTGTGTTTTTCTGACCCAGAAGAAATAAGACTAGGTGTGTTTGATTTTAAGATTGAAATTGATCCTCTAAAAGCGTGTTTAAAGAGGGAATATGATCCTCTACTCAGTGACTTGACTTGAGACATGTTCATGAAAAAGTAAACAAAAGAAGAATAAAAAAGAGAAATTTGATAAAGGGAAAATTAGAGGGAATTTCCCTCTTCAAAGTCAAATGATCTCAGCCCGTCTAAAAAATCGATTTTGAAGCAAACGATCTTCTAAAATAAAATTTATTCAAACCATTTTAATAAAACAATACACTACAGTAACTTTAATGTTAAATTTGCCTTTAAACTTGATCTCAGATTACTAAATCATAACATAAAATACTTTACTTTATAATCAAGTTAACTCAAATCATCACTTCCAGAAAATCAAATTCACCCGAGTTTATCATAAACGTGTTAAAACACACTAAAGCTGATAACAATATCAAAAAGGGAATGATGTATACATACAACAAACATATAGTATTTGTCAATATATTCACAAAAAGCAAAACCTTATCAAAACAAAATTATCCAAAAATAGCTACTTAAAAACAAATTAATCAATTAATTAATTAATCAACTTATTTATTAAATTTATCTTCTAATAACATGCATCTCTCCTGACCGTTGATCCACATGCCTAATCCATCTCTTCCCACTCCGACAACTACCATCTTTTCCCAAATTACCCCCAACCGCCGAAACATGTGCCATATCAAGTCCTTTCCCCACCGGAAGAAACACCGATCTAACAACCCGTCGTGATCGTGACCGTGATTCTCCTTCTTCTCCGACAACATTCTCCCATTTGAAACTCCCACTTCTCATATTCGCATTCTTGCAAACCAAAACCGCTCCTTTCACACTCAACTTCGCCACCTTCAAAACCCTCGAGAAATCGCTACTTCCCTTGCAATCCACCACCATGAAATCTATCTCTTCAACGAACCTTTCCATGGCTTCCTCTGGTTCTCCGACAATGATTTCCGTTGAAGCTCCTGCTTCTCCTATTCTGTCAGAGTATTCCAATCTTGATCTCTCGTTTGGGACTATGCACACGTGTCTCCCACTCGTGTGTTTTCTCGCTATCGCTAAACCTGTGCTTGTTTCGATTACACCTCCCTCCGACCATGTTTCTACTATCACCTTCGCGTTCCATCCTGCCGCCATGGCTGAAATAAGCTCCGCCACGCCTGATCCACGTAGAACCTTACACTGAAACAAATAAAAAAAATGTTAGTCAAATAGTCAAATTCAACATTGAAAATTCATGCATGTATATATGTATGCTGCTTACAGATTGTACTGTGTCGATGTATGCTTTAGATGCTGTTTCAGGGGACCAAACAAGTTTCATTTTTCTTCAGATGATGTTTTTGTTTATGTTTATGTTGTGGGGTTTGAAGATTGTGTTGGGAATATTGTGGGAAGAAATGAGGTATAAGAGTGTGGAAGGTATTTATTAACGCGGTAGGAACGAGTTTTCTAGAGATATAGAGAGAGAAAAAGGAGAGTTGAAGTTAATTTATTTATTCCGCGCCAAATCCAACGTGTTGGTGATAGTATTTGGATAAACTTGGTTATTTGTTTTCTCTTCAAACTCTTTCTTTGACGACTGGTTTGTAATGCTGTCACGTTACCATCACTTTCTCTCTCTTAGTCATGTGTTTACACACAACCATGTACCAAGCTATGTCTTTTTTTGAAACAATCAACCTACCTATCTTAACTCTTTTATACAACTTTTTTGTAATTTTCTTTTGTCTTAAATATTAATTTTCTACATATTTTTTGTTTATTTGTTAATTTTTTATTGATATTGTTAGTTTGCTTTGAAATATAAAAAGACAATATTAAATATATTTAAATATAAAAGTTAATTTATTAATAAACAAACATAAATTATATAAATTAATTATATTACTATTTTATCTTAATATACATACATTAAAAAATGAATTCAAAATAAGTTAATTAGTCATACTATAATAATTTTTTTTTATTAATTTATTATTAAATAGAATTAGCTTGAGTTATTTCACGAAGTTTTTTTCACACATATAAATTTTTTATTAGAAATAGTTTGATATTTTTGCAATTTATATAAAGGCTGGCACCTATTATATTTAATAATTTAAATTAATTTTAAATATTGAAATTACTTTGTTTACTTTTTCTTATGACTGAAATAAAACTCGAGCGTTGCGTGGATGATTTATAATATATTAATGTTATTGTATATGAAATTTTAAATTTCATCAAAATTTTATATTATTATTTTGTTTGTTGGGTATTTTTTTTAAATGATTATATTTGAGTCATTATTATATGTAGTTTTATAACCACATATTTGAGAAAAAGTTAAATTTTAAGAGTAATATAGAGGATCAATTGATTATATTCGTATGATTATTTTCTAGTGAGTTATTTGAATAACTATTCTATATGAATTTATTAGAATATTTGAGACTATGTTGAATTTTAAGGAATAATAAAAAAGATCAATGTAATTGTAAATAATATAAGAAGTATATTAAATTTTATCAATTAGTTTGTATTTTAAAAATTTATTGATTTTAATGAAAGAATAATATCTAAAACAACAATTTTAAGGGTTAATTTATAATTTAATTTAATTTATTTTTATTCAAAATAATAATTAAATGCTTGTCATTTAGAATATAATAATAATTGTACTAAAATATAATGAAAAAAAGAGTTTCAAAATTTTTAAGATTACATTATAGTTGCGTTATAAATTGGAATGTTAGATAATTATTATCAATAATATGTAAGAAATATAATTCAAAATTTTTAATGGTCATTAATTATAGGTTTAGGATTTGGATTGATATATAATTAGTAATTAGATAGAAATTGAGATTTAATTTGATTTTTATTTTGAATATGATACTAACTGTAAAGTTAAAATTTTGATTAATAGATAATTTTAATACTATCGTAAAATGGAGTTTCAATTTTTTTTTAATAGTTAGAACTTGAATTGATAAATAATCTTAAATAGTGAGAAATGAATTTTAATTTTATTTAATAAATTATTAATTATTGAACATGAATATAGATTCATAGATAAGTATTGGTCACCATCAGAAAAATAAAAAACAAAATTTCATAACCATTAAAATGAAAGTTACCGTTTAAGAATAATAAAATGATTTTATGGAAGGAAATCAAACATCACATATTAATTGAATTTATAACGGAAACACAAACTATTAAATTAAATTTATATTTGTGTTATTGAATGTATAATTTAAATTTTTATTGAATAGACCGTTTCATAAAACTCTTTCTTTTCTAATCATTAAATTTTATAATAATTAAAAGTAATATAATTAAGAAATTGTAATAAATATTTGTACCAAAAATAAATTGTAACTAATATATAATATACCGATAATAACATTAAAAGCTAAAAATAAAAAATTACACATATTATTAATTACTCCTTAAACACATTTTTCAACAATATAAATAGAACAAGAATAAAATTAATTTTTAATTTATATAAATTTTAAATTACTTCATTTTTCAACCGTATTTGTAAAACATTTATTGGATACATTATTGATAGTAACAAAAAAATATATATGTTGGTAACCATGAGTCTACTTTATTGGTTGTAAGTAACCATGAGTCTAGTATATGCATAAAATGATTATATCATAGTACCAAGACTAATGATACTCCCTTATTTCATTTTAAAGTATCACTTTTTTATTTTTTACACATACCAAGAAAACTAATCAATATTGTTACTTTTCATACAATAATTTTCTTTTTACTTATAATACCCCTAACTATTTATTACATTCAATTTACTTTTTTTTTTCTCTGTAATAATTATTCAAGGGTAATATTGACAAAAGTACATTTAATACTACTTTGAACTTTGCAAGTGACAATTAAAAAGAAATAAAAAATTATCAAAAAAGCGACACTTAAAAAGGAACGGTAATAAACTTTTGTTTTTTTTATTATATCAAAAAGTATGATTTCAATTGCATTGGATGTATACGTGAATCTAAAATTTTGATTTGGTATAGTAATTAATATATATCATTTTTCTATAATAATATTGTAGCTTTTAAGATTTACAAAGAAGTTAATGCATTTTAAAAGTGCAAAAAAGTTAATACATTTTAAAGATTTACAAATCAGTAATAATTTTAAAATTTAAATAAATAAAGTAAAATGGAGGGAATTAGCGTTTCATAGGAGTTGTATGTGTTGCTCCATTTTATATAATAAAGATAACAGAGTACGGTTCTGATTTTGGAAAAGAAATTAGAGAAATAAGATATCTCTAAACCCGAAACAAAGAATATATATATATATATATATATATATATATATCATCCAAACAACTCTAATAATCTTGGAATTCCACTTGTGGCAACATTGCTGATTAAAGAAAATTATCGCATGTGAGCAAGATCAATCAAGACAATTTTGGGTGCGAAGATGAAACTAAGTTTCATTGATGAAATCAACAAGAAATCATCAATTTAATCTAAATAATATCAAGACTGAGAGAAGACAAATTCAATGGTGACGAAGTGACTGGTTAATGCGACATAACTAGACTTACATAAGAACATCTCACACGCTTCAACAGCTCGAGATGTGTGGATTTATCTTGAAGAACGCTTTGCTCAAACCAACGCACCACGAGTTCATAAGTTATGGAGAAATGTAAGTTTTATGCATAAACAATCTGACACAATAGTAACAAATTATTATACCCAATTCAAAAGTCTTATTGATGATTTAAGTGAGTTACAACCCTTACCCAATTGAAATTGTAGAGCTTTTAAAGAACTAAATCAAAGGGAAGAAGAATCACAAGTTCACCTATTTCTCGGGGACTTTGATAATGAGCAATATGTTTAAATTAAAGAAACCATTTTGTACACAAAACCAATCTCTTTTCTTCAATGAGTGTTTAATCAAATTCAACGGAAGAATTCCCATGCACATCCAAAAAAGTCTTGTTAAAATAAAGTTGAACCGGGTTTAAAATTTCACTTAGGATCAAATAGGAGGAAAATGAATAACTTAATCTAAATAGAAATGTAATAATTGTGGTAAGAATGGTTACATTAAATCTAGATATTTTGAAATAATAGGATATCCACCCAATTGGGAAATAAGGAGAACTCAATGACGTGAAACTTACAAACAAGGAAGACAACATGCTGCACATCTATCTCAAGGAGAAGAAAAAAAGAAAGGGAGCCTCGAGGCATCAAGCATAAATCATGCTTTGAATGGAACACGAACAAGAAATCATAGTAGATTACATGAAAGCATGTCTGATAATCATGATAATAAAATTCAATGGATTCTAGGTGCATCTCACCATATGATTGCATTATCTCATATTTTAAAAGGAGTTATAAAGATAGACAAGCATTTTCATGTTGTCACACCCACTGGAGATGCAACCTTGGTTGAAGAAATTTGGGATATGGAATAATCCATAAACATCATACTACATATTATTTTATTGGTTCCAAGTTTTAATTGTTGAAACAAAATTGTTCATATCCCTTAAGTTTTGATGATAACAAAGTACTAAAAGAACAATAGGGTATACTAACATATGTTCAAGTGTGCAATATCACAAGCTAAAATTTAACATGGTTCTGACTTTGAAAGAGCAAATGAAGAGAAACTAAAGACTCAGATTCTGAATGATAAGAATCTGATGACTCGGAAGAAGTGAAGTCATTCGAGGACTCAATCTACCCAGATTTTATTTTTAAAATTACGAAATCACTTTATGGACTCAAACAAACTCCAAGAGCTTTGTATGAGAGACTGAGTAATTTCTTGTTAGAAAATGGTTTTCAAGAAGGTCAAGTTGACACTACACTGTTTATAGAGACTCTGAATAAGGAAATCTTAATTGTCCAAGTTTATGTTGATGAAATAATGTTTGGTTCTACTAATCCATCTCTTTGCAAAGAATTTTCTGAGACTATGCAGGCTGAGTTTGAGATGAGCATGATGGGAGAATTAAAATTATTCCTAGGAATTCAAATCAACCAAAGTAAAAAGGAAATATATGTTCATCAGTCCAAGTACACAAAGGAGCTTCAGAAGATGTTTAATCTTGAAGACTGCAAGATTATGTCAACTCATATGCATCCAACCTGCAGTCTAACCAAAGAGGAAAATAGCACCAAGGTGAATCAGAAGCTGTATAGAGGTATATACTTACCTTACCTCACATCTTCTAGGAATGATATATTGTTCAGTGTTTGTCTTTGTGAAAGATTTCAATCAAATCCTAGAGAGGCTCACTTAACTGTTGTTAAGAGAATCTTTAGGTATCTGAAAGGAACAACTAATCTGGGACTTAATTATAAAAAAATTCCTAGATTATAAGCTAGTAAGATTCTGTGATGTTGACTATGCTAGGGATAGAATTGAAAGGAAATCCACCAGTGGAAACTGTCTATTCATAGGTGAAAACCTAATATCCTGGGCTAGTAAAAGATAAGCAATCATTGCCCTGTCTAGAAGCAGAATACATTTCAGCAGCTAAATGTTGTACACAACTTCTCTGGATGAAATATCATCTAGATGATTATCATATTTGTGGAAACAGTGTTCCTAACTTTTGTGATAATACTTTTGCTATTTGTTTAACAACAAATCCAATTCAACATTCTAGAACCAAGCACATTGAAATAAAATATCACTTTATTATAGATTATGTTTAGAAGGGAATAATAGATATTCAATTCATTGATACTGATCATCAATGAGCTGATATATTTAATAAACCCTTAGAAATTGAAAGATTTGATTTCATCAGAAGGAATGTGAACATGTTTTTATAAAAGAATAATGCTTGCTTTTGAGTGGAGTATTAGAGTCTGATGTTGATCAGAAGTAACTTTAGTCAGAATCTAGAAATCTGCCTCTGACAAAAGTGGCTTCTGAAAGACTTCAGCCTCAGAGACTCAGATGAAGATTAATGGCTTTTGATAGCATTTAAGTGGATTTTTTTGTCTTTTGACATTTGTACCACTTAAGATTCCACGTGTCTGAAAATTATTTAGCATGTGTAGTAGCTGTTTGGGTAGAGTCTGTTAGGTAATGATGAAAACTCTTTGAAGTTTGTGTAAACACCTCCTTTATCACTCATCTCTTCACACACTTACCATTACTTTGTCCTACACTTTTCGTTTTTCTAAAAAACACTAAACTTCATCAATGGCATCCTCTTTTTCTCAACAAATTCCTCTTAATATGGATTCTGGTGCAAGTCTTCAGATCATACCTAGATCTTCATCGCTTAGAGAAGAAGATTTGAAACTCATCATGGAGCAAGTATTAGACTTCAAGAGTTTTGTTGTAAATAGGCATCCTATGAGTGAGAATTTTGAAGAACAAAGCTGGATGGACTACTTTAACATTGTGAATGGTCCAATATATCCTCTTCTTGTCAAGGATTTCTGGGTAAGGGTTGAAGCGTATGATGAGTTTGCTGCTTTGGTTGAAGAAAGAAACGTTGTAGAAAACGACAAGAGTCTGAAAGGGAAAACAAGGGCTGAAATTGATTTAAAGGAGTTTAAAGGTACTGGAATCAGGTATGTTGTCATGCGAGTTGATATTGCTATCACCCAAGACAATATTGCTCAACTGACTGGTGTTGAGAATACTAGTATTGTGAAACACAACTCAAAAGATGGAACGAAGTTTGCCTCTGAGATCAAAGAAAACCTTTTTAAGAATCAAAAAGATTTTGTAAAAGTGAAGAATTTACATCTTCCATTCATACTCCTCTTTAATATTATCATAAGTTGCGGGATTCCCAGAAAAGGAAGTTCTAATCATATTTCATGGGATAACAAACACTTCCTATGTTTTTTGATCAATAACCAACCTCTGAATCTCTCTACTTACCTCTTTCATCATCTATGTGAGTCAATCAAGGATTCTCAGAAGCACAATAAAAGAGTGTTCCTTATGCTAGATTATTCTCTGAGCTCTTTTATCAGTGCAAACTGATTAATGTTCTGAAATAGTTAAATGCTACTCAGGACCTAGAAGTTTGCTATGGCAATGTTCTTTAAGCAGCTGTTCTGGCATACATGCATGTCATCAAAAACAAGAATTTTGTGATGATTCCTGACCCTATCAGAATCAGAAGAGATGAAAGTAGAGCATACATAGAAAACTATGTTGTGCATACTAAAGAAGACAATCCAAAAGTTATCAGATAATACTTTATCATGGTCAAGAAACAAACTGGGGTAACTCTGACCACATAGAAACTTCCAGATAGAGCTCCTGATGTTCAAAGTAGAAAAAATATGAGGAAGTAACCCGCTTCAGAAGAAGATCATGTCACTCAGAAGCCTACTAAGAAGAAGCTTCTATGTGATGCTCAGAAGGCCAAATAGAAGTGGAGAAGGTAGCTTCCAAAATTGAGATTATGCCTACCAAAACTAGAAGTGGAGGTACATGTCAAACCCCTACGAAAGAAAAGGCTCTTGAACTTGCTATCAAACAGAAGAAGCTAAGGAAAATGATTATTCCAATTATAGAAGAAGAAGAAGAAGAAGAAAAAGAAGTGCATCTGAAGAGGAAAGCTAGACAACAGGTGGACACTCTTATGTCATATGCTGTAATAGATAGTGCCAAACTTCTTGTAGTTGCCATAGTGGAAAATGCTAGAGAAGTCACTCAAAAGGCATATGATGTTTTTAGGGAGCGGCTGGGCTCAAGTCTTGCTTCATTTACTAGTTCACATGAAGTTGTTCAGTTTGCTCAAGAATTTGCATCCGAAGTTTTTGAGAAAGTGTCTTCTGATATTGTTGCTTCTGAGGTGGTTCCAGAAGTTGGTACAACTATGGAAGCTGAAGCTGATGCTGAAAATGAAAAGGGTTGTGTGGTTGAAGACTTGGTTTTTGAGGATTAAGCTCCTTAAGAAGGATTCATTGCAGAAGAGCCTCTTCTTATTAAAGCTACATCGGGTTACTCTTTTGACTATATGTTTAATTCAAGTCTGAACTCTTCTTCATTACTTAGGAAATCCCAAACCCCTTCATCTTCTGAATCCTTTGAACACACACTTTCCCTCTCCATCAAACAACCTAGCTATCACAACATACCAACCTTCAATTTTCCCCACTCAACCTACAACCATCATAGAATCAATTGACCTAACTCACATTTAAAATATCCATAAGCCACTCATTATGCTAGAAGCTCTCTCAGAGCATCTAACTAATGAATTACCTTCTGACAAATCCTATCAAACACCTTTTCTAGTCACACCCTTGTAGTTTTATGTTGCAGACCATCCTCCCTCTAAATCCTAACCCTCTAGTCCTTCAGAATAACAAACTCAAAGTCAACCTGCTGTTCAATCTAAATATGTTGTATCTAACGAACCTCAACTTGAGATTGAATCTGAACCTCAGCCTGAACCTCACACTGAGACTATACCTGAACCTCTACCTGAACCTCACCTTTTATCTCCAGTCAGAGAGACTGCTACTGTGGCAAAAGCTGGCACATAACAACTCTTTGGGACTAGAGATATACCCTCTCATACAAAAGTAATCCCCACCCCTCTCCATCTCTCACCTTCACATGTTTCTAACCCTAACCAAAACACTCTTCTTCCAATCCTTTCCCAAATATAAGAGTTTATAGATTAATTTTACTTTAAGGTCCCTAACCAAAACACTCCTCTTCCAATCCCACCCCTCGGAGAGTAATTCCGTGCATAAACCCTTAGCATCGTCAACCTTCTTTTTGAGTCCCTTCAAAATTACTTTATTGGGTGACTTGGCTAGATCATTGGCTTGGGGGTGTACAATGTACACAAATTTTGATTTTACCTAGGGGTGGAAAAACAGGCCGCTCGCCCCACCCCACCCCACCTTAAGCCCGCAAAAAAAAAGGCGTGGCTGGCAAGCCCGCCAAATGGAAATGGGCATAAAAATCTGGCTCGGCCCGCCAAGGTGGCAGGCAGTGGGCTTGCCCGCCTACTTTTTTATTTACTTATTTCTCATTTTTTTAATAAATTAATAGGCTTGTTTTTACATTTCAATTAGACTTTTCACTTATTTTTTA
The DNA here is from genome assembly GCA_022829125.1 of Lathyrus tuberosus. Taxonomy (NCBI): domain Eukaryota; kingdom Viridiplantae; phylum Streptophyta; class Magnoliopsida; order Fabales; family Fabaceae; genus Lathyrus; species Lathyrus tuberosus. Next base: position 17,764,525 of record JALAZF010000045.1, read on the forward strand.
GAACAATTTTTATAAAGCACCTTTTTAACAAATTTTACTTCAAAAAATATTGCATATATTTTCAAATAAATGTATAAAATAAAACAATCAAGAAATTAGAATTACTAGAATTAACTAAAAAAAGGACGAGTTTAAGGTGGGACAAGCTGAACGAATAGGTACGGCGGGGTTTCGCGGGCGGCGGGTTTTGGCAGGGCGAGATTTGGCAGGTGACGGTCTTTAGCGTGACGGGCTTTGGTGGGCGGTGAGCCCAAAATCCCAACCCAACCCGCCATTTTTTGGTGGATGCGCGGGCCGGCCTGGAGGGTCACGACCCATTTTACCATCCCTAATTTTACCCCTAATTCTTTGCAAAAACGCCGACCATAAAACCAGTAAACTTGGTCCTATTGTCGGAGACAATGACTATAGGAAGCTCGTATATGCACATAATCTTCTGCCAATAGAAATTGTACACTCTCTCTGCCGTGATCTTGGTGAAAACCTCTGCTTATATCCATTTGGTGAATTAATTGACTCCCACTATCAAGAATTTCAATTGGCACAATGCCAATGGGAATAAGCCCAGAATGTCCACACCTTATTGATAGAAAGGTCTGGGCGAAGTCATCGACTAGAGAAGTTTTGTCGGGGCGTGGTGAAGGTCAGCATGTCACTGACATTGATCACACCTCTTAAGTAAGGCGATGATACATTTCATTACGGTAGGCCAATAATACACTGTCTTTAACATCTTGTGTGCAAGGGATTTTCCACCAATGTGGTTGCTGTAGGCGCCCTTGTGTACCACGATAGTTTCATTATCACCCAGACATCGTAGCATGGGAGAAGCCCTCCCCATTTTGTATAGTTTTCTAGAGAGCATGGTGTAGTTGGAAGCCTATTTCCAGATCCTTCTTGCTTCTCCCTCTTCTAGTGGAAACTCGCCAGTTTGTAGATAATTCATTATGGGCAGCTTTTAGGGAGTACACATCATCTACCTCAATGCTAGGGGAGGCGAGGGTCTCCTAGATAACTATTATGTTGAACCCCTTCGTCTTCAATGTGTCTAACTTGGAAATCCATTCTTAATAGTAAAAGTACAAATAGTCTTAGATGAACAAACCTTGTTCAATGCATATCTTCCTAATACTACATGTGAATTTCTATTCAAGATTCCCTATAGAACGACCCCACTCACAATAGTCAGAAGGACAAATAGACTCACTCTGAACTCTCCTAGTTCAAGGCTACTTTCCTAATACTACTCATAAAGATTCATTTAGGCCCCCCTGAATAAAATACCCCTCTCACTTTCACTCAAACACTTTCCATGTGCTTGGAAAATTACAACAATAAGATGGATGGTATAACAACCTTAAAACTCAATACTCTATTAGGCTAATTTAGTTTTGAAGCAAACAAAATACAAAACAAAAAATAAAGGCTCAACTAAAACAAAATTCTCCCAATGAGTATTTATTTTCTCTCGAGGTCTGAGTATTCACAAAGCAAATGAACTCCTTACATAGCTACAAAAGTACAACACCAAAAGCCCACAAGGGTTTAGGTCATGAATTTGATTGGAATTCTAAAAAGCACATGAGATCAATCCTCAATAATGATGATTTCCAATCTTAATTGATCTCATTGAATAAATTTAAATCTTTATTAGGAAGATTAGGATCCTTGATTGATATAAATTTTGAACACATAAGCACACCAAACAAAATCTTGCTAAGAAAATATATTTTCCAAAACCAAACACATGCTCACACACTCATATCTCTGATATAACAGAAAAGGAAACAAATCTTAAAAGGACAAAATATACTTTAATTTATCTTGCTCTCAAAGTAAGTCCGAGACAGATGTCTCACAGATCGTGGAACATTTTACCTGATATCTGTCTATGTAACAATATTTTGAATGTTGAACAAATCAAATAAAATCTTTACATGATATTAATCACAATTCCAACTTCTCAAGTGAAAGATTCATAATAAATCTCTTGTAAAAATTGAATCACACTTTAAATAGTCTTTAATAGAGATTGGAGATTTTTCATTAAGTGAAAATAAAAATCTTGTAAATAAAACATATTTAATTAAATCTCTTCATGACATGAATCTTCAATCAATATCTATTCATATCCAATTTCAGCACAATCTTGAATAAGACAAATCTGAAACAAATATTCTTTTAAGGCATATTCAAATAAATCTTTTCTTTAATGCAAATACAATCAAATCAAATCAAATCTTCTTATTTAAACCAAATCTAGATGTTTTTAATTAAACCATATCTAATTAAATTTTCTTCAAACTTTATGGATTACGATTTAATAAACTCTTTTTCCAAACTAATTTGGATTAATAAACTTCTTCCAAAAGTAAATTCTCATCGTGCCAGAAATATTACAGGTGTTCTAACCAAACGCTAAAGCGATAATTTAATGCAGTATGAGAAGTCAATGCGCCAAGATGCACACAACATGTTCCAGACATCTTTCTCAACAAGTTTCCTACAGAAATTAGCCAATTACTTGGAACAACAAAAATCAGTCTACATATTATGAACAACGTCTGGACCAAGATGTCATACAACATGTCAAGACATCTTGCTCAACAAGTTTCTTACAAAAATAAGCTTATCAAAGGAACAACAATCTCCCCTTTGGCTAGTTTTTAGGCAAATCACATATATCACATATTAACACTTCTTCAAGGAAACACCCCACATATAGTACACAGTTGATAAAGATTATCAAAGAAGTTTTCCCTTTTCTTTTTCTCCCCCTATTTGCCTCTAAAGAGAAAAATGACATATGACCACCATCAATCAAGAAACAACAACTTATAAAATCCAATGCGAGCCATAACATAAAAAAAAAAAACTGAAGAAACCAACAACAGGAGATCCTGCAAACAAAATGATGCTATGCACATTCTTCCAAACTCTCTTTAGATAACAATAACACACACTTCTTACGAACACCAGTTGGAAGAAATAATATTTCTTGCAAATCATCATATCACCATCTCCCCCTAATTTCCTCAAATGGACATAAGTACCAGAGCATAAGAACACAAGAACACATAAATCATAAATCACTGCTGAACATAAACATTGTAGTAGCAGCAACAAGAGGTTAAGATGAAGAAGCTCAAATATGACGAGACTATGTCTCACATGAATCAAAACCTTTGAGAATGTGACTTATCATAGGCCCTGAAGGCGAAACAACATACAAAAGTTCTTCAACAACAACTAGAACAATTTCATCGATAGGTATCACAATGTCTAGCACATGTTTCCCAACAATCAAAATGTAACTCATGGACAACACACTTGGAGTATCATTAATCTTACCGAAACAATTACTAATATCTTTCTTTTGAACACCCAGAATACAACATTGTAAAGAGGAAACACTAATAAGTGGCTGGATGACGTGAGACTTAGCATGTTTAACACATTATTAAAGACAACATTCTCCATATTCTAAGTAAGCCTAAGTTCCTACCTAGTATAGAAAACTATTGATGCAGCAGTATATTGTTTCCAATTGCAGAGCAGATTCATCAATAACAGGAACATTATGAAGACTAGTATCTAGGACATCTTTACTAACAAATAGTTTGTAACTGAAATTCAACAACCAAGGAGTAATACCATCACTCTTTACACCACAACTTAAAGAGATGAAACCAATAGGAAGTTTAACCACAAATTCCTTCACCAACTTAGGATGACAAGATCCAACATTCAACATTGTCTTCAAATATTGAGCATCACTAAGAGACTTTATAATTTCACTATACTTCAATGCTTCAACATAGAGTTTATCAAGAGTCATTCTCTTATTGTAAGTAAAATTTCATTTGACTATACTTTCTTCATAATGAAAAGGAACAGATGGAGAGTTTTTGGGAAACTTCTTTCCTTTTCTAGGGCATATCTTACCAATAAAAATTTCATCAGCGAGGTCATAAATTTTGTTACTCGCCTTATTCACAATATTATTCACTTTAGAATTATTAGGGGTAACTTGCTCATCCTTTTTTTGAGTTGGATACTTAGTCACCAACATGTTATACATGTTGTCTGACACATCCTGGTTGACACATTCATCACCATCTTGAGTATCCCTAGGCTTGACGAGACCTCCGAACTTACCATCGACCTTTCCTCTAATAGTTATTCCTTTCATACAAACTCCACGAGCTTTCGTTACTACAACATCTTTTTCATGCCTTTTCTTTGATGTCCTATTTGGAATTCCATAATTATTCAACCATTTACTTGTTCCTAACATGATTCCAAATTGACTCCAGAACTTTGCAAAGGAAATTACAAATTCAGAGATTAGTTTAATGAACGAAAGCGAAAAAAGAAAAATGTGATCTTTTTGAAAGTTTAAGCACAACAGATTGTTGTCACAGAATAATGTCATGACATCCTGTGTCACATCTTTGAGAATTTGGTTACTCTGTAATAGTTGAGCACAACTACCTCTAGCATATATACTTTGGGAGTCAAAAGTTTAACCCTTCCTTTGTTTCACTTGAAAAGTAGATAAGTAGGCAAGTTCACCTACCACATCCTTCTCAAATTCATCTTGCAATTATTGAACAAGATGATTTATCATCATACTTGACATTATTTGAAACAGACTGTCATTAGGAAAAATCAAAATTATCATAATGACACTTTTAATGTTGTTAACATCAGTATTAGAATCCTGACAGACTTTCACATAATCATCCTTCTCAATGACACCATCCGTGTCAATGACATCATTAATAACATCCTGATTGACTTCTACATTTAAGTACCTATTGAGGAAGAAACTTTTCACATCCATCTGATAAAGTGTGAACATAAGGCTACAAGACAAACCTAACAAAATTCTAACGGCTACAAGATGAGCAATAGGATTAGAAGCTTCATCAAAGTTAACCCATTAATTTGAGCATAGTCTTGTGCTACAGTTGTGCCTTATTTCTAGTAACAATCTCATTAGTTTTCTTATTCATAGACACCTCTATGTCATTTAAGTTATCATTAATATCTTCCTCAACATCTTCATGATCATCATCATCCATAGAATTATTCTCAAGAAACTTGACATATAGTGACAACCACATTTCGTAGGTAAATGTTGTTTTTTCCGTAGATATAGCTCAATAAAACTATACATTGTTAACTTGTACCCGCGGTAACCAGCCTTCACTATTTTTCCGTAGGATATACTATTTGGTTTTTTCCTACGGATTTGGATAATAGGTATAAAGCTTCATGAAAACTTTAAAAAGGTTTACCTTCTGGTTTTGGCCATAGGTATGAAGCATATTGCTATATAATTTAGTGACATCAGATGTACTATTGGTATACTAAATAATAAATATTTTAATCCATGGTTTTATTTTTTTATACCTACAATATTTATCCTTCTTGTTTGTCAATATATATTCAATTTTCAATTTTTATGCATATAAACACGATTCATACTCGTGATGCTTAATTACATATAAATTTATATTATGAAATTAATCAAATTGCCTACACCATAAAAACTTATATTTATAATTGCAAAATAAAACAAAAGTTTCACACCATATATGTATATATTGAAAATTAATATAATGTCTTACAAAATATAGAAAATTAACTATGGATAAATCATATCAATCCTTGAGTAATTTAGAGTATTATATTAAAAACAAAAAAGATAGTTTGTCAACAACAAAATAAACAAATTGTTTCCCAATAATATTTAAGTTTTCATCCTCAAGTATCATTAGTAGCTTCTAATCTTCACCTACAAAAAATAAAAAAGAACAGGCGAGTAATAACACAATTAAACATAGATACCTCCATTAAAAAAATAGTATGTATTAACTTTAGTAAGAATTAGTTAGTGTCATTTTCATTATCTTCACTGTTACCTGGACTACGAGAATTTAAATGGCCTAGAACACTAGAAGCATTAGTAACCTATTACAAAATTTACTGATAAAAATTAGTGTTAAATCAATGAAGTAACTTGTATTTTTATATGAAGACTGGTAAATTATGATATACTTGTCTAGCAGCTTGAATTATATCATTCACGTCTTCTCCAGAAAATTGATGTTGAATCAATATCATGACATTTGCTAACAAGTCCTCCATACGTTTAACTCTGTCACACAACTCTTCATTTTTAGACACATGCACCCCATACATCGCACACACCCTTTTTTTTTGCATGTCGTTGTACTTAAAAAAATATGCCATCCTTCCAAGACATAGAATCTTGAATGTTTTGGGGTGATTGAGATGTTACAGCCTCATTACTATGCTTCTTGAGTTCTTCCTATAACATAATTAATATTTGTAAAATACCCAACATAGAAGTAACTATAACATCCTTTATTGGTCCATATATCAATTGTATCGTTTAAAGTTAAAATTATAAAAAAATGTAAACAAACAATTATATAGTCACACACTAAATAAAAGTAATTAAAGTGTTCATGACACACACATGCTTCAAAGAATAACGGGTTCTTATTATTATACTTTAAAACAATATCATGATAAACAATCTGAATGAGAGCTTATGAATATTAATTCGAGACAACCTTTTATCCCTAGGAATAATGAAAAATCAAAGCAATTATAAAAATTCTTTTTCATAAGAAATAAATAAACCAGAGTTTATAACACAACACACTGAATTATAATAAAAATTTACAATCAACTTTGCAGCCTTTTTGTTTACAATTGATCCATTTTTACGAGTACGAGTTTCAATATAAATCTCCTAACGTCTCGGCGTCACTTCTTTTCCCCTTTCATCTAAAACAAAAAAAAATTATGTTAATTTATTTTTTAGTACAATTCACCCTGTGAGATATTGGATTGAACTCTAGTTTTAGCATGCTGTCGAAATCTGCTCACATGCTGTTGTCGAAGACCTATATGCTGTAGTCGAATTGTGTTCTAGTATGTAGGAGATCAAATTGGGCCTTGTGTTATGGATTCAATTATTTAAGTTAGCTTGTACCCTAAGTTAGCTTGTAATGGGTAATTGTTAAAAAACACATTAGTTTAGTATGTTATGTTTATTATAAATAGCATACTAGTCTCTCTTCCTAAAGTGTGACAAAACCTTATTAGGTTGAGAGAGGTTAATTGTTGGTATTCACTTGTAATCTTTAAACCCTATTGAGAAAGTGAATAGTAAAACAGATTTAACCAATTCTCTATTCTTCTTCCTCATTTTCTCTTCCTTTGTGAACCCTAAAAGGGTTTCAGTTGTTTTTCCTTTGTTAACCCTAACCTTGCGTGTTTCTTGCCCATAAAGAAACAGTTAATATTTTGTTTCAAGGTATCGTTTTTCATAACAAATTGGTGTAGTGAGCATGGAGAAGATGCCTTCAACAAAGTATGAGATTGAAAAGTTCACCGGAGTGAACGATTTCCATGTGTGGCGCTTGATGATGAAAGCCCTACTAGTTCAGCAGGGTTGTTTGGAAGCGTTGAAGGGAGCGGCAGCCATGGATGATGCGTTAACGGTAAAAGAAAAGACTGACATAATAGAGAAAGCCCACAGCGCAATATTGTTGAGCCTTGGTGATAAGGTTCTTCGACAGGTATCAAAGGAGACTACGACATCGGGGTTATGGTTGAAACTTGAAAGTTTGTACATGACCAAATCTCTGGTGAATCGACTCTACCTGAAGCAAGCTTTGTATTCATTCAAGATGAGTGAAGACAAAGTTTTGGCTGAGTAGTTGGATATGTTCAACAAGCTGATTCTTGATCTTGAAAATATTGATGTGAAGATCGATGACGAAGATCAAGCACTATTGATGTTGTGTGCCTTGCCCAGAACACATGCTCACTTCAAAGAAAATCTCTTGTATGGAAGGGAGTCCCTGAGCTTTGAAGAAGTTCAATCAGCCATGTATTCTAAGGACCTGAACGAACGAAAGGAGCATAAACCTTCGACGGTTGGTGAAGGTTTGGCCGTTAAGGGAAAATTCTTACGAAAGGATGCTAAGTTCGACAAGAAGAAAGGTAAAAGTCAGCAGAAGTCTTATAGTGGCGAAACATCTGGTATTTGATGATATCACTGTAAGAAGGAGGGTCACACAAGAAAGGTGTGTCCTGAACGCCTAAAAGATCATGGAGGTAAGGATAATGGCATTGCAACCATTGTTCAAGATGACTTCGACTCATCTGTTATCCTTGTAGTTTCAAGCGGCGACTCAAGAAAAGAGTAGATTATAGATTCGGGTTGCACTTGGCACATGACTCCAAACAGAGAACTGTTCGAGGAGCTATGTGATCAAGATGGTGGATCAGTCCTGCTGGGAAATAACAAATCCTGCAAAATTACAGGTATTGGATCTGTGAGATTCAAGCTCCTTGATGAGTCAATAAGGTTATTGACTGAAGTCAGGTATGTAGCTGATTTGAAGAGAAATTTGATTTCTCTTGGTGAATTCGACAGGAAGGGATATGTTTTTCAAGGAGAGAAAAGTATCCTAAGAGTTATGAAGGGGTCGAAGGAAGTCTTGAGAGGTGTGAAGAAACAAGGCTTGTATACCCTTGAGGATGAGGTTGTAAGTGGTTCGACAAATATTGCATCCATGAAACTTGTGTCGAAGATAGAATTATGGCACATGAGATTGAGCCATGTCAGTGAAAGAGGCCTGGTCGAATTGGGGAAGTAGAATCTGCTAGGTGGTGACAAATTTGAAAAGTTGGAGTTTTATGAATCTTACGTATTTGGTAAATCCTGTAGGGCGAAGTTTAACAAAGGCAAGCAAAGAACACGTGGATCCCTGGATTACATTCATGCTGATCTTTGGGGGCCTGCAAGGAATCCTTCATACTCAGGTGCAAGGTATTTTCTATCCATCGTTGATGACTATTCCAGAAAGTTATGGGTATTCATTCAGTAGAGGAAGGATGAAACTTTTGAGAATTTCAAAAGTTGGAAGGTTCTGGTCGAAACTCAAACTAGAAGAAAGGTTAAGAGGTTGAGAACCGACAATGGCCTTGAGTTCTGGAACGAAGCGTTCGACAGTTACTGTGTTGAGTCTAGGATTGCAAGGCATAAGACTGTAGTAGGTACTCCTCAACAAAATGGCTTAGCTGAGAGATTCAATCGAACAATCCTTGAAAGGGTTAGATGCATGTTGGTTAGTGCTGGATTAAAGAAGGTGTTTTGGGTGGAGGCTGTTTCGACAGCAGCTTATCTGATAAATAGATGTCCCTCGACTGCCTTGGGAATGAAGACACCTGAAGAATTTTGGTCGGGACATCCACCTAGTCTCGACATAATGAGAGCATTTGGTTGTGTGGCCTATGTAATACCCCAAATTTTGACCACTTAGACTTCCCATCATTGTGAAAATCATCATCACAATATGGATGAACCATCATGCTTCATCAGTCTCCCCAAAGATGGGTGAGCATCCAATACAATCAAAATTAGGGTTTCAAGCCCTCTCTGAGTGCTTAGACAAAGGATCAATCAAGAAATGACATGATCTTCAACTTGTCTAATCTCTCAAACATCCACAATGGATCAAAAAGGACTCCCACTTCAAGGATTAAGCACAAGGCTGCTCCCTTCTAGGTGGATCAAGTCTCAAGATCGACAGTGTCACCAAATTAGGGTTTTGGTCGACCAGGGCCTCCAGATGGAAATTTTCATCTGGGCACAAGGCAATGATCCAAAACATGACCTAATATACTTCATGGAACCTCATGAACCCATGCATCAAGTCAATTTTGCCTCAGGGGATGCATTCATAAAAAATCAGGAATTAGGGTTTCTTGACCTAATTCACCCCTAAGTTGACTTTTGGGACAAACCATGAGCCAAGACCTCAAGAGATGATTTGAGGGTCTCTAATACACCATATTGATCCATTTGGAACAATGGATTGATCCAAGAAGTTTGAGCAACAAGTTTCATTTTCATCTGCACCACAATTAGGGTTTTAAGAGAAAAGTCAACTGTAACTTTGACTTTTGACCAGGACATGCTCCCAAACCCTAATACATGATTAAATATACCCTATGACACCCATGGAACATGTCCATCAAGTTTGATTTAGGTCAAGGACATGATTTCCTGAAGAATTGCACAGTTTGGAATTCATCTGATAAAAAGTCAACTGTGCACAAAAGTCAACTTTGACTTTTTGAGATTTTTCACCAAAATGGATTTTTAACCCTAAAATGATGTTAATGTATGATTTGAATCATCATTCATCAAGAAAAATCAAGAAAAGTGAGATAACTTGTAAAAGGGGTAACCATAAAACTTAGAAATTTTTCTAAGTTAAAAAATAAAGTGGCAAAGGTACCAACTTTGGAGGACCATAACTCCTAAACCACAAGGCCAATTTTTTCCATCCAAAGCTTGATTTGTAGATCTCACTGCCCTCTACAAAAACTTCAACTACAAGTAACTCCAATTCCTTATGGATTTTGAGCTATGAGTGAGCCAAAGTGGCTGAAAATGTGAAAAAATACCATTTTCCAACACTTAGAAAAATTCTGCCTAAAACAGAATTTTGTTGAAACACCAAAACTTGTGGGATTTTTGCACATAGATGCAAGCTGAATCAGTCCCAAAGTTAAACATCAATGTTGTTGCAAATGTTGCCAAGAATTCAAAGGGCTCAACAGCATGAATTGATTCAACTCAAGCCATGAGAAATCCATGCCCAAAGTCATGCTGCTGCAAGCTGTTTTGGAAAAATCAGTTTGCATGTTTGCTTATCTCACACGATTTTGAGCCAAAGACTGAGGATCAGCATGCCACTTGTGTTCAAACCAATCACATTGCATCTAATCCAACTGATAAATCTGAGTCAAAAAGCCAAAGAACCTTCCAACTTGAAATTCATCCACTTTGGCACTTTTTGCCTTGAATTCAAAATGCATTTATGTGGAATAGTGCATTGTCAAGATTCTCACTCTCCTCAGTCAAGTTCTCTGATTAAACAACATTAAAAACATCTGAAGAATGTGATTTCAGTCAAGGCATAGCTGATCTATTTGGAGCAGTTGTTATGCCTAGTACAAGAGGCATTTATGCCAAGCCAATCCAAGCAAATGTGATCTGATCCAGCTGCCATTCACTATTCCTCCAAGACAAGAGTTGATCACCTATAAATAGAGGTCTCAATGGATCACTCAACTCACCCCAAAGCCAGTTACAACACTGCTTTCTCTCATTCTTTCTTGAACTTCAAGTTTTCTTGTTTTTGAGTAACCACTATCGGGTTTTGAGTTGCAGCCATAAGCAATCAATTCCAATTGCTCAAACACATCACATATGATGTATTTGAGGTGTCCAAGTGCTTAAACAACATCTGTAACACTCCCAGCTCAAAATCACTCTTCAACCAAGCCATTTTGCTTCAGTTTTGCAGGTGGAGGTCTCCAGCTTGATCCAGAGAATTTCAAAGTTTTCCAAAGCTTGCAACACACTCCATAACATCCATTGAAGCTGTAGCGATAATCAATTCACGACTGGAACACCATCTGGGCAAAGTTCCATTTCAGCTTGCATCAAGGTGAGCTTCAAACTTAAACTCCATGATCCATGCATATTTCCTCGCATGATAATTTTGCCATTTGATTACCATCATATGCTGATTGTTTTGCCTCAATAAATTTGATCATAGACCTCATAACCATGCTTGCACGATTGCTTTTGCAAATTAGGGTTCATCTGTGTTCATCATGATTATTTCACTCCACACTGAAAATGAATAAAATTGGGTATTGCCATCTTGTTCCTTGTGAAAAAACGCACGAGTTTGGTGTTTGAATCATGTCCAATGGTTGAGAGATGAGTGAGATAGGGTGCTTCATGCACGAACTCGGGGAAGGAGATGGCCATGGCGCCATTTTCAGAAAACCAACCAAGTTCTCTATATAATTTTCACTTGCCATATATTTAATGAATTGGCATTGCGCCCCAGCGGTTCATCAGCTGGTTTTGTGAGTATTAGCAAGCGAGAGGTCTGGGGTTCGAATCCCCCTCGCCCCAGACTTCTTTTTATCACTTTTTTATTTTATTATTTTTCATACTATTATTTTTAATGATTTGAAAAATTAATAACTCCTTCAATTTTTATCATTTTTGATTGGTTCTTTTTGCAATAATTCACAAAAATGTTAACATATTTTATTTTACCAAAAAATCCCAAAAATATTATTTATTTTATATAATTGATATTTTTGCAAAGAATTAATATTTTAATTGTTTTTAACATTTGAAATATTATTTCCACAATGATTTTGCAACTTTTCATGCTTTCTATTTGTTTTGTAGGTCAATACTTAATTTTTGAAGCATTAATCCAAGATCACAATTTGTTTCCCATGTGTAAAACAATTTTTGATCAATTTAATTGAATTTTTATTCAATTAAATACATTTTTTGGAAACAAATTAGGGTTTTGGATTAATTCAACCCTCATAAATCATTTTCAAAACACTTTGGGCCTATATTAGAGTGTAAGACCCAATCCTTTTTTTGACCAAATCATCTTTGGACCTCACTTATTGTATAAGTCCCGATACCGTAAAAAAAAACAAACGGCGCGATCGTCGCCTTTTCAAAAATCATCTGGGCCTACCCTCGAGTAGTAAGACCCATTTATTTTTCTTTAAACCTTTTTGGGCCTCTTGAGAGAGTGTAAGACCCATCCCCCCTTGTACAAAAACTTTTTGGACCTCACGCATTGTATAAGTCCCTCTTTACAAGTAAACGGCGCGATCGTCGCCCGTTTAAAAATAAAAATCATCTGGGCCTCTCCTTGAGCTATAAGACCCATTCAAAACACTTTGGGCCTCTATTAGAGTGTAAGACCCAATCTCCCTTTTAACCAAAACATTTTTGGGCCTCACTTATTGTATAAGTCCCTCTGCGTTAAAAGAAAACCTCGGCTCGATCACCATTTTTAAACGAAAAATCATTTGGGCCTACCCTCGTGTTATAAGCCCCGCTCTTTTTCTTTAAACCTTTTTGGGCCTCTTGAGAGAGTGCAAGACCCATCCCTTTGTACAGAAAACCTTTTTGGGCCCCAGTCACTTGTATAAGTCCCTCTGTACAAATTCAAACAGTGCGCTCACTGATAAAACCCTGGGCCTCTCCTTGAGCTGTAAGCCCCAAATCTTTCATTTTCAAAGCACTTTCTCCTTTGATTTTGAATATACTGTTATTTTTAATCTTTCTTTGTTGAACAACTAACCAAACAGCATGGAAGCACTACAACCGAGTAAGTGGTTATCGCTTTCATTTACTGCTTTCATATTATAAACTGTATTGTGGGGCTGCTCACTGTAAGTCTCCTTTCATAAACTCATATCTACTGTGTAATAATAGTATAGATATTTCGAGTTTCCCCGACAACTACGTCTAAGAACTAGGTGACGCCGTTTCATTTATTCGTAGAAATAGACGCCTAGATCCCCAATAGGAGCACCAGATACAGTCTTCTCTTCGGCTGTCCTCCTTAGGAATCGTCAAGAAGCTCTACTCCCCAAGATGAATGTATTCTCCGTGAATGGCATCTTTGAGTTTCTTCCAAATTCTCGAACTTTCCTGACTTGATCTATTCCTTGTGGATAGCTTGCCTTGAATGTCTCGGGGTTTGGGTACCCACTACGGTCATAATCTTGGATCTTAACTAAGGAACCCTCTTTAAAAGTTAAAAGTCGCTGGATAGTAAACCTCGCACGTTTACCAGTGGTTTTTATCTTTAAAAGAGTTATCTCTCCTAATGGAAAGGAGATGATAGACCCACGGGCTTCTTAAAAGCATCGGCCTCCTCTTGGGCGTTATTCAAGGACACTACGGCTTCTTAGAAGTATTCACAACCTCCTCTTAGGCTTCGTATAATGATCTCTTCCTTCGGGAATGACAACCTCCTCTTGGGCTTCGTACAAGGACCCGTCGGCTTCTTAAAAGTTTCCAGCCTCCTCTTGGGCTTCGTACAAATTGTCCCGACGACCTCCTAGAGGTATAGGAACAGAACCTAGTCATCCTCATAGAACAATCCTTTCATAGAGTCTACTACTGTTTCTCGAAGCATAGTACAAAAGATAAAACTCTAGACTTGGACAGTCTAACTTCCTTGAGTCTCAAAGACATTCTCAAGCACCCTTCGTTAAATAGGAAGGAAACCCGCAGACTCGGATAGTCTCAATACCCTTTGGATTTCCCGTTTCCTCAAAGAAAAGGAAATATCCCTGATCTCAAATTAAATCCCTGTGTACAGTGTTACTCATATAAGAACTGATTTTCTCTTTTAAATCAGTATATTGGATCTGTCACTCAACTGAAACAGTTACAATAGCCTCCATCTCGGGCTTCGTACGAGATACCAAAATTCTCCCCAGTGGAGTCAAAACAACCTTTTAGCCTCTCTCTCAGGCTTTGTATGAGACACAAAAGATTCCCTCGTTGAGTCAATCACCCTTTTTTTTTGCCTCCATCTCGGGCCTCGTACGAGATATAAATCCCTTAAGCAAGAGTCGAACTCTTTGCTAGCCTCCTCTTAGGCTTTGTATAACGATATGCCCCATTGGGTCAAAAACCTTTAGCCTCTCTCTCGGGCTTTGTACGAGACACAAAATAGCCTCCTCTTAGGCTTTGTATAATGATTTTCCTAGCGGAAATTAGCCTCCTCTTAGGCTTTGTATAAGAAAACCACTGGTTGATCCAATCAACCTTTTAGCATCAAAGCTGTGCCTCGTTCACAGTACACAAACATCAACAACTCCTTTCCCTTCATCTAATCGCTGTAAGCGGCAAGCCTCTAGCTCATCTATATCCACGCCACTGTCCCTCTTTTAGCATGAGAAATTCCTAAGGAAAGATGGCATTGCTCTACACTGAGTTAAAGTCTTCTCCTTTAGGTTAAAACCCTTTCTTCGGAAATTATGGCATTGCTCGGATCCGCGTATCCCAGTTAAAGTAATTCTCCTTCTCCCCTCTTTAGAGATGACAAATTCTCTCTAAAGTCGAGGTCTTTTAGCTTCACGTCTTGGGCTTTGAACAAGACACAAATAGACCTTTCAGCTTCACATCTTGGGCTTTGAACAAGATACAAACCACCTTTCGCTTCACGTCTTGGGCTTTGAACAAGACACCAAAAACCAATTTCCTCCCATAGAATAGGAGGAACTACGAACGCTCTGATTTCCCTGTTTCGGTAAACGGGAATACGTAGGCATAAGATCGAAAGAAAAGATCTTAGCGAGCGCAATCAACAAAAAAAAACAAATCCCATATCCCCATCAATTAAAAGCAGTATTTCAAAAGCATCAGTCCTAACATCCTAATCCTTATTCCCCGCCAGAAACCCTTTGCCTAGAAAAAAGAAAGAAAGAACCGTATTGGCGAAATACGAATAACCAGTAAAAAGGCCCCCTACATTGATAGCATCCGTAACCTAACAGACCGCTGTTTAAACTCAGTATGCAAGCAGGGTTAATTGGAGACATCTATTTCCCTTCCTTATTCATCTCACAATAGGATAAAAAATGAATCGACCTGTAGTTTTAAGCTCAACCGCAGAGAGCGACCAGCGCTTAAGAACCGCGTCCAAAATCGCTCGCTACAGAAAAGTGGCGCCCACCGTGGGGCCCGTTCCTTTCTTTCTACTTCTCTTGTGTGAAAATTTACACAAATGGCGACTCTGCTGGGGAGTCTCCTTTTCTGCCTTAGGGCATCATCCCCGTTTTCTACGGAAAATGGGAACTCTACCGAAGAGAAAGATTGACCTATGCTGGTCCATCTCTTAGGCAGGGAACCACAGATTGGGGCTTTCGCCGGGGAACCCATTTCTGTCAGGAACTTAAGATTCATAGCTTTATAAGTCTAGGATGATTAGGACAAATATATATACTGCTTTTCCTAATTGCTATACGTGTTTATTTTTCTGCTACTGGGAATGCGTGTGATGCCGCATGTGGTGAGATTGAGTATACACTTAAGAAAAGCCAACCTTTTTCGTAGTGCGGAAGCTATCGAAAATAGCTGTTACGCGATACTACCCTCATTTGAGGCTGGTGATCTATTCTCGGTGAATAGCACTTACTCTAAGATTGCACACAACTCGCTGGCGATCCGCTTGTTGTTTTGCCTTCCCGGGAGGAGCTGATGATAATGAGTACAGGTACAAAAATCACCCTAGTATAAACCGTTGGGGATGGGTAGAGCCTTGACTTCATGACAACGACCCTCTGACCCCATGTTTTTTCTATGTTTTTGTGTGCTGCATTCATGCATTCATTTAATAAAACATTAAAACATTCAAAAAATTTCTCTTCTAGTCTCTCTGTTTTTCAAATTAAACTAAGACTGTGATTGCAAATATCAGAGAAAAAGATTACGCTAATGGATTTCGGTAGAAGGATAACTCGCCAGTATACCTTCAAGGTTCCAAAACTAGGGGATTTAAGAAAGTTAGCAAGGATGATCGTTAACCCAGAGGCTTTCAGAGCCAAGCACGGTGGTTTGCTACCACTGTTAAGAGTCCATGTGATTGAGGGAATCATGGATGCGCTCATTCAGTTCTACGATCCGGTTTATCACAGTTTCACATTCCCGGATTACCAGCTGGCACCAACGCTGGAGGAGTATTCTCATCTGACTGATTTACATATCACAGATCGAGCTCCATTTTCTGGACTGGAAGAAATTCCAAAGAATCAGATCATTGCAAGAGCAATTCATTTGGACGAGTCTGAGGTCAAGACTCACATGACCACTAAGGGTGGCATCCAAGGTTTGCCAGCCCATTTCTTGACAAAAAAGGCTCTATACTTTGCTAGTATAGGGAACGGGACTGCTTTTGAAAGCATCTTTGTCTTGCTCACCTATGGGTTATTTTTGTTTCCCAACATCAATAACTACGTCGATATCAACGCTATTAAGGTTTTTCTCATTGGAAACCCTGTGCCGACTTTGCTCGCAGATGCGTGTCATTCTGTACACTTGGGAAATTTGTACAGCGGAGGGGAGATCACATGCTGTGTACCTTTGCTTTACAAGTGGTTTATCTCTCACTTGCCCAAGTCTGCCGCTTTTTGGGATTGCAAGAGTGTCTTACGTTGGTCGCAGAAGATCATGTCCCTCACCAACTCTGATATAGATTGGTGTAATAGGATTTATGAGGGAATCAGAATCATTGACCGTTGTGGAAACTGCCTCAGCGTACCCCTCATAGGAACTAAAGGAGGAATCAACTATCATCCGATATTAGTTCTTCGTCAATTTGGATACCCGATGAGACACATCCCACTGGGTGTTTTTCTGGAAGGTCTGTTCTTCAAAGAAGGAGAAAACGACAGAGCACTAAAGATGGAAATAGTGCAAGCTTGGAAACATGTTCATAAGAAAGGACGAGAGTCTCTGGGAAAACTGGACTGTGTCTCGGTGGAGCCTTGTCTCCATTGGGTACAAACTAGAGCTCTCAAGCTAAAGATGCCTTATCCTCGTTACGGAATTCTTCCGCCGAGGGAAATTGTCATGTACTTCATGACGGAAACTGAAAGGCTTCAGGTTACTCTCAACAAAGTTCAAAAGGAAAGAAGGTCTTGGAAGAACAAGTACCGCACCCTCGACGTAGAGTGTATCCAAATACAGCAATTACTGAAAGAGAAAGATGCTCTGATTGAAATTTTGGAGCAGCATGCTGTAGAGAATCAAGATGACCAAAGGAATTTGCTCACTCCTTTCACTTGGCAAAGGAATGGCAACCCGACAACGGCCCAAGCGCCCCGGTCAAAGAAAAGGAAAGTACCAGAGTCAGCACCCGGTTTCTCCTCAGAGAGGACTCGGGACCCATTAGTTTAGGTTTCTGTTTCTGCACTTTGTAATCTACTGTATTTCCATTTCTGTAATCCTTTGAATTTCAATAAAAAGGGGTTTTCCACTGTTTGATATTTGCAATTTAATTGTCGAAGTTTATTTTAATTAAACCTAAAAACAATTAATATAATCATTGCATTCATCATTCTCACATCGCGTATTCTCCTTACCTACGAATCTCACATTTGTGTCTCGATTCTAGAGTCAAACTGTCTCATTCGTATAATACTCGGGCCAATCGTCAGAAAAAGATGGATGATCTTGAGGAAGAAAACAGAGAGTTGAAAGAAGAGATCGACACTCTGAGAGAGGATATGAGAAAGCTTCGTAACGACATGCAAGCCATGGCAGAAGCTCAGCTACAAAGAACGGTGATCTCAGAGATCACCTCAACGCCCATCATAGAAAAGTATGATCCTAGGTATCAGATACCGAAAGATCGTCCTTGGGGTATGCCTGTTAACTATATCCCGGAAGGATATGTTCTGCCGATCACTGAAGATCAGGGAATCGCAACAAAGCCGCTGGGCCTGAAGGTTACAAACTTCGGGAAAGCGAAGATGCCAGGGGCATACTCAAGATTCCTGAAGGTTACAAACTTTGGGAGGCGCCAAGACTTACAGCCGTAGTCACGGTACCACCCCCTGTGGTGCACACTGTCCCGGAAGGACAGATTCCACCAACACCTTCTAGTAAGAAGGAAACTATGTTTGACAGAATGGATAAATTCCAGGAGCAGTTCTTGGAAATGCAGAAAGAGCTGCAAGCCATTCGCGGCCAGGATCTATTTGGAAAGGACGCCGCAGACCTCTGCTTGGTCCCAAATATAAAAGTCCCGCACAAGTTCCAAGTGCCCGACTTTGAAAAATACAAGGGTAACTCTTGCCCTCAGAGCCATCTGGTGATGTACGCTCGGAGGATGTCAGCTCAGACGGAGAATCAGGACCTGCTGATTCACTACTTCCAGGATAGTTTAACCGGTGCCGCACTCAAATGGTACATGGGTTTAAACCGTGCCACGATCAGTACTTTCAGAGATCTTGGCACTGCCTTCGTCCAACAATACAAATACAATTTGGACATGGCACCCGACAGAGATCAACTCAGATCAATGTCACAAAAGGACAAGGAAACCTTTAAGGAGTATGCTCAAAGGTGGCGTGAAATTGCCGCTCAAATTTGTCCACCTCTTGAGGAAAAAGAGATGACAAAGATCTTCTTAAAGACCTTAAGCTCATTTTACTATGACCGAATGATTGCCAGTGCACCCAGTGATTTCACCGAAATGGTCGGCATGGGTGTACGTTTTGAGGAAGCCGTCCGAGAAGGACGTTTGGTAAAAGACACTGGATCGACGAGCGGTACTAAAAAATACGGTAGTGCTCTCCCTAAGAAAAAAGAGCAAGATATTGGGAATATCTCTCTCGGAAAGCAAAGGCGACGTTATCAGCCAGTAGCAGCTGTTACTCCTGCTATCGGCCCCGCGCCTGTTGCTACGTATCAACCTCAGGTTGCGCAGAGCCAACCTGACCAACAAAGGACACAACAGCCTCTTCAGCAGGCTTGTCCTCCATATAACAACAACCGTACAACACGGCCACCAGGATTTGATCCTATACCCGTAACGTACGCAGAGCTGTTTCCGTTACTACTGGCTAAGGGGCACATCCAGACTAAGTCTCCCCTTTCAGTTCCAGAAAATCCGCCTTTCTGGTTTAAGGTGGATCAAACATGCCCTTATCATCAAGGAGGTTCAGGGCATAACATTGAGACTTGTCTCAATTTCAAATCCGACGTGCAAAAGCTTGTTAGGAGCGGGCTCTTATCTTTCAAGGATACGAATCCTAATGTTCTTAAGAACCCGCTGCCTCAACATGAGAAGGCTGCAGTCAATCTGATTGAGAAAGAGACTAACAATGTCTATCAAATTCACGATGTACTCTTATTGGGGACCGATCTGGTCAAGATGCATCGTAGACAGAGTGGATATGGCCATGTGCCACCTCATAATTATCATCAGTGTGATATCTGCTCTAAAGATAACCAAGGATGTTCTGTGGTACAAGCAGCTCTGCAGGAACAGATGGATCTCGGATGGATCCAAGAGCACCGAGTTCGTGGAGTTAACATGGTCTCTACGAATTCTAATGTCATTCAAAACCACGACATCCGTGTGATGAATGTCAACTTGGTGGCGATGCACTCAAGGCAAAGCCAGTATCATAATCTGCCACGGCACGATTACAGTTCCTGTCTGATTTGCTCGGTAAACAAACAGGGATGCTCTTTCATACAAGAGGCCCTCCAGCGTCAGATGGATCTTGGATGGATCCAAGACTACCATGATAGGAACTCCTATCAAATCAACATGGTTCAGATCTTTGACATTCGCGTGATGAATACCAACCTGGTAGAGTTACATTCTGAGCAGGTCCAACTCGGATTCTTAATATCACATGATTACCAAAACTGTAAAGCAGGTTGCGAAAACGATCAAGGTTGTACTCTTGTCCAGGAGGCACTTCAGCACTTGTTAAATCACTGGTGGATGCCAATCTATATGGACGAAGATACTCAGCAGATTAGTATCGATAACAGGAATCCTACTCGTCGTCAAAGTCAGGATGTCCGATCAATGGAAGATAACCTAGTGAGGTTACATTGCATTCAAAGTGGGCGTGGCCAGGTGCCACGACACAACTATGACAGTTGTAGCATCTGTTCGGAAAGCAACCAAGGGTGTTACCTTGTGAGAGCAGCTCTTCAGGGTCAGATCGATCATGGAGAAATTCGTCCATATCCGGGTTCTGGACCCATCATTTGGTCGCCGAACTACCTTGCCGATCAAGTTGAGGATGTTGTCACGATCTCTGGTCATCACCAGATCAGGGATGTTTTTGCCATCATTCCTCTACTTGACGAATCTAGAGTTTCCAACCGGGAACGGATCGAGGTTACTTATGATGGTCAGAAAAATCAGAAGGTTCCCATAGTCATCTATCTACCGGGGCCACTACCGTATGAATCAGCTAAGGCGATCCCTTACAAATACGGT
The DNA here is from genome assembly GCA_022829125.1 of Lathyrus tuberosus. Lineage (NCBI taxonomy): Eukaryota > Viridiplantae > Streptophyta > Magnoliopsida > Fabales > Fabaceae > Lathyrus > Lathyrus tuberosus. The sequence continues at coordinate 17,785,467 of JALAZF010000045.1, forward strand.
GCAACAATAATCGAGAATGGAAAGGAAATTCCATTACCCTCCGTCGTGAATATTGCAGACATCAGTCGTGTAACACGGAGCGGTCGAATCTTCAACCGAGGGGTTGGAGAATCCAACAAAGAAAAGGAACTTCAGACGGAAATTCCTGATCCACCAGTCGGTCAATCTAGTAATCCCGACTTTTCAAAAGACAAGGATGAGATGCTGAAGCTCATCCAAAGGAGTGAATATAACATTGTTGATCAACTGTTACAGACTCCTTCAAAGATCTCAGTATTATCATTGTTACTCAGTTCAGAAGCCCACAGGGAGGCTCTACCGAAAGTCTTGGAGCAAGCCTTTGTGGAACAGGATGTAACAATCAGACAATTCGATAGCATTGTCTCTAACATCACTTCCTGCAATAATTTGGGATTTAGTGATGAGGAATTACCTGAAGGGGGTCGTCGTCATAACATGGCGCTTAACATTACGGTTAACTGCCAGGGCGATGCTTTAGCCAACGTACTGGTAGACACAGGGTCAGCCCTGAATGTTATGCCGAAGTCCACTTTGATGCAATTATCATTCAAGGGCCCTCCGATGAGAGTCAGCGAGGTCATCGTCAAAGCATTCGACGGATCCAGAAAAACAGTTATCGGCGAAGTGGATCTTCCCATAACTATTGGTCCTCACACTTTCCAAGTCACTTTCCAGGTCATGGACATCCGGGCAACATACAGTTGTTTATCAGGAAGACCTTGGATACATCAGGCTGGAGCGGTCACTTCGACCCTCCACCAAAAGCTAAAGTTCGTTCAGAACGATCAACTTGTCACGGTTTGTGGGGAACAAGCCTTGCTCGTGAGTAACTTATCATCATCTACTTGTGTGGAACCCGAGGAGGTTATTGGAACTCAGTTCCAAGCACTATCGGTGAGCAAGAACGATCAATTCAAAGAAGGAACTTCAATTTCTTCATACAAAGATGCCATCAAAGCGGTCGAGAGTACCGATACGACAGGATGGGGACGGCTTGTCATTCCTATTGACAATAAAACAAAGAAGGGTCTTGGTTTTTCTGCAATCTGTACCCAGACAGCCGCCAACGATGAAAGTCTTCATCCCCTTCAAAACTTCTTCCACAGTGGAGGTTTTCTCCACCCAGTGTCTCAGACAATTCATGCTATCAATGAGGAAGATCCCTCTGACACAGATGAAGAATGGAAGTCCTACCTTAACAAGGACGGCTATATGTCTCAGGAAGAGGTGCCTATGCCTTTTTGCTTTCCTACAGAAAGTCCGAGATTTATACCAAGATCAGATGTCGAAATGATCTACGGAGATTGTGATCCGGAAGGATGCCGTGCTCCGCCTAATTCATTAGAGGAGGGCACTCTGATGAAAGAAAACTTTGATCTCAATTACTATGGCCCGATGGATGGTCTGCCAATGTGGCAGCCTTACCCAGGAAACTTGGGGCAAGAAAGTCAGCCGAGTAATGAAACTCAGCTGACCATCATTGAACAAAATACCTGTGTCCCCGCCATGTCATGGGATCAACACTCAGGTCATTCAGAGACTACTCAACATGAAGATGAATTCACAACGTTTGCAGGACTTGAATTCATCAACTATGCTTTTCCTGAGGTCAACGTCATCGAAAGGGATGATTTCTCCAGTTCCAAAGAAGTTTGGGACACTTTGGGACAACCAAGTGGAAAATACGACTTTATGGTCAAGTACACTGCTCCCGAAAGCTCTCGTATCAGGCTCGAAGATATCCAGCCAACTGGATGGGGAGATGCAGCTGAGAGTACCAATGCTATGCAAAATGCAACAGAGGAATCCTCCTACGACAACTCTGCTTGGGAGACAGATTCCAATGATCCTGCTCCACCAGAAATCAGCGTCATTTTTGAAGACAAATCAAGGAAGGTGCCAGACTTTGTGATTCACCGAGGAGTTCGCCACCAATGGGTTGTCGTCGAGGTTCCGAAGGTCGTTCATCAGGAAAAGTAATTGCCATCTTTAACCTTTCACCCTGCCCAGGTGAAACAGATGTTTTGATAGGGCTCGCTTTCTGTAAATTTCCCTCTTCACTTTGCCCAAAGCGACAGAGTTTTGTTTTATAGGGCTGTAGTTTCAGGAGTCGACTTGTTCATTAATAAAATAACGTCGTTCTGTAATTTCCGCATTAATTGCTGTTTTCTCTTTTTGCTTTTTCAGAAAATGGTAATCCTAAAAAACATTCAATAATAAAAACAAGCAGTAAAATCAAAACACTGCACACACTTGCATTTTCTCTATCTCTTCTAAACACGAATCATCACGTCATGCAGATTGCTTGTTTTATACCCCGTTGAAACATACGATCCGATGCCTTCTCCCAACTTTGAGTTCCCGGTATTCGAGGCTGAAGAAGAGGATGACAACGAAATTCCAGAAGAGATCTCCCGACTACTCAGACAAGAGGAAAGGTCCATTGAACCTCACAAAGAACCGTTGGAAACGGTAAACTTGGGTTCAGAAAAAGAGAAAAAAGAAATCAGGATCGGAGCACTGCTCAGTCCAACTGTCAAAGAAAGTTTGATAAAGCTTCTCAAAGAATTCCCCGATGTATTCGCTTGGTCCTATCAGGATATGCCAGGGTTGGATACCAGCATCGTGGGACATCATTTACCGTTAAGATCGGAATGTCCGCCAGTAAAGCAAAGGTTGAGATGCACTCACCCGGACATGGACATCAAAATCAAGGAGGAGGTACAGAAACAGATCGACGTGGGTTTCCTCGCTACATCTGAATATCCTCAATGGTTAGCCAACATCGTACCCGTTCCCAAAAAGGACGGAAGGGTCAGAATGTGTGTTGATTACAGAGATCTAAACAAGGCAAGTCCAAAGGACGATTTTCCTTTACCACACATTGACATGTTGATTGACAGCACAGCAATGTTCAAAGTATTCTCCTTCATGGATGGATTCTCGGGCTATAACCAGATCAAAATGGCGCCGAAAGACATGGAGAAGACTTCGTTCATTACCCCATGGGGTACCTTTTGTTACAAGGTAATGCCGTTCGGTTTGAAGAATGCCGGGGCAACCTATCAAAGGGCCATGACTACTCTGTTTCATGACATGATACACAAAGAAATCGAGGTATATGTCGATGATTTAATTGCAAAATCAAGAACAGAGGATGAGCACGTTGAACATCTGTCAAAATTGTTCGAACGTCTAAGGAAATTCAAGCTTCGCTTGAATCCCAACAAGTGCACCTTCGGTGTCCGTTCGGGGAAATTACTAGGGTTCATCGTCAGCCAGAAAGGAATTGAAGTTGATCCTGACAAGGTCAAGGCCATTCAAGAAATGCCTTCTCCGAAAACTGAAAAACAAGTCAGAGGATTCCTGGGACGTTTGAACTACATCTCCAGATTCATATTCCTCATGACCGCGACATGCGCGCCGATCTTCAAGTTACTCAAAAAGAACCAGGATTGCGTTTGGTCAGAAGATTGCCAAACCGCCTTCGACAGTATCAAGGAATATCTATTGAATCCTCCGATTCTATCACCTCCAGTGGAAGGAAGACCACTGATCATTTACCTCACAGTCCTAGAGGACTCAATGGGATGTGTACTTGGCCAACAAGACGAAACTAAAAGGAAAGAGTCTGCCATTTACTATCTAAGCAAGAAATTCACCGACTGCGAGACTCGGTACACAAGGCTTGAGAAAACTTGTTGCACTTTGGCTTGGGCAGCCAAACATCTTCGCCAGTACATGATTCTTCATACTACTTGGTTGGTCTCCGAAATGGATCCAATCAAGTACGTTTTCGAAAAACCTGCTCTCACGGGAAGGATTGCCCGTTGGCAGATGTTACTATCAGAATATGACATAGAGTACCATGCTCAGAAAGCCGTTAAAGGAAGTATTTTAGCCGATCATTTTGCTCATCAACCGATTGACGATCAAGAATCAATCGGGTTTGACTTCCCAGACGAAGATGTCATGTATCTAAAAATGAAAGATTGCGATGAACCGCTACCCAGTGAAGGGCCAGAACCAGGTTCCCAGTGGGGACTTATCTTTGACGGAGCAGTCAATCATTATGGAAACGGAATTGGGGCAATCATTGTTACCCCTCAGGGTTCCCACATTCCTTTCACTGCCAGACTTACGTTCAAATGTACGAACAACGAGGCCGAATACGAAGCATGTATCATGGGTCTCGAAGAAGCGATTGATTTAAGGATCAAAAACTTGGACGTATACGGCGATTCAGCCCTGGTTATTAACCAGATAAAAGGAGATTGGAACACATACCAATCAGGATTGATTCCTTACAAAGACTATGCAAGAAGGTTGTTACCCTTCTTCAACAGAGTCGACTTTCATCACATCCCTCGTGATGAGAATCACATGGCTGATGCATTAGCCACTCTCTCTTCCATGATTAGTGTAGGTCGATGGAATGACATACCTAAGATCGACATCATGCTCCTTGAACGACCCGCTTACATCTTCATGATTGAAGCAGTCATAGACGACAGACCTTGGTATCACGATATCAAATGCTTCCTTCAGAAACAAGAGAACCCATCTGGGGCACTCAGAAAAGACAGGAAAACCCTCAGAAGATTGGCTGGAAACTTCTTCCTGAGCAGTGACACTCTTTATAAGAGAAATTTTGACATGGTTTTGCTCCGATGTGTCGACAGACCAGAAGCAGACATGCTCATGAAAGAAATTCATGAAGGATCCTTTGGCACTCATGCCAACGGACACACAATGGCGAGAAAAATTCTCAGGGCCGGGTATTATTGGTTGACAATGGAATCCGACTGCTACAAGTACACGAGGAGATGTCACAAGTGTCAGATATACTCCGACAAAATTCATGTACCGCCATCACATCTCAAAGTTCTTTCTTCCCCGTGGCCATTTTCCATATGGGGAATCGATATGATTGGTATGATTGAGCCCAAGGCTTCAAACGGACATCGGTTCATCCTGGTAGCCATTGACTATTTCACCAAGTGGGTCGAAGCAGCGTCATTCGCCAATGTAACCCGACAAGTGGTGGTCCGATTTATCAAAAACAATATCATCTGCCGTTATGGTGTTCCAAGCGAGATCATTACTGATAATGGATCTAACTTGAACAATAAGATGATGAAAGAGTTGTGTGCAGAGTTCAAGATCAAACACCATAACTCATCTCCCTACCGACCCAAGATGAACGGAGCGGTAGAAGCGGCTAACAAGAACATCAAGAAGATCGTTCAAAAAATGGTTGTAACCTATAAAGATTGGCACGAGATGCTACCCTTTGCTCTTCATGGTTATCGCACATTTGTCCGCACTTCAACAGGGGCTACCCCTTTCTCTCTAGTATATGGCATGGAGGCAGTGCTCCCCATAGAAGTAGAGATCCCGTCAATCAGGGTATTGATGGAAGCTCAGCTCACCGAAGCTGAATGGTGTCAAAGTCGACACGAAGAACTGAACCTGATCGAAGAGAAGAGAATCATGGCACTATGCCACGGTCAGTTGTATCAACAGAGAATGAAAAAGGCGTTCGACAAAAAGGTCCGACCTCGTATTTTCAGAAAAGGAGACCTTGTGCTCAAGAAGATACAATCATTTCTCACTGACTCTCGGGGCAAATGGACCCCAAATTATGATGGCCCCTATGTGGTCACGAAAGCTTTCTCAGGCGGCGCCTTGAGACTTGCAACTATGGACGGAGAGGAATTTGCCTACCCCACGAATGTTGATGTAGTCAAGAAATACTTCACCTAAACTAAAAAAAAAAATGTCTCGGTGGATTGAAAACCCGATAGGGCGGTCCAGGCAAAAGTTAGAGACATGAAAAAAAAATCATCCCGATGGATTGCAAATCTCATAGTACAATCCAGGCAAAAATTAGGGATAATGGCAAGTAACTATGTTCAACAGAGGCAAGTCCCTCAGCAGCAGCAGTTACAGCATCATCTATCGGAGGAAATCTCCAGTCAAAGGTCATCTTCGACGAAAGCTCAGGATGCCCTGAATTCAAAGTTGGTAGAAGGATAGTGGTCGTTATGTTTCAACATAGCCCTTTTCCCTGTAAATTACCGTTTTCTAACTTTGTATATACTCTTTGGAATCACGCGTTTGGCTGATCTCCATCTTATCAATAAAATTTGAGCCTTTGTGCTTTTGTTTGTAATTCTTAACTTGCTTTAGCTTTACAGAACGACGTTGTTTTAACTCAATCAGCGATTCTTGAAATAAAACAAAAATGAATTTACTTGTTAAAACTTTTTCTGCTTTTAAATTAAAGATGGCATTTCTTTTGACTGTTGAACTTCAGAAGAACATCGATTGCTTCTCCCGAAGTAAGCGAATTTCAAAGTGCAGAATCAAAGTACTCCTTCTAAGCCAGTATGCCTGAATGAAGGGATCAACTGTGTCAGAGACCTTGTTTCGTCTGACACACCTCGGCCGAGTTCTCATCTCCTAAGCCCGATCAACATAGCTCCCCGCGTGGACTATCTCTCCTAAGCAAGGTGGAATTGCTATTTTGAATCAACGGTACTTCTTCGCCCCGCGATGGCCGAGTATCCAATTGTGTTCATCCATTAGTCTGTATGTCGCGTCTGTTTTGTCAGCATAAACATACATACTTCATGCATTTTATTTGCGTTCGCATTGCATCACTATCACTTGAGTCGGTCTTGTCCCCTAGTGATAGACAGTTTTCTCAATCGAGTTTGTCAGTTCTTTCCTCGTCAGGAAGTGTTGCGTCTGCACAATCTCACCACCAGTGTATCTTTAGATCAAAGTCGGCACTTGGCCACTTTGATAACTTGAACCTCTGAAAGATCAGAGAACCTTCACCAAATGTCACTCTTCGCCATTGAAGATGATATCCTTGCTTTCCCGGATTAAGGAAAATCCACAGAGAAAGCCTCGTGATCAGAGATTCGGCAGTACATCAGTATTTCTCCGAAAAGTCGTTGATGAAAAGGTCATCGGCACCTCAAAATTGGACCCCATCATATGGCATTTCTCCGGGAAGATCCCGAGAAAAGTATGATGAAAGATCCCAAATGAAAACAGTCTCTCAAGAGAATCGTTTTCCCCAGTAGGAACAAATGGCGTCTCCAACGGAGAAGTTTGTGTACCTCTACAACTCAGACGACTGGGTTCCCCAGCAAGTCTGACATCAAAACTTTTTCCACTCAAATGGCATCTCCCCAGGAAAATTCGGCGAGAAGTTTGAGGAAAGCCGCTATGAATAGCGTCCCTTGTCAAGAAAGTTTATTGACAAAAGAAACTAAGACCAATTCCTTGGTAGGAAACCAGGATCAAGGGGAAGTTTACAAAAGAAACTAAGACCAGTTCCTTGGTAGGAGACCAGGATCGAGGGGAAGTTTACCTTTTCTAAGCATCATTGCTTAGCTAAAGAAGATGAATGCGTAAGCTACCATTCATAACCACCATCAAAATTTCGGATATTCCGATATTTAATCCTCTTGCACCCCGAATGCCCGAATCCCTTCGTCATTCACACCTTCGGGTCCAAGAAGATTAAATAGGGGCATCTGTAATACCCCAAATTTTGACCACTTAGACTTCCCATCATTGTGAAAATCATCATCACAATATGGATGAACCATCATGCTTCATCAGTCTCCCCAAAGATGGGTGAGCATCCAATACAATCAAAATTAGGGTTTCAAGCCCTCTCTGAGTGCTTAGACAAAGGATCAATCAAGAAATGACATGATCTTCAACTTGTCTAATCTCTCAAACATCCACAATGGATCAAAAAGGACTCCCACTTCAAGGATTAAGCACAAGGCTGCTCCCTTCTAGGTGGATCAAGTCTCAAGATCGACAGTGTCACCAAATTAGGGTTTTGGTCGACCAGGGCTTCCAGATGGAAATTTTCATATGGGCACAAGGCAATGATCCAAAACATGACCTAATATACTTCATGGAACCTCATGAACCCATGCATCAAGTCAATTTTGCCTCAGGGGATGCATTCATAAAAAATCAGGAATTAGGGTTTCTTGACCTAATTCACCCCTAAGTTGACTTTTGGGACAAACCATGAGCCAAGACCTCAAGAGATGATTTGAGGGTCTCTAATACACCATATTGATCCATTTGGAACAATGGATTGATCCAAGAAGTTTGAGCAACAAGTTTCATTTTCATCTGCACCACAATTAGGGTTTTAAGATAAAAGTCAACTGTAACTTTGACTTTTGACCAGGACATGCTCCCAAACCCTAATACATGATTGAATATACCCTATGACACCCATGGAACATGTCCATCAAGTTTGATTTAGGTCAAGGACATGATTTCCTGAAGAATTGCACAGTTTGGAATTCATCTGATAAAAAGTCAACTGTGCACAAAAGTCAACTTTGACTTTTTAAGATTTTTCACCAAAATGGATTTTTAACCCTAAAATGATGTTAATGTATGATTTGAATCATCATCCATCAAGAAAAATCAAGAAAAGTGAGATAACTTGTAAAAGGGGTAACCATAAAACTTAGAAATTTTTCTAAGTTAAAAAATAAAGTGGCAAAGGTACCAACTTTGGAGGACCATAACTCCTAAACCACAAGGCCAATTTTTTCCATCCAAAGCTTGATTTGTAGATCTCACTGCCCTCTACAAAAACTTCAACTACAAGTAACTCCAATTCCTTATGGATTTTGAGCTATGAGTGAGCCAAAGTGGCTGAAAATGTGAAAAAATACCATTTTCCAACACTTAGAAAAATTCTGCCTAAAACAGAATTTTGTTGAAACACCAAAACTTGTGGGATTTTTGCACATAGATGCAAGCTGAATCAGTCCCAAAGTTAAACATCAATGTTGTTGCAAATGTTGCCAAGAATTCAAAGGGCTCAACAACATGAATTGATTCAACTCAAGCCATGAGAAATCCATGCCCAAAGTCATGCTGCTGCAAGCTGTTTTGGAAAAATCAGTTTGCATGTTTGCTTATCTCACACGATTTTGAGCCAAAGACTGAGGAGCAGCATGCCACTTGTGTTCAAACCAATCACATTGCATCTAATCCAACTGATAAATCTGAGTCAAAAAGCCAAAGAACCTTCCAACTTGAAATTCATCCACTTTGGCACTTTTTGCCTTGAATTCAAAATGCATTTATGTGGAATAGTGCATTGTCAAGATTCTCACTCTCCTCAGTCAAGTTCTCTGATTAAACAACATTAAAAACATCTGAAGAATGTGATTTCAGTCAAGGCATAGATGATCTATTTGGAGCAGCTGTTATGCCTAGTGCAAGAGGCATTTATGCCAAGCCAATCCAAGCAAATGTGATCTGATCCAGCTGCCATTTGTCGCTCCCGGGATTTTCATCCTAGTACAAACGTGAAAGTGGCACCGAACAGAGTCGCCAGCAATGTGTATTTATCCCAAGAGAGGGAAAGGAAACACCGCATAAACCTGAAGGAAAGGATAGAGCATGGTCTTGCGACCAAGAGAATGGGTAAGGGAGTCGGTTACGCGAGAGGAAGGTATTAGCACCCTCTCGCGTCCATCGTACTCGATGGGATCCACGCTTGCTTGTCTCGATCAAAGGGTGATAGAAAAGAATACTGGAAAAGGAATGAAAAGAGAACTGGAAAAGGAACGAGAAACAAATGTAGGGAAAATAAAAGAAGTGCTCGCACGGGCCCTACCCCACTGCCTACGTATCTCATCGGGAGCATGAGAATCAGAGCGACGTAGTTCCCCTCACTAGGGAAAGTTGTTTGTGTTTTTTTAGGGAACGGCTTACGTTCTAGCTCAGGTGTTGCAGGCTCGCTGGTCCGAGTGCGTTACCATCTTGCAAGAGAACGAGTAGAAGCGCGTTCGTACGCTAAGAGTGAATGAGGTGAGAAAAGAATTCCCGAAGGAAAGACGTTATTGTTTGTTTTTGTCTTTTAGAAGGAAGTGTTTTGGATTTGTTTGCATATGACAGTGTATCTGAATCTTAGTCATTGGAATGTGTACATTCTCACATTCCAAGATGGAATGGATAAGAAAGCACACTAAGAGTGAAGAAGACCCCCACACTTAGTTCCAATTGTCAAGGTTCAAACACACTAGCATACTTGTGTTTATTAAGTGTTTTTATTGATTAAGAAATGAAGAAGTGTTTTTTCATTCGTATCTTCAACAAGTATTGCATTTAAGTCCCTCATACAAGATCAAATGTTTAACACATTGACCCAAGATGGGCTATATGCTATACATTCTAAGATTATAAGAGAAGACCCCTTATAACCTTTTCTTTATATGAAAGGCCTAAATGCAATAAATGCCTACCTTTATTAGATATTTTGAATTTTCTTTGAGATGAGAAAAGAGACTCAAGAGAGGATAAAGGTAAAAATCTATATGGACTAAGACTCAATCCTAATTGAAGATTAAAGGGAGTGATCCTAATGGTTCGTGAGGTTTCAACCTAAAGTCTAAAGAAAGAATGAATTAAACAATTCACTTCTAAAGTAGAAGATGAATTGTAATTCAAAAAGGGAAAGTAATGAGTTATTAAAAGAAAGCACATAAATGCTTAACAAAACATAAAATGGAATTGTAAAAGAGAAAGGATAGAAGTTGAATGTGGATTCCTTATCCACACTCAATTGAAACTTACCAAAGCCCCTACATGGTTAGTAAACATGGAAACATGTATAAGAAGCAAAAAGTACTTAATACACATTAAAGTCCAAAAGAAAAAGATGAAGAATCAAATCTTAAGATCACAACCAGAATGTGCATCATATGGACAACAAGTGAATATCATCATACCAGTTCAAATGAACAAGCAACAATCATCATCCATAGCATTCAAACATGTTATCATAAGAAAGGATAGATGAAAGATGAAAAGAAAGGAAAAGGACATGCATAAATGGAACATGTAAATCAACAACCAGAATTGAAACTAAATGGAAAATGGTTTATAAACATCTCAAAAGTATTTATGAATCAACATCAAGACATTCAAGAAGTAATATAAGAAGAATTGAAATGAAAGTTCAAAAAGAAAGTGCAAACAATACATGTTAATGATGCACAAAGTTCAAATTGAAATGAACATGTAAAGATGACCTATAATGTGTACCAAAGACCTATAATATCATATGAATGGCTCATAACATATGCAAATGCTCATACAAATATGCACAAAAGAATTCATGTAAACATGCACTAAAGTTGTAATGACATGCCATGGATTATGCTTCAAATGTGATGCATCAAACAAAAATCAAATGGACCTATGAAAATTATGCAAGCATGGTATTGGAGTTCACTAATCAGATATGAATCACATATCAAAGTAGCATGCAAGGAACCAAGGCAAAATGATGTCAAACAATGCACTTAGGTCACATAGACATATCATACAAAGTAGCACAAAAGTGAACACCAAACATGCCATAAAATGACCTAAAAAATCAAATAAAAATCACTTAACATACCTCAAGATTCTAATGACTCAATACAAAAAGAATAGTAACAAAACAATTTTTAATGATCAAGAACAAAATTAAACAAGATCATGTATCACCTTAAGAATGCACACCAAAGAAATTCAAAGAAAATTATGGAGCAGGGGTAAAAAGGTCATAAAATCAGAAAATAAAATCACCAAAAATTTTCTAAATGTTTTAATGATACTCATGAATTTTTGTGGAATTTTATGATACAATTTAGTATTTTTAAAAATAAAAAAACAAACGTGTAGAAAAATGGAAAAATAAATGCAATGCAAAAATGAATGGGGGTGCATGCCTAGTAAAAATGAGTTCAAAAATCATTGGGCCTTTAGAAATGGAGGTGTGGATAGCAAAATAGTCTAGGTCCATTAAGCGCGCAGTACACATTAATAACCATGCACTTCAGTCAAACCAAAGTCAAGCAATTATCACCCTTGGATCAGGTCAAGTCAACAAGCAAGTCAAAGTAGTCCAAATCAACGCACGCACCTGAGTGAGCACACTCCATACCATACACTACACCACACAGTGACTAAATGAATTCAGAAATGATGCACATGACATGCACATGCGTTTTAATGTGCTGGCAAGCTTTCCACCCTTGGATCAACAAAATCACACGGCTGACATTCAAACTGCAAGAAACCCTAACATAAAGACCACTGGCCGGAGAGGGACCTCCGGTCACCTTCTCCGGCCACTCACCACCATCTGCAATCTTCAAACGTCACCAAAATGCACAAAATGTGTACCAATCGAAAGCTAAACTTATGCACATCACGAATATGCTCATAAAAATCACAAAACACACACACATAGCAAGAACAGAGGAGATCAAATCATGCCCTAGGCTTTGAAACTATGCCTCTAAGAGGCCTATCAACTAGCCGGATTCAACATAGCTTCTAAGAAGCTCAAACCAATAGAAAACAAGTGAAATTTCAGAAAACGAAGGTTGGAGAAGAAACCTGAATTTGAAGTTCTTCAAAGTAACAGAAGACCAGAGATGATCCTCCTATGCTCTTGAGCTTGAGTGGAGCAAAATAAATGCCACTGAACTTGAGATCTTGAAGAAAACCACAACGAAAACTCAACTGAACTAAGCTGCCATTGATGAACTGAACTTCTTCTCTCTTGTTCTTGATCAGAAGTGAAACCTTGATGAGGATGAAGATGAAATGTGAATGGAATATGGTGAAAATCGTGTGAAATCAGAGAGAAAGTAGAGAGAATGTGAGAGAGAGTTTGAAGTGTTTTGAGAGAATGTGGTGGCCAATGAAGTTGTGAGGTGAGATTTGGTTTTATAGTGTGAGTTAACCAAGGTTAAACTGAGTGAGGTTAACTGAGTCACAATGGTTTGAGTGAGTCATCCCTAACTAACTGAGTCAAGTTAGTTAGGGAGAGCAATGATATGGTGGTGGCAGCACATGACAAACTATGGTGGTAATAAAAGTAACATTGCAATATCACGGCTATGTAGTATAAACTTGTTCAGCAAGTTTCATTCGTTCCCTTCTCATGTATGATGCAACATGATGAGGCTAGTGTAAGGAAGGTGTTTGGTTAAAAGTGGAAAGGAATACAGACTGTATGCGTGTGGATTAAAACATGACAATAACAACAACATTCTTTTTTCTGATTTTTAGCAGCCCAAGGTTTAATGGTTTGACCAAGAATTTCTCTCTAGTTTGTGAATGAAACAAAGAGGTATTGATGCCAAATGGAAGAGGAGATATCATGGAACAAGTTTGGGGTGAAAATTGAATTGAATTGAGGCTTGGAAATTGGTGAAAAGCAACTTGGAACATCAAAGTTTGGGACTGGTTTGTAGGCAAGACAGTTGGTCGGTTGACAAGGCAGCTTGGTGCATGGAATTTCAGTCTGAACACACTAAATTGAGACCACTATAACTCACTCATAGCTTGATCAATTCAAAATTTTCCCAACATCAATATTGAAGATGACACTACAAAGAACAACTTTGATGTTGAAAATTTTCTCATTTGGAGCTTTCTTCTTGGAGAAATTAGGCTTGACTTTTGGCACACCAACTGTTTGAGGAAATGATGTGCGCGTGACCTGAAAATTCTTGGTCATGACCTAGTTTTGGCCTACTTTCTTCCAACTTTGATCCATCATATCTCCCTCAATATTTATCCAATTGAGATGTTCTACACATGGATTCGAAGCTTAAAGCAAGACCTTTTGTTGTGGCCTAGTGGAATTTTCATTTGATGCTTCAATTTTAAATGGCCTTGGTTCAAACTCTGATGCAAAATGGCCAAAACTTGCTATTTTTAGTAACCCTTCCTCTTCCAAAAATGGCAACTTTCCACCTCTTGATTTTTTCATGATTCCTTTGGAGTTTCTTGACCAAATTTTGTACATTGGACATATGTAACATGAATTTCATGATTTTGGGCTCAAAAAGTCAAGAGTTGACTTTTTCCTCTGATTATTTGACTTGGCCCCAAATTTCCTGATTTTTTATCTTTCTTCCAATTGAACCACCTCCAAAACCAATTGAGGGGCAATTCTCCATATACATACACTTAAGAACATGTAGAATACCATGACATCAAGTTTTGTCCAAAAAATCAAAGATTCCCTGATTTAATGGGAAACCCTAGTTTTGGTGCCCACCTCCTAGGAGAAAAATGTGCAGTCTTCAATTTCAAATTCCTCAGAGTATGTTGTGTACCTTCTTAAAGGATGATGATATATGCCATTTGAGGATGATTTTGGATCAATGAGTTATCTCTTTTGAGGGTTTTTCTTCAGTTTTTTGAACCTCTTGCATAGTGAAAGATGTAGTGCTTCAATCTCCCATTGTATCTCTTATCCTTGAGGTTGTGGATGATCAATTGAGATAGTATGAGACATGAAAGGCTTCTTGGCTTGCCTTGAGGCAACTTGACTGACCTTTTTGTGCTTTGAATGATCTCTTGATTGTCCATCTCCCACCTGATCACATGCCCTGGTGGTAAGAAGGATGCCATGCTTCATTTTTCTATGTTAAATGCAATGCAATGCTAATGAGATGGATATGATATGATAAATGATAATGCCATGCTATGATGACAAAGAGGGAGAGCAAATTTTGGGGTATTACAGCTGCCCCTATTCAAGCGCTGTAGACCTGAATGCCTGAAAGCAATGGCTTTCGGACTTTCAAGGTATATAGTGATTGAATACCAAATATAACCAAAAATTTGCTCTGGATGATGAGGAAGAAACTTCCACGACATTGCTGGCTTGAATCTTCAATGAAACATTGTCGGAGAAAACTGTCTTTTGAACGACGCCAGACGACTACTGGCTTGCCACACTGCTGGGGGACTTTAATAATGTCTTTTATGCAATTCCAGACGACTACTGGCCTGCCACGCTACTGGTGGACTTTGATAACGTCTTTTGAACGAAGCCAGACGACTACTGGCTTGCCACGCTACTGGTGGACTTTAATAATGTCTTTTGAACGACGCCAGACGACTACTGGCTTGCCACGCTACTGGTGGACTTTAATAATGTCTTTTATGCAATTCCAGACGACTACTGGCCTGCCACGCTACTGGTGGACTTTGCAGCTTCGTGCCACCCGAAGACGGACTTTTGCCAATCCACTGTTGGACTTTTGGAATATGCCACCCTTAGATGGACCTTTCGCCAATCCACTGTTGGACTTTAAGAATTTGCCACCCTTAGATGGACCTTTCGCCAATCCACTGTTGGACTTTTGCCACCCGAAGACGGACTTTTGCCAATCCACTGTTGGACTTTTAGACTTTGCCACCCTTAGATGGACCTTTCGCCAATCCACTGTTGGACTTTTAGAATTTGCCACCCTTAGATGGACCTTTCGCCAATCCACTGTTGGACTTTAAGCTGCTTTTCCACCCGAAGATGGACTTTTGCCAATCCACTGTTGGACTTTTGCCACCCGAAGACGGACTTTTGCCAATCCACTGTTGGACTTTTGCCACCCGAAGACGGACTTTTGCCAATCCACTGTTGGACTTTTGCCACCCGAAGACGGACTTTTGCCAATCCACTGTTGGACTTTTAGAATTTCAAAATTGAATTACTCTCTGCCTCTGCGCCAGACATCTCTGCCGACTCTGCTGAGGAACCACAATCAATGATTTAATCTCGGAGACTCCTAAAAGGATAATATCTCTGCTGGCGAATGGATGAACAATCCGTCTGCTTCGAATTGTCAAGCTTGCCAACAATAAATTGGACTTTAAGATATGAGGGAATGATGACTCTGCCAGGAATTATTCCATCTGTTCGGGGCTGGATTCTGGTCACAGCAACTCCGCTGGGGATGAGAATTTTTAAATGACATCCTGCTGGGGAAATGAGCCATTAAAACTCTGCTTGGGGATTTATTCAACCCAAGATCCTTTATAGGGATTATCAACCTTATAACTCGGCTGGGGAGTATTGCTGACAAGATTCGATGCTGACCTCTGTGGGGGATCATTACCAGAGACACAATCTTGTTGGGGATCATGGCTACTCTGCCAGGGATATGCAAATCCTGGTTAGAACATTCCACTGCAACTTGCTAGAAAGAGTCCTTAGAGATCTGTTGGGGAAACCCAAAGCAAATCCACAGTAGTCTGCTGAAGAATATGACTGTCGAGCTTAGGATAAGTACTACAATGCCCCATGTTAGGCGAGCTTTCCTTTAGGCAATTCCGTTGGGGATGATGAGTTTATAACAAACTCTGCTGGAGAAAACTGCTTTAAAGCGTCTCGTGTTGGGGAATGCCTTTTGAGAGGATTTTACAGAAGACCAACTGTCCTCAAACTCTACTGGGGATGATCAACACTTCATGCTGGGGAACCAAACATGCCCCATGCTTGGACAAACCAACAATTTGTCCCCGAAGAAGATGTCATAAGAGGATTTTACAGAAGATTTAGCCTCTTCAAACTCCTGCGACTTCGCTGGGGATAATGACCATCAGTTTCGGTGTCGACGAGACCACTCTTTTGGGGAACCTGTGACCGTTATCGACACAGAAAAGTTTGTAGCTGTTGGAAGTACTGTATGAGAGAATCGACTTAAGAAGACACAACGGTACCCAGTTGAACGACCGTCAACCGACCGATGAACGCCGATCTCCTTACCCATAATTGCCCCAGTCTTTTGCGTGGGGTGATTTATTGCTGGTCTTGTGCTTAAAATCATCTGCACCTGCTACCTGCAACAAAAGAATATGCCCACATGCCCTGAATATTGCGTGGCTAGAATCCACCATCCGGGAGTATTCAACATTCGAAGTAATTTCAAATGTTTTTTCTGCGCATGTTATTGCAAGGCTGCCATGTTTTCAAATGCAATGTTTTATCAAAAATTAGGACGTTTTTGCAAACAAAGCAATAAAACAAAAATAGAAAGTTTTTTATTGAAATTCAATTTATTGACTGAGAGCCCAGAATAGGCAATTACATCTGGAAGCAATCCATGGAAAGAGGTGATCGCTGAAAATTGAGAAAAGAAACTATCCTAATGGCAATGTGAAAACGGAATTCCACTGAGTTTCCATTCTGTTATGACCAGTATGTCTTCAAAACTCCCCGACCTTGCCTTCTGAGGAATGATCAGACCGATTCCTATCCTTCAGAACGTCAGTTGTTCAAACGGTAATGGGGGATAGATAACTCAGACCATAGTCATTCGCTTAAATCCCTCTTTTGTGTGGACCGCCCTTTCAGGTTTTCGATCCACCAGGATACCCTTTTTTGCCTAAGTTGCCCTTTCGGGTTTTCAACTTACCGGGTGTACAATTTTTTCAATTATATCCCTAATTTTTGCCCGAACCTTATTCTGTTTTTGGTTCGCCGGGATGCCCTTTTTTGCCTGGATTTTTTTATTTTTATTATCCAGCGGGTCTATTCATGCGAAGTATTTTTTGACTACGTCCGAGTTGACAGGGGATGAAAAGTCTTCGCCATCCATGGTTGTAAGCAATAAAGCTCCGCCCGAAAAGACCTTTTTAATCACGAATGGACCTTCATAGTTAGGAGTCCATTTGCCCCTGTGATCTGTATTGGGAGGAAGGATCCTTTTGAGTACCACATCTCCGACTTTATAAACCCGAGGACGCACCTTCTGGTCAAATGCCTGCTTCATTCTGCGCTGATATAGTTGCCCATGGCATACAGCCGCCAATCGCTTTTCCTCAATAAGGCTCAACTGATCAAATCTGGCTCGTACCCATTCAGCCTCATCTAGCTTAACATCCATCATGACTCTGAAGGACGGAATCTCCACTTCAACTGGTAGTACGGCCTCCATACCGTATACAAGTGAGAATGGGGTTGCCCCAGTGGACGTGCGTACCGACGTTCGATACCCATGCAAAGCAAATGGTAACATCTCATGCCAATCTTTGTACGTGACAACCATCTTCTGCACAATCTTCTTGATATTTTTGTTGGCCGCTTCGACCGCGCCATTCATCTTTGGGCGGTACGGAGAAGAATTGTGATGTTCGATTTTGAAGTCCCGGCATAACTCAGCCATCATCTTATTATTCAAATTAGAACCATTATCAGTAATGATTCTTTCGGGAACTCCATATCGGCAAATGATATCTCGTTTTAAGAAACGAGCGACCACTTGTTTTGTAACATTGGCATAGGATGCGGCTTCAACCCATTTGGTGAAGTAATCAATTGCCACCAAGATGAAACGATGACCATTGGAAGCTGTAGGCTCAATCTTTCCGATCATATCAATGCCCCACATGGCAAACGGCCAAGGCGACGACATGATACTCAACGGATTTGGAGGCACATGCACCTTATCTGCATATATCTGGCATTTATGGCATTTGCGGGCATATTTGCAACAATCTGACTCCATAGTCAACCAATAATATCCCGATCTTAACAACTTTTTAGCCATTGCATGCCCTCCGACATGGGTACCGAAAGAGCCTTCGTGCACTTCAATCATCAACAAGTCTGCTTCATGTCTATCCACACATCTAAGCAGGACCGTGTCAAAATTTCTTTTATACAGCACGCCATCTTTGTTCAAGAAGAAACTACCAGCTAACCTTCTCAACGTCTTCCTGTCTTTGGACGATGCCCCGGACGGGTACTCTTGACTTTTCA
Organism: Lathyrus tuberosus; assembly: GCA_022829125.1. Lineage (NCBI taxonomy): Eukaryota > Viridiplantae > Streptophyta > Magnoliopsida > Fabales > Fabaceae > Lathyrus > Lathyrus tuberosus. The sequence goes on from JALAZF010000045.1 coordinate 17,804,113, forward strand.
AGAAACACTTAATGTCATGAAACCATGGCTTGTCATCAGACATTGCATCGACCGCAAACACAAATGCTGGTCTGTCAAGGCGGGATACCTCAATCTTAGGTACATGGTTCCATCCTTGCACTTTGATCATGGAAGACAAAGTGGCCAAGGCATCAGCGAACCTATTCTCATCTCAAGGAATGTGGTACAGTTTCACTGTTGTGAAAAACGTCAGCAATCTCCTTGTATAATCTCTATACGGCACTAGATTTGCTTGGTGCGTGTACCAACTCCCTTTCACTTGATTGATTACCAAAGCTGAATCACCGAATATATCAAGGGTTTTAATCCGTAGATTAACCGCCTCCTCGATCCCCATTATACAAGCTTCGTACTCTGCTTCATTGTTGGTGCATCCGAAAGTTATTCGGGCAGTGAAAGGCATATGAACACCTTCCGGCGTGATAAGAACTGCTCCAACTCCGCACCCATTCATATTGACAGCCCCATCAAACATCAGACTCCATTTGGATTCAGGGTCTGGCCCCTCCTCCGGGAGTGGTTCCTCGCAGTCCTTAGCTTTGAGAAACATGATGTCCTCATCAGGGAAGTCAAACTTCATGGGTTGGTAATCATCAATCGGCTGTTGTGCAAGATAGTCGGACAAGATACTTCCTTTGATGGCCTTTTGTGAAGTGTACTGAATGTCATACTCTGTCAAGACCATTTGCCACCGTGCAACTCTGCCTGTCAATGCTGGTTTCTCGAAAATGTACTTGATAGGATCCATTTTTGAAATCAACAAGGTCGTGTGCCTAACCATATATTGCCTCAATCGCTTAGCGGCCCATGCAAGCGCACAGCATGTCTTTTCAAGCATTGAGTATCGGGACTCATAATCATTGAACTTTTTGCTCAGGTAGTAGATAGCATGCTCCTTCCTACCTGTCTCGTCATGTTGACCGAGAACACAACCCATGGAACCTTCAAGCACTGTTAGATACATTATCAGCGGTCTCCCTTCAACTGGAGGCATTAGAATCGGAGGTTCCTGCAAGTATTCTTTTATCTTATCGAATGCCAATTGGCAATCGTCATTCCACCTGACCGTTTGATCTTTCCTTAACAATTTAAATATTGGTTCACACGTGGCTGTTAGGTGAGATATGAACCTTGCAATGTAGTTCAATCTACCCAAGAAACCACGAACCTCTTTTTCTGTTCTCGGTTCAGGCATTTCTTGTATTGCTTTCACCTTGGCAGGATCAACCTCGATTCCTCTTTCGCTCACAATGAAACCCAGTAACTTTCCAGAACGCACCCCAAACGTGCACTTGTTTGGATTTAATCTCAGACGAAACTTTCTCAACCTTTCAAACAGCTTTTTCAGGTTAACCAAGTGTTCCTCTTCTGTTCTCGACTTGGCAATCATATCATCTACATAACATTCGATCTCCTTATGAATCAAGTCATGAAACAATGTCACCATCGCCCGCTGGTACGTTGCCCCTGCGTTTTTCAACCCAAAAGGCATTACTTTATAACAATATGTACCCCACGGAGTAATGAACGTGGTCTTCTCCATATCTTCAGGTGCCATCTTGATCTGGTTGTACCCGGAGAAACCGTCCATAAATGAGAACACTGAAAACTGAGCTGTATTATCGACCAGCACATCAATATGAGGTAGTGGAAAATCATCTTTCGGGCTAGCTTTATTAAGATCTCGATAATCCACACACATTCTCACTTTTCCATCCTTCTTCGGTACTGGCACGATGTTGGCTACCCACGGAGGATACTTTGTCACAGCAAGAAACCCAGCATCCCACTGCTTCTGGACTTCCTCCTTAATCTTTAAAGCCATGTCGGGGTGAGTCCGACGAAGTTTCTGCTTGACTGGCGGACATTCTTCTCTTAATGGCAGCCTGTGCACGACAATATCCGTATCCAACCCCGGCATGTCTTGATACGACCAGGCAAAGATGTCAACATACTCGCGCAACATTTCAGTCAAAGTTTGCTTCACATCTGCTTGCAAGCTGGCACCAATCCTGATCTCTTTCTTGGCGTCCTTGGTACCAATATTGATGATTTCTACAGTTTCCTGATGAGGCTGGATGACCCTTTCCTCTTGTTTCAACAATCTGGCCAGTTCTTCAGAGAATTCACAATCTTTCTCATCCCCTTCTTCGGCTTGATAAATCGGATTGTCAAAGTCATACATAGCCATATCAAAATCGTTATCAGTGGTATCCGGAGGATCAAGTCTGCATGAACGGGTTCATGCCTTATTTTAGAATTTATTTTTAAGCAAAACAAAAGAAAAGGAAACATTGCCATTTTATTTTTGTGCAAAAATAAAAACTGAAAGACAGAGAACAAAATTTGATTGCAAAACGTCCTTTACTAATGATTAAACATTGCAAATGCAACCATGGTGGCCCTACAAATGAATCTATACGCCTTGGGCAGAGCGCAAGATTTTGACATGCATTATGGTTAGAAAAAACAAAGAAAAATTACTCTGTTTGAAGAGTAACCCGGATGACTTCTTCAACGAACCAGTTCTGCACTTGTTGTCCCGGAGCATGAGGGCGTACCCAGTTGTCCAGGTCACAATTACTGTCAACACTATCCTCTGTGGCTGCACAAGACTGGTCCGTGTAGATAATTCCCCCACTATTGAAAGTAATGGGTCCCCTGCTCCCCGCATCTGAAGTTGTAGAGGGATGATAACCAATACCAAATTTGTCTTCCTTCATTGGGGTCTCTATCAGCCTGCCCCAACCTTGGGCGTTGCCTGCCCTGACGACTTCGACAGCTTGTTTGTAAGATGAAATGGAGGTACCATCCCCAACTGGTACAGAAGAAGACTCAGGTGCATCGTCAATATTGACTGCTTCAAATGATTGGCACAACATCTCATGAATTTCCCCATCCATCTCAATGTACTTGAACGTGGACAAGTGACTCACAAAGATGTCTTCTTCCCCACACACCGTCACAACCTGCCCTTCAAACTCATACTTTAGCTTTTGATGTAGAGTAGAAGTAACAGCCCCGGCTCCGTGAATCCAAGGGCGTCCCAATAGGCAGCTATATGCAGGTTGTATGTCCATTACATGGAACGTGGATTTGAATACCTGTGGTCCAATTTGTACGGGCAATTCCACCTCACCAAACACAGATCGTCTAGTTCCATCGAATGCTCTGACCACCAATTCACTAGGCCTTAAGATCAAACCATCAACTTCCAGCTTCATTAATGCCTTCTTGGGCAAGACATTGAGTGATGAACCAGTGTCTACCAGTACATGAGATAACACTGCGCCCTTACACTCCATCGTGATATGCAAAGCCTTATTGTGGTTCCTTCCTTCAACAGTCAAATCTCTACTTGTAAAGCCCAAGCCATGGCTAACATTAACATTGGAGATTACGCCCTCGAGCTGATTAACAGTAATTTCTTGTGGCACGTATGCACTCTTCAATACTTTCAACAACGCCTGCCGATACGCATCAGAGCACATCAATAGTGACAAGATTGAAATCTTTGAAGGGGTCTGATTCAGTTGGTCCACAATCTTATAATCGCTTTTCTTGATTATCTTCATAAATTCTTCCATTTCATTATCAAAAGTAATCTTTGTCTCTGCTTCAGGTGTAGGCGCATTTTCAACCACCTGTTTACCTTTAGCCTTTGCTGCAGCTTCTGCCTCTTTATCACTTCTCAAGGTTTGGGGAGCGAACAACCTTCCACTCCTTGTAAAGCCCCCTACACCCCCTACGTTATCAATACTGGGGCTGACTGACGACTCAACTTCCTGCTTTTTACCTTCGTAATATACATCTGCCCCATAGTGCCATGGGATAGCTTTCGTAGATGTGAACGGAATTGGTCCTGGCACCGTGATAGTGACAGGACTGGGCCTTTCTGGCGCAACACTCGCCACGGGAACTGCATTGACCGGCATTTAAATCTCAGCGGGAGTGTAATAGATGGTCACGGTTGATATCTCATCAGTGTCTTTCACGACTCTGTCGAACTGTAGACATCCTTCATCGATCAGATTCTGTAAACCCATCTTCAACTTATCACAGCCGTTCTCCTGATTCATACACTCAGAGCAATCTTGATTACAGCCCGGGAACACCTGTCCCTTCAATAAACGATCTTTTACAACCAACAAAGAAGTTTTCACTTGATGAACGTCTAACACCAAATTCAATCTCCTCCCATCTTCAATAGCGTACACATTTGCTGCACTATGATCAGGCATGGGATGCTGAGTAATATTAGGAGCGGGAGAGAAATTGATGGCTTTAGCATCAATCAAATCTTGTACTTTATGATGGAAAGCCCAACATTTTTCAATGGAGTGCCCCTGAGCACCTGAGTGGAACTCACAACGAGCATTAGCATCGAAGTTAGGTGGCAGGTTTCCAGCAACCGGAGCTTTCATAGTACGGAGTTCTACCAACTTTAACTCGAGTAGCCGGGGCAACAGCGCGGCATAAGTCATAGGGAGAGGATCCATCTTACGATCCCTCTGCCTAGATCTTTGCTAAAAAAAAGGTTGTTGTTGTTGAACCCGTTGTTGGGGTTGTTGTTTCTGAACAGACGGTGTGGGGATGGTTACAACATCTACCTGATAATAAGCTTGAGAACGCCCTCTGCCTCGTCCTCTAAACACAGCATTCGTATCACCTTCTCTTCTTTTCTGGTTACTAGCAAACGGTTTCTTCGTCCCCGAAGAGCCAGCCCCACTCACATCCTGGATCTTTCCAAGCTTTAACAGACTTTCTATTCTTTCTCCCGCAATCACAATATCAGCAAATCCAGTTGACGGACAAGCAGCTAATCTATCAAGATAGGCCCCTTGCAAGGTGCCCATGAACATATCTGCCATTTCTCTGTCTGACAAGGGAGGTTGAACCTGGGCAGCCATTTCCCTCCACCTCTGTGCATATTCTTTGAAACTCTCCTTGGCATTTTGTGACAACCCCTGCAATTGAGTGCGGTTGGGCGCCATGTCAATATTATACTGGTATTGCTTCAGGAACGCTTCTGCCAGATCTTTCCAATTCTTCACAGCAGCTCTATTCAACTTCATATACTAGGTCAAGGACGCCCCAGCCAGACTGTCCTGAAAATAGTGCATCCATAGCTTCTCGTCATCCGTATGGGCCGAAATCTTCCCAAAGTAAGCTTGAAGATGCGTTTGGGGACACGCATTGCCGTGATACTTATCAAAAGTGGGAGGCTTGAATTTAGGGGGAATTCTGACTCCTGAGACCAGCCCCAAGCTGGTAACATCAATACCCATAGAGTTCTTGCATTCTATGGCCCTGATCTTTTCTGCTAACTCCTCATACCTTCGATCACCTTGATTACCCACATCAGCATCCAGCAGAGTAAATTGGTCTTCCAGGGTATCTTCAAGAGTGACACCAGCATGCCTACCATTTCCATTACCCCGATTATTACCACCAGGAGGAGGGTTGCCACCGGGAGGAGGAATGCCATGTCCCTGTGAATTGTCATGCTGATCACCTTCGGGCCCATTGTCTGGACGCTCGACCAGAAGCCTCAATCTCTCCTGATTTTGCGCCATGCCAGTCATGAGGGTCATGAACTGGTCCATACGCGCCCTCATTTCAGCCAAATCACTTTGCACTTGATCCATGATTCTTACTTGATTTCTTCGCGTCGAATATCGGTGAATATGATTCTCCGCTATACTGCCTGAAACCAAATAAAGGTTAGAGACCCTGCAACGAGTACCTGAAAAGCAAGTAACAAAATGCAAAATGATATGCAATGCCATGCGGTGCCATGTTTGTCATTTCCTAGGTGCTTTTATACCCTGATTCCAATCCAAACCACAGAAATCTGAAGACCAGAAATCGTGATATAAAGAGACGTATCGTGGTCATGTGCTTGTGTGCGGCTATCTGATAAGAAATAATCCTGAATAAAATTGCTCATACTCATTCAACAAAATATTCAAGTACATTTAAGAAAGGTTCAACCGCAAATGCAATACAAGGAAAAAAAAGGATCCATCAACAAGCCTGATGGTAGCCATTAACAACAAAATACAGGGAAAAGAACATCAATCTGACAATTCCACATCCTTCAGCTTATCACTTGAATACTTGATTTCCTCAAAAAGTATACGGGTACGCTGGTGATTCGGCTTTTCAATCATTTCTTTGATCAAAACATCTCTTTTCTCAAGAGCTTCAGTTAAAGAACCCATATGCAGCATAAGAGCTTCGTCATCATGCACTCCTTTGTGTCTCTTTATGCCAGCTTGCGTCTTGAGTATCTCTCTTTCTATCATGGCTTCTTCAAGCTCTTTCTTGGTATTCTTCAACTGGCTTCTAACTTCTTCTAACTGTTCTTGACTTTTATCGAGACTTTCCCGATACTTTCTCCTCTGCTCATGTGCCTTTCTAAGCTCCTCGTCTTTAGTCTTCGACTGATCCTTTAACTCGGCATTTTCAATTCTGACTTCATCCCAAGCTTGACGAAGTTGAGCTAATGAATCCTTGCTTCGGGCTAAAGCCTGTTTTGTAATCTTGTGAGCCTGACTAGTGTCATCTGCTCCCAAAGTAAGTTTCCGAAAGTACCGAGCTCGGTCATCAAAATCTTCCTCTTTGTCAGCCAAGGTTTTTTCCGCTTTCAAGGCTCTCTTTTCCAACTCTTTGTTGTCAGCTAGAGTTTTCTGAAGACATCTGCTCATTCAAGAATTCTCTATCTGCAACTCTCTGACCATTTTCTTCCACTTCTCACATTCTTCAATAGCCACCATAGTGGGTTGTTCTGGCCGTACTGAACATAAAAGAGGTCCCCTTGAAAAGGGTAAAAGCAATTCCTTTACTTTCGTCTCAATCCACCTGTCATATTCAGGATAAGATCTACAATCTCCTTTTCCAAAAACTGCTTTTCCAATTTTGTGCTTATCTTTCCAAGCATTCACTACTTCTACCACCTTCGCATCTTTAGTTCCTGTAAAGAATAAAGATTCTTCCACATCTTGCTCTGTAGGAGGATTCTTGGAAGCATACCCAAACTGTCGGATGGCCAAAACTGGATTATAATTGATCCCTCCTTTTCTGCCAATCAAAGGTACATTTGGAAAATTTCCGCATCTTGCGACAAGCTCTATTCTCAGCAACCGGTGGTCAAACCATACAATGTTATCAGCCGTTAAACCCATCAATCGTTTAGACCATTTCGCCACATCTTTGGTTTCCACAAAGGCACCTGTCTGAGGCAAATGTTTGAAAAACCAATGACTCAGCAGTGGAGTACAACAACTAACAGATCCTCCCCTCCTTTTCTCATTCTTATAGTGCACGGAATGATAAAAATCTCCTAACAAAGTAGGGACTGGATTTTTAAGAACGAAAACTCTTGTCCCTGGCATATCCACAAAGTCTTACTGATTGGGAAAGAGAACTAGGCCGTATATACAGAGAGCCAGAATGGAATTGTAAACCGTCCAATTTTTAGCACTAGCAGCCTCTTGGGCTTGTCCAGACAGAAATTCTAAATGAAATCCGCTAACTCCATTTTTACTGCTCACACCACTCTTTACCACTGCCTGATCCATTTGTAAAGCAGCAGCAATTTCTTTTACGCTGGGAGAACTACCAGAGAAGAATGGTATTGCCGACGTGATCGAAATTCCCAAAATAAATGAGAATTCTTCCAGTGTTGGCATCAAAATGTAATCTGAAAAAAGAAAGCACCTCAACGAAGGCTCGTAGAACTGCAGCAGAGTGTGCAAAGCATCATGTTCATACTTGGTGATTGTACGGACCATCCCAACCAAATTCCCGTAGCTCTTCTGAAACCTATCAAGAATACCCGGACCAGCCATATCTATAACTTTGAGCAATGAATCCAAGACAGGATCTGGAAACTTGTAAGACACATTGTTCTTTCTCTCGGCAACGATCTCTGTTGAACCCATGGATTGGAATCAGAAATGTATTATGCACCTGAAAATGACAAACATAACTGTTATGATATGATCATGCAATGCAAAAGGGCATGTGATCAGGTAATCAAGTGTCTGTGTCTGTATTGAACTGTGTGCACTGTGTCTCTGTACTGAATCTGGCAATATCTGAGATGAACACTTAAATCACTGTCATAGGATACAATGTCTGAAATCATCATAGAATCACAAGTAAGGTAGATAGGAGGCTGGGTTTCCTGCAAACCTGTAAACATCCCGCCCATACTCACATGTGGTTCTTAGAAAATAAGGCTTGTCAGCTTCGGAGGTTTGAGAAGCAATAGCACATTCAGCCCGTAGGATACAATGTTATGCCAATCAAAGAGGTCGTCCACTGACTCCCCTTAGAAAATAAAAGTCATCCTATGCAAGTTCCAAAGTGGGCCCTCGGGTGCGAATGGGTTTGCCACAGAATGTGGTCTGCCATTGTCACCGCTAAAGAGGGATGTTTCCACTAAGGTCCTCATGATCGGTCACTAGAGTCGACAGCTTTCTAGATCTACATCCTGGAATACGCAAGACGCGCATGCCACGACGTGTCCCAAGATAGCCTCGTCTAGCTGTGAATTTCGTGAACACCCAACGCACTCCAAACGGCACGTAGGTCCCACTACTCTCCACTCTAATTCTAAGTGTATACTCAAGCCTGTGTAATGGGCTTATCTCTCAGAAATCCCATCCCGCCAAACAGACAAAACAGTGCAACACAATATAATATATGATATGTAATGCTAAAATGCAGTAAATGCAGTAAAATAAATAAACAGCAACATATAGCACAACAGTAAACACCCAATGAAAAAACAAACAAGCGCCAGGATTGACTCGCTTAGGATGGACCAGCAATAGGTCAACCAGATCCCCAGCAGAGTCGCCAGCTGTCGCTCCCGGGATTTTCATCCTAGTACACACGCGAAAGTGGCACCGAACAGAGTCGCCAGCAATGTGTATTTATCCCAAGAGAGGGAAAGGAAACACCGCATAAACCTGAAGGAAAGGATAGAGCATGGTCTTGCAACCAAGAGAATGGGTAAGGGAGTCGGTTACGCGAGAGGAAGGTATTAGCACCCTCTCGCGTCCATCGTACTCGATGGGATCCACGCTTGCTTGTCTCGATCAAAGGGTGATAGAAAAGAATACTGGAAAAGGAACGAAAAGAGAACTGGAAAAGGAACGAGAAACAAATGTAGGGAAAATAAAAGAAGTGCTCGCACGGGCCCTACCCCACTGCCTACGTATCTCATCGGGAGCATGAGAATCAGAGCGACGTAGTTCCCCTCACTAGGGAAAGTTGTTTGTGTTTTTTTAGGGAACGGCTTACGTTCTAGCTCAGGTGTTGCAGGCTCGCTGGTTCGAGTGCGTTACCATCTTGCAAGAGAACGAGTAGAAGCGCGTTCGTACGCTAAGAGTGAATGAGGTGAGAAAAGAATTCCCGAAGGAAAGACGTTATTGTTTGTTTTTGTCTTTTAGAAGGAAGTGTTTTGGATTTGTTTGCATATGACAGTGTATCTGAATCTTAGTCATTGGAATGTGTACATTCTCACATTCCAAGATGGAATGGATAAGAAAGCACACTAAGAGTGAAGAAGACCCCCACACTTAGTTCCAATTGTCAAGGTTCAAACACACTAGCATACTTGTGTTTATTAAGTGTTTTTATTGATTAAGAAATGAAGAAGTGTTTTTTCATTCGTATCTTCAACAAGTATTGCATTTAAGTCCCTCATACAAGATCAAATGTTTAACACATTGACCCAAGATGGGCTATATGCTATACATTCTAAGATTATAAGAGAAGACCCCTTATAACCTTTTCTTTATATGAAAGGCCTAAATGCAATAAATGCCTACCTTTATTAGATATTTTGAATTTTCTTTGAGATGAGAAAAGAGACTCAAGAGAGGATAAAGGTAAAAATCTATATGGACTAAGACTCAATCCTAATTGAAGATTAAAGGGAGTGATCCTAATGGTTCGTGAGGTTTCAACCTAAAGTCTAAAGAAAGAATGAATTAAACAATTCACTTCTAAAGTAGAAGATGAATTGTAATTCAAAAAGGGAAAGTAATGAGTTATTAAAAGAAAGCACATAAATGCTTAACAAAACATAAAATGGAATTGTAAAAGAGAAAGGATAGAAGTTGAATGTGGATTCCTTATCCACACTCAATTGAAACTTACCAAAGCCCCTACATGGTTAGTAAACATGGAAACATGTATAAGAAGCAAAAAGTACTTAATACACATTAAAGTCCAAAAGAAAAAGATGAAGAATCAAATCTTAAGATCACAACCAGAATGTGCATCATATGGACAACAAGTGAATATCATCATACCAGTTCAAATGAACAAGCAACAATCATCATCCATAGCATTCAAACATGTTATCATAAGAAAGGATAGATGAAAGATGAAAAGAAAGGAAAAGGACATGCATAAATGGAACATGTAAATCAACAACCAGAATTGAAACTAAATGGAAAATGGTTTATAAACATCTCAAAAGTATTTATGAATCAACATCAAGACATTCAAGAAGTAATATAAGAAGAATTGAAATGAAAGTTCAAAAAGAAAGTGCAAACAATACATGTTAATGATGCACAAAGTTCAAATTGAAATGAACATGTAAAAATGACCTATAATGTGTACCAAAGACCTATAATATCATATGAATGGCTCATAACATATGCAAATGCTCATACAAATATGCACAAAAGAATTCATGTAAACATGCACTAAAGTTGTAATGACATGCCATGGATTATGCTTCAAATGTAATGCATAAAAAAAAAAATCAAATGGACCTATGAAAATTATTCAAGCATGGTATTGGAGTTCACTAATCAGAGATGAATCACATATCAAAGTAGCATGCAAGGAACCAAGGCAAAATGATGTCAAACAATGCACTTAGGTCACATAGACATATCATACAAAGTAGCACAAAAGTGAACACCAAACATGCCATAAAATGACCTAAAAAATCAAATAAAAATCACTTAACATACCTCAAGATGCTAATGACTCAATACAAAAAGAAGAGCAACAAAACAATTTTTAATGATCAAGAACAAAATTAAACAAGATCATGTATCACCTTAAGAATGCACACCAAAGAAATTCAAAGAAAATTATGGAGCAGGGGTAAAAAGGTCATAAAATCAGAAAATAAAATCACCAAAAATTTTCTAAATGTTTTAATGATACTCATGAATTTTTGTGGAATTTTATGATACTATTTAGTATTTTTAAAAATAAAAAAACAAACGTGTAGAAAAATGGAAAAATAAATGCAATGCAAAAATGAATGGGGGTGCATGCCTAGTAAAAATGAGTTCAAAAATCATTGGGCCTTTAGAAATGGAGGTGTGGATAGCAAAATAGTCTAGGTCCATTAAGCGCGCAGTACACATTAATAACCATGCACTTCAGTCAAACCAAAGTCAAGCAATTATCACCCTTGGATCAGGTCAAGTCAACAAGCAAGTCAAAGTAGTCCAAATCAACGCACGCACCTGAGTGAGCACACTCCATACCATACACTACACCACACAGTGACTAAATGAATTCAGAAATGATGCACATGACATGCACATGCGTTTTAATGTGCTGGCAAGCTTTCCACCCTTGGATCAACAAAATCACACGGCTGACATTCAAACTGCAAGAAACCCTAACATAAAGACCACTGGCCGGAGAGGGACCTCCGGTCACCTTCTCCGGCCACTCACCACCATCTGCAATCTTCAAACGTCACCAAAATGCACAAAATGTGTACCAATCGAAAGCTAAACTTATGCACATCACGAATATGCTCATAAAAATCACAAAACACACACACATAGCAAGAACAGAGGAGATCAAATCATGCCCTAGGCTTTGAAACTATGCCTCTAAGAGGCCTATCAACTAGCCGGATTCAACATAGCTTCTAAGAAGCTCAAACCAATAGAAAACAAGTGAAATTTCAGAAAACGAAGGTTGGAGAAGAAACCTGAATTTGAAGTTCTTCAAAGTAACAGAAGACCAGAGATGATCCTCCTATGCTCTTGAGCTTGAGTGAAGCAAAATAAATGCCACTGAACTTGAGATCTTGAAGAAAACCACAACGAAAACTCAACTGAACTAAGCTGCCATTGATGAACTGAACTTCTTCTCTCTTGTTCTTGATCAGAAGTGAAACCTTGATGAGGATGAAGATGAAATGTGAATGGAAGATGGTGAAAATCGTGTGAAATCAGAGAGAAAGTAGAGAGAATGTGAGAGAGAGTTTGAAGTGTTTTGAGAGAATGTGGTGGCCAATGAAGTTGTGAGGTGAGATTTGGTTTTATAGTGTGAGTTAACCAAGGTTAAACTGAGTGAGGTTAACTGAGTCACAATGGTTTGAGTGAGTCATCCCTAACTAACTGAGTCAAGTTAGTTAGGGAGAGCAATGATATGGTGGTGGCAGCACATGACAAACTATGGTGGTAATAAAAGTAACATTGCAATATCACGGCTATGTAGTATAAACTTGTTCAGCAAGTTTCATTCGTTCCCTTCTCATGTATGATGCAACATGATGAGGCTAGTGTAAGGAAGGTGTTTGGTTAAAAGTGGAAAGGAATACAGACTGTATGCGTGTGGATTAAAACATGACAATAACAACAACATTCTTTTTTCTGATTTTTAGCAGCCCAAGGTTTAATGGTTTGACCAAGAATTTCTCTCTAGTTTGTGAATGAAACAAAGAGGTATTGATGCCAAATGGAAGAGGAGATATCATGGAACAAGTTTGGGGTGAAAATTGAATTGAATTGAGGCTTGGAAATTGGTGAAAAGCAACTTGGAACATCAAAGTTTGGGACTGGTTTGTAGGCAAGACAGTTGGTCGGTTGACAAGGCAGCTTGGTGCATGGAATTTCAGTCTGAACACACTAAATTGAGACCACTATAACTCACTCATAGCTTGATCAATTCAAAATTTTCCCAACATCAATATTGAAGATGACACTACAAAGAACAACTTTGATGTTGAAAATTTTCTCATTTGGAGCTTTCTTCTTGGAGAAATTAGGCTTGACTTTTGGCACACCAACTGTTTGAGGAAATGATGTGCGCGTGACCTGAAAATTCTTGGTCATGACCTAGTTTTGGCCTACTTTCTTCCAACTTTGATCCATCATATCTCCCTCAATATTTATCCAATTGAGATGTTCTACACATGGATTCGAAGCTTAAAGCAAGACCTTTTGTTGTGGCCTGGTGGAATTTTCATTTGATGCTTCAATTTTAAATGGCCTTGGTTCAAACTCTGATGCAAAATGGCCAAAACTTGCTATTTTTAGTAACCCTTCCTCTTCCAAAAATGGCAACTTTCCACCTCTTGATTTTTTCATGATTCCTTTGGAGTTTCTTGACCAAATTTTGTACATTGGACATATGTAACATGAATTTCATGATTTTGGGCTCAAAAAGTCAAGAGTTGACTTTTTCCTCTGATTATTTGACTTGGCCCCAAATTTCCTGATTTTTTATCTTTCTTCCAATTGAACCACCTCCAAAACCAATTGAGGGGCAATTCTCCATATACATACACTTAAGAACATGTAGAATACCATGACATCAAGTTTTGTCCAAAAAATCAAAGATTCCCTGATTTAATGGGAAACCCTAGTTTTGGTGCCCACCTCCTAGGAGAAAAATGTGCAGTCTTCAATTTCAAATTCCTCAGAGTATGTTGTGTACCTTCTTAAAGGATGATGATATATGCCATTTGAGGATGATTTTGGATCAATGAGCTATCTCTTTTGAGGGTTTTTCTTCAGTTTTTTGAACCTCTTGCATAGTGAAAGATGTAGTGCTTCAATCTCCCATTGTATCTCTTATCCTTGAGGTTGTGGATGATCAATTGAGATAGTATGAGACATGAAAGGCTTCTTGGCTTGCCTTGAGGCAACTTGACTGAACTTTTTGTGCTTTGAATGATCTCTTGATTGTCCATCTCCCACCTGATCACATGCCCTGGTGGTAAGAAGGATGCCATGCTTCATTTTTCTATGTTAAATGCAATGCAATGCTAATGAGATGGATATGATATGATAAATGATAATGCCATGCTATGATGACAAAGAGGGAGAGCAAATTTTGGGGTATTACACCATTCACTATTCCTCCAAGACAAGAGTTGATCACCTATAAATAGAGGTCTCAATGGATCACTCAACTCACCCCAAAGCCAGTTACAGCACTGCTTTCTCTCATTCTTTCTTGAACTTCAAATTTTATTGTTTTTGAGTAACCACTATCGAGTTTTGAGTTGCAGCCATAAGCAATCAATTCCAATTGCTCAAACACATCACATATGATGTATTTGAGGTGTCCAAGTGCTTAAACAACATCTGTAACACTCCCAGCTCAAAATCACTCTTCAACCAAGCCATTTTGCTTCAGTTTTGCAGGTGGAGGTCTCCAGCTTGATCCAGAGAATTTCAAAGTTTTCCAAAGCTTGCAACATACTCCATAACATCCATTGAAGCTGTAGGGATCATCAATTCACGACTGGAACACCATCTGGGCAAAGTTCCATTTCAGCTTGCATCAAGGTGAGCTTCAAACTCAAACTCCATGATCCATGCATATTTCCTCGCATGATAATTTTGCCATTTGATTACCATCATATGCTGATTGTTTTGCCTCAATAAATTTGATCATAGACCTCATAACCATGCTTGCACGATTGCTTTTGCAAATTAGGGTTCATCTGTGTTCATCATGATTATTTCACTCCACACTGAAAATGAATAAAATTGGGTATTGCCATCTTGTTCCTTGTGAAAAAACGCACGAGTTTGGTGTTTGAATCATGTCCAATGGTTGAGAGATGAGTGAGATAGGGTGCTTCATGCACGAGCTCGGGGAAGGAGATGGCCATGGCGCCATTTTCAGAAAACCAACCAAGTTCTCTATATAATTTTCACTTGCCATATATTTAATGAATTGGCATTGCGCCCCAGCGGTTCATCAGCTGGTTTTGTGAGTATTAGCAAGCGAGAGGTCTGGGGTTCGAATCCCCCTCGCCCCAGACTTCTTTTTATCACTTTTTTATTTTATTATTTTTCATACTATTATTTTTAATGATTTGAAAAATTAATAACTCCTTCAATTTTTATCATTTTTGATTGGTTCTTTTTGCAATAATTCACAAAAATGTTAAAATATTTTATTTTACCAAAAAATCCCAAAAATATTATTTATTTTATATAATTGATATTTTTGCAAAGAATTAATATTTTAATTGTTTTTAACATTTGAAATATTATTTCCACAATGATTTTGCAACTTTTAATGCTTTCTATTTGTTTTGTAGGTCAATACTTAATTTTTGAAGCATTAATCCAAGATCACAATTTGTTTCCCATGTGTAAAACAATTTTTGATCAATTTAATTGAATTTTTATTCAATTAAATACATTTTTTGGAAACAAATTAGGGTTTTGGATTAATTCAACCCTCATAAATCATTTTCAAAACACTTTGGGCCTCTATTAGAGTGTAAGACCCAATCCTTTTTTTGACCAAATCATCTTTGGGCCTCACTTATTGTATACGTCCCGATACCGTCAAAAAAACAAACGGCGCGATCGTCGCCTTTTCAAAAATCATCTGGGCCTACCCTTGAGTAGTAAGACCCATTTATTTTTCTTTAAACCTTTTTGGGCCTCTTGAGAGAGTGTAAGACCCATCCCCCCTTGTACAAAAACTTTTTGGGCCTCACTCATTGTATAAGTCCCTCTTTATAAGTAAACGGCGCGATCGTCGCCCGTTTAAAAATAAAAATCATCTGGGCCTCTCCTTGAGCTATAAGACCCATTCAAAACACTTTGGGCATCTATTAGAGTGTAAGACCCAATCTCCCTTTTAACCAAAACATTTTTGGGCCTCACTTATTGTATAAGTCCCTCTGCGTTAAAAGAAAACCTCGGCGCGATCGCCATTTTTAAATGAAAAATCATTTGGGCCTACCCTCGTGTTATAAGCCCCACTCTTTTTCCTTAAACCTTTTTGGGCCTCTTGAGAGAGTGTAAGACCCATCCCTTTGTACAGAAAACCTTTTTGGGCCCCAGTCACTTGTATAAGTCCCTCTGTACAAATTCAAACAGTGCACTCACTGATAAAACCCTGGGCCTCTCCTTGAGCTGTAAGCCCCAAATCTTTCTTTTTCAAAGCACTTTCTCCTTTGATTTTGAATATACTGTTATTTTTAATCTTTCTTTGTTGAACAACTAACCAAACAGCATGGAAGCACTACAACCGAGTAAGTGGTTATCGCTTTCATTTACTGCTTTCATATTATAAACTGTATTGTGGGGCTGCTCACTGTAAATCTCCTTTCATAAACTCATATCTACTGTGTAATAATAGTATAGATATTTCGAGTTTCCCCGGCAACTACGTCTAAGAACTAGGTGACGCCGTTTCATTTATTCGTAGAAATAGACGCCTAGATCCCCAATAGGAGCACCAGATACAGTCTTCTCTTCGGCTGTCCTCCTTAGGAATCGTCAAGAAGCTCTACTCCCCAAGATGAATGTATTCTCCGTGAATGGCATCTTTGAGTTTCTTCCAAATTCTCGAACTTTCCTGACTTGATATATTCCTTGTGGATAGCTTGCCTTGAATGTCTCGGGGTTTGGGTACCCACTACGGTCATAATCTTGGACCTTAACTAAGGAACCCTCTTTAAAAGTTAAAAGTCGCTGGATAGTAAACCTCGCACGTTTACCAGTGGTTTTTATCTTTAAAAGAGTTATCTCTCCTAATGGAAAGGAGATGATAGACCCACGGGCTTCTAAAAAGCATCGGCCTCCTCTTGGGCATAATTCAAGGACACTACGGCTTCTTAGAAGTATTCACAGCCTCCTCTTAGGCTTCGTATAATGATCTCTTCCTTTGGGAATGATAGCCTCCTCTTGGGCTTCGTACAAGGACCCGTCGGCTTCTTAAAAGTTTCCAGCCTCCTCTTGGGCTTCGTACAAATTGTCCCGACGACCTCCTAGAGGTATAGGAACAGAACCTAGTCATCCTCATAGAACAGTCCTTTCATAGAGTCTACTACTGTTTCTCGAAGCATAGTACAAAAGATAAAACTCTAGACTTGGACAGTCTAACTTCCTTGAGTCTCAAAGACATTCTCAAGCACCCTTCGTTAAATAGGAAGGAAACCCGCAGACTCGGATAGTCTCAATACCCTTTGGATTTCCCATTTCCTCAAAGAAAAGGAAATATCCCTGATCCTCAAATTAAATCCCTGTGTACAGTGTTACTCATATAAGAACTGATTTTCTCTTTTAAATCAGTATATTGGATCTGTCACTCAACTGAAACAGTTACAATAGCCTCCATCTCGGGCTTCGTACGAGATACCAAAATTCTCCCCAGTGGAGTCAAAACAACCTTTTAGCCTCTCTCTCAGGCTTTGTATGAGACACAAAAGATTCCCTCGTTGAGTCAATCACCCTTTTTTTTTGCCTCCATCTCGGGCCTCGTACGAGATATAAATCCCTTAAGCAAGAGTCGAACTCTTTGCTAGCCTCCTCTTAGGCTTTGTATAACGATATGCCCCACTGGGTCAAAAACCTTTAGCCTCTCTCTCGGGCTTTGTACGAGACACAAAATAGCCTCCTCTTAGGCTTTGTATAATGATTTTCCTAGCGGAAATTAGCCTCCTCTTAGGCTTTGTATAAGAAAACCACTGGTTGATCCAATCAACCTTTTAGCATCAAAGTTGTGCCTCGTTCACAGTACACAAACATCAACAACTCCTTTCCCTTCATCTAATCGCTGTAAGCGGCAAGCCTCTGGATCATCTATATCCACGCCACTGTCCCTCTTTTAGCATGAGAAATTCCTAAGGAAAGATGGCATTCCTCTACACTGAGTTAAAGTCTTCTCCTTTAGGTTAAAACCCTTTCTTCAGAAATTATGGCATTGCTCGGATCCGCGTATCCCAGTTAAAGTAATTCTCCTTCTCCCCTATTTAGAGATGAAAAATTCTCTCTAAAGTCGAGGTCTTTTAGCTTCACGTCTTGGGCTTTGAACAAGACACAAATAGACCTTTCAGCTTCACATCTTGGGCTTTGAACAAGATACAAACCACCTTTCGCTTCACGTCTTGGGCTTTGAACAAGACACCAAAAACCAATTTCCTCCCATAGAATAGGAGGAACTACGAACGCTCTGATTTCCCTGTTTCGGTAAACGGGAATACGTAGGCATAAGATCGAAAGAAAAGATCTTAGCGAGCGCAATCAACAAAAAAAACCAAATCCCATATCCCCATCAATTAAAAGCAGTATTTCAAAAGCATCAGTCCTAACATCCTAATCCTTATTCCCCGCCAGAAACCCTTTGCCTAGAAAAAAGAAAGAAAGAACCGTATTGGCGAAATACGAATAACCAATACAAAGGCCCCCCACATTGATAGCATCCGTAACCTAACAGACCGCTGTTTAAACTCAGTATGCAAGCAGGGTTAATTGGAGACATCTATTTCCCTTCCTTATTCAGCTCACAATAGGATAAAAAATGAATTGACCTGTAGTTTTAAGCTCAACCGCAGAGAGCGACCAGCGCTTAAGAACCGCGTCCAAAATCGCTCGCTACAACCTATGCGCATATTAGGCAAGACAAGGTTGAACCTAGAGCTTTGAAATGCATGTTCATGGGATACCCTGAAGGAGTCAAAGCTTATAGGCTATGGTGCTTAGAGCCAGGTCACATGAGATGTATCACCAGTCGAGATGTAGTTTTCAATGAAGCTGAGATGGATTTCAAGAAAACTAATGATGCTGACGAAGAGCTGGAACAGGGAGAGATTCCTGTTGAGGTGGAGCATGTTGATGCTGAATTGTGTACCCCAGATGAAGTCGAAGAAGAAGTAGAAGATGTTGTTGAAGATGAGGAGACTGATAATGACTACCTTCTAGCAAGAGACATGTCGAGGAGATTCATCAAGCCACCTCAGAGACTTGGGTATGCAGATCTTATAGCTTATGCCTTAATCTCTGCAAGTGAGGTTCTCGACGAAGAACCTAGAGACTATGAGGAAGTTATGAGGAGTCAAAAGAAGACTGAATGGCTGAAGGCCATGAATGATGAAATGAAATCTCTTCATGACAACAACACATGGAAACTGATCAAGAAACCTGTTGGAGCCAGGTTAGTTGGCTTTAAATGGATTTTCAAAGTTAAGGAAGGAATCGAAGGAGTGGCGTCGAAGAGATACAAGGCAAGATTGGTCGCTAGGGGGTTCACTCAGAAAGAAGGTGTCGACTTCAATGATGTGTTCTCTCCTGTTGTGAAGCACATGTCCATTAGAATGTTGCTTGCCACGGTGGCACAGTTCGACCTTGAACTGGAACAGATGGATGTGAAGACCGCATTCTTGTATGGTGATCTAGATGAAATAATCCCGATGAGGCAACCTGAAGGGTATGTCGAAAAGGGGAAGGAGGATTATGTGTGCAAGCTGAAGAGATCTTTATATGGACTGAAAGAATCTCCTCGACAGTGGAATAGGAGATTTGACAAGTTCATGGCACGCATAAGTTTCATTAGAAGTCAGTTCGACCACTGTGTTTACTTTAGATTTCGACCTGGTAACTCATTTGTTATTTTGTTGCTTTATGTGGATGATATTCTAATAGCAAGCAACAATGTTGAAGATGTAATGAGGATGAAGGCTGAACTCAATAAAGATTTCGACATGAAGGATCTGGGAGTTGCGTCAAGGATTCTTGGGATTGACATCCGAAGAGATAGAAAGCCGTCGAAATTATGCTTATCTCAAGTGGCATACCTACGGAAGATTCTCGAAAAGTATGGTATGTCGAATTCAAAGCCTGTTGTGACTCCGATAAACCCTCAATTCAAGTTGAGTATAGATCAGTGTCCCAGTACTAATGTCGAAAGAGCTTATATGAATAGCATTCCATATGCTAATATAGTGGATTCTTTGATGTATGCTATGGTCTGTACTAGACCTGACATAACATATCCAGTAAGTCTTGTAAGTAGGTACATGGCGAATCCTGGAAAGGCTCATTGGCAAGCATTGAAGTGGATTTTAAGGTACATAAATGGGTCTCTGAATAGAGTCCTAATTTATGGTGGAGCCTTGGGTGAATATAGTAAAGCAGCAATCGAAGGATATGTCGACTCTGATTATGCAGGTTGTATGGGTTCCAGAAAATCTATTTCTAGATATGTGTTCACTATGTTTGGACAACAATCAGTTGGAAAGCAACACTTCAGAAGGTAGTTGCCTTATCAACCACTGAATCCGAATATATTGCCCTAACTGAAGTTGTAAAGGAAGCATTGTGGCTTAAAGGTTTTGCAAAGGAGTTGAAACTTCAAGGTCCAGTTATCATTGTTAAATGTGATAGTCAAAGTGCAATACACCTGTCGAAGAATTCAGCATATCATGAGCGAACCAAGCACATTGATGTGAGGCTGCATTTTGTCAGAGGGGTAATCGAGCGTGGAAAAGTCTAAGTGCTGAAGGTTTCGACAGATCATAATGCTGCTGATATGATCACCAAGATATTGGCCAGTTGCAAGTTTTTCCACTGTATGCAGTTGATAAAGCTGCATGAAGAAAGCTAGTTTATTTCTTGAGGATATAATGTTAGATCCAAGGTGGAGATTTGTGAGATATTGGATCGAACTCTAGTTTTAGCATGTCGTCGAAGTCCGCTCACATGGTGTTGTCGAAGACCTACATGCAGTAGTCGAATTGTGTTCTAGTATGTAGGAGATCAAATTGGGCCTTGTATTATGGATCTAATTGTTTAAGTTAGCTTGTACCCTAAGTTAGCTTGTAATGGGTAATTGTTAAAAAGCTCATTAGTTTAGTATGTTAGGTTTATTATAAATAGCATACTAGTCTCTCTTCCTAAAGTGTGACAAAACCTTATTAGGTTGAGAGAGGTTAATTGTTGGTATTCACTTGTAATCTTTAAACCCTATTGAGAAAGTGAATAGTAAAATATATTTAACCAATTCTCTATTCTTCTTCCTCTTTTTCTCTTCCTTTGTGAACCCTAAAAGGGTTTCAATTGTTTTTCCTTTGTTAACCCTAACCCTTGCGTGTTTCTTGCCCATAAAGAAACCGTTAATATTTTGTTTCAAGGTATCATTTTTCATAACACACCCCATAAAATGTACATTTAGAAACAAACCTTTTCATCTATATGTTTGTGGAGACTTTTTGTACCCATACAATGGACATCTTTAAACTTTGCACGATTTTGCTTATTATTGTTACTTACTTTCTACAATTGATATTATATATTATTTGAAATAATAAACATTTTATTATATTACTCATGATATGTATGACTTACTTGTTGTTCAGGAGAAAACAAATGATGAACCAACTCATGGTATTGATCTTCGTCGACCCTAGCTTCAGGTACTCTAGATGCAACTTCTTCTTCTATTTTACTCTGGTCATATGCCATTAATTTTATATACGCCTTCCATTTCCTCCACTTCTCGTTCAACTAGGGATGGAAATTTGACCCATCCCTAATGGGCACCTGTAAAATTACCTACAACGAGTAGGGTAAAAGCCCACAAAAATGGATACGAGCATGGGCTCGGGTAATTACCCACAAGCGGGTATGAGTGCGGGTATGGGAACCTTAGTACCAACCCCGCTCCATATCCGCACAATATATATTTATTTATTTTAATTTATATTTATATATTTTAATTTTGGGTTAAATATATTTGTGGTCCTCCTAAGTATCTCAAATTTCATTTTTAGTCCCTTAAAATATTTCCTTTAAAGAATCGTTCTCCTAAAATTTTTCCCTACACTTTTGGTTCCTAATACTAAAATCGTCGCTAAAACTCGCTAATTCAGTCACTAAGTTAAAAAATGTCACTAAAACCGTCGTTAATTTTGTCGCTAAGTTGTAAAAACCGTCACTAAGTTGCAGGAAGGACCAAAAATATTGATTGAAAATTTTAGGAGGACCATTCTTTGAAAATAACATTTTGAGGGACTAAAAATGAAATTGAAATATTTATGAGGACTATAAACATATTTAACCCTTTAATTTATATTATTATATAAAAATGTATGTTTACAAATTTTAAAAAGTAAATCAATGTTAAACCATTATGTATTTAAAATATGTGTTCGTTTATTTCAACAATAAATTTTTTGAAATTTTTTTAATGTTTTTATAAACTTAAAATAATATGATATTTTATAATTGATTTATTTATTATTAATAGGAATGCAGATAACGAGTACAAGTATGGGTACTTACATACCCATAGGACACGGGTACGAGTGCTAACTTTGGTGCCCAAGCCGGTACGTGCTCGGGTAAGGGGATTTTTTCAAGTCGTGGGTATGAGCATGGATACTATAGTACCCTGCCTAAACCCTTCCTTACCATTCCTACATTCAAACTCAGATTTTATCATTTCTTCAGTTAAGTCATTTATTGAAGGAACAAACTCAAATTTGCTCTATATATGAAATGTTGAATAAAAATGTAAGTTATATAACATTCTTTTATAAAAAATAATTTAGCTAAACTATCATAATACCTTTATTATTGTCGGCATCTCATCTTTGTAAGTCCCAGACATGTCTTTTCAAGATTTGAAGTGGATGGGAGTATATTAAGCCCTTCTAGCCATACTACCTATCAAACGAGTAAAAGTTGTCGCTTCCTCAACAGTTAGTCGACCATAGTTATCTAAACTAAAAATTATGAAATCATCTTTCACGTCCCATATATCTAACATTCTTGTTGGACCTCTAACTTGTTTAGGTTCTACATCAACAACAAAAACAAAAGAAATATAAACATTAAAATATTATATTTACATAAATAAATTATAAAAACTAGAAATGATATATAATTTTCATGCCTTTTTCTTCATCGCGTTCTTCTTCAACTTCAATCTCATAAGGAATGTAGTGAGATTCTACAAGCTCTTGTGTGATATCTTCTGCAACATTACTTCCATGTACATTGGTTGAGTTTGTATTTACAAAAGTATACTGTAGTGCTTCATTATCATTTGCTCTATGCGCAATATTCAATTTTTTTCTTCGAGCCATTATTGCTCTAAATATAAAAATATTTTTTAAATAACAACAAATCGATGCATTAGCACAAAAGTAACATTAAGAAGTATATGGACAAATTTAATTGTATACGCAATAATCTCATATAACAAAAATAAAGTGGAGAGAAAGAATATGTAAATGCATATAAGATAACATACATATACTAAAAATTAGACAACTATAATTTTATGCAAAAATATAAAATTATTCATAACTAAAACATATCGCCCCGCTCTTCCTCATCATCTTCATTGTCACCCAAATTATCAACATCCACCACAACATCAAAGAAATCATTATCATCCTCAACCTCAAGTCTAACCAAATCATTAGCATTATCTGTAGCTTCGCTTGTATCATGCAATAGTTTCTCATGAATTTATTCAATTTCTTTAGATTCCTCATCACCCATATCATATATATCTCTAACCTTTGCATCCAGAACTACAAGTCAATCTAATTTTTTCTCATCATAAACATAAAAAACCTTTTTATTTTGTGATGCAAAAACAAATGGATAATCACATATATCTTTTCCAGTATGTTTCT
The DNA here is from genome assembly GCA_022829125.1 of Lathyrus tuberosus. Taxonomy (NCBI): domain Eukaryota; kingdom Viridiplantae; phylum Streptophyta; class Magnoliopsida; order Fabales; family Fabaceae; genus Lathyrus; species Lathyrus tuberosus. The sequence continues at coordinate 17,827,820 of JALAZF010000045.1, forward strand.
TAAATTTGAAATTCATAAGTGTTATCCTGAACATATCTTTCTTGATACCTTTCTTGTAGTGCAAGGGTCACATCATCATTCTCCTTGTGACTTTGACACTCTGTCTCCAACATGTCAGACAGGATGTCCGACCCATCTTTCTCTTGATTTCCCATATTGGTTTTTTTAGTTCTCATGAACAATAGTCTTTTGAATGAGAGAAGTGTTTCTTACAGGCTCATACATGAGTGAGACTTCAAGAATGTTTTCACCAGCATCTAGACCAGATTCGTCAAAATGTGGCACATTATGGGGAACAATGTCTAGGACATGATACAACATATAACTCAAATTCAAAAAACTAAGTGAAACACCAATTTCAGCTTCACCAAACATAATATCATGTTTTTGAATAGTGAAAAATCTAGAAATATGAGAAGGAACCCCAATAGGAAGAATTATGCCATAATCACTAATCTTATTTAGCTTCATCTTCAGAACCACCGTTGGTTGGTCAATGTTGGGAGGACCTCCAGCCTGACCATCTGCCTTCCCTTCATTGAAAACTCCTTGCATGAGTCTCATAAATTCCATAAGTGGTAACTCAGAAACACGTGTAAGATGTTGAAACATATTTTAGACATCTTGGTTTGCTTCCCAACTTGACACACATCATAAATTTTACATTCTCCAATTTTGAGATCAGACTTATAGAAGACAACTTTCTCTGCAACGAAGTTCTTCGTATTCCCATTCTTTTTGTGCCATTGCTTAGTTCTCTATCTAAAAAGTTATCCATGATGCCAAGAACACGTTATTCAACATTATGCACCATAGTGTTGGTTTTAGTCCTCTTCCTCTCAACACATTTCTTTCTCGTATTGTTATCACAAAATGTAACATAGTTTCTTTCTCCTATAAAATGTCAAGTGCAACTACTATCAAAACAACAATCTTCATAAGAAAATACTTTGTGGGAGGTACAAGAAATATGAACAAGAATCTTAGGCTTGTCACACCAAACTTGTTTATGATGTGCTTGTCTACCATATAATTTATAACATTACGGTGGAATGGGGTAGACGAAATTAGTGCGTTGGTAATTATGTTTGACAAGATGTTGGGACACATTACCTGACATTGTGCATTCTGTTTTATAAATAGGAGTAAAGCACATATTCATTAAATTTGATGGCTCACCAGTATATATAGCACCTTTCATGTCTTTGATGTGTGTAGTGAAAGTTACAACACTATTTTCTTAATTAGATTCACCTTCCTCATCATTAGTGACATTGTATATTTTTCTTTGTTTGCTTGGAAAACTTGAGCATTCAGCTTGAATATGTAAAAAATCTTTGCATTTAAGACATTGGATCCAGTTGAGATTATCACCACCTATTCCTTTACGCTGAAAGTTACACCGCTTGAAATTGTTTTGTTGATTGTCTTGAACATTTATAAAGACATTATTCCCATATCCCATATCTAGTTTTCTCATGACTATACTAAAGATCTCAGTAAGCCTGAGATTTTATTTTGTATCATAATCTATTTGGTCTTCACAATCTTCATAATTTTATTCAGCTTTATTCTTTGGAGGATTCTTAATACCATAGAGAATATTTGTCCAAAGAACTACTCCTCCTTTTTTGAACTTCTCCATCTTGAACAAAATAAGAACCCTGGAACACAACCAAACAAAACATGGTGCCTGCTCTGATACGAATTGAAATTTTGTTCTTTGTAGGACATATGTTTGACTCAATGTCTGAGACAATGTGTACCACATGCTTACCAGATTAACAAATTACAAGAATTTAAATCATAAAGCAATAAAGAACACATATGACTGTTAATCCAGTTCGGTGCAATATCACCTACGTCTGGGGGCATTCAACCTAAGAAAGGAAATCCACTCTTAATAGTAAAAGTACAAATAGTCTTAGATGAACAAACCTTCTTCAATGTCTCTCTTCCTAATACTACCTATAAATTTCTATTCAAGACTCCTTATAGAACGACTCCATTCTCAATAGTCATAAAGACAAATGGGCTTACTTTGAACTCTCCCAGTTCTAGGCCAGTTTCCTAATACTACCCATGAAGATTCATTCAGGTTCCCTCTGAATAAGAGACCCCTCTCACTTTCATTCAAACACTCTCCCCGTGTTTGGACAATTACAATAATAAGATGGATGGTATAACAACCTTAAAACTTAATACTCTATTCAACTAATTTAGATTTGAAGTACATGAATAGAGTGTACCAAATACAAACAAAAACAAAGACTAAACTAAAACAAAATTATCCTAATGAGTATATATGTTCTCTTGAGGTCTGAGTTTTTCGCAAAGGAGATAACTCCTTATATAGCCACAAAAGTCCATATCCAAAAGCCCATGAGGATTTAGGACATAAATTTGGTTAGACTTCTAAAAAGCATACGAGATCAATCTTCAATAAAGATGATTTCCAATCTTGATTGATCTCCTTGAATAAATTTGAATCTCTTGATTATTCTTGCTCTATTTTATTCATATCACATCCTCCAAAAACTCAAATAATCAATCAAATCTTAATTAGAAAGATTGATAACCTTGATTGATATAAATTATGAACACATAAGCACACCAAAAAAAATCTTGCTAAGAATAGATCTTTTACAAAACCAAACACATGCTCACACACTCATATCTCTGATATAATAGAAAACAAAACAAATTTTAAAAGGACAAAATATACTTTAATTTATCTTGCTCTCCAAGTAAGTCCGAGACAGATGTCTCACGGATCGTGGAACATTTCTCCTGACATCTGTCCATGTAACAAGATTCTGAATGTTGAACAAATAAAATAAAATCTTTACTTGACATAAATCACAATTCTAACTCTCAAGTGAAGGATTCATAATAAATCTCTTGCTAAGAATAGATCTTTTACAAAACCAAACACATGCTCACACACTCATATCTCTGATATAATAGAAAACGAAACAAATTTTAAAAGGACAAAATATACTTTAATTTATCTTGCTCTCCAAGTAAGTCCGAGACAGATGTCTCACAGATCGTGGAACATTTCTCCTGACATCTGTCCATGTAACAAGATTCTGAATGTTGAACAAATAAAATAAAATCTTTACTTGACATAAATCACAATTCTAACTCTCAAGTGAAGGATTCATAATAAATCTCTTGTAGAAACTGAATCACACTTTAAATAATCTTTAATAGAGATTGGAGATTTTCTCACTAAGTGAAAATAAAAATCTTGTAAATAAAACATATTTAATTAAATCTCTTCATGAAATGAATCTTCAATCAATATCTATTTATATCCAATTTCAGCATAATCTTTAATAAGTAAAATCTGAAACAAGTATTTTTTTAAGATATATTCAAATAAATCTTTTCTTTAATGCAAATCCAATCCAATCTAATCAAATCTTTAATTTATCTTGCTCTCCAAGTAACCTGTCTGAGACAGATGTCTCACAGACCGTGGAACATTTGGCCTGACATCTGTCCCCGTAACGAGATTCTGAATGTTGAACAAATCAAATAAAATCTTTACTTGATATAAATCACAATTTCAACTTCTCAAGTTAAGGATTCAGAATAAATCTCTTGCATGAACTGAATCACACTTTAAATAATCTTAAATAGGGATTGGAGATTTTCTCATTAAGTGAAAATCCAAATCTTGTAAATAAAACATATTTAACTAAATCTCGCATGGTATGAATCTTCAATCAATATATTTTAATATCCAATTTCAGCACAATCTTGAATAAGACAAATCTGAAATAAATCTTCCTTCAAGGAATATTCAAATAAATCTTTTCTTCAATGCAAATCCAATTAAATCATATCTTCTTATTTAAAACAAATACAAATCTTTTTAATTAAACCATATCCACTTAAATCTTCTTCAAACTTTATGGATTATGATTTAATAAAATATTTTTCCAAACTGATATGAATTAAAAAACTTCTTCGAAAAGTAAATTATTATTGTACCAGAAATATTATAGGTTTTCTAACCAAATGCTAAAGCGGTCATTTAATGTAGTATGAGAATTACGCGCACCAAGATGTTACACAACATGTTCCATACATCTTGCTCAACAAGTTTCCTACAAAAATTAGACAATTACTTTGAACAACAAAACTTAGTCTGTGCAGTTGTTTACACTGAAAATTAGTAAATAAGCACTAGTCTCTTAATTAAAGGTTACTTGTAGGATTGACTAGTGAATCCTAGGACATAGTGCCAAAAAACCTTATCTTATAGTTTTCTATTTGTAAGACTTGGTTTCAACCTGGTCGAACTAGTAAGAAAAAAGTATAAAATACGTTGACTTCGACTACGTTAAAAATGTAAAATCAAATAACAAAGACTAAAAGCGTAACGAAATGTAGTTTGAGCAAGATTGAAAGTAAACTGCTGAGGCAAAGTAAAAAGAATTTTAAATACTTTGCATTGAAAGTAAAAGATGATGTTTCATTGTTCATACATTCTCTCAGCCATGACTCTTTTCTCTGGACGCTGATACTTCGAGTTTTAAGTGAGATTTCTGTAATAAAATAAACACACCCGGAATTCTACAAATGGACAATGAGAAGGCCAAGGCGGTAAAGAGGGTAGTCGAGGAACTATTGAAAGCCAGTTTTATAACAAAGGAAAAGTATAAGACATGAATTTCCAACGCGATCTTAATGGAAAATTCAAACGGAAAGTGGCGCATGTGCATCAACCATGCATACCTGAATAAATCTTGTCCCACAGATGCATATTAGCTCCTAAATATTTATAAGCTTCTCAATAGTTCGTCGAGATTCAAGATTTTGTCATTCATGTATGCATACTCCAATTATAACCAAATCTCAATGGATTCCTTTTGATCACAACAAAAGGAAATTCATGACCGACAAGGAAATTTCTATTATAAAGTTGCACCTCTCAGCCTCAAAACTGTGAACAGAATGTTCTAAAGGATGGTGAACAAAGTTTTCAAGAACCAGATAGGGGATACGCTTGAAGTCTATATGGAAGACATGATCATTAATTCCGAGGATAAATGAGAGAACACAACCCATCTATAGGACATATTCGAAGAATTCACAAGGCATGACAAGCAACTAAACCCCGAAAAATGCACTTTGGGGTAAAATGAGGGAAGTTTTTAGGGCACTACCTCTCAAAAGGGAGAATATAAGTTATCCCAGATAAATTCCAGGTTGTAATCAACATGGAAGACCTAATAATCAAGATGGGCATTTAACAACTAAATGGCATATTAATAGCTTTATCTCATTTTATCTCTAGGTCCGCTTATATGAATTATCATTTTAAAAACTCTTAAGGAAATATACCACTTTGAATGGACACCAGAGTGCGCAAATTCCTTTTCCAAGCTCAAAGAGTTATTATCTTAACCATATTTTTTAGCTCGACTGAAACACGGGGAAGTACTTTTTGTTTATCTCTTTGTATCTTCAAAATTTGTAGGGGCTACCTTGGTGCTAGAAGATGAAAACTCCTAAAGCCTAATGCATTTCATATAGAAGGTGTTTAAGGATCAGAGGTATGGTGTCAAAAGGTGAAGAAAATGTCCTTGGCCCATGTAATGACAACACAAAAACGGAGGCACTATTTTCTTGTGCATCCCATCATGGTAAGAACATATTTACCATCAGGCATATAATCTTAAAACAATACTTAGCATGGAGAATAACAAAGTGGGTTATTGAACTATCTAAATTAGACATTTCATATGAGCCAAGGTAGGAACTTAAGGCATATATACTAGTTGAACTCATTGTTGAAATCACAATCCATAAACCAAACGCGCCACATAAGTGGACAATATTTGTAGAAGGTTCCTCCTATGCAAATGGTAGAGGGGCTAAACTTTTATTAGTATAAATAAACACTATATCATCTCCTTGGTCATTCACTTGGTGGGGGATAAATATCTTGGGCCATTTCCCCATTACATATGGCAATTAAATGTTTTTATTGTTGCTTTTGATTGCTTCACAAAGTGGATCAAAACGGAACTTCTTGAAAATATTACGAGGCATAACATCTTATTATTGTTCAAAAGATACATTTTTACTACATCCGACATCCCTCGAGCAATGGCAACTAAAAATTGATGGTTCAGAGAGATGATAGAAGACTTACATGTATCCCATCATTTTACCTATATGGACACCCTTAAACTAATGGCCAAGCCTAATCGAAAAATGTAGTCTTGTTATAACGCCTGAGGTGAAGGCTAGACATCACCAAAGGAAATTGGGCATACCCCGCCACTCCTCATCATGTCATGAAAGAAATTCTTTTCTGACTCACTTACATAACATAAGTGATAATTCCCATCAAAATAGAGGAATTGAGTTAAAAGACCGCTTACTGTGTGCCCAGAGATATGACCAAAGAAGAATGCAAAGAAGAGATGGACCTTTAAGAAGAATTCAGGTGCTTGTCCGTGTTGATCGAAGCCATCATGAAACATAAAACAACTTCAAAGTACAATAGATCTATCAATGACCTCTATTCGAATCCTAGTTACTGCATTTTCAGTTATTTATTTATTTTTCAATTGTCTTAAGGACCAAGCCTTACATTTTTTCAGCTGGCGTATTTCCTTTTTCCCTTTATTTATTTATTTATTTTGAAATAGGAAAAAAAAATATTTTTTGGATGAAAAAGAAATAATCATGGTACAAGAAAATTAAATTAATTGTTTACAATAAAAATTATGGATATTGTTAAATTATTTACTTAAATGTCCCATTGTTTCAAATGGCCCTTATTTATTTTTATTTTTTTAAATTTGTCTTTTCCATCGGTTATTTTGCCCAACCTAAGGAAAATATCATTTGCATGAATTTCTCAAAATATGGAGCTTTTCTATTTTCTTAATTTTAAATCAATCTATTCCCTCGGTTGTCACTTATACCCGACGTGAATGTTCTTTTGCATGAATACTTCATAGAGCTAGACTTTAACTTTTCATTTACCTTTCAAAACTCCTTGTTTCATCTTTATTCTCTTAAAAAACCTAGGCAATTTTTATCATCATCAAAATACCATCAACTCAGATTTCATCATCTCTTCCAACACAACTCTTTCAATATTAACTCGAACATAAACTCTTACAACCAAACTCAAATGATGCTTCTTCATCACATTTTTAGCACGTAACTCACTTTATCTTCTTAGAAATATTAGTTTTGTTTTTGTGAATTTCGTATTGCTCATATATTATGTTTAGAGAGGCTATTCTGATTATGTTGATAAAAATGGGTTATTCTAATAGAAATGTTGTTGACAAAAGTCAATTTGTACCATGACTAGTATAGTAAAATGTTGATGTTGTGGGTTTTGTTTCAAGTTAAATGTTATTAGGAAGTGTTGATGATGTGTTAAATGTTCTTAGGAAGTGTTGATGTTGTTGATGTTCAAAAGACCATATGTACTATGAGTATAATATAGTTCATATGCATTAGGTGCCTTAGAAAAGATTTGTTGATTAGTGTTTTTGTTTAGTAGTATAGTTCTTGCTTACACAAAGATGGATGATTTGACCAGCACCTCTCATACAACCTCTGATAAAACTAAAAGTAAGAGAAAAACTAGAGGTGCCACGATGATGACCAAGGTGTCAAAATCCCCAAAAGCGGTGTTCGCTTCCTGATTGATTTTTGTCCAAGAACTGGTAAGGCTTATAGTGAACATGATGATAATTTTTGGAGGTATGTGTCAATACAAGGTAGAAGCAAAGTAAACATTTGGATACATAATTCACTACAAGAAAAAGATTGGTTAGCTATGGGTATTTTCCAGGTTCAAATCCCATCACTAAATGTATACATTGATTAGGCTTTATCCCCTCATAACGCATAAAACAAAAAAAATTTAAAAAACAAAATCGTGTGGGGACGCCCCTTACGGATTTTAAGTAAGGAGTTTTTAAATTTTGAAATTGAGTGTTGCGAGGGGTCACCCAAATCACAGAGAAAATGGCGCCATTTGTCATATCCCAAATTTGTCCAGACATTTTTTTTAAAGTTTTCTGGCAACCAATTTCATTTTGTTTTATCCAGAATAAAATTTTGGTTTTATAGACAGACCAGTTGAATGATTTCTTAACCGTGCGTAAAATCGGTGAACAATGTTTTTAAGTTTAGACCTGCAACTGTCTATTTTATTAAACTACATTATGCGTAGTTTAATATGGTGTGCTCATTTTTTTAATCTGTGTATATTCGCATTTTGATCAGTTTGAGTCTTTTCCTCTAAGTATTTTTAACTGCAATATTTGATCCACGTCTGTCTATTTTACTAAACTATATTTCACGTAGATTATTTTAGAGCATTCATTTGTTTTTTTCGTATGTTTCTGCGTCCAAGTTTTGCTCGATTTATTGCCTTTTTATTTCATTTTTAATTCAAGTAAATATTGTTAAATAAGTAAGAATAAATAAAATAATTAAATTTTTATTTTTTTTATTAAAGATTATGTGATTTTGTTTTATCAAATTTTAAATTCAATTTGTCACAAATTTATCCCCAAGGGTATAGTTGGGATTAAACGAAAAATAAAAATCCTAAAGTTCATAGTATAAATGTTAACTATTAGGACTTGAAGGAGGCACAACCGCTGTTACATTTCAATACTCTCATGTCTCTCACAAAAATTTGAAAAAAAAAGATTAAAAATGAAATGATGAGATTGAAGAGAAGGTGCATTCTTCTCTCTCTCTCTCTCTCTCTCTCTCTCTCTTGGTTAGCTATCAGCCATTTCATATCGTTTATTTGACTTTATCATAACAAAATCAAAACAAAGAAAAAATAAATAAGAGGAAACTGCACTTCCACTTCGTGCAACACCACAAATATGCCTTCAACTCACCCACGAATTACGCATCACCACTACATCACCATTACTGCCGTGACACAACAATACCTCACTTTTATTATTCCATTTCAACCCACCACTAACCCTATTCGTCTCTTTCCTCCGTCGGTGATACCACTACGCTGTCTCCCCCCATCATCTCTCTTCAACCACTTTAGCACCACCCTCTCACCATTTCCTGTGAAGCATGGGTACTCCACTTTAGATAAAGTACCGGCACCGGGTACTTACCGGGTACCGGTATGCGTACGGTACTCGTATGGTACGTACCGACACCGTACCTATTTTTTATTTATTTTTTTTTAAGTTGGAACTCTAACGGATACATATTGGGTACGCGAACTCAATTTTTTTCTTCTAATGGTATAGTTTTATACTCTTTTTAATGGGTTTTTCAAGTGCTGATGTAGAGTTTGACCAATGTGATTCGTTGCAAGATCGGTGGATCTTGAAACCAAAGGAATGGTTGATAACTTATGGATCTTCAATCGCTAAACTTCAATCCATTGCATTGAAACTCCTCGCACAACCAAGTTCTTCATCTTCTGTTGAGAAAAATTGGAGCACATATAAATTTATACTCGCGTACCCGTACCATGGTTTTTTTAAAAATGACGTATTTCGTACCAGTACCCGTACCGGGTACTAGGTACATACCCGTACCTTTGCAACGCAGACCATTTCCGACCAACAACAACCACTTAACACCTCCAAACAACTCCTTCCAACAACATCACTGCAAAACCTGACCACCACCACAAAACGCATCTGACCAACAATTGTGCTCCACCAACATACCACGCCGGCAACGCAAAGAAATAGAGAAGCACCAATATCAAAGTAACTTGGAGGGTAACATTTTAGTTTTGAATTTCTTTTGTGTAATATTGTGTATCTTCTGTTTTGTTATGAGTTTTTATTATTGATTGCGTTCAACTTTGCTACGTATGCTGGATTTGTCTTGATTATACAAACACTCTATAATGATGTAAATAATTTGGGATTGTGTGTGCTGCTATTTGTTTTCTTGTCACGTTGAAATCAGATATGAATGTTTCGCCCGTTCGACGTGATTTCTATGTTGTGACTCTACCGGACTTCTATTTTAATTTTGTAACGTGTATGTAATTTTGTAAATATTTGTGTTATATTCTGTTGCTGATTTTGGTTTCTTTATGTTGAAATCACGTTGTATTGCTTTTCTAATTCAATTATGATGAGCGCGTTTTGTATTAGCAATCTTCTGCCTGGTTTTCTATTTTTTGCGTGCGACACTTTGAATCCATTATTGTAGCGTTTAACTAAAATCTATATATTTGGTAGTTTGGCATAACGTCAATTCGCGTTCACTTCCGCTACTTTACATTTTATCACGTGACTTTACTTTTTGTTATGATACGATATGTTGTGTTATGCATTGTTTGTATTTCATTTCGATTGCAATGATCGCGTTTTGCGTTAGCAATATGTTTTTCAATTTGTGTTAGCATGTAACATTTCGTTTTCATTGCATTTAAATCGAATTTAAATTCTGCGTTGGTAGCTTCGTATTTCACGTCCTTGCGTTACATGAACTAAATTCACATCCTCCTGTTGCGTTTAATTTAACACGCACATGTTTACTTTTCGATTCGTTTATGATAAATACGTGATGGCCACGTTTGTTATATGCACATTGCATCCTATCATTTTGTCACGTGTGTGTATGCTGCATTGCGTTAACTTTCGGGACGTTGAATTTGTGCCATGCGTTAGAATTCTCATCCTCGCATTAGAGTTTGCACTCTCACATTAGAAATCACAACCCCGTGTTAGAACTCACAATTTTTTGTTACAATTTGGTCGGTAAATAACTCGCACCTCTAATTTATTTTTCAACCATTTTCACCATCTATTTAAAACCATTTCAAAACCAAATCTAACCATTTTAAAAAACAAACCAAAAACTTAATCTTATCAAGTCCTTCTCATAATTTAATCATTTTAAAAACTTCTCTCACAATAAACATTCGATTGGAAAAGGATTAGTTGGATGTACATGTCCCTCCTAGTCCCCGAGTATTTAGATGATAGTCGTACTTAGTCTACCATTCGAGTACTCGTCTTCCGCTTCAAAATAAATTAAATAACTTAAACTAGTTCATTCTTTGGTGGACGAAAAAGACTAGTTAAACGTAATTGTCCTCCTTAGTCCCGGGCATTTGTGTGATGGTCAAACTTAGCCTCACGTGCGAATACTCGTCATCCGTTGAAGAAACATGACTTAATTCGCCAGATAAATTTCATAAATAACTTGAATGAAAAAAATTAGTTGGGCGTATATGTCCCTCCTAGTCCCAAGTATTTAGATGATTACCGTACTTAGCCTACTGTTCAAGTACTCGTCCTCCACTAAAAAATATATTCAACCAATCAAATTATCTTCTCTCTCTCTCTCTCTCTCTCTCTCTCTCTCTCACGCGCGCACAATCAAAATCCTTTTCATAAACAGACAATATTTTATCCATTCTATCACGATACAAACAAATTCATAAATATCCCCCGCGCGAGCAGACAAATAATGTTTAATCGCTAGAATGCGACATAAACATTTGTTCACTAGAATTAACAAACAAATACATTGTTTTCTACCCAAAACTACATAATTTTGAGTTCCCCATCTCACTTGGGGATACGTAGGAGCAAGGTTCGACATCTCATCAAGCACTATAACAAAAAAATCCAAAAACATCTTTGTCTTGCCCGGAGCTATGAAGCTTTGAATTCGTCATGCACTTGAGGATATATAGGAGCAAGACTCGCAATCTTGTCAAGCACCCTAATAAAAAAATTATTTTGTACCCTTTTCTTTCTCTTTTCCAACTTTTAAAGGTAGAGAAAAACTCAAGAAAGGGGGGTTTGGATTGGGTTTTTAACAAAACTTTAGTTATTGAAAACCTTTTAACACAAAGGTTAACAAGATAGAATGAATAGATGGACACAAATATTTTTATCATGGTTCACTGTTAACTAAGTTACTCCAGTCCACCCGCCAAGGTGATTTCTCCTTCAATAAGGACTTAATCCAATAATCTAGACAGATTACAACAAGTTCATCTAAGTGTTTAGAAAAACACCTTAGCCCTCTCAAGTCTACAAACTAACGCTTAATCACTTGAGGAAATGAATATCAATCAAGATACAAAGAGATTGTTTACAATGTTGATTCTTAGAAGTAGATGAAACAAAAGTTTAAGTATAGGGATTTACACAAATATGAGCAACAACTCTTATGTATAAGACAATAGATTTTAGACTGTGCACGTTTCACTTCTTTTTGTATCGATCGATGTATTTGCAAGAAGGAGTGATGTCTTTATATATAGCTGGACGTTGTGTCCTTGAGCGGTATAAGCGTAACTTTTAATCCTAGCTATTGTAACAGTAACATTTAACATGTGAGAGATAATAGCAGCAAAGTCTCACCATATCCCATGTAGCAATACTGACTCAAACTCAGTTTATATAAATATAGGCATGTTTACACGTACAGATACTTCCATCACACGTTTCTGTCTTGTCCATCTTTATGATTAGGTTTATCTTGTATGATCAGAGAATAAAAGAATGAGTGATATCTGAGTCTTCAGTGTGTTTAAGATCTTTAGAAGTGCTATCTCTAGAATCTTTAGAATACGTTCAATCAGAACTTTGTATTCAGAGTCTTCAGAGTTGGTTTATCAGAGCTGAAAGCGAATATTTTTCTTAGAAGCACATATCATTTTCTTTATTTTAAGAGGCATTCAACATTCATCAGAACAGTTGATGTTTTCTTCAGAAAAGAACGAAGTAGACTCTTTGAAGCATGCCTGAGATTCTGATTTGAAATTCTTGAGAGTTATCTAGAATCATCTTTTCACTAAACAACTACATACTTTAAGAAATTCATTAGAGTACAGAATTGTTACATAAAAAATATATGTATTGTTATCATCAAAATTAGAGATTACATGCAGAACCAAAATCTTGTTCTAACAATCTTCTCCTTTTTTATGATGACAAAATCATGTATTTGATGGAACAATATGTACAAGTATATATGCAAAAGATGTCAAAGTTTCAGAAATATATCAGAGTTAAGTTAGAAAACTCCCCCTGAGATATACTAGCCCCCCCTAAGTCAGAATCTGGTGGATTAATAATAATCTTAAGAGATATCAGAACCTTGTTGACTTATCAGAGCTTGATTTGTTTGAAACTTTTACAGCGAATCATTAGAGCTTGATCTAATTTCAGACGACTCCTGAAAAAAGATATTCATATACTTTACACACACATACACACAACACACACACACACACACACACACACACACATATATATATATATATATATATATATATATATATATAAGCAATGATGTCTAGAGAGTTAGATATAATATAAAAATAAAATACCAATTCTACTCCCCCTTTTTGTCATAATCAAAAATCACATTAAAAAACTAGATTGATCCAAAACGATACAAGAGAAACAACCTAGAACAAACGAAATATTAAGAGAGCCTAAGTGCCATGGTTGAGAAGGAGGAGAGATTCTCTGGAGCAGCTTTGCAAGAAGGTTTTGAATACAGTTGTTAGTTTCGTCTTACTTCCCAAGTCTGATTCTGACCAATTTCTATTCATTTTGCATCTCTTCCAGAGTTTTCATCATAAGGGGGAACAGTGCAGGGTCATAACTCTCTGCTGATTCTTTTCTGACAGCAGCCTTGCTGGCGGCGGCTTGCTCAACAGCTTCTTTAGCTTTCTGTCTCTCAGTTTCTTCTTTTGCAGCCATTTCAGCAGCCTCTCTTTCTGTTGCTTTCTGAGCTTCCAATCTGGTTTCCGCTTCCTTGACAAACTTATCTTTTTCTTGATCACAAAAATTTATGAGTTTGTCAAACTCACCAGTTACCCATTCATTAAAATATTTCTAGCAAGTGTCCACATAAGAAGGATCAGTGCTAGATTCAGACTCCGCATAAAGCTTATGAACTCTAATTTCCGCATTAGCCTTGAGACTAGATAGAACTTCCTCAAGGGTTAAGTTAGGAAGTTGAGAATCAGAGGTGTTATGATTAGAAGTGGTTTCTTCGTCAGAAACTGATTTCTCAACAGAGGTATAATTGGATTCCGAAGGAACACTTTCCATGGTATTATCATTATTCTGATTGGGTGACTGTGGATCAAATGGTTTGGATATGGGTATGGGTTCCGAGGTGGGAATTGGTTTGGAAGTGGTAGTTTTAAGGAGTGGTTGAGTGATGTTTGTTGGAAGTAGAATAACGTTTGCTTCAGATGAGAAAGCAAAAGAGAAGAGTGATTTTGTTACAGCTGATGTGGAAGTGGTTAGAGGGGTGACTATTTCAGTGTTTTACGTTGGAATAATTTTTGGATTACTTGTAGTGATGGCAGGGGCTTCAGATGTTGTAAGTGTTTTGAAAGTGGATTCAAGATTTGTGGTTTGAGAAGAGGTTTTGGAGATGGTAGAGGATAATTTGGATTTTTCCAGTGGGGGCTGACATAGTTGATGGTGAAGGTGGAATGGATGTAGTTGTGACTGTGGTAGAACTAAGTGGAAGGGGTTGTGGAATCAATGAAGTAATAGTTCTAGCATCAAAGCATGGAAAGGCAGAGTGAGAATCAGAAGACTTACAAAAAGGATTAGAAGATGATCCTATTGTAGAAGGCTTCTGAAGGTTTATAGAACCTCCCAGATGGATTTTCTTGATCTTCTTTTTCTTCATTTCAGACTTCTTAAGAGATTTTTCACATGGTCTTTTCAGCAAATTAGAAGGAACGTCCTGAAAATCATCATACGAGAAACTAGATAAGTTATGGCCTTCAACTATAAGCATTTTGAAATATTCTTCCAAAGCTGCTAGTGAATCATGTTTGGTGAACAGAGGGAATCTATCAACGACTGTTCTTCTGTCCTTTATACTTTCCCAGTCTGTGGTAATAGTAGGTGTGACCAGAACCTTGTCAATAATGCTCGTACTCCTAAGATTTCTTCCATTAAGAAGTTTTCCGACATCCACCTCAATATCTCCCAACAGATTCAAATTAGATAAATGATCTACAAGACCATTTTCGATAAGAATATCTGAGATGAGCCTGAAGGTGTGAAAAACGCAAGAAAGGGGGTTTTGAATTGGTTTTTCAAAAATTAATTGTTTCTTAAGATTTTCTTTCTTATTAAAAAGCTTTTCCAAAGAATCAAACTGCTTAGTTAAATAAAAGGATATAAACACGTTATGTTTATACTAGTTCACTTGAGAATCTCTCAAGTTAGTCTAGTCCACCCGCCAAGGTGATTTCGCCTCTCTCAACGAGGTCTTAATCCATTATTCAACAAAATAGTACACTGCACAAGCTACACAGCTGGTGACTAACCACAACCTCTAGAACTCACACGTCCTAGACTTCTCAAGTAATCCAACCACACAGGTCTTACTCAAGGCACAACCTCTAAGACACTTGTCCTAGACTTCTCAAGAGATCTAATCACTGAGACTCTCTTAAGGAATACAACTTTAAGTTCAAACACAATGAGTTTTCAGAGAATTACTTCTTATCAAGCCGATAATGTAAACATGCTTTTAGATCAGAAATAACTTAAGAAAGAATGGAGATGGAAAGTATTGTTGTTGTTCGCTTGTATCTCTTTCTTTAAGTTTTTGAGCTTCCTTTTATAGCCGAGTGAAAAGAGCCGTTGAAATGAAATCATGATAGCTAGGTAGGCTTACGGCTTGGAAGCGTGAGGACAGGTACAAAATCTTCTGCATGCAGCGCGTCCCGTCTGTGTTAGATTGTTTTGTTATTTCGCACAGTCTTCGAGAATTTTAACATTGTAATGTGGTACAACTGTACAGTGTGGCAGTTTTTCTTGGCTTCTCAACATCAGAGGCTTTTTGTGAGCGTCAGTAAGAAGGGAAAACATTTTATGGTTCTTGTGATTATCAAGTCTTCGAATCATAAGCTCTGCATTTCCAGACTCTTTAGAACTTGTCATTTGAACCTTGTTCTCTAAATCCACTTTCTTTTATATCCAGAGGCTTCTGATGTTAATTTTGATGAAGCATGAGTGGAATCTTTATAGCAGAATATCTGATGCTTCAAGTCTTCCGTTGATTGAAGAAGTCCATTAGGAATCAATCTTCAGAACTTCAGTACTTGGCCTTTTAAGAGCGTTATCCTTTTCTACTTCAAGTCTTCCGAATCTTCAGAGCCTGTCTTCAGAGTCTTCAGAACTTCTTGTTTGAAAATCGTAAGGCTTCAGCAATTTTGACTTTGTTTCATCAGAACCCTTGTCTCATCTTCGAATTGAGTTCTTGTTCTTCGAAGCATCTTTCATTAAGCATTGCGCCAATTTACGGAAGCAGAACCTGTTTGCTAGGTTCTTACACATAACAACGTTAGTTGCACAAAATTGTTCATGCAAATATTCATTTGTTATCATCAAAACTTAGAGATAATATTGCAGAACCAAATCTTGTTCTCACAGAGTCTTCCCAGAGGAATGTAGGTTTTGGTTTTAGAACTATGTCTGGTATCTCTAACTGCATCTCTTAGATATTTGAAGAGAATGGAAGGTAGATGCATCGGTACTCCTTTCATTAGATAATACAACATAAAATTTTGATCATTATTCACATAATCAGAGGAACTGGATGCAGGTCTATGATGAATGCATCCTAGAATAATCTTGAGCCAAACTCAAAGTTTCTTGTGAAGAACTTGATTCTTAGATTTACTTTCTGAATCCTCAGAAAAAATGGCGGGATTGATTTCTTGACTTAGTGTTTTTGATCTATGGTTCATGTTGTAAACCCGTTTTCCTTTTGCATGCTTCATTCTAAGCAGAGTGGTAATTGATTTCTCGGTGATGACAACCTTTCTTTCCAAAACAAAAGAGACAATGAATTTGTCATCATAATCAGTGAATCTCCAGAATTCCTTTATTAACTTTGGAAAAATGGACCGTAGAGACGATCAAAGTAATTTCCCCAACCTTGTTTTTGAAGATCCTCAGTTAAATCCATAATATTTGCCTTTAATTTCTCGAAGTCCACTAAAAGTTCACAGAGAACTTCCAGTTCTTCAAATGGTGTTGCCGTATGGATTTCTGCAGGTCGATCAAGGATATGTTGGATAACGGCCAGTTGAGAAACACCCAGAGATTGCTTTAAAGTCATGGATTCTTGTTGCATGGTGCCGGTAGACTTCGGTTGAGAGGATTCAGATTGTTCCATTTGTTTAGAGATATCGTAGACAACTTGTTGTTGTGGATCCATTGAAAACAAGGGTTTCAGAGAAGAGGGGTTTTAGGGTTAAAGAGGATGAAATGTGTGTAAATAGTAGCATTGTGTGTGAGAGAGAGAGTGAGAAGAGTGAATATATAAAAAGAATAAATTATTATAGAATTAAAAAGATAAACAATAGGGAGAGTAATAAATAGTAATAATGATTTTAAACCTAATCTAAAGATATCCCATCGCTCGAGGTGTCATTTCAACGGGTATCGTATAATTCAAAATGGACAGGTGTCTAAGACAAATCATAGCCACACGTTTGAAAAAGCACAGTTTAGATGCTCTCAGAGTTAAGAATACCAAGGGGTTTTCTAACTTGAGATGATTCTAACAAAAACACTTTCTAACTTGGTAGAAATATCGTTGAGTCAGAAGGATACAATAAAAATATTTGCACAAGTCAGAATCACCATTTTAGATAGAGTTGAACACATTAGAAAGTAGGGGTGTACATGGGCCGGTTTGGGTTGGGTTTGGCCAAACCCAATACCCAATCCATATAGAACATTGTGGTTTGGGTGAGGTAAAATAACCACCCGTTACACCAATGGGTTGGTTTGGGCAAACCCACTAATTTTCGGGTTGGATTGGGTTGGGTAGTGGGTTGCCCAAAAAAATTTTCTATTTTATTAATATTAAATGACTAAATGATGATTCGTCATATTTTTTTCATAAAATTACTCAACATTTTTGCCTTTTAAAATAAATTTGATAACTTATTTTTACTATCTTTTAACATCATAAAATAATAAATGATATCATCAACAAATAAAAATTATCATAAAATACTAGCAACAAACTAAAGTTGTATGACATAAAATTGTAGTAGTATCAAAATAACTAAAAAGTAAAACATTCAAAATTAATTAAAGTCGTGGTTCACTAAAATAGTAAATATTAAGAGATTTAAGTTGCAACAACTAAGTTAATATTTATCAAAATTATTAAAATTGTAATAATAAATGTTTGATTAGTGGGTCAGTGGGTTTTTTGGGTTGGGTCTGGTTTTACCCGAAACCCAATTTTTTTGATGGGTTTTTTAGTTTTTAAACCCATATCCACCCAATTACCCGACCCAACCCACTTTTTTGGATTTTTTAGGGTGGATTTGACCGGGTTATGTGGGTTGACCCAACCCATGTACACCCCTATTAGAAAGAACAGTTCATTCTGGACAGAGTTCCATTTTTAAATTTTTCAGAATGAACATAAACCTATCTTCAGCTAAGGGTTTTGTGAAGATATCAGCCCACTGGTGGTCTCTATCTATAAACTCTAAAACAATAACCCCTTTCTGAACATAGTCTCTAATAAAATGATGTTTGTTTTCTACGTGTTTGGCTCTAGAGTGTAAAATAGGATTCTTACTTAGGCAAATAACATTTGTGTTATCATAGAAGATAGGAATGTTACTCTTATGTATCTGAACTCTGACTTTATTAACTTTTTGAGTCTTTCTTTATCCTCAGAACTCTGAGTTATCTGCACACATAAAAAAATACAGAGAAGCAATCTAATAGAAATGAAGGATTTTATCTTGTCAGCATGTGAGCAGCATTGTTTTTCAGAGAATGACTATAATCAAAATTATCACATTCATACTCTCTCCCCCTTTTTGTCATAAATCAAAAAGATTAAAACAGTGATGTCCAAGGGTGAAAAAAAACAGTACTAAAGCCTAAACAAAATAGAGGTTTATTTGCTGTCCAAGGACAGTTTGTCCCAGATTTTCTGCATCATGATCTAAAGATTTTCATTGACACTATCTTGCTTGTCAAACCTTTCTCTGAAGTTCTTCTGTTTAGTTCTGATTTCATCAAGGGCGTCTCCCAGACGCTTCATAACAGGATCAGAGGTGGAAGCAATCATAGCACTTTCTTTAGCTCTTTCAGCAGCTTCTTGTGCCTCTCTTACAGTTTGCTCTTCTGCTTCTTTAGCAACTTTTTGTAACGACCCAGTTTTAGTCTGTTTTATTTAATCGAGTCGTTTTGATTATTTTATTATTATATTATTTTATTTCTGAATTTTATTTGAAAATATATTATTTTTCGCCGTGAATATATTTTATCGCATTTTGAGAGCATTTGCGAGATATTTGAGCTGAGGGGTAAAATAGTCCTTTAGGGGTTTAGATAGTTATATAAATAGAAAGTGAAAGAAAAAGAAGAGAAGAAGAAAAGGAGAAGAGAAAGAGAAGGGGAAAAAGAAGAAAAAGAGGAAAAACTTGTGGATTTAGGAACCGACTTTCTACACGCGATTTAATCGGGTAAGGGTGCGAAACTCGTTTATCTTATCATTGTGTATGATTATGTATGTGTGTGTGCATGTTGTCTTGCCTTTTTCCATAGTTTTCAGTTTTAGGTCGAAAACGAGAAAACGAGTAGAAATCGATGTTTTTGCGGTCGGAAATCGATATAATTTGCGTTGTATGATCACAATGTGTTTACGAGTCATTACTGATAATTGTTTTGCTGTTGGAATTGATTTTGGAGTGAAAAATGAGATTTTGGGGAGTTTTGGATCAATGTAACCCGTAACAGAATTTTTTTGGTTCTGGTGTGATTCGCCAGGCGAATTAAGTCTCGCCACTCGTTCGCCAGGCGAAGTGCTGGCGAAGAAGAATTCGCCAAGCGAAATCGTAAGTCGCCAGGCGAAATCGGAAAGACAGAAATGGGGTAGCTTATGTAACTTTTTGGTTTTTCTAAATTTGTGGTTCGCCAGGCGAAGTGCTGGCGAATTGGGATCCGCCAGGCGAAATCCTAAGTCGCCAGGCGAATCTGGCTGTTTCTCAATAAATTCTTTTCTTTGAAAATTCATAAGTTTTGGTCCGTAACTCGGATCGAGGCGTTCTTGGTACCGTTAGAGAGCTACTGAAATGTTCTTTCTTATTAAAATGGTTTTGAGATTGTTGGCCGATTAAATTATGTTGGGAATTGGAAATAGTGTCGTTTTGTCGACTTTTGCCGTTTAATTGTGTGCAATTGATGTGTATCATGTAATGTGTTGTTGATATGGAGATCGTATAACTTGTGTGCTGATATGTGATATGAATGCATATGATTGAATGATGTGATGATGGTTTGTGGTCTTATGGAGAAATAAATGTGTTGTTTTGGATTTGATTTCAATGTATGATAATGATGTGTTGTGGGTAGCCTTTTTGGTGTGAATCCCTTGTGGAAGTAATTGTGATTGCATGATTGTTGTGGTTTATGGATTATGATGAAAGGTATTGTTTGTGTGAAATTCAATATATGTGTCTTGGTAGTCTTTATGGTTTGAAATGCATTGTTTGAATTGGTTTCCAATGCATGAATATTGATGATGAGATAATTCATATTGTTGAATTGTGAATGTATGGAGTTGATGAGTTGAAATATATGCATGATTATGGTTGCATATATGTGTGAAGATGCATTTGATTGTCATGAGTTCTTGTGTGTCAAGCATCATGATATGCATCTTGTGATGTCGTGTGCCCATGTGGGGTGTGAGCGACGAATCGATTCCAAAGGGAATCCGCTATAACATCGTGTACCTTAAAAATAAGAGGACCTAAAGCGACCGGATCGGATCGTGTGCCTTAAAAATAAGAGGACCTAAAGCGATGGTTATAGACGATCGTGTGCCTTATACAAAGAGGACCTAAAGCGATCGGATCGTGTGCCTTAAAAAAATAAGGGGACCTAAAGCGATCCATAAACGTCGTGTGCCTTAAACAAATAAGAGGACCTAAAGCAACGGGGAACATCGTTTGCCCGACGGGGTGTTACATGAGTAATCCTAAGTAACAAGCGATGGTTCTAGTAGTTCCTGAGTGAACTGGTATTGAAATGATGAATGTCGGTACCGCATGTGCATTGCATAGAGTCGTTGTGTCGGTCTCTGTGCATTCGCATAAATCATGAATGGATTGATTTTGTGTGGAATTGTGATTGGAATTGATGAGTGGTGTATGTACATATATACTATGTTGGTGATAATTGTATTGTGCATGATTGATATGCATTGGTGATGGATATGGGAAATATACATTGTGTGGTTTTGTGTTTGAATTCTGGTATGAGTTGTGGTGAGAATATTTTATATGTGTATTTTTGTGTTATATATAATTATATGCAACTGTATTATGATTGTGTTTCTCACCCTTCTGCTGTTTTATAATGCTCTATGAGGAATTACAGATTAGAGTTGTTGGAGGTCTTTTTGTGAAGCTTAGGTCTTCATTCTTTTGTCGGTCGGCTCTGATATGTGACACCGGGTAGTCGGGGTGATCGAGTGTGATTATTTTGTATTATGTATATGTATCTTTTGGATTGTACATGTATGGTTGTATATGACACATACACTTTTATGATATATATATATATGAGATTCAGTTACGGATTTTCCATTTTCATTCTGTTTCTGAATTGTGGGTGTATTACTACCTGAATTGTTGCATATCTTTATGAGCAGGTGTTGTATGTTTGTTTCAAATTGATGTGGCGTCTCCAGTCTATGTCGTGAATGTGTAAATATACTCTGATGAAAATTTGATTAATTGTTATCGCTTTAATAGCTTGGGGGTATAGATTGGGGGTGTTACATTAAGTGGTATCAGAGCCAGTCCGTGTCAGTTGTGTCAGTCCTTGTTGGTCTTTGTGGTTCGGTGAGTTGTTTGTTTAACCATAGTTGTTGTTATTGGGAATGAACAGAATATGGCTGGTAGGAATGACGCTGCTTTAGCTGCTGCTATGCAAGCTATGGCTCGGGCTGTGCAGGGTGCACCTAATGCTGCTGGTAATGATGAGTTCAGGAAGAACAAACCGCCTGTCTTCAAAGGAAGATATGATCCTGATGGTGCACAGATTTGGCTGAAAGAGATTGAAAGGATTTTCCTAGTGATGGATTGTGATGAGGATCAGAAGGTGAGACTGGGTACTCACATGTTGCAAGAAGAAGCTGGTGATTGGTGGGTTAGTATTCGTCAGGTGTTGGAAGCTGCGGAGGAAGAAGTTACTTGGGCTTTGTTTAGCGTTAAGTTTCTGAGGAAGTATTTTCCTGAAGATGTAAGAGGAAAGAAGGAGATTGAGTTCTTGGAATTGAAACAAGGTAGTATGTCTGTTGTTGATTATACTGCTAAGTTTGTGGAGCTTGTGCAGTTTTATCCACATTATGCTGAAGCGACTGCGGAATTTTCTAAGTGTGTGAAGTATGAGAACGGATTGCGTCCTGAGATAAAGCAGGCAATCAGTTACCAAAGGATTCGAATGTTTTCAGACTTGGTGGATTGTTGTAGGATTTTTGAGGAGGATAGTAAGGCTCGTTCTACTCACTATAAGAGTGTGAACGAGAGGAAAGGAAAGCAACAGTTTCATAGTGGTCCTTATGTCACACCAGCTGATAAGGGTAAACAAAGGGGGGATTTTGAGAAAAGGCCAAGTGGAGGAGGTATGTCTAATTCTCCGAGATGTTTTAGGAGTGGTGAATTGGGACATCGTCAGTTTGAATGTAGGAAAGATTTGAGGAAGTGTTCGAATTGTGGAGGTTTAGGGCATGTTGCAGCTGATTGTAAAAGGAATGTGGTGAAGTGTTTCAACTGTGGTGAACCTGGGCATGTTAGTACGAAGTGTCCGAAACCGAAGAAAGCTCAGACTGGTGGGAAAGTTTTTGCTTTGGCTGGGAATCAAACTTCAAGTGCAGACCGTCTGATCAGAGGTACTTATTTTATTAATAGTACGCCTTTAGTTGCTATTATTGATACCGGAGCGACTCATTTGTTTATTTCGTCTAAGTGCGCGAAGCGTTTGAATCTTGTGTTGTCTTTGATGGAGGGTGAGATGGTTATTGATACTCCAGTAATGGGGTCAGTAACTACTTCTTTGGTTTGTTTAAGTTTTCCTTTGACCATTTATGGTAAAGACTTTGAAATGGATTTGGTGTGTGTGTCGTTGGTCGCAAGATTGTAAGTGTTGTTTGGACAGTGTTGTTCCCGATTCCGGAGGGAATGCGGAGGTAAGGTTTATGTTGACTAAGGATTGGTGCCTTAGGTAGTTTTTTGCATGAGATGTAAGGAATGCTATTATAGTTTGGTAAAGACGGTTTATGCCCCATCATGATTTTCGGCTGTCTATTGACAAATTGAGGAATTGATCACCCTTAATCTCTTGTTGATAGTAGGTGGAATTATGTTGGATGGGATAGACGTGTCTTTCCGGCTTTGATAGTGTGTGTAATGAATTGTTTGGAATTAAGGAAAATGTTTACAGATTGTTTTGTTGAGTTGATGAAGATTTTCATACCGGAAGGTGAGACGGATTAGAGATTTTTGTAGGTTGGTCAAGTTGGAATGTCTTTGAGAGTGAACGATTGGGTATCGTTAATGGTTGTTCTCAGAGAGTAGAGTGTGAACTCAAATTTGACGAAGGGGAAGATTTGAGGTTTGGATCTGCTAGGTAAGTAGAAGAACTTGTAGGAAGTGTAACTCAGATGTAAAGAGAGGTTGGAGAATTTACTGAAAAAGGGATTTGTGAGACCAAGTGTGTCGTCTTAGAGAGCTCCAGTAGTGTTAGTAACAAAAAGGAAGGATGATTGAATGGAATAACAAGCATGATGTGTATAATGATATTGAGACTATGGAAAGCCAAACTTAGAGTTCTGGAGAGGTTGGAGTTTTTGGAATTTTAGAGCAGTAATGGAAATTTTGAGAAAACCTTAAGTGTGGATGTAATATTTGAGAGTTCCTTTGGGTTGGTTGTTGCTACACGTTGGGATTTATGGAATTTGGACTGTTAAGAGAAGAATTGTGTATAGATTACTAACAGTTGAATAAGGTAACAATTGAGATGGTTGAGTTTGAGTGGAGTTGCAAGTGTTGAAAGGAGATGAAGTTTTATGCTAAGTTATTCAAGTGAGAATTTTGGTTGAAAAAGGTTAGTTTTCTTGGATATGTTATTTCAGATGAGAGTATGGTTATGGATCCATCGGAAGTAGATGTAGTTCTACAAGAGAGGCTCCGAAGTTGGTTAAGAAGAGTAGAAAATTTTGGGCTTAGTTGGTTGTTACTGCAGGATATGGAAGACTTTGCTAAGTTCGTACTTCTGGTAGCTCAGTTGGCTTGCAAAGGGTGAGTCGTTTGTTTTGGATGTTCGTTGGGAGTAAGTTTTGGTGTGCTGAAGTAGAGGTTGTCTACGGCTCCAGTTTTGATTCTGTGTGACCCTAATAAACCGGTTGTAAGGTAGTGATATGTGTCTCTGATGAGTTTAGTCTATGTGTTAATGCAAGAGGGTAAAGTTGTGGCTTATGCTTTACGATAATTGAGGATTCATAGAAGGATCTATACTATTCTGGATTTGGAATTGGTTGCGGTGGTATTATGTTGGAACATTTGGAGGTATTATCTTTATGGTTCTAGGTTCGAAGTGTTTAGTAATCACACGAGTTTTGAGTACTTGTTTAGTCTGAAGGAATAGAGTATGAGACAATGAGGAGTGTTGAAATTCGTGACGGGTTAGGAATTTGGCTTGGACCTTCCTTCGGGAAAAGCTAAGGTTGTGCCTGATGAGTTAAGCCGAAAGTTTTTGTGTAAGTTATTTTGATGGTTACGAGTAATCAGAGTGCGCAGTGGAAGCGTGAGGTGGTACATTTCATATATGTGTGTGTTCGTAACTTGGGTATTCTTTGAGTTGTGAGTTGGTCGTCAAGTGCATTGTATGGGCTTTGCATTTGGTCGTGGTAGTTGTCGTCGTGTTGTGTCGTTGTAGTAGTTGCTGTTAGCAAGGTGGTTTGTCAGTTTGTGTTATTCGTGGTGTGCTTTTGGTTGGCATGTTAGTTGTTGGTCGGATGCGAGAGTCGTGTCCGGAGTTGTTCGTCTCAGTATATTTTCGAGGACGAAAATTTCTAAGTGGGGGAGAGTTGTAACGACCCAGTTTTAGTCTGTTTTATTTAATCGAGTCGTTTTGATTATTTTATTATTATATTATTTTATTGTTGACTTTTATTTGAAAATATAATATTTTTCGTCGTGAATATATTTTATCGCATTTTGAGAGCGTTTGCGAGATATTTGAGGTGAGGGTAAAATAGTCCTTTAGGGGTTTAGATAGTTATATAAATAGAAAGTGAAAGAAAAAGAAGAGAAGAAGAAAAGGAGAAGAGAAAGAGAAGGGGAAAAAGAAGAAAAAGAGGAAAAACTTGTGGATTTAGGAACCGACTTTCTACACGCGATTTAATCGGGTAAGGGTGCGAAACTCGTTTATCTTATCATTGTGTATGATTATGTATGTGTGTGTGCATGTTGTCTTGCCTTTTTCCATAGTTTTCAGTTTTAGGTCGAAAACGAGGAAAACGAGTAGAAATCGATGTTTTTGCGGTCGGAAATCGATATAATTTGCGTTGTATGATCACAATGTGTTTACGAGTCATTACTGATAATTGTTTTGCTGTTGGAATTGATTTTGGAGTGAAAAATGAGATTTTGGGGAGTTTTGGATCAATGTAACCCGTAACAGAATTTTTTTGGTTCTGGTGTGATTCGCCAGGCGAATTAAGTCTCGCCACTCGTTCGCCAGGCGAAGTGCTGGCGAAGAAGAATTCGCCAAGCGAAATCGTAAGTCGCCAGGCGAAATCGGAAAGACAGAAATGGGGTAGCTTATGTAACTTTTTGGTTTTTCTAAATTTGTGGTTCGCCAGGCGAAGTGCTGGCGAATTGGGATCCGCCAGGCGAAATCCTAAGTCGCCAGGCGAATCTGGCTGTTTCTCAATAAATTCTTTTCTTTGAAAATTCATAAGTTTTGGTCCGTAACTCGGATCGAGGCGTTCTTGGTACCGTTAGAGAGCTACTGAAATGTTCTTTCTTATTAAAATGGTTTTGAGATTGTTGGCCGATTAAATTATGTTGGGAATTGGAAATAGTGTCGTTTTGTCGACTTTTGCCGTTTAATTGTGTGCAATTGATGTGTATCATGTAATGTGTTGTTGATATGGAGATCGTATAACTTGTGTGCTGATATGTGATATGAATGCATATGATTGAATGATGTGATGATGGTTTGTGGTCTTATGGAGAAATAAATGTGTTGTTTTGGATTTGATTTCAATGTATGATAATGATGTGTTGTGGGTAGCCTTTTTGGTGTGAATCCCTTGTGGAAGTAATTGTGATTGCATGATTGTTGTGGTTTATGGATTATGATGAAAGGTATTGTTTGTGTGAAATTCAATATATGTGTCTTGGTAGTCTTTATGGTTTGAAATGCATTGTTTGAATTGGTTTCCAATGCATGAATATTGATGATGAGATAATTCATATTGTTGAATTGTGAATGTATGGAGTTGATGAGTTGAAATATATGCATGATTATGGTTGCATATATGTGTGAAGATGCATTTGATTGTCATGAGTTCTTGTGTGTCAAGCATCATGATATGCATCTTGTGATGTCGTGTGCCCATGTGGGGTGTGAGCGACGAATCGATTCCAAAGGGAATCCGCTATAACATCGTGTACCTTAAAAATAAGAGGACCTAAAGCGACCGGATCGGATCGTGTGCCTTAAAAATAAGAGGACCTAAAGCGATGGTTATAGACGATCGTGTGCCTTATACAAAGAGGACCTAAAGCGATCGGATCGTGTGCCTTAAAAAAATAAGGGGACCTAAAGCGATCCATAAACGTCGTGTGCCTTAAACAAATAAGAGGACCTAAAGCAACGGGGAACATCGTTTGCCCGACGGGGTGTTACATGAGTAATCCTAAGTAACAAGCGATGGTTCTAGTAGTTCCTGAGTGAACTGGTATTGAAATGATGAATGTCGGTACCGCATGTGCATTGCATAGAGTCGTTGTGTCGGTCTCTGTGCATTCGCATAAATCATGAATGGATTGATTTTGTGTGGAATTGTGATTGGAATTGATGAGTGGTGTATGTACATATATACTATGTTGGTGATAATTGTATTGTGCATGATTGATATGCATTGGTGATGGATATGGGAAATATACATTGTGTGGTTTTGTGTTTGAATTCTGGTATGAGTTGTGGTGAGAATATTTTATATGTGTATTTTTGTGTTATATATAATTATATGCAACTGTATTATGATTGTGTTTCTCACCCTTCTGCTGTTTTATAATGCTCTATGAGGAATTACAGATTAGAGTTGTTGGAGGTCTTTTTGTGAAGCTTAGGTCTTCATTCTTTTGTCGGTCGGCTCTGATATGTGACACCGGGTAGTCGGGGTGATCGAGTGTGATTATTTTGTATTATGTATATGTATCTTTTGGATTGTACATGTATGGTTGTATATGACACATACACTTTTATGATATATATATATATGAGATTCAGTTACGGATTTTCCATTTTCATTCTGTTTCTGAATTGTGGGTGTATTACTACCTGAATTGTTGCATATCTTTATGAGCAGGTGTTGTATGTTTGTTTCAAATTGATGTGGCGTCTCCAGTCTATGTCGTGAATGTGTAAATATACTCTGATGAAAATTTGATTAATTGTTATCGCTTTAATAGCTTGGGGGTATAGATTGGGGGTGTTACATTAAGTGGTATCAGAGCCAGTCCGTGTCAGTTGTGTCAGTCCTTGTTGGTCTTTGTGGTTCGGTGAGTTGTTTGTTTAACCATAGTTGTTGTTATTGGGAATGAACAGAATATGGCTGGTAGGAATGACGCTGCTTTAGCTGCTGCTATGCAAGCTATGGCTCGGGCTGTGCAGGGTGCACCTAATGCTGCTGGTAATGATGAGTTCAGGAAGAACAAACCGCCTGTCTTCAAAGGAAGATATGATCCTGATGGTGCACAGATTTGGCTGAAAGAGATTGAAAGGATTTTCCTAGTGATGGATTGTGATGAGGATCAGAAGGTGAGACTGGGTACTCACATGTTGCAAGAAGAAGCTGGTGATTGGTGGGTTAGTATTCGTCAGGTGTTGGAAGCTGCGGAGGAAGAAGTTACTTGGGCTTTGTTTAGCGTTAAGTTTCTGAGGAAGTATTTTCCTGAAGATGTAAGAGGAAAGAAGGAGATTGAGTTCTTGGAATTGAAACAAGGTAGTATGTCTGTTGTTGATTATACTGCTAAGTTTGTGGAGCTTGTGCAGTTTTATCCACATTATGCTGAAGCGACTGCGGAATTTTCTAAGTGTGTGAAGTATGAGAACGGATTGCGTCCTGAGATAAAGCAGGCAATCAGTTACCAAAGGATTCGAATGTTTTCAGACTTGGTGGATTGTTGTAGGATTTTTGAGGAGGATAGTAAGGCTCGTTCTACTCACTATAAGAGTGTGAACGAGAGGAAAGGAAAGCAACAGTTTCATAGTGGTCCTTATGTCACACCAGCTGATAAGGGTAAACAAAGGGGGGATTTTGAGAAAAGGCCAAGTGGAGGAGGTATGTCTAATTCTCCGAGATGTTTTAGGAGTGGTGAATTGGGACATCGTCAGTTTGAATGTAGGAAAGATTTGAGGAAGTGTTCGAATTGTGGAGGTTTAGGGCATGTTGCAGCTGATTGTAAAAGGAATGTGGTGAAGTGTTTCAACTGTGGTGAACCTGGGCATGTTAGTACGAAGTGTCCGAAACCGAAGAAAGCTCAGACTGGTGGGAAAGTTTTTGCTTTGGCTGGGAATCAAACTTCAAGTGCAGACCGTCTGATCAGAGGTACTTATTTTATTAATAGTACGCCTTTAGTTGCTATTATTGATACCGGAGCGACTCATTTGTTTATTTCGTCTAAGTGCGCGAAGCGTTTGAATCTTGTGTTGTCTTTGATGGAGGGTGAGATGGTTATTGATACTCCAGTAATGGGGTCAGTAACTACTTCTTTGGTTTGTTTAAGTTTTCCTTTGACCATTTATGGTAAAGACTTTGAAATGGATTTGGTGTGTGTGTCGTTGGTTGCAAGATTGTAAGTGTTGTTTGGACAGTGTTGTTCCCGATTCCGGAGGGAATGCGGAGGTAAGGTTTATGTTGACTAAGGATTGGTGCCTTAGGTAGTTTTTTGCATGAGATGTAAGGAATGCTATTATAGTTTGGTAAAGACGGTTTATGCCCCATCATGATTTTCGGCTGTCTATTGACAAATTGAGGAATTGATCACCCTTAATCTCTTGTTGATAGTAGGTGGAATTATGTTGGATGGGATAGACGTGTCTTTCCGGCTTTGATAGTGTGTGTAATGAATTGTTTGGAATTAAGGAAAATGTTTACAGATTGTTTTGTTGAGTTGATGAAGATTTTCATACCGGAAGGTGAGACGGATTAGAGATTTTTGTAGGTTGGTCAAGTTGGAATGTCTTTGAGAGTGAACGATTGGGTATCGTTAATGGTTGTTCTCAGAGAGTAGAGTGTGAACTCAAATTTGACGAAGGGGAAGATTTGAGGTTTGGATCTGCTAGGTAAGTAGAAGAACTTGTAGGAAGTGTAACTCAGATGTAAAGAGAGGTTGGAGAATTTACTGAAAAAGGGATTTGTGAGACCAAGTGTGTCGTCTTAGAGAGCTCCAGTAGTGTTAGTAACAAAAAGGAAGGATGATTGAATGGAATAACAAGCATGATGTGTATAATGATATTGAGACTATGGAAAGCCAAACTTAGAGTTCTGGAGAGGTTGGAGTTTTTGGAATTTTAGAGCAGTAATGGAAATTTTGAGAAAACCTTAAGTGTGGATGTAATATTTGAGAGTTCCTTTGGGTTGGTTGTTGCTACACGTTGGGATTTATGGAATTTGGACTGTTAAGAGAAGAATTGTGTATAGATTACTAACAGTTGAATAAGGTAACAATTGAGATGGTTGAGTTTGAGTGGAGTTGCAAGTGTTGAAAGGAGATGAAGTTTTATGCTAAGTTATTCAAGTGAGAATTTTGGTTGAAAAAGGTTAGTTTTCTTGGATATGTTATTTCAGATGAGAGTATGGTTATGGATCCATCGGAAGTAGATGTAGTTCTACAAGAGAGGCTCCGAAGTTGGTTAAGAAGAGTAGAAAATTTTGGGCTTAGTTGGTTGTTACTGCAGGATATGGAAGACTTTGCTAAGTTCGTACTTCTGGTAGCTCAGTTGGCTTGCAAAGGGTGAGTCGTTTGTTTTGGATGTTCGTTGGGAGTAAGTTTTGGTGTGCTGAAGTAGAGGTTGTCTACGGCTCCAGTTTTGATTCTGTGTGACCCTAATAAACCGGTTGTAAGGTAGTGATATGTGTCTCTGATGAGTTTAGTCTATGTGTTAATGCAAGAGGGTAAAGTTGTGGCTTATGCTTTACGATAATTGAGGATTCATAGAAGGATCTATACTATTCTGGATTTGGAATTGGTTGCGGTGGTATTATGTTGGAACATTTGGAGGTATTATCTTTATGGTTCTAGGTTCGAAGTGTTTAGTAATCACACGAGTTTTGAGTACTTGTTTAGTCTGAAGGAATAGAGTATGAGACAATGAGGAGTGTTGAAATTCGTGACGGGTTAGGAATTTGGCTTGGACCTTCCTTCGGGAAAAGCTAAGGTTGTGCCTGATGAGTTAAGCCGAAAGTTTTTGTGTAAGTTATTTTGATGGTTACGAGTAATCAGAGTGCGCAGTGGAAGCGTGAGGTGGTACATTTCATATATGTGTGTGTTCGTAACTTGGGTATTCTTTGAGTTGTGAGTTGGTCGTCAAGTGCATTGTATGGGCTTTGCATTTGGTCGTGGTAGTTGTCGTCGTGTTGTGTCGTTGTAGTAGTTGCTGTTAGCAAGGTGGTTTGTCAGTTTGTGTTATTCGTGGTGTGCTTTTGGTTGGCATGTTAGTTGTTGGTCGGATGCGAGAGTCGTGTCCGGAGTTGTTCGTCTCAGTATATTTTCGAGGACGAAAATTTCTAAGTGGGGGAGAGTTGTAACGACCCAGTTTTAGTCTGTTTTATTTAATCGAGTCGTTTTGATTATTTTATTATTATATTATTTTATTGTTGACTTTTATTTGAAAATATAATATTTTTCGTCGTGAATATATTTTATCGCATTTTGAGAGCGTTTGCGAGATATTTGAGGTGAGGGTAAAATAGTCCTTTAGGGGTTTAGATAGTTATATAAATAGAAAGTGAAAGAAAAAGAAGAGAAGAAGAAAAGGAGAAGAGAAAGAGAAGGGGAAAAAGAAGAAAAAGAGGAAAAACTTGTGGATTTAGGAACCGACTTTCTACACGCGATTTAATCGGGTAAGGGTGCGAAACTCAATTATATTATCATTGTGTATGATTATGTATGTGTGTGTGCATGTTGTCTTGCCTTTTTCCATAGTTTTCGGTTTTAGGTAAAAAACGAGTAAACGAGTAGAAATCGATGTTTTCGCGCTCGGAAATCGATATAATTTGCATTGTATGATCACAATGTGTTTATGAGTCATTACTGATAATTGTTTTGCTGTTGGAATTGATTTTGGAATGAAAAATGAGATTTTGGGGTTTTTGGATCAATGTAACCCGTAACAAAATTTTTCTGGTTCTGGTGTGATTCGCCAGGAGAATTTGGGATTCTCCAGGCGAATTAAGTCTCACCACTCATTCGCCAGGCGAAGTGCTGGCGAAGAAGAATTTGCCAGGCGAAATCGTAAGTCACCAGGCGATATCGGAAAGACAGAAATGGGGTAGCTTCTGTAACTTTTTGGTTTTTCTAAATTTGTGGTTCGCCACTAGTTCGCCAGGCGAAGTGCTGGCGAATTGGGATCCGCCAGGCGAAATCCTAAGTCGCCAGGCGAATCTGGCTGTTTCTCAATAAATTCTTTTCTTTGAAAATTCATAAGTTTTGGTCCGTAACTCGGATCGAGGCGTTCTTGGTACCGTTAGAGACCTACTGAAATGTTCTTTCTTATTAAAATGGTTTTGAGATTGTTGGCCGATTAAATTATGTTGGGAATTGGAAATAGTGTCGTTTTGTCGACTTTAGCCGTTTTAATTGTGTGCAATTGATTTGTATCATGTAATGTGCTGTTGATATGGAGATCGTATAACTTGTGTGCTGATATGTGATGATGGTTTGTGGTCTTATGGAGAAATAAATGTGTTGTTTTAGATTTGATTTCAATGTATGATAATGATGTGTTGTGGGTAGCCTTTTTGGTGTGAATCCCTTGTGGAAGTAATTGTGACTGCATGATTGTTGTGGTTTGTGGATTATGATGAAAGGTATTGTTTGTGTGAAATTCAATATATGTGTCTTGGTAGTCTTTATGGTTTGAAATGCATTGTTTGAATTGGTTTCCAATGCATGAATATTGATGATGAGATAATTCATATTGTTGAATTGTGAATGTATGGAGTTGATGAGTTGAAATATATGCATGATTATGGTTGCATATATGTGTGAAGATGCATTTGATTGTCATAAGTTCTTGTGTGTCAAGCATCATGATATGCATCTTGTGATGTCGTGTGCCCATGTGGGGTGTGAGCGACGAATCGATTCCAGAGGGAATCCGCTATAACATCGTGTGCCTTAAAAATAAGAGGACCTAAAGCGATCGGATCGGATCGTGTGCCTTAAAAATAAGAGAACCTAAAGCGATGGTTATAGACGATCGTATGCCTTATACAAAGAGGAC
Organism: Lathyrus tuberosus; assembly: GCA_022829125.1. Classification (NCBI taxonomy): domain Eukaryota; kingdom Viridiplantae; phylum Streptophyta; class Magnoliopsida; order Fabales; family Fabaceae; genus Lathyrus; species Lathyrus tuberosus. The sequence goes on from JALAZF010000045.1 coordinate 17,860,618, forward strand.
CTAAAGCGATCGGATCGTGTGCTTTAAAAAAATAAGAGGACCTAAAGCGATCCATAAACGTCGTGTGCCTTAAACAAATAAGAGGACCTAAAGCGACGGGGAACATCGTTTGCCCGACGGGGTGTTACATGAGTAATCCTAAGTAACAAGCGATGGTTCTAGTAGTTCCTGAGTGAACTGGTATTGAAATGATGAATGTCGGTACCGCATGTGCATTGCATAGAGTCGTTGTGTCGGTCTCTGTGCATTCGTATAAATCATGAATGGATTGATTTTGTGTGGAATTGTGATTGGAATTGATGAGTGGTGTATGTACATATATACTATGTTGGTGATAATTGTATTGTGCATGATTGATATGCATTGGTGATGGATATGGGAAATATACATTGTGTGGTTTTGTGTTTGAATTCTGGTATGAGTTGTGGTGAGAATATTTTTTATGTGTATTTTTGTGTTATATATAATTATATGCAACTGTATTATGATTGTGTTTCTCACCCTTCTGCTGTTTTATAATGCTCTATGAGGCATTGCAGATTAGAGTTGCTGGAGGTCTTTTTGTGAAGCTTAGGTCTTCATTCTTTTGTCGGTCGGCTCTGATATGTGACACCGGGTAGTCGGGGTGATCGAGTGTGATTATTTTGTATTATGTATATGTATCTTTTGGATTGTACATGTATGGTTGTATATGACACATACACTTTTATGATATATATATATATATATATATATATATATATATATATATATATATATATATATATATATATATATATATATATATATATATATATATATATATATATATATATATATATGAGATTCAGTTACGAATTTTCCATTTTCATTCTGTTTCTGAATTGTGGGTGTATTACTACCTGAATTGTTGCATATCTTTATGAGCAGGTGTTGTATGTTTGTTTCAAATTGATGTGGCGTCTCCAGTCTATGTCGTGAATGTGTAAATATACTCTGATGAAAATTTGATTAATTGTTATCGCTTTAATAGCTTGGGGGTATAGATTGGGGGTGTTACATTAAGTGGTATCAGAGCCAGTCCGTGTCAGTTGTGTCAGTCCTTGTTGGTCTTTGTGGTTCGGTGAGTTGTTTGTTTAACCATAGTTGTTGTTATTGGGAATGAACAGAATATGGCTGGTAGGAATGACGCTGCTTTAGCTGCTGCTATGCAAGCTATGGCTCGGGCTGTGCAGGGTGCACCTAATGCTGCTGGTAATGATGAGTTCAGGAAGAACAAACCGCTTGTCTTCAAAGGAAGATATGATCCTGATGGTGCACAGATTTGGCTGAAAGAGATTGAAAGGATTTTCCTAGTGATGGATTGTGATGAGGATCAGAAGGTGAGACTGGGTACTCACATGTTGCAAGAAGAAGTTGGTGATTGGTGGGTTAGTACTCGTCAAGTGTTGGAAGCTGCGGAGGAAGAAGTTACTTGGGCTTTGTTTAGCGTTAAGTTTCTGAGGAAGTATTTTCCTGAAGATGTAAGAGGAAAGAAGGAGATTGAGTTCTTGGAATTGAAACAAGGTAGTATGTCTGTTGTTGATTATACTGCTAAGTTTGTGGAGCTTGTGCAGTTTTATCCACATTATGCTGAAGCGACTGCGGAATTTTCTAAGTGTGTGAAGTATGAGAACGGATTGCGTCCTGAGATAAAGCAGGCAATCAGTTACCAAAGGATTCGAATGTTTTCAGACTTGGTGGATTGTTGTAGGATTTTTGAGGAGGATAGTAAGGCTCGTTCTACTCACTATAAGAGTGTGAACGAGAGGAAAGGAAAGCAACAGTTTCATAGTGGTCCTTATGTCACACCAGCTGATAAGGGTAAACAAAGGGGGGATTTTGAGAAAAGGCCAAGTGGAGGAGGTATGTCTAATTCTCCGAGATGTTTTAGGAGTGGTGAATTGGGACATCGTCAGTTTGAATGTAGGAAAGATTTGAGGAAGTGTTCGAATTGTGGAGGTTTAGGGCATGTTGCAGCTGATTGTAAAAGGAATGTGGTGAAGTGTTTCAACTGTGGTGAACCTGGGCATGTTAGTACGAAGTGTCCGAAACCGAAGAAAGCTCAGACTGGTGGGAAAGTTTTTGCTTTGGCTGGGAATCAAACTTCAAGTGCAGACCGTCTGATCAGAGGTACTTATTTTATTAATAGTACGCCTTTAGTTGCTATTATTGATACCGGAGCGACTCATTTGTTTATTTCGTCTAAGTGCGCGAAGCGTTTGAATCTTGTGTTGTCTTTGATGGAGGGTGAGATGGTTATTGATACTCCAGTAATGGGGTCAGTAACTACTTCTTTGGTTTGTTTAAGTTTTCCTTTGACCATTTATGGTAAAGACTTTGAAATGGATTTGGTGTGTGTGTCGTTGGTTGCAAGATTGTAAGTGTTGTTTGGACAGTGTTGTTCCCGATTCCGGAGGGAATGCGGAGGTAAGGTTTATGTTGACTAAGGATTGGTGCCTTAGGTAGTTTTTTGCATGAGATGTAAGGAATGCTATTATAGTTTGGTAAAGACGGTTTATGCCCCATCATGATTTTCGGTTGTCTATTGACAAATTGAGGAATTGATCACCCTTAATCTCTTGTTGATAGTAGGTGGAATTATGTTGGATGGGATAGACGTGTCTTTCCGGCTTTGATAGTGTGTGTAATGAATTGTTTGGAATTAAGGAAAATGTTTACAGATTGTTTTGTTGAGTTGATGAAGATTTTCATACCGGAAGGTGAGACGGATTAGAGATATTTGTAGGTTGGTCAAGTTGGAATGTCTTTGAGAGTGAACGATTGGGTATCGTTAATGGTTGTTCTCAGAGAGTAGAGTGTGAACTCAAATTTGACGAAGGGGAAGATTTGAGGTTTGGATCTGCTAGGTAAGTAGAAGAACTTGTAGGAAGTGTAACTCAGATGTAAAGAGAGGTTGGAAGATTTACTGAAAAAGGGATTTGTGAGACCAAGTGTGTCGTCTTAGAGAGCTCCAGTAGTGTTAGTAACAAAAAGGAAGGATGATTGAATGGAATAACAAGCATGATGTGTATAATGATATTGAGACTATGGAAAGCCAAACTTAGAGTTCTGGAGAGGTTGGAGTTTTTGGAATTTTAGAGCAGTAATGGAAATTTTGAGAAAACCTTAAGTGTGGATGTAATATTTGAGAGTTCCTTTGGGTTGGTTGTTGCTACACGTTGGGATTTATGGAATTTGGACTGTTAAGAGAAGAATTGTGTATAGATTACTAACAGTTGAATAAGGTAACAATTGAGATGGTTGAGTTTGAGTGGAGTTGCAAGTGTTGAAAGGAGATGAAGTTTTATGCTAAGTTATTCAAGTGAGAATTTTGGTTGAAAAAGGTTAGTTTTCTTGGATATGTTATTTCAGATGAGAGTATGGTTATGGATCCATCGGAAGTAGATGTAGTTCTACAAGAGAGGCTCCGAAGTTGGTTAAGAAGAGTAGAAAATTTTGGGCTTAGTTGGTTGTTACTGCAGGATATGGAAGACTTTGCTAAGTTCGTACTTCTGGTAGCTCAGTTGGCTTGCAAAGGGTGAGTCGTTTGTTTTGGATGTTCGTTGGGAGTAAGTTTTGGTGTGCTGAAGTAGAGGTTGTCTACGGCTCCAGTTTTGATTCTGTGTGACCCTAATAAACCGGTTGTAAGGTAGTGATATGTGTCTCTGATGAGTTTAGTCTATGTGTTAATGCAAGAGGGTAAAGTTGTGGCTTATGCTTTACGATAATTGAGGATTCATAGAAGGATCTATACTATTCTGGATTTGGAATTGGTTGCGGTGGTATTATGTTGGAACATTTGGAGGTATTATCTTTATGGTTCTAGGTTCGAAGTGTTTAGTAATCACACGAGTTTTGAGTACTTGTTTAGTCTGAAGGAATAGAGTATGAGACAATGAGGAGTGTTGAAATTCGTGACGGGTTAGGAATTTGGCTTGGACCTTCCTTCGGGAAAAGCTAAGGTTGTGCCTGATGAGTTAAGCCGAAAGTTTTTGTGTAAGTTATTTTGATGGTTACGAGTAATCAGAGTGCGCAGTGGAAGCGTGAGGTGGTACATTTCATATATGTGTGTGTTCGTAACTTGGGTATTCTTTGAGTTGTGAGTTGGTCGTCAAGTGCATTGTATGGGCTTTGCATTTGGTCGTGGTAGTTGTCGTCGTGTTGTGTCGTTGTAGTAGTTGCTGTTAGCAAGGTGGTTTGTCAGTTTGTGTTATTCGTGGTGTGCTTTTGGTTGGCATGTTAGTTGTTGGTCGGATGCGAGAGTCGTGTCCGGAGTTGTTCGTCTCAGTATATTTTCGAGGACGAAAATTTCTAAGTGGGGGAGAGTTGTAACGACCCATTTTTAGTCTGTTTTATTTAATCGAGTCGTTTTGATTATTTTATTATTATATTATTTTATTGTTGACTTTTATTTGAAAATATAATATTTTTCGTCGTGAATATATTTTATCGCATTTTGAGAGCGTTTGCGAGATATTTGAGGTGAGGGTAAAATAGTCCTTTAGGGGTTTAGATAGTTATATAAATAGAAAGTGAAAGAAAAAGAAGAGAAGAAGAAAAGGAGAAGAGAAAGAGAAGGGGAAAAAGAAGAAAAAGAGGAAAAACTTGTGGATTTAGGAACCGACTTTCTACACGCGATTTAATCGGGTAAGGGTGCGAAACTCAATTATATTATCATTGTGTATGATTATGTATGTGTGTGTGCATGTTGTCTTGCCTTTTTCCATAGTTTTCGGTTTTAGGTCAAAAACGAGTAAACGAGTAGAAATCGATGTTTTCGCGGTCGGAAATCGATATAATTTGCATTGTATGATCACAATGTGTTTATGAGTCATTACTGATAATTGTTTTGCTGTTGGAATTGATTTTGGAATGAAAAATGAGATTTTGGGGTTTTTGGATCAATGTAACCCGTAACAGAATTTTTCTGGTTCTGGTGTGATTCGCCAGGAGAATTTGGGATTCTCCAGGCGAATTAAGTCTCACCACTCATTCGCCAGGCGAAGTGCTGGCGAAGAAGAATTTGCCAGGCGAAATCGTAAGTCACCAGGCGATATCGGAAAGACAGAAATGGGGTAGCTTCTGTAACTTTTTGGTTTTTCTAAATTTGTGGTTCGCCACTAGTTCGCCAGGCGAAGTGCTGGCGAATTGGGATCCGCCAGGCGAAATCCTAAGTCGCCAGGCGAATCTGGCTGTTTCTCAATAAATTCTTTACTTTGAAAATTCATAAGTTTTGGTCCGTAACTCGGATCGAGGCGTTCTTGGTACCGTTAGAGAGCTACTGAAATGTTCTTTCTTATTAAAATGGTTTTGAGATTGTTGGCCGATTAAATTATGTTGGGAATTGGAAATAGTGTCGTTTTGTCGACTTTAGCCGTTTTAATTGTGTGCCATTGATGTGTATCATGTAATGTGCCGTTGATATGGAGATCGTATAACTTGTGTGCTGATATGTGATGATGGTTTGTGGTCTTATGGAGAAATAAATGTGTTGTTTTAGATTTGATTTCAATGTATGATAATGATGTGTTGTGGGTAGCCTTTTTGGTGTGAATCCCTTGTGGAAGTAATTGTGATTGCATGATTGTTGTGGTTTGTGGATTATGATGAAAGGTATTGTTTGTGTGAAATTCAATATATGTGTCTTGGTAGTCTTTATGGTTTGAAATGCATTGTTTGAATTGGTTTCCAATGCATGAATATTGATGATGAGATAATTCATATTGTTGAATTGTGAATGTATGGAGTTGATGAGTTGAAATATATGCATGATTATGGTTGCATATATGTGTGAAGATGCATTTGATTGTCATAAGTTCTTGTGTGTCAAGCATCATGATATGCATCTTGTGATGTCGTGTGCCCATGTGGGGTGTGAGCGACGAATCGATTCCAGAGGGAATCCGCTATAACATCGTGTGCCTTAAAAATAAGAGGACCTAAAGCGATCGGATCGGATCGTGTGCCTTAAAAATAAGAGAACCTAAAGCGATGGTTATAGACGATCGTATGCCTTATACAAAGAGGACCTAAAGCGATCGGATCGTGTGCTTTAAAAAAATAAGAGGACCTAAAGCGATCCATAAACGTCGTGTGCCTTAAACAAATAAGAGGACCTAAAGCGACGGGGAACATCGTTTGCCCGACGGGGTGTTACATGAGTAATCCTAAGTAACAAGCGATGGTTCTAGTAGTTCCTGAGTGAACTGGTATTGAAATGATGAATGTCGGTACCGCATGTGCATTGCATAAAGTCGTTGTGTCGGTCTCTGTGCATTCGTATAAATCATGAATGGATTGATTTTGTGTGGAATTGTGATTGGAATTGATGAGTGGTGTATGTACATATATACTATGTTGGTGATAATTGTATTGTGCATGATTGATATGCATTGGTGATGGATATGGGAAATATACATTGTGTGGTTTTGTGTTTGAATTCTGGTATGAGTTGTGGTGAGAATATTTTTTATGTGTATTTTTGTGTTATATATAATTATATGCAACTGTATTATGATTGTGTTTCTCACCCTTCTGCTGTTTTATAATGCTCTATGAGGCATTGCAGATTAGAGTTGCTGGAGGTCTTTTTGTGAAGCTTAGGTCTTCATTCTTTTGTCGGTCGGCTCTGATATGTGACACCGGGTAGTCGGGGTGATCGAGTGTGATTATTTTGTATTATGTATATGTATCTTTTGGATTGTACATGTATGGTTGTATATGACACATACACTTTTATGATATATATATATATATATATATATATATATATATATATATATATATATATATATATATATATGAGATTCAGTTACAGATTTTCCGCTTTCATTCTGTTTCTGATTTGTGGGTGTATTACTACCTGAATTGTTGCATATCTTTATGAGCAGGTGTTGTATGTTTGTTTCAAATTGATGTGGCGTCTCCAGTCTATGCCGTGAATGTGTAAATATACTCTGATGAAAATTTGATTAATTGTTATCGCTTTAATAGCTTGGGGGTATAGATTGGGGGTGTTACATTAAGTGGTATCAGAGCCAGTCCGTGTCAGTTGTGTCAGTCCTTGTTGGTCTTTGTGGTTCGGTGAGCTGTTTGTTTAACCATAGTTGCTGTTATTGGGAATGAACAGAATATGGCTGGTAGGAATGACACTACTTTAGCTGCTGCTATGCAAGCTATGGCTTGGGCTGTGCAGGGTGCACCTAATGCTGCTGGTAATGATGAGTTCAGGAAGAACAAACCGCCTGTCTTCAAAGGAAGATATGATCCTGATGGTGCACAGATTTGGCTGAAAGAGATTGAAAGGATTTTCCGAGTGATGGATTGTGATGAGGATCAGAAGGTGAGACTGGGTACTCACATGTTGCAAGAAGAAGCTGATGATTGGTGGGTTAGTACTCGTCAGGTGTTGGAAGCTGCGGAGGAAGAAGTTACTTGGGCTTTGTTTAGCGTTGAGTTTCTAAGGAAGTATTTTCCTGAAGATGTAAGAGGAAAGAAGGAGATTGAGTTCTTGGAATTGAAACAAGGTAGTATGTCTGTTGTTGATTATACTGCTAAGTTTGTGGAGCTTGTGCAGTTTTATCCACATTATGCTGAAGCGACTGCGGAATTTTCTAAGTGTGTGAAGTATGAGAACGGATTGCGTCCTGAGATAAACCAAGCAATTAGTTACCAAAGGATTCGAAGGTTTTCAGACTTGGTGGATTGTTGTAGGATTTTTGAGGAGGATAGTAAGGCTCGTTCTACTCACTATAAGAGTGTGAGCGAGAGGAAAGGAAAGCAACAGTTTCATAGTGGTCCTTATGTCACACCAGCTGATAAGGGTAAACAAAGGGGGGATTTTGAGAAAAGGCCAAGTGGAGGAGGTATGTCTAATTTTCCGAGATGTTTTAGGAGTGGTGAATTGGGACATCGTCAGTTTGAATGTAGGAAAGATTTGAGGAAGTGTTCGAATTGTGGAGGTTTAGGGCATGTTGCAGCTGATTGTAAAAGGAATGTGGTGAAGTGTTTCAACTTTGGTGAACCTGGGCATGTTAGTACGAAGTGTCCGAAACCGAAGAAAGCTCAGACTGGTGGGAAAGTTTTTGCTTTGGCTGGGAATCAAACTTCAAGTGCAGACCGTCTGATCATAGGTACTTATTTTATTAATAGTACGCCTTTAGTTGCTATTATTGATACCGGAGCGAGTCATTCGTTTATTTCGTCTAAGTGCGTGAAGCGTTTGAATCTTGTGTTGTCTTTGATGGAGGGTGAGATGGTTATTATTACTCCAGCAATGGGGTCAGTAACTACTTCTTTGGTTTGTTTAAGTTGTCCTTTGACCATTTATGGTAAAGACTTTGAAATGGATTTGGTGTGTGTGTCGTTGGTTGCAAGATTGTAAGTGTTGTTTGGACAGTGTTGTTCCCGATTCCGGAGGGAATGCGGAGGTATGGTTTATGTTGACTAAGGATTGGTGCCTTAGGTAGTTTTGTGCATGAGATGTAAGGAATGCTATTATAGTTTGGTAAAGACGGTTTATGCCCCATCATGATTTCCGGCTGTCTATTGACAAATTGAGGAACTAATCACCCTTAATCTCTTGTTGATAGTAGGCGGAATTATGTTGGATGGGATAGACGTGTCTTTCCGGCTTTGATAGTGTGTGTAATGAATTGTTTGGAATTAAGGAAAATGTTTACGGATTGTTTTGTTGAGTTGATGAAGATTTTCATACCGGAAGGTGAGACGGATTAGAGATTTTTGTAGGTTGGTCAAGTTGGAATGTCTTTGAGAGTGAACGATTGGGTATCGTTAATGGTTGTTCTCAAAGAGTAGAGTGTGAACTCAAATTTGACGAAGGGGAAGATTTGAGGTTTGGATCTGCTAGGTAAGTAGAAGAACTTGTAGGAAGTGTAACTCAGATGTAAAGAGAGGTTGGAAGATTTACTGAAAAAGGGATTTGTGAGACCAAGTGTGTCGTCTTAGAGAGCTCCAGTAGTGTTAGTAACAAAAAGGAAGGATGATTGAATGGAATAACAAGCATGATGTGTATAATGATATTGAGACTATGGAAAGTCAAACTTAGAGTTCTGGAGAGGTTGGAGTTTTTGGAATTTTAGAGCAGTAATGGAAATTTTGAGAAAACCTTAAGTGTAGATGTAATATTTGAGAGTTCCTTTGGGTTGGTTGTTGCTACACGTTGGGATTTATGGAATTTGGACTGTTAAGAGAAGAATTGTGTATAGATTGCTAACAGTTGAATAAGGTAACAATTGAGATGGTTGAGTTTGAGTGGAGTTGCAAGTGTTGAAAGGAGATGAAGTTTTATGCTAAGTTATTCAAGTGAGAATTTTGGTTGAAAAAGGTTAGTTTTCTTGGATATGTTATTTCAGATGAGAGTATGGTTATGGATCCATCGGAAGTAGATGTAGTTCTACAAGAGAGGCTCTGAAGTTGGTTAAGGAGAGTAGAAATTTTTGGGCTTAGTTGGTTGTTACTGTAGGATATGGAAGACTTTGCTAAGTTCGTACTTCTGGTAGCTCAGTTGGCTTGCAAAGGGTGAGTCGTTTGTTTTGGATGTTCGTTGGGAGTAAGTTTTGGTGAGCTGAAGTAGAGGTTGTCTACGGCTCCAGTTTTGATTCTGTGTGACCCTAATAAACCGGTTGTAAGGTAGTGAGATGTGTCTCTGATGAGTTTAGTCTGTGTGTTAATGCAAGAGGGTAAAGTTGTGGCTTATGCTTTACGACAATTGAGGATTCATAGAAGGATCTATACTATTCTGGATTTGGAATTGGTTGCGGTGGTATTATGTTGGAACATTTGGAGGTATTATCTTTATGGTTCTAGGTTCGAAGTGTTTAGTAATCACACGAGTTTTGAGTACTTGTTTAGTCTGAAGGAATAGAGTATGAGACAATGAGGAGTGTTGAAATTCGTGACGGGTTAGGAATTTGGCTTGGACCTTCCTTCGGGAAAAGCTAAGGTTGTGCCTGATGAGTTAAGCCGAAAGTTTTTGTGTAAGTTGTTTTGATGGTTACGAGTAATCAGAGTGCGCAGTGGAAGCGTGAGGTGGCACATTTCATATATGTGTGTGTTCATAACTTGGGTATTCTTTGAGTTGTGAGTTGGTCGTCAAGTGCATTGTATGGGCTTTGCATTTGGTCGTGGTAGTTGTCGTCGTGTCGTGTCGTTGTAGTAGTTGTTGTTAGCAAGGTGGTTTGTCAGTTTGTGTTATTCGTGGTGTGCTTTTGGTTGGCATGTTAGTTGTTGGTCGGATGCGAGAGTCGTGTCCGGAGTTGTTCGTCTCAGTATATTTTCGAGGACGAAAATTTCTAAGTGGGGGAGAGTTGTAACGACCCAGTTTTAGTCTGTTTTATTTAATCGAGTCGTTTTGATTATTTTATTATTATATTATTTTATTTTTTACTTTTATTTGAAAATATATTATTTTTCGTCGTGAATATATTTTATCGCATTTTGAGAGCGTTTGCGAGATATTTGAGCTGAGGGTAAAATAGTCCTTTAGGGGTTTAGATAGTTATATAAATAGAAAGTGAAAGAAAAAGAAGAGAAGAAGAAAATGAGAAGAGAAAGAGAAGGGGAAAAAGAAGAAAAAGAGGAAAAACTTGTGGATTTAGGAACCGACTTTCTACACGCGATTTAATCGGGTAAGGGTGTGAAACTCGATTATCTTATCATTGTGTATGATTATGTATGTGTGTGTGCATGTTGTCTTGCCTTTTTCCATAGTTTTCGGTTTTAGGTCGAAAACGAGGTAAACGAGTAGAAATCGATGTTTTCGCGGTCGGAAATCGATATAATTTGCATTGTATGATCACAATGTGTCTATGAGTCATTACTGATAATTGTTTTGCTGTTGGAATTGACTTTGGAATGAAAAATGAGATTTTGGGGGGTTTTGGATCAATGTAACCCGTAACAGAAATTTTCTGGTTCTGGTGTGATTCGCCAGGCGAATTAAGTCTCGCCACTCGTTCGCCAGGCGAAGTGCTGGCGAAGAAGAATTTGCCAGGCGAAATCGTAAGTCGCCAGGCGATATCGGAAAGACAGAAATGGGGTAGCTTCTGTAACTTTTTGGTTTTTCTAAATTTGTGGTTCGCCACTAGTTCGCCAGGCGAAGTGCTGGCGAATTGGGATCTGCTAGGCGAAATCCTAAGTCGCCAGGTGAATCTGGCTGTTTCTCAATAAATTCTTTTCTTTGAAAATTCATAAGTTTTGGTCCGTAACTCGGATCGAGGCGTTCTTGGTACCGTTAGAGAGCTACTGAAATGTTCTTTCTTATTAAAATGGTTTTGAGATTGTTGGCCGATTAAATTATGTTGGGAATTGGAAATAGTGTCGTTTTGTCAACTTTTGCCGTTTTAATTGTGTGCAATTGATGTGTATCATGTAATGTGCTGTTGATATGGAAATCGTATAACTTGTGTGCTGATATGTGATATGAATGCATATGATTGAATGATGTGATGATGGTTTGTGGTCTTATGGAGAAATAAATGTGTTGTTTTGGATTTGATTTTAATGTATGATAATGATGTGTTGTGGGTAGCCTTTTTGGTGTGAATCCCTTGTGGAAGTAATTGTGATTGCATGATTGTTGTGGTTTGTGGATTATGATGAAAGGTATTGTTTGTGTGAAATTCAATATATCTGTCTTGGTAGTCTTTATGGTTTGAAATGCATTGTTTGAATTGGTTTCCAATGCATGAATATTGATGATGAGATAATTCATATTGTTGAATTGTGAATGTATGGAGTTGATGAGTTGAAATATATGCATGATTATGGTTGCATATATGTGTGAAGATGCATTTGATTGTCATGAGTTCTTGTGTGTCAAGCATCATGATATGCATCTTGTGATGTCGTGTGCCCGTGTGGGGTGTGAACAACGAATCGATTCCAGAGGGAATCCGCTATAACATCGTGTGACTTAAAAATAAGAGGACCTAAAGCGATCGGATCGGATCGTGTGCCTTAAAAATAAGAGGACCTAAAGCGATGGTTATAGACGATCGTATGCCTTATACAAAGAGGACCTAAAGCTATCGGATCGTGTGCCTTAAAAAAATAAGAGGACCTAAAGCGATCCATAAACGTCGTGTGCCTTAAACAAATAAGAGGACTTAAAGCGACGGGGAACATCGTTTGCCCGACGGGGTGTTACATGAGTAATCCTAAGTAACAAGCGATGGTTCCAGTAGTTCCTGAGTGAACTGGTATTGAAATGATGAATGTCGGTACCCGCATGTGCATTGCATAGAGTCGTTGTTTCGGTCTCTGTGCATTCGCATAAATCATGAATGGATTGATTTTGTGTGGAATTGTGATTGGAATTGATGAGTGGTGTATGTACATATATACTATGTTGGTGATAATTGTATTGTGCATGATTGATATGCATTGGTGATGGATATGGGAAATATACATTGTGTGGTTTTGTGTTTGAATTCTGGTATGAGTTGTGGTTAGAATATTTTATATGTGTATTTTTGTGTTATATATAATTATATGCAACTGTATTATGATTGTGTTTCTCACCCTTCGGCTATTTTATAATGCTCTATGAGGCATTGCAGATTAGAGTTGCTGGAGGTCATTTTGTGAAGCTTAGGTCTTCATTCTTTTGTCAGTCGGCTCTGATATGTGACACCGGGTAGTCGGGGTGATCGAGTGTGATTATTTTGTATTATGTATATGTATCTTTTGGATTGTACATGTATGGTTGTATATGACACATACACTTTTATGATATATATATATATGAGATTCAGTTACGGATTTTCTGCTTTCATTCTGTTTCTGAATTGTGGGTGTATTACTACCTGAATTGTTGCATATCTTTATGAGCAGGTGTTGTATGTTTGTTTCAAATTGATGTGGCGTCTCCAGTCTATGCCGTGAATGTGTAAATATACTCTGATGAAAATTTGATTAATTGTTATCGCTTTAATATCATGGGGGTATAGATTGGGGGTGTTACATTAAGTGGTATCAGAGCCAGTCCGTGTCAGTTGTGTCAGTCCTTGTTGGTCTTTGTGGTTCGGTGAGCTGTTTGTTTAACCATAGTTGCTGTTATTGGGAATGAACAGAATATGGCTGGTAGGAATGACGCTGCTTTAGCTGCTGCTATGCAAGCTATGGCTCAGGCTGTGCAGGGTGCACCTAATGCTGCTGGTAATGATGAGTTCAGGAAGAACAAACCGCCTGTCTTCAAAGGAAGATATGATCCTGATGGTGCACAGATTTGGCTGAAAGAGATTGAAAGGATTTTCCGAGTGATGGATTGTGATGAGGATCAGAAGGTGAGACTGGGTACTCACATGTTGCAAGAAGAAGCTGATGATTGGTGGGTTAGTACTCGTCAGGTGTTGGAAGCTGCGGAGGAAGAAGTTACTTGGGCTTTGTTTAGCGTTGAGTTTCTGAGGAAGTATTTTTCTGAAGATGTAAGAGGAAAGAAGGAGATTGAGTTCTTGGAATTGAAACAAGATAGTATGTCCGTTGTTGATTATACTGCTAAGTTTGTGGAGCTTGTGCAGTTTTATCCACATTATGCTGAAGCGACTGCAGAATTTTCTAAGTGTGTGAAGTATGAGAACTGATTGCATCCTGAGATAAAGCAGGCAATCAGTTACCAAAGGATTCAAAGGTTTTCAGACTTTGTGGATTGTTGTAGGATTTTTGAGGAGGATAGTAAGGCTCGTTCTACCCACTATAAGAGTGTGAGCGAGAGGAAAGGAAAGCAACAGTTTCATAGGGGTCCTTATGTCACACCAGCTGATAAGGGTAAACAAATGGGGGATTTTGAGAAAAGGCCAAGTGGAGGAGGTATGTCTAATTCGCCGAGATGTTTTAGGAGTGGTGAATTGGGACATCGTCAGTTTGAATGTAGGAAAGATTTGAGGAAGTGTTCGAATTGTGGAGGTTTAGGGCATGTTGCAGCTGATTGTAAAAGGAATGTGGTGATGTGTTTCAACTGTGGTGAACCTGGGCATGTTAGTACGAAGTGTCCGAAACCGAAGAAAGCTCAGACTGGTGGGAAAGTTTTTGCTTTGGCTGGGAATCAAACTTCAAGTGCAGACCGTCTGATCAGAGGTACTTATTTTATTAATAGTACGCCTTTAGTTGCTATTATTGATACCGGAGCGACTCATTCGTTTATTTCGTCTAAGTGCGCGAAGCGTTTGAATCTTGTGTTGTCTTTGATGGAGGGTGAGATGGTTATTGATACTCCAGCAATGGGGTCAGTAACTACTTCTTTGGATTGTTTAAGTTGTCCTTTGACCATTTATGGTAAATACTTTGAAATGGATTTGGTGTGTGTGCCGTTGGTTGCAAGATTGTAAGTGTTGTTTGGACAGTGTTGTTCCCGATTCCGGAGGGAATGCGGAGGTAAGGTTTATGTCGACTAAGGATTGGTGCCTTAGGTAGTTTTGTGCATGAGATGTAAGGAATGCTATTATAGTTTGGTAAAGACGGTTTATGCCCCATCATGATTTTCGGCTGTCTATTGACAAATTGAGGAACTGATCACCCTTAATCTCTTGTTGATAGTAGGCGGAATTATGTTAGATGGGATAGACGTGTCTTTCCGGCTTTGATAGTGTGTGTAATGAATTGTTTGGAATTAAGGAAAATGTTTACGGATTGTTTTGTTGAGTTGATGAAGATTTTCATACCGGAAGGTGAGACGGATTAGAGATTTTTGTAGGTTGGTCAAGTTGGAATGTCTTTGAGAGTGAAAGATTGGGTATCGTTAATGGTTGTTCTCAGAGAGTAGAGCGTGAACTCAAATTTGACGAAGGGGAAGATTTGAGGTTTGCATCTGCTAGGTAAGTAGAAAAACTTGTAGCAAGTGTAACTCAGATGTAAAGAGCGTATGGAAGATTTACTGAAAAAAGGATTTGTGAGACCAAGTGTGTCGTCTTTGAGAGCTCCCGTAGTGTTAGAGATCGTATAACTTGTGTGCTTATATGTGATATGAATGCATATGATTGAATGATGTGATGATGGTTTGTTGTCTTATGGAGAAATAAATGTGTTGTTTTGGATTTGATTTCAATGTATGATAATGATGTGTTATGGGTAGCCTTTTTGGGGTGAATCCCTTGTGGAAGTAATTGTGATTGCATGATTGTTGTGGTTTGTGGATTATGATGAAAGGTATTGTTTGTGTGAAATTCAATATATGTGTCTTGGTAGTCTTTATGGTTTGAAATGCATTGTTTGAATTGGTTTCCAATGCATGAATATTGATGATGAGATAATTCATATTGTTGAATTGTGAATGTATGGAGTTGATGAGTTGAAATATATGCATGATTATGGTTGCATATATGTGTGAAGATGCATTTTATTGTCATGAGTTCTTGTGTGTCAAGCATCATGATATGCATCTTGTGATGTCGTGTGCCCATGTGGGGTGTGAGCGACGAATCGATTCCAGAGGGAATCCGCTATAACATCGTGTGCCTTAAAAATAAGAGGACCTAAAGCGATCGGATCGGATCGTGTTCCCTAAAAATAAGAGGACCTAAAGCGATGGTTATAGACGATCGTGTGCCTTATACAAAGAGGACCTAAAACGATCGGATCGTATGCCTTAAAAAAATAAGAGGACCTAAAGCGATCCATAAACGTCGTGTGCCTTAAACAAATAAGAGGACCTAAAGCGACGGGGAACATCGTTTGCCCGACGGGGTGTTACATGAGTAATCCTAAGTAACAAGCGATGGTTCTAGTAGTTCCTGAGTGAACTGGTGTTGAAATGATGAATGTCGGTACCGCATGTGCATTGCATAGAGTCGTTGTGTCGGTCTCTGTGCATTCGCATAAATCATGAATGGATTGATTTTGTGTGGAATTGTGATTGGAATTGATGAGTGGTGTATGTACATATATACTGTGTTGGTGATAATTGTATTGTGCATGATTGATATGCATTGGTGATGGATATGGAAAATATACATTGTGTGGTTTTGTGTTTGAATTCTGGTATGAGTTGTGGTGAGAATATTTTATATGTGTATTTTTATGTTATATATAATTATATGCAACTGTATTATGATTGTGTTTCTCACCCTTCTGCTGTTTTATAATGCTCTATGAGGCATTGCAGATTAGAGTTGTTGGATGTCTTTTTGTGAAGCTTAGGTCTTCATTCTTTTGTCGGTCGGCTATGATATTTGACATCGGGTAGTCGGGGTGATCGAGTGTGATTATTTTGTATTATGTATATGTATCTTTTGGATTGTACATGTATGGTTTTATATAACACATACACTTTTATGATATATATATATATATATATATATATATATATATATGAGATTCAGTTACGGATTTTCCGCTTTCATTCTATTTCTGAATTGTGGGTGTATTACTACCTGAATTGTTGCATATCTTTATGAGCAGGTGTTGTATGTTTGTTTCAAATTGATGTGGCGTCTCCAGTCTATGTCGTGAATGTGTAAATATACTCTGATGAAAATTTGATTAATTGTTATCGCTTTAATAGCTTGGGGGTATAGATTGGGGGTGTTACACTTTTTCTTCAGCTTCTTTCTGCTTAGCAGCTAAGAACTTGAGTACCCTGACTCTTGCTTTAGCTTCTACTATTTCCTTAGCTTTTGCTAGTTCAACAATTATGGTTGTGCTTGATAAACTTACAATTCTTGTAAGTTCCATGTCTAGCCGTTTTTGAAAACTTTGACAAGCACTCTCAAGTTCCACGAGTTTTGTGCTTGTGCAAAGTTCCGCTCTTAACCTAGCAAACTTTTCAAGTGCTTTTTCATGAAATTGACTTGTACATTCTTCAAAGGAAGTTGGAGGTGGAGAATTGTAGACAACCAGAGCGAGGTTGGATTTATCAGAGTTGGTTTCAGATGGTGGTTGCTGAGATAAGTTAGTTTCAGTAGCAGCAGGTTCAGGTGGTTGTTGTTGATTGATAAGAGAGGTGACTTCTAGCGTTTCCAGATTGTTATAAATTTTAGAAGAAAGAAAATCAGACGGATGGGTTAAGAGTTCAGTTATGATTTTCTGATGAAAAGCATAGGCCATTGGTGATACAGGTATGTCTTGTAAGGTTGTTGACAAAGGAATTTGTGGGGTTTTTGAATGAGACCATGATGATTGTGGTTTAGATGGTTTGGCATAGACTGATGAATTAGGATTTGATCTTGAACTTGTACTCTCGAGGATTTTTTCTCTTTTACTTCTTTTCCGTTTCTGAGGTTTAGAGATGATGGTAGTATGCTTCCTTTTCCTTTTTGGAGACTCCATAAGAGTTGGTTTGGAGTTCAATTGATCAGTCTGTTCATTCTGCTCTGTTGACTCCCACTCTTTTTCTTCATGCTTGATTTCACAGACATCATATCCTCGTGCCTTTATTCCATCTATGTATACAGCTAATTCTTCACGTTGGTAACTTCTGTGATAGGTAGGATAACCCGACACCGTGACTCTTCGTTTACTTAAATCATCAGAGATGAGGAAAGGATTTACCTTTACTCTATTGATTATTCTCATTTTCTTAAGAGTTGTGGCATTTACTGGTTCACCAAGAGTTGTGGTCAGATCTTCTGTGAATTTGACTTCTGTAACCAGAGTATCTATTATACCGCTTTCATAGAAAATGTCTGAGAGCATTCTTCCAAAAGGAATGTACCTTGGTATATCATCTCTGTATTCACCAGTTGTCCACGTTTTCGTTACCAAGTCTCTCTGATAGTAAAATAAGATAGAGGGTAGACACATTCTCTCTTTGGTGATCAGATAGTACAACATATATTTTATATTGGCGTTGAGGAAATCTGCAGCAAGTGATGAGGGCATAGGATTGATGCAGCCAAGAATAATTTTGTGCCAGATTTTTAAGTATGCATGCAAATCTTCTCTCTTGTAGTTCTTTTTGCTCAGTTGATAGTTGGCGTAGATGATTGGGTTGATCCTCTTTTTCACAAATGAAGATTTATTCTTCATCCCATATACTCTCTTATTCTTCATAAACTCCAGATTGTAAAGATCTCTAATGCATTTTTCAGTGATGACAATCTTTCTTCCCAAGACATGGGAGACAACATGGATCTTGTCACAAACAGCTTGTCTCCAGAAATCCTTTACAAGGGTTTCAAAAACCGGTCCTTTGAGCCTATCAAAGTAATTGGTCCATTCCTGAGCTTCTACTTCTTCGATTAGATTGAATCCATTTTTAGCGAGATTTTGGAAATCTACATGCATTTCCTTGAGTACATATAGGTTTTCAAGATTGCAGGTGACAAAAGCTTCTCTTTGGGTAATGTGTACTTCGCTTATTTGAGAAGAGTGAGATGAAGATGAAGCGTCCATTTGATTTGTTAGAGATATTGTTAAGGATGGCCCGATTGAGGGAGCTGACATTCTTCTTGATGATTCTTCAAATTCTTGTGAGAACTTGACGGCTTCTTTTTGCATTGGGGTCATCATTTTGAGCGATTAAGAGGAAGAGTAGATATTTAGGGTTTTGGTGATGAGCGAGAGAGCTAGAGTGTTTTTGAAGAGTTGAAGGACACGAAGGAAGAAGGAATGAAAGTTTTTGGAATGTACCTACGAAAGTCCTAGGTTACGTCTATCTTCTAATAGATTGAGAGGTTCTGGTTTCTATGAGATTGTGATGTACTTGAGTGTACAGGCATGTTATGGAGATAGGCGAATAAATGTGATAACTTTGAGTTAATCTCGAGAGAGATGCTGTTCATTTAATTTGAATAGTTAAAGTGACTTAATTTTACTTAAATAAAAAAAAATTACGAAAATATGACATGTCACAAAATTATCAGAACTTGAAGTGTGTTAATAAAGTGGTTCTGAAAAAAAATTCTTTTTCACATGAGGTTCTGAAAATGTTTTATTCTGAACAGTATTTCATATTCAGATGTGTTAAAATAATTAGAAACCTATCTTCAGCTAAGGGTTTTGTGAAAATTCCAGCCCACTGATGGTCTGTATCTATGAATTTTAAGCATAGAGTTCCCTTCTGAACATAGTCCCTAATAAAGTGATGTTTTATTTCAATGTGTTTAGCCCTAGAATGCAAAATTGGATTTTTACTTAAACAGATAGCAGCAGTATTATCACAGAAGATAGGAATGTTACTCTCATAAATCTGATAGTCCTCCAGCTGATTTTTCATCCATAGCATTTGAGTACTGCATAGGGAAGCCGATATGTATTCTGCTTCAGCTGTTGAGAGAGCAATTGTAGATTGTCTCTTGCTTGACCATGAGATTAAATTGCTTCCTAAGAACTGACAATTCCCTGATGTGCTTTTTCTTTCTAATCTGTCTCCGGCATAGTCTGCATCACAGTAACCAGAAAGAGTATACTCTGATGTTTTCTTATACATCAGGCCAAGGTTAGTTGTTCCTTTCAGATACCTTAGAATTCTCTTGACAACGGTTAAATGTGATTCTCTTGGATCTGATTGGAATCTAGCACATAGATGTACACTGAATAATATATCAAGTCTAGAAGCAGTTAGATATAAAAGAGAACCTATCATACCACGATAGATTTTTTGACAGACCTTAGCTTCTGTTTCTTCCTTTCCCATGACACACGTTGGATGCATTGGTGTTTTGGCAATGTTGCAATCCGTCATATTGAACTTCTTCAGAAGTTCTTTTGTGTACTTGGTTTGATGAATGAAAGTGGCCTCTGATCTTTGATCAATCTGAATTCCGAGGAAGAACTTTAGTTCTCCCATGAGGCTCATTTCAAATTCGGCCTGCATTAACTTTGAAAATTCTTGACATAGAGAAGAGTTAGCAGAACCAAAAATAATGTCATTAACATAGATTTGAACAATGAGAATGTCATTCTTATATGTCTTGCAGAAAAGTGTTGTGTCAACCTTTCCTCTAGTGAAATTGTTTTTTAGTAAAAACTTACTCAATCTTTCATACCAAGCTCTGGGAGCTTGTTTTAAACCATAGAGTGATTTTTTAAGTTTGAAAACAAAGTTTGATTTTTCTGAATTTTCAAACCCAGGAGGTTGTTTGACATAAACTTCTTCTGATATATAACCATTTAAGAATGCACTCTTAACATCCATTTGATATAAAGTGATGTCATGATTTACTGAAAAGGATATTAGCAAACGTATTGCTTCAAGTCTTGCAACTGGAGCAAATGTTTCGCTGTAGTCAATTCCTTTCTGTTGACTGTATCCTTGGGTAAAAAGTCGTGCTTTGTTTCTGACAACTTCTCCCTTTTCATTTAGCTTGTTCCTAAATACCCACTTGGTTCCTATGACATGAACATTCTTGGGTTTAGGAACTAGATCCCAAACATCGTTTTTGGAGAACTGGTTGAGTTCTTCTTCCATAGCCAGAACCCAGTCTTTTTCCATGAGAGCTTCTTCAATTGTGGCTGGTTCTATCAACGATACTATGCCAGCAAGTGTTTCTTCTGATGGTTTAAAGGCTGATCTGGTTTTGATAGGAGCATCTTTGTTCCCCAGAATTAGTTCCTCAGGGTGTGATGTGGACATCCTTCTTCTTCGTTGAGACGGGGTATTTGGAGTTACTTCAGTGGTTTCTGGTGTAGGATCTTGCTGTTCTTTGACTTCCTCTTCCTTTTCCTTAGATTCAGAGAATCTAATTTCTAAATCTACAAGTTTCTCAGCTAGCTCTGACTTTTCTGAGTCAGGCTTGTCATTGAATCTAACATGAATGGATTCCTCCACAATTCTTGATTCTGTGTTGTAAACTCTGTAACCTTTAGAGCATCAGAGTATCCCAACAACAGACACTTTTGTGCTTTAGAATTAAATTTGCTAAGATTCTCTTTAGTGTTAAGCATAAAATAGACACATCCAAACGGATGGAAATAAGAAATGTTGGGTAGTTTATTCTTCCACAATTCATATGGAGATTTATTCAAGATAGGTCTTATAGAGATTCTATTTTGAATATAGCATGTTGTGTTGATTGCTTCTGCCCAGAAATGTTTAGCTATGTCAGTTTCTTGGATCATGGTGCGAGCCATTTCTTGCAAAGTTCGATTCTTTCTTTCTACAACTCCGTTTTGTTGTGGAGTTCTAAGGCAAGAAAAATCGTGTGATATTCCATGTGAATCAAAAAGTTCCTCAAAGTTTTTATATATCAAATTCTCCACCATGATCACTCCTTACTCTGACTATTTTACAATTTTTCTCATTTTGAACTTGAGTGTAGAAAGAAGCGAACACAGAATGTGATTCATCCTTGTGTTTTAAGAATTTTACCCATGTCCATCTGCTATAATCATCAACGATGACTAGTCCGTATTTCTTACCATTGAGAGAGGCCATTTTTACAGGACCAAACAGATCAATGTGAAGAATTTCCAACGGTTTGGAGGTGGAAACAACATTTTTAGCTTTGAAAGAGGTTTTTGAAAACTTTCCTTTTTGACATGCTTCACAAAGAGCGTCTGAAGAATATTTCAGATTTGGCAAGCCTCTAACAAGACCAAGCTTGTTAAGCTGAGAGATTCTTCTCAGACTGACATGGCCAAGACATTTGTGCCAGACCCATTTCTCTTCGTTCACAGAAAGAAGACATTTTACATTTTGATGTTTTAAATCAGATAACTTAATTTTGTAAGTGTTGTTTTTCCTCTTTCCGTTGAATAGGACAGATCCATCCATCTGACTTACAGCTTTACAAGATGTTTGATTAAAAATGAGAGCATAACCACTGTTGCTAAGTTAACTTATTGACAACAGATTATGCATTAGACCTTCTACTAACAAAACATTTTTAATGGAAGGAAGCTTACCATTTCCAACGGTTTCGGAGCCAATGATTCTTCGTTTCTGATTTCCTCCAAAATCGACAACACCTCCAGGTTTAAGTTTCAGATCTTGGAACATAAGCCTTTCTCCCGTCATGTGTCGCGAGCATCCACTGTCCAGGTACCATGACTGGTGTTTCAATGGAGCTATTAAGGATATCTGCAACATAAACTATCTTGTTCTTAGGTACCCATTTTGTGGGTCCTTTATCATTAGTTTTTCTAAAGGTTCTGACCCCTTTAGATTTTCTTACGTTATCAAAATGGTGTGGAGTTTGTGCATAGTATTTGTGTTTAGAGTATTTCTTTAGTGGATGTGTTCGTGTAATCCTAGAGTTTGAACCTTTTGGTTCTGAATGCTTAGGATTAGTGCCAGAGGGAATAAACTGTTTAGACAGAGGTATTATTTTGATGTTTTTTATTTCATCATATGGTTGAGATGGTCCTGAATATCCTAGACCTCTACTACCATTTCTGCTGACTCCATAGATCAGTGAAGCCATTTTGCTTCTATCTATGCTTTTGGCAAGAAAGTTTTTAAATGCATTATCATATTTGTCTTCTTTACTGGTGTTAACTGAGTTTGAGACCATTTCTTCTTCTACCTTAGATAATTTACATTTCAGGACAAAATTTGAGTTTTCTAAGACAAATATTTTTTCATTTTGTTCAGAGATGATTTTCTTATTTTTAGTAAGATCTTCTGAAGAAACTATAAAACTCTTTTTCAGGATTTTGAATTTGCTTTGAAGATTTTGATATCTTTTGATAAGTTCAGTTAATCCTAATTCAAGTTCAGAACGTGATAAGGAAGAAAGTACCTCTCTTTCATCGTAGGAGTCTGACAACTCTTCCTCTGATGAGTTGCTTCTGGTTTCTGCCATGAATGCCATGTTGACTCGACTTTCATCAGCATCATCTTCAGATTCTGAGTCATCCCAGGTTGCCATGAGACCCTTTTTGGTTTTCCTAGATCTTTCTTCTTTCTTGACTTTTGGACAGTCATATTTGAGATGTCCAGGTTCTTTGCATTCAAAACACGTAACATCTTTTCCATAGTTTCTTCTTTGACCAGATGTAGGTTCGAATCTTCTCCTTGGTCCTTTGAACTTGTTTCTTTTGTACTTCCAAAGTTGACTTATCTTCCTTGATATGAGTGATATATCGTCTTCTTTTGAATTTTCTTCGGATTCTTCCATCTCTTCTTCTGCCTGATACACCTTCTTCTTTTCTGGCTTTGCTTTTAGTGCAATGGATTTGTTTTTCTTCTGAGGTTCATCTCCTTGAAGCTCTATTTTATGACTTCTTAATGAACTGATAAGTTCTTCAAGACTGATATTATTCAAATCCTTCGCAACTTTCAAGGCAGTCACCATTGGTCTCCATTTTGCTGGAAGACTTCTGATGATTTTCTTGACATGATCAGCAGTAGAATAGCCTTTGTTTAGAACTCTGAGTCCAGCAACAAGCATTTGAAACCTTGAGAACATGGTTTCAACAGACTCATCTTCTTCCATTTTGAAGACTTCGTATTTCTGGATTAGTGCAAGAGCCTTTATCTCCTTGACTTGAGCATTTCCTTCGTGAGTCACACGAAGAGAGTCAAAGATGGATTTTGAAGTTTCTTTGTTTGTGATTTTCTCATACTCGGTATAAGAAATTGCGTTCAACAGAATGGTTCTTACCTTGTGATGATTTTTGTAGGTTTTCTTCTGAGCATCTATAAACTCACTTCTTTCAATCTTTTTACCTACAGAATCTACTGGATGACTGTAGCCATCAAGTACTAGATCCCATAGATCTAGATCAAATGATAAAAAATAACTTTCAATTCTATCTTTCCAATAGTCAAATCTTTCACCATCAAAGATAGGAGGTTTTGCAGTGTAAGATTCTCTTTTAATGATATTTGTTTCAGAAGTTGTTGTTGGTGGTGTAGTCATTGTTTTTCACACTTGGATCGATACTGAACACTGTTAAGTGTTTGATAAAAATTCTATCTTTTTATCACTTCGGAACCGGAGCTCTGATGCCAATTAAGGGTGTGAAAAACGCAAGAAAGGGGGGTTTGAATTGGTTTTTCAAAAATTAATTGTTTCTTAAGAGCTTCTTTCTTGTTAAAAGGTTTTTCCAAAGAATCAAACTGCTTAGTTAAATAAAAGGATATAAACACGTTATGTTTATACTAGTTCACTTGAGAATCTCTCAAGTTAGTCTAGTCCACCCGCCAAGGTGATTTCGCCTCTCTCAACGAGGTCTTAATCCACTATTCAACAAAATAGTACACTGCACAAGCTACACAGCTGGTGAGTAACCACAACCTCTAGAACTCACACGTCCTAGACTTCTCAAGTAATCCAACCACATAGGTCTTACTCAAGGCACAACCTCTAAGACACTTGTCCTAGACTTCTCAAGAGATCTAATCACTGAGACTCTCTTAAGGAATACAACTTTAAGTTCAAACACAATGAGTTTACAAAGAATTGCTTCTTATCAAGCTGATAATGTAAACAAGCTTTTAGATCAGAAATAACTTAAGAAAGAATGGAGATGGAAAGTATTATCGTTGTTCGCTTGTATCTCTTTCTTTAAGTTTTTGAGCTTCCTTTTATAGCCGAGTGAAAAGAGCCGTTGAAATGAAATCATGATAGCTAGGTAGGCTTACGACTTGGAAGCGTGAGGACAGGTACAAAATCTTCTGCATGCAGCGCGTCCCGTCTGTGTCAGATTGTTTTATTATTTCGCACAGTCTTCGAGAATTTTAACGTTGTAATGTGGTACAGCTGTACAGTGTGGCAGTTTTTCTTGGCTTCTCAACATCAGAGGCTTTTTGTGAGCGTGAGTAAGAAGGGAAAACATTTTATGGTTCTTGTGATTATCAAGTCTTCGAATCATCAGCTCTGCGCTTCCAGACTCTTCAGAACTTGTCATTTGAACCTTGTTCTCTAAATCCACTTTCTTTTATATCCAGAGGCTTCTGATGTTAATTTTGATGAAGCATGAGTGGAATCTTTATAGTAGAATGTCTGATGCTTCAAGTCTTCCGTTGATTGAAGAAGTCCATTAGGAATCAGTCTTCAGAACTTCAGTACTTGGTCTTTTAAGAGCGTTATCCTTTTCTGCTTCAAGTCTTCCGAATCTTCAGAGCCTGTCTTCAGAGTCTTCAGAACTTCTTGTTTGAAAATCGTAAGGCTTCAGCAATTTTGACTTTGTTTCATCAGAACCCTTGTCTCATCTTCGAATTGAGTTCTTGTTCTTCGAAGCATATTTCATTAAGCATTGCGCCAATTTACGGAAGCAGAACCTGTTTGCTAGGTTCTTACACATAACAACGCTAGTTGCACAAAATTGTTCATGCAAATATTCATTTGTTATCATCAAAACTTAGAGATAATATTGCAGAACCAAATCTTGTTCTCACAGAGTCTTCCCAGAGGAATGTAGGTTTTGGTTTTAGAACTATGTCTGGTATCTCTAACTGCATCTCTTAGATATTTGAAGAGAATGGAAGGTAGATGCATCGGTACTCCTTTCATTAGATAATACAACATAAAATTTTGATCATTATTCACATAATCAGAGGAACTGGATGCAGGTCTATGATGAACGCATCCTAGAATAATCTTGAGCCAAACTCGAAGTTTCTTGTGAAGAACTTGATTCTTAGATTTACTTTCTGAATCCTCAGATAAAATGGCAGGATTGATTTCTTGACTTAGTGTTTTTGATCTATGGTTCATGTTGTAAACCCGTTTTCCTTTTGCATGCTCCATTCCAAGCAGAGTGGCAATTGATTTCTCGGTGATGACAACCTTTCTTTCCAAAACAAAAGAGACAATGAATTTGTCATCATAATCAGTGAATCTCCAGAATTCCTTTATTAACTTTGGAAAAATGGACCGTAGAGACGATCAAAGTAATTTCCCCAGCCTTGTTTTTGAAGATTCTCTGTTAAATCCATAATATTTGCCTTTAATTTCTCGAAGTCCACTAAAAGTTCACAGAGAACTTCCAGTTCTTCAAATGGTGTTGCCATATGGATTTCTGCAGGTCGATCAAGGATATGTTGATAACGGCCAGTTGAGAAACACCCAGAGATTGCTTTAAAGTCATGGGTTCTTGTTGCATGGTGTCGGTAGACTTCGGTTGAGAGGATTCAGATTGTTCCATTTGTTTAGAGATATCGTAGACAACTTGTTGTTGTGGATCCATTGAAAATAAGGGTTTCAGAGAAGAGGGGTTTTAGGGTTAAAGAGGATGAAATGTGTGTAAATAGTAGCATTGTGTGTGAGAGAGAGTGAGAAGACTGAATATATAAAAAGAATAAATTATTATAGAATTAAAAAGATAAACAATAGGGAGAGTAATAAATAGTAATAATGATTTTAAACCTAATCTAAAGATATCCCATCGTTCGAGGTGTCATTTCTACGGGTAGCGTATAATTCAAAATGGACAGGTGTCTAAGATAAATCATAGCCACACGTTTGAAAAAGCACAGTTTATATGCTCTCAGAGTCAAGAATACCAAGGGGTTTTCTGACTTGAGATGATTCTGACCAAAACACTTTCTAACTTGGTAGAAATATCGTTGAGTCAGAAGGATACAATAAAAATATTTGCACAAGTCAGAATCACCATTTTAGATAGAGTTGAACACATTAGAAAGAACAGTTCATTCTGGACAGAGTTCCATTTTTAAATTTTTCAGAATGAACATAAACATATCTTCAGCTAAGGGTTTTGTGAAGATATCAGCCCACTGGTGGTCTGTATCTATAAACTCTAAAACAATAACCCCTTTCTGAACATAGTCTCTAATAAAATGATGTTTGTTTTCTACGTGTTTGGCTCTAGAGTGTAAAATAGGATTCTTACTTAGGCAAATAACATTTGTGTTATCATAGAAGATAGGAATGTTACTCTTATGTATCTGAAAATCTTCAAGTTGATTTTTCATCCAGAGCATCTGAGCGCTACAAAGTGACATTGAGATGTATTCAGCTTCAGTTGTAGATAATGCAATAGTTGATTATCTTTTGCTAGCCTATGAGACAAGATTGTTACCCAGAAACTGACAGTTTCCAGAAGTGCTTTTACATTCTAATCTGTCTCCAGTGTAGTCTGCATCGCAGAAACCTGATAGCTTGTATTCTAAAGTTTTCTCATACTTAAACCCAAGGTTAGAAGTTCCCTTCATATACCTTAGGATTCTCTTAACAACAGTTAAATGAGTTTCCCTTATATCTGATTTAAATCGAGCACAAGAACATACACTGAATAAAATATTGGGACGAGAAGTAGTCAGATAAAGAAAAGAGCCTATCATACCACGATAGAGCTTATGACAAACCTTTTTACCTACCTCATCTTTTTCCATAATGCTTGTTGGATGCATGGGATTCTTTGCTAGTTTGCTATCTGACATGTCAAATTTCTTCAGGAGTTCTTTTGTGTACTTGCTTTGATGAATGTATGTGACATTTGGATTCTAATTTACTTGAATTCCTAAAAAGTACTTTAACTCTAGCATTAGACTCATCTCAAACTCTGCTTGCATTAGCTTAGAAAATTCTCGACACATAGATGGATTAGCAGAACCAAAAATTATATCATCTACATAAATTTGGCATATCATAAGATCATTTCCAAAGTTCTTACAGAAGAGAGTAATGTCCACTTGTCTCTGGTAAAGTTATTTTCTAGAAGAAAAGAACTCAGTATTTTATACCAAGCTCTGAGAGCTTGTTTCAGACCATATAAATATTTTTTAAGTTTAAAAACATGTTCTGGAAACTTGACGTTTTCAAAACCTGGAGGTTGGTGAATAAACACTTCTTCAGAAATGTATCCGTTCATAAACACACTTTTGACATCCATTTGATATAAAATAATACCATGATTAACAACAAAAGAAATTAAAAGACGGATTGATTCTAACCTGGCGACTGGAGCAAAGGTTTCATTATAGTCAATACCTTCCTGTTGATTGTAACCTTGTGCAACCAGTCGTGCTTTGTTTCTGACAATTTCTCCTTTCTCATTTAGTTTGTTTCTGAATACCCACTTGGTTCCAATAACATGAGTTCCTTTTAGCTTGGATACTAGATCCCAAATGTCATTTCTGGAGAATTGATTCAGCTCTTCTTGCATTGCCAGAATCCACTCATTGTCCTGAAGTGCTTCATCACAAGATGTTGGTTCTATTAGAAACACCAATTCTTGAAGCATTTCCTCAGTTTATTTGAAGGTGGATCTTGTTCTGACAGGTTGAGCTTTTTCTCCTAGAATCAAGTCTTCAGATACAGTTTGTCTATTTCTTTGCCTTTTCTGAGTTGGAGGACAATCATTTATTTCTGAAGTATTTATGTTAGCCTTCTTTGAATCTTTATCTTCATAATCTTTTTCCTTTTCACCTGAGCCTGCAAGTGTTATTTCTAAATCTGCAAAACTTTCAATTAGCTTTGACTTTTCTAAGTCAAGCTTATCGTCTAAACAAACATGAATTGATTCTTCCATAGTGCGTGTTTATGTATTAAATACTCTATAGCCCTTAGAGCGTTCAGAATATCCCAACATAATACATTTTTGTGCCTTAGAGTCAAACTTGTTCAAATTCTCTTTAGTTCTCAAAATAAAACATGAACATCCAAAGGGATGGAAATAAGAAATGTTGGATTTTCTTCCCTTACATAATTCACAAGGAGTCTTCTCCAGAATGGGTCTAATAGAGATTCTATTCTGAATGTAACACGTTGTATTCACAGCTTCTGCCAAAAAGTGTTTAGCCATATTTGCTTCATTGATCATGGTTCTGGCCATTTCTTGCAACGTCATATTCTTCCTCTCTACAACTCCGTTCCGCTGTGGAGTTCTAGGGTAGGAGAAATCATGGTATATGCCATTAGAATCAAATAACTCTTCAAACAACTGATTCTCAAACTCACCACCATGATCACTTCTGACTCTAATGATCTTAGAATCAAACTCATTTTGCACTTTAGAACACAAACTAGTGAACACAGAATGTGACTCATTCTTATACCTTAGGAATTTTACCCATGTCCAATGACTGTAATCATCTACAATGACAAGTTCATACTTCTTACCATTGACAGACACGATTTTCACAGGACCAAACAAGTCAATGTGTAGAAGCTCCAAAGGTCTAGAGATGGAAACAACATTCTTAGATTTAAAGGATGTTTTTGAAAACTTGCCTATTTTACATGCTTCACCAAGAGCATCTGAAGTGAACTTCAGCTTAGGTAGACCTCTGACTAAATCAAGTTTATTTACCTGAGAAATCCTTCTTAAGCTAATATGACCCAAGCGTCTATGCCACATCCACTGCACTTCGTTAATAGAGATTAAGCATTTAACATCTTGGTTTTTAAGATCAGAAAGTTTAATTTTGTAAATGTTGTTTTTCCTCTTTTCAGTGAAGAGAACTGTGCCATCTTTCTGACTTACAGTTTTGCATGTTTTCTGATTAAGGATAATGTCATAACCGTTATCACTTAATTGAATTATGGATAACAAGTTATGCATTACACACTCAACAAAAAACACATTAGATATATAAGGAAGAGATATGTTACCAATTGTTTCAGATCCTCTGATTCTTCCTTTTTGGTTTCCTCTGAAACCAACGAATCCAACATCTTTAAGTTTCATGCTTTGGAACATACGCCTTTTTCCCGTCATGTGTCTCGAGCATCCAGAGTCCAGGTACCATGACTGGTGTCTTAACTCTGCTACATATGATATCCCCAACATAAACTATCTTATCTTTTGGTACCCATAATCTTTTGGGTCCTCTTTGATTAGTTTTCCTAGAGTTTCTAATAACTTTGGGTTTTTGTGCATTATTAAATCTTTGTGCCTGTGCAGGTGTGTAATGATAAGAAAAAGGAGATTTTGGTGTTTCTTCTTTAAGTGAAATATGATCATCATTATAAGGATCATAACCAATTCCTATCTTTCCATTATGACTAACACCATAAATAATGGAAGCCATTTTGCTTCTATATATGCTATTGTTTAAGAATTTCTGAAATGCCTTATCATATTTGTATAATATGGTTTTAGAAGTTGAAGAAGCTTTAGAAAGAGTTTCTTCCAATTTTAATCATTTTTTATTCAGAAAAGTATTTTCTTTTTCTAAGACAAAATTGTCATCTTTTTGTTTATAAACCTCCTTCTCTAGCTTAATGCAATCTTCAACTTCAGATTCATGAGCCTTTTTCAAGTCTTTGAATATGCGTTGAAGTTTCTGATACCTATTCAGAGATTCAGATAAACATAATTCTAAATCAGCACGAGAAAGTTCAGAAAATACCTCTTCTGAGTCAGACTCCATTTCTGTTATGTCTCCTATAGATGCCATGAGTGCTATGTAGGCATGCTCTTCTTCAGAATCAGATTCCGACACCTCAGAGTCAGAATCATCCCATGTTGCCATGAGTCCTTTCTTCTTTCCTTTAAAGGCATCCTTCTTGAAAATTTCTTTTCTAGAACTTTCCTTCTTTAGTTTTGGACACATATTTCTATAGTGTCCTGGCACATTGCATTCATATCATGTTATCTCTTTGTTTTCTTTTCTTCTTGAAGAAGAATCTGGTCGATCACCTTTGTTTCTGGATTTGAAGTTGCTTTATCTATTCTTCCAGAGTTGTTTTACTCTTCTGGAGAGAAGAGACATTTCATCTTCATCATCAGAACCTTCTTCTTCAGAATCTTCTATTTCTTCTTCCTCAGCTTGGAAGGCTTTAGTCTTTTCTGACTTCTCCCGTTCTGATCTGGACCTTAGAGCAACATACTTTCCCTTTTTCTGTGGCTCATCTTCGTCTAATTCTATTTCGTGACTTCTTAGTGAGCTGACCAACTCTTTTAGACTTATAGACTTCAGATCCTTAGATAGTTTAAGAGCTGTAACCATTGGTCTCCATTTCTTTGGAAGAAATTTTACTATCTTTTTGACGTGGTCATCCGTGGAGTAACCTTTGTCCAGAACCTTAAGTCCTGCAACTAAGGTTTGAAATCTTGAGAACATGATCTCAATGGTTTCATCATCTTCCATCTTGAAGGCTTCATACTTCTGGACCAATGCCAGAGCTTTTGTTTCTTTGACTTGAGTGATACCTTCGTGCGTCATTCTCAAGGAATAAAAAATATCCTTCGATGTATCTTTATTGGTATTTTTTCATATTCGTTGTAAGATATAGCATTTAGAAGGATGGTTCTAGCTTTGTGATGATTTTTAAACTCACGTTTTTTATCATTGTTCATCCTATTTCTGAGAATGGGAATACCAGTCGTAAATACAGGTATTTCATAACCATTTGTAACAATATCCCAGAGATCTGCATCATAGCCTAGAAAGAAACTTTATATTCTATCTTTCTAATTGTCAAACTTTTCTCCATCAAAAATAGGAGGCTTAGCATTGTAAGTATCTCTCTCATTTGTGTTAGCAGCATCCATAAGTTTTTCTCATACTAGATCTTTCTACACGGTTAAGTGTTTGATAAACAAATCAATAATAGAGTCGGAGCTCTGATACCAAATGAAGGTAGAGAAAAACTCAAGAAAGGGGGGTTTAAATTGGGTTTTTAACAAAACTTTAGTTATTGAAAACTTTGTTAACAAGATAGAATGAACAGATGGACACAAATATTTTTATCCTGGTTCACTGTTAACTAAGTTATTCTAATCCACCCACCAAGGTGATTTCTCCTTCAACAAAAGCTTAATCCAATAATCTAGAAAAATTACAACAAGTTCATCTAAGTTTTTAGAAAAACACCTTAGCCCTCTCAAGTCTACAGACTAACACTTAGTCACTTGAGGAAATCAATATCAATCAAGATACAAAGAGATTGTTTACAATGTTGCTTCTTAAAAGCATATGAAACAAAAGTTTAAGTACATGGATTTACACAAATATTTGCAACAACTCTTGTGTATAAGAAAATATATTTTAGACTGTGCACGTTTCACTTATTTTTGTGTCGATCGATATATTTGCAAGAATGAGTGATCTCTTTATATATACCTGGACGTTGTGGCCTTGAGGGGTATAAGTATAACTTTTAATCCCAGTTGTTGTAATGGTAACATTTGACCCGTGAGAGATAATAGCAACAAAGTCTCACCATATCCTTGTTAAGTGCAAATTTTGACTTAAATTGAACCATCTGTCTTGTCATTTTTCAACTCATTTCTCATGTTTTATTAGATTTATTTCTTGTTCTTGTGTGATTCTTCAATTATATTGCAAATACCTTTGGATACTTTTATATGTGTGTTAAAACATCAGTGATTAAGACACAAAGGAGTGGACAAGGAAGCCAAAGAAATGAAGAAGAATCAACAATGTTCGCTGTGCGAACACCAGCGAGCAGCCAACGAATGTTCGCTGTGCAAAGTTACAGCGAGGTCCCAGCGAAGAGGAAACCTTGGACGCCAGTAGGAAAAAGACCCAAAGTTCGCTGTGCGAAGCTATAGCGAAGCTGTTCATTGTGAGAAGAAGTGCTCGCACTGCGAACTCAGATATTTTCCAAGGGCGTTTTAACTGTTCTGAGGTAGTTGAAGTGCCTGAAAGTGGGTCTTCACTATGAAAAGAAGGTGTTCGCTAGGCAAACAAGATAGATTTTTGTTTTACTATATAAGTACTTTTCTTGCTTTTTAGAATATAACTTTTATAACATATATTTTGGAGGATCAGAACTTTATCTCTCTTCATTCCAAGCATATTCTAGAGGGAGAAACACAAATCAAAGAAACTCTGAGCTTGGTCTTCGAGTAAGTGCTTCGATCTCTTGTTGGGTTTGGATGTAATTTATTGATACCTTATGTATTTCATCTAATCTATGTATTGTGAACTAGTTTTGATTCAATATTGGTGTTTTGTCTTTGATTTCTTATTTGTGGGTCTTAACAAAACTCTGTTTAAATCTTAGATCTTAGATATTCATCTATCAATGAGCAAACTTTTGACATAGTCTTATACGTTGATATTCACTAGTATCTTTTATTTTATTTTGTTGATTAGTAGCATGAGTAGGATCAATACGGTATTGTGAGGGTGCGTGATAATAGAGATGAGAAACTATGTTCACTTACATTTGGCAAATTAATTGAATGCGTGTAAAAAGGGTTAAGCGTATGTACGTATTCTGATCATGGCATTTCATATGAATCAATCATGGATATGATATGGATGTTATCTTTATTTACCTGTTTATCTTTGATTTGAACCGCTATATAAATATACTCTTCAGATCTGGATCTAGGATGATTATATGTTAGGTTCTAGACTCTAGAAACAGATTTAGGCTTAACATTTGCTTGAGTATC
The DNA here is from genome assembly GCA_022829125.1 of Lathyrus tuberosus. NCBI lineage: Eukaryota > Viridiplantae > Streptophyta > Magnoliopsida > Fabales > Fabaceae > Lathyrus > Lathyrus tuberosus. The sequence goes on from JALAZF010000045.1 coordinate 17,893,819, forward strand.
AGTTCTTAATGCTATGTGTTATTGAGTTGTGTGAGACATCACCAATGAGACAATACGGTTGTTCTCTCGATGTTGCGTTAGACAAAACCTCTGTTGTGGGTGACACGTGAGGATATTAGACGAATGATTGATTTATGTTTAACTGGTTAGAGGAATGCATGTGTTATCAATTGATAAGATCCAATCCTAACAAGGCTTAGTTTATTTTAAAGTCTTTACTTTATATTTTCAGCTTTTATTTATGGTACCTTGAATCTTTCAACCAAATATTTCACCACAAGCTTAGAAATGTAGAGACCTTTGAACGACATTCTTTCCCTCGCACCGATCCATGTGGAGACGATATAAATCTTGGAGGGAATTCTTCCAAAACTAAATTTTTAGTTCTTGTTGCTTTACTGCAGCTCGAACAATCCCATGTAGTAGTACTGACTGAAAATCAGTTTATATCAATATAGGCATGTCTACACGTACGGATACTTCTATCACACATTTCTGTCTTGTTCATCTTTTCTGATTAGCTTTATCTTGTACGATCAGAGAATAAAAGAATGAGTGATATCTGTGTCTTCATTGTCTTTAAGATCTTTAGAAGTGCTATCTCTAGAATCTTTAGAATACGTCCAATCGGAACTTTGTATTCAGAGTCTTCAGAGTTGGTTTATCAGAGCTGGCAGCGAAGCTTTTTCTTACAAGCATATATCACTTTCTTTATCTTCAGAGGCATTCAGCATTCATCAGAACAATTGATGTTTTCTTCAGAAAAGAACGAAGTAGACTCTTTGAGGCATGCCTGAGATTCTGATTTGAAATTCTTGAGAGTTATCCAGAATCAGTTTTTCACTAAACAACTGCATTCTTTAAGAAATTCATTAGAGTACATAATTGTTACATAAAAAATATATGTATTGTTATCATCAAAACTAGAGATTATATGCAAAACCAAAATCTTGTTCTAACAACTTTTAATGATCAGAAGAAAGCAAATAACATTAATTCAAGGGGCACCCCACCATTATCATCTCGAGTGTGTGTTTGCGAAGGATATCCCCTAGGCACTTTTTATCATTGCTTTTACAAGGGGCACCCCATCTTACCTTTATGGATTCTTCTATGCTTTGTCACATCACCGCTAGCGCGTGTTAGGGGCTTTAATGATGTTCTGCTGAGACAGATTGGCATTGACATTATCCGAGGGGCTACCCTAAGCTAAATATGACCGTTTAGTCTGCGTGGGGAGCCCCGTCTTCCATTCCTTTTCTAGAAACGCTTCACTCCCCCCCCCCCCCCCCCCTTTCACTTCGTTCTACCTCAAACTTCCATCCCTCTAAATCAACTTTTTCATCCCTTAAATCTTCAACAACATATCTAATTGAAGGTAATTTTTAAAATTTTTAATTTGTTTTCTATTTTTCAGTTTACATCAAATCCCTAATCTTATTTTTTATTGTTCATTTTATGTTTTTATGTATCATAAAGATTTCAAATTTCGCAAGAAAATTCAAATCAAATGTTTACAGTTGTTTGAATTGTTCATCCAAGGTACACTTTTTTTTGTCTATTTTTTTTTTTTTGAAATTGAAATGTATTGGTATTTGTTGATGTTGGTGTGCTATTAATATAAATATTGTGTGTATTTTATTTTATTTCGAAAATTATAAATCTGTTGTAAAATTGAAAAAAAAAAGGTATGAGATGAAAAGCAATATTTTAACTATTATAAATAGTATTTCGAAAAATATTTTAATTATAACTAATATTTCAAAAATTTAAAAAAAAAAAAAAGAGACAGTATTCTAGTAAGTATTATGAGATAAATGTGAAATGAAAAGTATAAAAGTATTAAAAAAACAGTATTTTAATAAGTATTTTAAAACGGGATAAAAAATATTTAAAAAAAGCAGAAGAAGTATATAATTAAGTATAAAAATATAAAAACAGTATACAAAATTAATAAAAAAAAATAAGTATTTTAATATAGTTTAATATTGTAAATATTATAAAAAGTATAAGTATTAAAAAACAATATATAAGATTATAAACATAAGTATTAAAAAGTATAAGTAGATAGTTTTATAAATATTATGAAAAATATAAGTATTAAAAAATATTAAAAGAGTATAATATAAGTGTTTTAAAAACAATATAAGTATTATAAAAATGTTATATTTCGAAAATTTAAAGAAAAAACAGTATATCTTTGCTATTATTGAGTAATATATTTTACTATTACTGTAGTAGTATTTTCAAGTTTAGTAATATATTTTAGTATTATTTTAATAATTGAAAAAAAATAGTCTATCTTTATTTAAAAAAAGTATATAATTTAGAGAAAGTATATATTTTAGTATATATAAAAATTATATAATTTTTAATAATGTATATACATTTATAATTTATAGAAACTGTATAAATTTTTATTAAAAAGTATATCTTTATTAAGAGAACAATAAGTATATATATATATATATATATATATATATATATATATATATATATATATATATATATATATATATATATATATATAAGTATTATTTTTTTCGATTACATACTAATATCAACTTTATTATGTAAACGTAGAAAATGTTTATTTTTTTAGATAATGATAAGCTGAAAAAAGAAATGGATTTCACACGTTGGTGAGCGTTGGAGGGGTTTTAATACACAACTTATAAATGATTATATTAAAAATCCAAAGTTTGAATTAGAGCCTCCATATGTGATGTACAATTTTTTTAATAAGGACATTTGAGAGGATTTTGTCAAGTTTCACATCACTTCTGAATTCTTGGCTAAGAACCAAAAAGGAAATGAAAATAGGGCAAAAAATATTTATCCACATAGATTGTCTCATGGAGGATAGTATAAACTGGAACAAATAATGGTTAAAGAAAAAAGAAAACAAATAGAATTGGAGCTTAGAGATCCTTCTAGAAGTCTTGATTGCAGTCCATATCCACCATCACGCCATGAGAAATAGAAGAGAGCGCATAAAAAATTAGGAGGCGAGTTCACATCAGAGGCTACACGCGAAGTTACTGAGAAGATTGTAAGTAGATACTTTTTTCAACATAATTTATTTTAGTTAATTCAATTTGGTAAAGATGAACTTTTATTTGTGTTGTAGGATTTACTAGTTGAAAAATTAAAAGTTGGTATCTTTGTTCCACAAGAACGTCATGACATATTGGTTGAAGTGATTGGAACATATGAACATGGTGGGCGTGTCCGTGATCTTGGGAGAGGCGTTGACTTGAGGTCATTTTTTGGATCATCGCAAAAAAGTAAGGAAGTAGTCTGTAAGAAAGAAATTGAAAAGATAGTTGATCAAATGATGGGTGATAAAGTACAATAAGTATCATAAAAGGAGAAGGAGAAGTGGACTCGAGAGATGCAGGAAAGAGTGATTCATGAGGAACGTGAGAGTGTGCATCAAGAGGAGCGGGAGAGGTTGATTCAGGATGAGCGAGAGAGAATGCATCAAGAGGAGCAAGGATAGTTTAAAGGGAGATACTTGGACTAGACATAACCATACTACAATTATGGTGCACGCAAGTATAATTTTTTATGGTGATTTCAATTTATGTTCATTGTTCTCAAATACTTTTACATCAAGATTTGACTTTTGCGTTAACTTTAGGTAGATGCATGAAATGTGTGTTAAAAGGGACTTTAAAAAATATTGTTTCTTAGCCTCATTCAATATTAAATTTAAATATCAGAGACCAAACGCTATCTAGACGGACATACAAAATAAGTTGATTCATGAGAAAAAAGAATGTTAGATGGAACTGTTTTACCATGCGTAAGTATATATGAATTTGTGTTTTCTTTTATAATTCAATTTTATACACATTATTAATTATTCTGGATGTTTATGTAGTTCACTTTGCCAACTAGTTAATATATCTCCCAAGCAAAATAATATAATTATGCTATGCTCGTTACACTATGAGCTTGATTTAGCGATGCAAGACGTTTTGAGCGCATAAGTGGTATTATTTGTAATACTCAAAATTTACCTTTAGTTTTGAATAATTTTTATTCATGTTTAATTTTTACCAACATGTAGAGCTATGGAGGGATACAATTTAACGCAACAAAAAATAATAGGTATAAAGCCAAAGTTCTTTATTCCAACAATAAGTATTACATGTGCTTTTTGACATTTTTTTTTTATTTTCTCTGATGTATTACTTGTGTGTGTGTGTATTAATAACTATATGAAAATTGTTTGTAGTCGCAAAAATAACCCAACAGATATTCATGTGGATACTATGTTTGATATTGTCACCAGAGACATTAGTCATTTATAGGTTAAGGTATTAATATGCATGTAATTTATTTATAGTTGTTAATTTAATGTTGTTGTTGGCTAGTAAAAGGTTTTTGTTAAAAGATTTATGTTGAGATTGAATCTTTAATGTTGTTGTTTTTTGTCCTAATTTAAAATTTATTCAAATTATATGTATTTAACGACCCAACACCATTTCCACAAGAAGATATAGATGACATCCGATCACGTTGAGCCGATTGCTTCCTATCTTTTTATGAATCTCAACATCACTAGTTTTTTTCTGTTACACATGTATTTAGTTTTGTCATTATGGTTTTATTTTCAAATATGTATGTGTGTGTGTGTGTGTGTGTATATATATATATATATATATATATATATATATATATATAGGTTCTCTTGATGTACCATTTTGAATATGTGTATATTTGGTTTTGTAAAAAATGTAATTTGGTATTCTATGTATATTTGGTTATGTTCTGTTATAAAATAAAATATTATGATTCTGTCACAAAATTTGTATATAGTTTTTGTTTATTAAAAAAATACATGTTAACTTCATGCTTCAATAAATACACCCAAACCTTGCGAGAAAAATCATCAATGAAAGTCACAAAATACATTGAACCACCCCTGCAAACCTCTTTGGTAGACCCCTCACACATCTAAATGCACATATTCTGAAATTCCTTTTGTCTTGTGTTTCCCGATCTCGAACCAAACACAACATTGTTTTTCAAGTATACAATACTAGAGAAAATCCATATTACAATTAGGAACAACCTTTAGTAGATTTATTTTATGAAGTTCCATCATCCAACACTAATTAAGATGAACCAGACTAATACGTCAAAGTTTGGTTACATAATTATCAGACTCAAATAATGCAACATCACCTACAACTGTGTTCCCCAATAGTTTGTAGATGTTACATGCAATCCTCTTTGCTTTCATCATAGTAAATGCACCCTTGATAACCTTTATAATATTCTTATCTCCATTAAACATGTACCAGAAACCATTTTCTTGTAGTGTACCTAGGGAAATCAAGTTATTCCTCAATTCTATAATATATTTGACTTTGTTTAAAGTATGCATGCCAGCATCGTCAATGAAAATTTTAATTTGTCTCATTCTAGTGATATTACATGCTTTATCACCACCTAGATAAACAAATCCAAAATTACCTAATCTGAATATAGTGAACCATTTTCAGTGTCGCGTCATGTGGTAAGAACAACCAGAGTCAAGAATCCGTACATCTGTGGACTTACTGTATGAGACACACAATATATCTACTCAACTGTCTGAATTGTAGGTTTGAACTATATTTACAAAACTAGATGAGCCATACTTTTAGTTTGGACAATCCTTCTTCCAGTGCCTAATGTGTTTGAAATTATAAAACATAATTTCTTTCTAATTCTTGGATTTAGACACTAGCGCAAAAACGGTTTTAGACAGCGCTTTTTTAGCCTTTAGACAGCGCTTTAAAGCGCTGTATAAACCAGCGACGCTATAGGTTTAGACAGCGCTTTTGGTATTACCAAAAGCGCTGTCTAAAGGGGCGTGTATTTAATGAAAAGCGCTGTCTATGGTACCTTTAGACAGCGTTTTTTCACATTATATGGATTACTTTAGACAGCGCTTTCGTCAAAAGCGCTGTCTAAGCCCTACCTTTTTTTGACTTTTTTGGTACACCTTAGACAGCGCTTTCTCCAAAAGCGCTGTCTAAGACCTTCCTTTTTTGACTTTTTTAGTACACCTTAGACAGCGCTTTCACCATAAGAGCTGTCTAAGACCTTCCATTTTTGACTTTTTTAGTACACCTTAGACAGCGCTTTCACCATAAGCGCTGTCTAAAGTGGACCTGAGACAGCGCTTTCACCAAAAGCGCTGTCTAAGGTGTACGAAAAATTTTATATAATTTTTTTTTAACCACAATTTTACCAGGTTTTTTCAACCAGAATTTGACCTGTAATTTTCAACCAGCAATTTTTTTCAGAATTGGCAATTCAAACCATTGGCCTTTCTACACCAAAATTATATATCCAAAATTGGCATTTCATACCAATATATATATTTAAAATTACAAACCAAAATTGTATATACACCTATTTATAATTACAAATCATTACATTTTTCTACAAATGCACATTTTACTTATTCACCAAAATTGCATCCAACCAAAGCATTGCTTCCAACCAAAGTTATTGCTTCCAACCAAAGCATTTTTTCTACAATGCACATATTACTTATACACCAAAATTGTATATACACCAAAATTGCATCCAACCAAAACATTGCTTCAATCTACATTATAGGTCCTGAAAACACAAAGATTGTAATTCAAAGTATTAAAATTCAAAGTATATACACCAAAAATTGTAATTCAAAGTATATACACCAAAATTGTAATTCAAAGTTTGTAATTCAAAGTATATACACCAAAATTGCAATTCAAAGTATATACACCAAAATTGTAATTCAAAGTATATACACCAAAATTGCATCCAAAATTGTAATTCAAAGTTTGTAATTCAAAGTATATACACCAAAATTGCAATTCAAAGTATATACACCAAAATTGCATCCAACCAAAGCATTACTCCAACCAAAGTTACACATATTAAAATTCTCATCAATTAAAGTAAGAGTATAATATTATACCTTAAGTTTGTAAAATTCCGAGCTCCATAATGTATTGACACCACTCCTCTTTGATTTCATCCAATAGAGCCTTTGTGTAAGTAGCACTCCTGAATTCTTCAAAATACTACATAATAATATAACATATAGTTTGATTTAGTTTTAACTATTTCATTAGACAATATGAGAGATATGTGTTAAAATAACTCATAAGTTAGAAATACATACATCGGGTGAATCTCCATTCGATCCAACGAAATAGTGTCTCTCATAAATCTCAACATGAAATAGCCGCAATCTATTTGATTGCGTTGCCGAGGACACTACAAATGAAAATAAAATATGGATAAATTCTAAGTTTTATCAAGTAAGCATCACTAATATAATAAAACATGTGATAATTAATATACCTTCACATAATTCCATGTAATGGTGTGGTCGATTCCCCGATGTTCTAGGAATGCTTGTATAGTGCTAATAAAATATAAATGAATATTTAGAACAATTCACATAAATAAATAAATATACACATTTCTATTTAGAACAATTTCACTTACGTGTCAATACAGTCCTTCATATCCGGGTATGTGGTCCAATCATTTCCTACGGAATCCAGATAATACACTACTCCGCGGATAGGATTGATTGCAACCAACAACCAATGTCCACTGTAAGATTAAACAAGTGTTAGATAGAAACTTTCTACACGAAGTCAAAATACAAAAAAAAATATAATAGATGAATTTAGAATGAAAATCTAACCCAGTATTAAACTTTTTATCCATGGTTTTCCTACTTATTAATCCTAACAGTTAGAAAGAATTTAACATTAGCATAACAAGTCCAAACTAAGAAATTCAAAGCAATTAACTTCATTAACAAAATTGCTTTGAATTTCGGTTCTTTAGAACAACAACCTCAAGAATTTACATTATTAACATTAACACTAACACTAACACTAACACTAACACTAACCTAACACTAACACTAACACTAACCTAAACTAAACTAAACTAAACAAACACATTATATAGCAATAGTTAACAATGTAGAAAAATGTTAACAAGAACAAACTATAATAGATGTTCTAAACTAACACTAACACTAACACTAACACTAACCTAACACTAACACTAACACTAACCTAAACTAAACTAAACAAACACATTATATAGCAATAGTTAACAATGTAGAAAAATGTTAACAAGAACAAACTAAACTAACACATTATATTGATTCTATTCCTATATCACCAAAAATGAAGTTAGCACATATTTTATTCTTATATCCAACAACAGTCCAACATTAGCAACAACATTAACAACATTAGCAACATTATCAACATTAGCAACAGTCCAACATTAGCAACAACATAAACAACATTATTATCAACATCAACAACAACATTATTATCAACATCAACAACAACATTATCAACATTATCAGCAACATTATCAACTGAAACTCTGAAACTCTGAAACTTCCAAACTGAAACTCTGAAACGTGTAAAATGTGTAATACTCTGAAACGTGTAAAATGTGTAATACATCAACAACAACATTATTATCAACATCAACAACAACATTATCAACAGCAACATTATCAGCATACCTTATAAAATGTGTAATAATCTGAAACTCTTAAACTTCCAAACTGAGTGACGAAAACGCGAAATGAGAGAGGAACAGACGGTCACGGTGGAGTAAAGGTCGTCGGAGTCGCGAAATGAGGGAGGAACGGTGGACGACGGCGCGGTGGACGACGGCAAGGGTTTAGCTCAGGTTCGCAAGTATCCGTTCGCAACAGGGGAGGGAGAAGAAAGAGCGCAAAACTGAAAATGAAAACTGAGTATATTCATATATTTTAATTTTATTAGACCTTAGTCAGCGCTTTTCAACAAAGCGCTTTCTAAGGTTGCCCTTAGACAGCGCTTTAAAAACGCTTTCTAAGATTGGCCTTAGACAGCGCTTTTGTTTTTATTTTTTTAAATATTTAAGACCTTAGACAGCGCTTTCCTTAAAAGCGTTGTCTAAGGTCTTATATTTTTTTTAAATTTAAAAGGCCTTAGACAGCGCTTTTAAGGAAAGCGCTGTCTAATATTTTCCATTAAATTTTTTTAAAAATTTAAAAGGCCTTAGACAGCGCTTTTCACTAAAGCGCTGTCTAAGGTCTTATATTTTTTTGCGCTTTTCCTTTATTAAATTAATAGATTCCGTGTTTTTGACCTATAGCAGCGCTTTTGTAATAAAGCGCTGTCTAAGGTGAGATGTTATAAGTCCTTTTTGTTGTAGTGAGACCTCTTCTTTCCATAACCTCAATTACCCTTGTTCCACCCACAATCTTAACCTCCTTTCACATACATACCATTCGCTCCCTGCAGTTACCTACCTAGAACAGACAGCTAGGTATAGACCTATTTGAATTTCTCACATAATATGAGTCATACTCTACAAAACCAACTATTTTCTTCAATGATTTTCGTTGGTCTTGAACAATTTTTATGTACACTTCAAAAGTATCTACATTATGTCCATCATCTTCTCCTTCATTCATCCTCTTTTGTCGAGTAAATAAAACATAAAATCAATGTCAAATAAAAGTTTTTTCTCTAGCTGTAGATGTTGGCTAGTAGAAATTAGAAAGGTTTCCTTCATGTATTGATCCTATTGGATTTTATGAATGAAGCTTCTTGATTATTGAAAAAAAAAAAAGTCTCCTCCAACTAATTTTTTCAAATTCAATATCAACAAATCATTCTTCAGTAATACATGACTTTCAACTTGTGAGAGTCTCATTAAATACTCTCATGAAATTTATGTTAGTGGTTTTTCTAATATTCTTGATTGATCAACCTCTATTTCGGACAAACTCTAAGGTTTAGTCCATAGTTTTAGAATTATAAATTGTTTGAGTTTTTCTTCCTTATTTGTTGATTCAGTTAGTGTGGTTAATCTGATTATCTCTAGAAAAATTTATAACCTTCATTTGCTTTCTCTTCTTTTTAAAGTGTTATCGATCGAACATATTATAAGTTTGATATTAAAGATATTTATCGAGAATTTTTTTTGTATGGATGTTGTCTTGTTTTAAATAGTGGTCACAATAGTATGTTTGGTTTGTAGATCGTTTTTGCAAATATCAGTCACAATGGTGAATTTGATTGGATAGAGTTTTCTATTTTTTAAAATTTTTTATTAGTTGTATGATAATTTTATATTTGTATGATAATTATAGAGGAGTTTCTTTTTCTTCTATTATTTATTAGCGGTTTTTAAATTTCATTTTTAATTAAAAAAAATCATAAACCAACGGTACTGAAAATAACGTCCAAACTATATGCGCATGCAGCATGCGCCCATGGCCGTTTTTTAAGAACCTTGGCCGTCTTCATTATTACCTTCTACATATTACTAATCTCATATTCTTTTATAAAATAAAAGATTATTTGCAGGCATCAAATTGTTGAAAGAGTGATTAATTTAATTCTCACAACCTAGTCTAGATTTGAACATACTCCTCTATATAAAAAAGCCAATTTCTTAATGCACCACTCAAGATTCTTATACACCATGTGAAATTTTGTTTTTGCCCCCCAGTTTCGGATGTGCACATCCGGACGCACCATTTTTTTTAAAAACGTTGTCTTGTTCCGGATGTGCAAATCCGGAATGACAATTTACACGTATTTCGGATGCCACATCCGGAAAAATGGTATACTTATTTTAAAAAATAATAATAAGATGTATTTTAACAGAGTAACGATCATCCAGCAATCGTGACAAACATGACCTCTGTAACCATAAGTTATATATCCAAAAAAGGCACTGTGAATATCCGAACTCTCAAATCTATCATCGAAGATTGTAGGACAAATCAAGATCAACAGTAAAACATTACTTCTTTGACGTTATCCAAGATAAATGACACCAGAATCGACACAAAGTTGGTGGTACTCCTATTACCACTTGCAGAACCAATGGACTGACTTTGGGTAACAAGATACAGAGGAATTGTTTCTTCTCAGGTTCATTGCAAGGAGATAATTCAAGATCTCTTTAAAATAACAGTGGATCTTTAGAAGGGAAATCGACTTGCTGGAATGATAAGATAATTTTGTTAGATTTGTGTATTCCTCATGATAGGATAATTCAGGGAGTGGCGTGTGGCTTTCTATAAATCAACTAGGTTTAAGCCTAAAAGATGTTCATAATAAATCAATGGTGTGTGGCTTTCTATAAATCAAGTGGCGTGTGACTTTCTATAAATCAATGGTAAATAATAATGAGTTATTTATACATTCAAACACTTTTCTTGTATCGTGTAAGTTAGTAAGTACTCTCATTTTTAACCTTTCACCTTTCACTCTGTAATGCATGTTTACTTCATTGACATTGACTGAAGATCTTCATCACGCTATCAAGAATCTCTCCGCTGAACTTTATGCTAAAGATGTTCAAAGAAATATAACAGGAGCAGTGGTTACACTGGAGAGAAATGTACATTATCAGATTTAATATGTTTTTAATCTCATTCTCATTAGAATGTATATTAACTTGCGATACGAAGAACAAAGTTTTCTATTGCAGAGATACGGAGAACAAAGTTTTCTATTGAACGATACGATGAACAAAGTTTTCTATTGTAGATATACGAAGAACAAAGTTTTCTATTGAAGAGATACGAAGAACAAAGTTTTCTATTGCAGAGATACGAAGAACAAAGTTTTCTATTGGAAAGATACGATGAACAAAGTTTTCTATTGTAGATATACGAAGAACAAAGTTTTCTGTTGAAGAGATACGAAGAACAAAGTTTTCTATTGCAGAGATACGGAGAACAAAGTTTTCTGTTGAAGAGATTCGAAGAACAAAGTTTTCTATTGGAGAGAGACGAAGAACAAAGTTTTCTATTGGAGAGATACGAAGAACAAAATTTTCTATTGGAGAGATACGAAGAACAAAGTTTTCTATTGGAGAGATACGAAGAACAAAGTTTTCTAACCCCTTGACTCAAAATCTTCATCATACTGTAAAAACTTTCTCCCTCATTGACATTGACTGAAGATTAATGGCTACACCGAAATAACACATTGAAGAGATACGAAGAACAAAGTTGTCTATTGACGGGGAAACCTAATCCCTTGACTCAAGATCTTCATCATGCTGTCAGGACCTTCTCGCTCCCCTCATTCGAATGTATATTAACTTGCGATGATATATTAACGTATGCGGCCAACCGACAAAACCGATTTAAAAAAAAAATAAAGTTATGCTATTTTTCGGATCTGCAGACTCGAAATTTTAAAAAATAAAGTTATACTATGTTTTCGGATGTGCACATCCGGAACACATCAGCGTTTTTAAAAATAACGGTGCATCCGGATGTGCACATCCCAAATCTGGAGACAAAAACGAAATTTCACGTAGTGGATGAGAAACTTAGATGATATATTAAGAAATGGTTTAAAAAGAAATATAAATCACCTCCTTATCTACTTAGCCAATCTTCATTTAGGACTATTATTACCAATGCCAACAATATATGTTTAATTTATTAATTAAAAGAGTATACTCCATATAAAATATATCAATTGGTAGAACGATCGAATTTTATATTTTAGTACGCAATTACGCAAGTTCCTTGTTTTGCATACATGAAATATAATAATGATGGTAAATGCTGGCTTAAATGATTCTGAATTCTGATACGTTGAAATTGTGATAAGTATTAGTAATAAGAAAGTATTAGAAAAGTGGAAACGGTAAAGGGTTGAATGGACAAGTTTATTTATACTTTAAAGGTTTGTTTGTATATAATATAAGGAAAAGAGAATATATAAAGATTAGTTCCAAAAGCAGACGTTTGTTTTACTCTAGGGTTTTCAATTCAAGGTCACCGCGTATAACGAAAAACGATATGAGTTGGATCAAAGTCTCATTCAAATCGACGCAGCACTTTGGAAGCAAGTATATTTGCTGACAAATTGTTGATAGGTTCGCATACTTACCTAATCGGTCTAATCCTAAAGTTTCTATTTTAAAATTTGTAAGCTTCTATCGGTAGAAAGATATTGTGATTATAGATTTTTTTTCTCATTTATTTATAAACAAGAATTAATATATTAGATGGTGTAAGATACATTTGGGACATATTGGATCAAATTCTAGTATGATTAAAGGTAACTTTTTGATTCGACAGTTCGACAAATATTTAACATGTTAGATGAGAGATTTCGACTAAGCAAGGAAAATAAAGAAATGATGTGAAGGCCAACATGTAGGTCGACGTGGTGAAAAAACCAAGGCACAGGTCGACATCCATAGAGGAGGCGTTGAAGGTCGACCCAAAAGCCACGTCGTCGGAGGATTTCTCGACTGATTGCCAACGAACCCAAGCTAATATGTCTTTGAGAGGGAAAATTTGAAACGCTGAGAACGTGGGAAGTTATAAAGATGCTGGGGCGACACGTGTCACAACCAGGGCCAATCTTGGGAAGCGAACATTTATTTTTTCGTCCTATTTAAAGCAATAGTCATTTCCGTTTTAGGGGTTGCATTTGTAACATTGCAGAAGGGAAACACTCTGAGTACCAAGCGTTAAGAGAAACGAGTTTACTCCCACAAAAATGTATGATAGCGTCCACATTTCTTTTTTAAAGCAATTTACATGATCAAAATTTAAGTTATCTTGCCATTTACTTATCTGTTCTTCCCTTTTTATTTTATTCATCAATTCGCACATTTTTATTTTTCAAGTCGTTTCCAATTCCCTCTAAATCAAAAGCCATCCTATCAACAAGACTTACACTTCGACCATTTGTTCTGGGATTCTGTGTCTGATCCCGCAAGTAAACATGCGAGAGGAGGCCAGCGGCTGTTCGCGCGAAAATCGCGTGCGAACAAATTGGCACTTCCGGTGGGACTCGTTTGAGTTGGGTGTATGCATTTATGTAGTGGTAAGATGGTGACACCATGTCCGAACGAAGAACCGTCTTCAGCGAAAAATACAGTTGTAACTCAAACAACTGATGTTGGCTCCGAAAACGTGTCTGCAGTTTCGACCACCCATAGTGGGCCAACCGCGACACCACGTCGATCTGAACCAAGGCCGACGATGATAGGGAGCACAGGGCAACATGTGCCTAGTCTCACAATGCCCATACCTCGAGCTTTTGGGATGCCGACAGAGTTCATGTCGAGCCTACATTGTAGTGGTTCAGTGTTTGGGGAAAGTTCGTCTCCAGTTTTCTCACCATACCAAGGATTAGGGCATTTGGCCAACCAAGTTACTCGGCCCCCAGGTTTCAATCTGTTATCCCAATCAATACCAACGTTCACCTCAAGTTCTGTCGCAGTCATGAGACAACAGATGAATGAGAGTAATCACGAAATGGGTCACATGTTGACTCACCAAATAGGCACCATATTGAGACCATTAATACAAGATTGGACCCAGAGTTACCAACAATTGGCAACTCAAATGACATGGATAGGTGATTTCCTAGGCGCTCCTAGAACACCAGGTCGACAGACTCCTCCGCCTCGACCGGAGACACCAGTTCTTCAGGATGAGATCTTCGACGAGACAATTGACCAACCCCATGAGGTTGAACAAACCCCTAGGGTGGCCCAAAGGCCTCCCGTTGTGTTAGTTTATAGGAACCAAGATCCAAACTATGTGGTCAGACAAGTTCGACACGATGCCATGGCCGACGAACCAAACTTAGAAGCTATGGTCGAACGGATCATGGTCCGAAATGGGGGGAATCCACGCTTTCGACGTCCAACGTATACGTCCCCACTACCAGATTTTGTCTTGCAGACAGAATTTCCTAGGGGGTGAAAAGTGCCCAAGTTCACCAAGTTCGCCGGAGAGACCGAAGAGCCCACCGTCGAACATGTCGCCAGATATCAAACTGAAGCTGGCGACATAGCAAATAATGAGGACTTGAAGATGAAGTACTTTCCAAGTTCCCTCACAAAGAATGCGTTTACGTGGTTTACCACGTTGCCCCCACAGTCTGTCCATACCTGGGCACAATTAGAAAGATTGTTTCATGAACAGTTTTACATGGGACGATCGAAAATTAGTCTGAAAGAATTTGCTAGTGTCAAACGGAAGGCCACGGAGTCGACAGACCAATATCTTAACAAGTTTGGACTTTTGAAAGCACGATGCTTTACTCAAGTCCCTGAACATGAGTTAGTCGATATGGAAGCTGGCAGGTTAGACTATTCCATTAGGAAAAAGCTAGACACGCAATATCTCAGGGATATGGCACAACTAGCCGATAGGGTCCAACAGGTTGAACGATTGAAAGCTGAAAAAACTCAGACTAACAAATACCATAAAAATAAAAAGTTTCGTACGTAGCCGCTGACGAATATTCTTCTGAAGGCGAGGAACTCGTCGACGAAAATGAGGTTAACGTGGCTGAACTCAAGCCAAGGCCTCCGTACACGTGCAAATTATTAAAACCATCAAACGGGAAAAATCCCGTCGAAACTGGAAAAACAGATAAATACGTTGCTAAAACTTATACGTTTTATGTGTCTAAGTGTGACGAAATATTTGATTTATTAGTTAAAGATGGTCAGATAATTGTTCTTCCTGGTTTGAAAGATCCCCCATTAGAACAAAAGAAGAAAAGGGGATTTTGTAAATTTCATAATTTCCTTGGTCATAAAACAGCTCAATGTGTTCTTTTCAGGGATTTAGTGCAAAAAGCTTTGAAGGAAGGCCGACTTCAATTTGGAGAAAGGCCAAAGATGCAAGTTGACACAGACCCGCTGAAGGTTGAAGAAGCCTTGTACTCTGAGATGTACGATTGCATGATGGTTGAGGCTACTGAGGGTCTCAACAAACAATTAACAACTAAATCTTCTGAATGCATGATGGTCGAAACTACTGACGGTTCCGACAAAAAGACAGAGGAAGAACTCGAGGCAGTTTAATCTCAAGCTGGCGAAAGCCTGGCGGATTTCCAAGAGAAATGCAGGGTAAGTGGGTCGAAGGCTGTGTCATACCTTAGGTGCAACACTATCTTTGATGAAAAAGCTGTTGAGAAATACGAAACTGGAAAAAAAGAGATGCCGCGAGGTGGTAAGCCACCTGTCCCAAGGTTTGTATTCGACCGAAATGGTGCCCATCATCGAAACGAGGAGTACAGGAAGCTGTTCCATCAGGCACGACCCAAGACCTTTGTGCCACCATCAGACACTTCACAAGAGAAGTGGGTGGAACCAGTGAGTCAGAAAGGGAGCAAAAGGCCGAAATTGAAGGTATTGGATTTGGAAAAGGAGGCAAAAGTCTCTGACAAGAGGGTCAAACCTAGGGGCTATGTGGTATCCCCCAACTACAAAGGGAAGAATCCTATGACAAGGACTCAATGGAGGTGTTATCAGCGAAATAAGAAAGCTGAGAAAGAGGCTTCGACTTCACAGTTGAAACCTGTCGGAACCTCTGGACAGAAACGACAATACCCAAAAGGAAGGTGGATAGAGAAGGAAAAAGTCATGACAAATCAAACAATGGCAGTGACTGTGGAAGCTTCAGGAGAGAAGGGGTTGGTCTCGACCCAGAGCTCGAAATGTACATCTGTGATTGAAAGCAAGAAAGAACCAGAATACACTCCCCAGTCAGATGAAGAAGAAACAAAGTATTCTCCCTAGTCAGATGAAGAGTATACCCCTTCGCCAGATGGCGACTTCATCGAAGACATGTATGATGACACCAATGATGATACCTATGGTGAAGACTTCGGCGTAAACTGTGGTATCGTGTCTATACTGCTAGCAGAGTATGATATGGTGTCGGAAGTCTCTGAAACCGAAGAGGATTTCGTGCCAGATGAAACTGCGGAAGTCAAACTGCTATGTTACTATGTGATTAACAGTGGTGTGGTAGAAGAACAAATGGCCATGTTTGAGAGGCCTAGTCCTGGGATGACGTACCATTTGAAACCACTATTCATAAAAGCAAAGGTTGACGGAGTAGCGGTCAACAAAGTGTTTGTGGATGGAGGGGCAACTGTCAATTTAATGCCCCATAATTTATTTAAAAAGATTGGAAAAACTCAGGCAGACCTCCAACAACACAACATAGTTCTATCCAATTACGAAGGAAAAACTAGCAACATCCTTAATGAAATTCTGGCACAGATATCAGATGTCCTACACAGATATTGAGACATTGATATCCAACACAATGAACAAGACAACAATAATAAGAGTGCAGAAAGTAAAGAACACAGCGATATGTTTACCCAGTTCGGATCAACAATCCTACTCTGGGGGCTACCAAGCCAGGGACGAAATCAATATACGATAGTATCAATTCATAAATCATACAGCAACCACACCCGGTTATAATCTGCTCACTTAATCACTACCCTTCCTATGACTTCTACCCAAGACTCACCTAGGTATGAGGCCCTCCTCAAATCCCTCTACAATCACAACCCGTGATTGGTTCCTTTCAACACAAGTAACAAAACGAAATCCACACTTTCAAAACACACAATTCTCAATACTTCAAAGCTTATGAGAATTGACACACAAGAAACTCAATGCTTCAAAGCTTATGAGTAACTGACAGAACTTACAACACAAAAACCAGTCCTTATACTGTTATCAAAATGATACCAGTTAGGCTCACAATTAACACTCGAAAACCCTAACAAAAACACACGTAAGTTCCACACCTAAACTAGGTTTACATCAGTCAATATATAGCAATAAATCTGGACTGGATTGGGCTTCAAAAACGCAGCAAAGAGATTGCTCACAAATCTGCAAAATAAACTCCAACAAAATAGGTCTTCAATCTAAAGTTTCCTAATATGTCTCCATAATTAGAAAGTGCTGAAAATCCGAACACCAACACAAACACTCAACCCAAAAATACTTTGGATGCCACATAGGATAACTAAATATTCACAGAATATTCAGTAACAATTAACAGCAACAGAATCTTCCTTTTAAACTGAAATCAGACGCGATGTCCTATGAGCCAGTATGGGACATCTTTATTCGACATGTTGAACGCAGAAAATTAGAACATCTTGTTTCAACATTTTGCTGCTAGAATAGTTTTAGCAAAATAAATGCCAACCACAAAATCACAGAAATAACACTTAGGGTTGTCCAAGTTGACTTAGCAATGGGTACAACCAATAAATCAACACTATTTATGGTTATCAACTCAAAGGCAAATTTCAACTTGATGTTGGGTCGGGAGTGGATCCATGGAATAGAGCCAGTGTCGTCAACATTACATCAGAGATTAAGCATCTGGAGGAAGGATGGCATTGTCGAAAACATTGAGGATGATCAGAGTTATTATAATATTGACGAAGCTAAGGGCAGTAAGAAATCCTTTGATCAACACCTGGCGAATGTGGGTCCTTGCGATGACAGATTTGGGTCTTATACCTCTGTCGACACGGGTCGCGTCTTGAATTTGGATCCCGACTACAGGTTTATTTGGGATGTTACCGATGAAACAATGGAGCCTACGGAAGATAATCCACCCACGGGGGGGCTAGTAGTCGGTAAAAATGACTACTAAGTCAGAAAGCATAACTCGAATTTCGGCCTATTTGGCTGAAAACAAAAGAAAGTCGACACTAGAAGCAGAAAAAGAACAAAAGATAGCTAGTGAAGCCTACCACAACGCACAAGTAAATGGCCCACAAGGCAAGACAACAACTTTAGAAAGCCGGAGGCTTGATTGCATCTATGACAATGAGCCTTTGGGGTTTGAGAAAGACCCAACCAATGAGTTGTAGATGATGCAAGCGCAGGACCCAATCGAAGAGGTTGACTTAGGAGTTGGGATTACAAAAAGACCTACCTATGTAAGCATCAAAATTTGTTCGAAGATGAAGGCCAAGCTGATCGAGGTATTGAAAGAGTACAAAGACTGCTTCACCTGGGATTATGGCGAAATACCTGGTCTGAGTTGAAGTGTGGTGGAGCATCGACTGCCAATTCAGCCAGGTAAAAGGCCAGTAAAGCAACAACCTCGATGATTCTCTCCAGAGATTACTCTGAAGATCAAGCAGGAGATCGAGAGACTTCTCAAAAGCCGGTGCACACCACATCACATGACCAAGTGTCAAGCTCGAACCGCAACATCTTCCCCTTCATAACCACCTGCACACACTGCACTACCAGAACCAACTTTAATCTTTTTAATCTGGCAGCCAGAAGGAACATTAATTGCTATAGTTCTTCATGAATGCAAACCCCAAGTCTACTCCTCAGGTTTTCAAATTGAACTGCATCCAGAGCCTTGGTAAATATGTCAGCAAGCTAATTTTCTGTGCTCACATGCTCAAGAGTTATGACTTTGTCCTCCACAAGTTCTCTGATGAAGTGATGCCTGATATCAATGTGCTTGGTCCTGCTATGTTAAATAGGAATTTTAGAAATATTAATAGCACTCAGGTTATCACAAAATAATATCATGACATCTTGTGTGACATTATGCTCAGATAACATTTGCTTCATCCACACCAGTCGAGCACAACTACTCCCAGCTGCTATGTACTCAGCTTCAGCAGTAGAAAGAGATACAAAATTTTTCTTTTTACTAAACCATGAAATAAGATTATTTCCCAAAAAGAAACAACCTCCAGAGGTACTCTTCCTATCATCAGCACTTCCAGCCCAATCAGCATCACAGTATCCTACTAAAATGGAACTTGAGTCATGGGAGTACAACAACCCATAATCACATGTACCACTCACATACTTAAGAATTCTCTTAACTTGATTGATGTGACTGACCTTGGGTTCTGCTTGGTATCTTGCACATACACCAACATCAAAGGTTATGTCTGGCCTACTTGCTGTAAGATACAGCAGACTGCCAATCATGCTTCTGTATAAACTTTGTTCAACATTCACTCCCTTTTCATCTTTGGATAACTTCAAGTGAGTAGGAGTAGGAGTTCTCTTATGCTTGGCATTATCCAGTCCAAACTTCTTCACAATATTCCTCGCATATTTGCTCTGACAAATAAAAATGGAATCTTCCATCTGCTTGACTTGTAATCCAAGAAAGTAAGTCAATTCACCTACCAAGCTCATTTCAAATTCAGACTACATTTGGTTGACAAAATGTTGGACCATTTCATCCGTCATCCCACCAAACACAATATCATCTACATAAATCTGAGTAATCATTAGTTTCCCATCCTTCTCCTTGACAAAAAGTGTTTTATCAATACCACCCTTCCTGTATCCATGGTTGACTAGGAACTCAGTCAGCCTCTCATACCAAGCTCGTGGAGCTTGTTTCAACCCATACAAAGCCTTCTTTAGCTTGAAAACATGATCAGGAAAATTTGGATCCACAAACTCTTTAGGCTGCTCAAAATAAACTTCCTCATTAAGATAGCCATTCAGAAAGGCACTCTTGACATCCATTTGAAACAATTTGAATTTCAACAAACATGCCACTCCTAGCAACAATCTGATGGATTCCAATCGAGCCACAGGAGCAAATGTTTCATCGAAGTCTACTCCTTCAATCTATGTGTATCCTTGAGCAACTAATCTGGCTTTGTTTCTGGTAACAACTCCTTGTTCATCAGACTTATTCTTATAAACCCACTTTGTTCCAATCACATTTATTCCTGCTGGTCGTGGTACCAGTTCCCAGACTTCATTCCTCTTGAATTGACAAAGCTCATCCTGCATAACACTTATCCAGAACTCATCTGTCAATGCCTCTTTGACATTCTTTGGTTCAAGCTTTGAAACAAAGCATGCATTTGACACAACCTCCCTCGTTCTGGTTCTTACACCTTAATTCAGATTTCCAATAATCAACTCCTTAGGGTGATCCTTCTGAATCCTTATAGAGGGTCCCCTGTTAGCATCCTCTACCTCTTCATTCTCAGGTCTAGTGTCGGTTTCTTGAGCATTATCTTCTACGGACTCAATGTCTTGTGTGCTTTCATTGTTCATGGGAAAGCATGCTCCAACATCATCTGGGACATCTTCGTCTTTCCCAGAGTCATCGACCACCACATTTATGGATTCCATCATCACCTTAGTTCTGGAATTAAATACCCTATATGCTTTGCTGTTTGTAGAGTATCCCAAAAATATCCCTTCCTCACTCTTAGGATCCATCTTTCGCCTCTGCTCACGATCCGCCAAGATATAGCACTTACTCCCAAACACATGGAAATACTTCACATTTGGCTTTCTACCTTTCCATAGCTCATAAAGAGTAACAGAAGTACCTGATCTGATAGTCACCCTATTGTGTATATAGCAAGCGGTATTCATGGCTTCAGCCCAAAATGATATGGAAGCTTTTTGGCATGAATCATGACCCTTGCACACTCTTGTATAGTCCTATTCTTGCGTTCCACCACACCATTCTGCTGAGGAGTGATCGGTGATGAGAATTCATGAGTGATTCCTTCAGACAAACAAAACTCTTTAAACCTGCTATTCTCGAATTCTTTCCCATGGTCACTTCTGATTCGAACAACACCACAATCCTTTTCCCATTGAATCCTTTGACACAACTCTTTGAAGGCTGCAAATACTTCAGACTTTTCTCTGATAAAGCTTATCCAGGTGAATCTGGAGTAATCATCAACGACAACATAGGCATACTTCTTCCCACCAAGACTTTCAACCTGCATAGGTCCCATTAAGTCCATGTGAAGCAGTTCCAGAACTCTAGAAGTTGTGGTAAGATGTTGAAGCCTTTTGTGTGACACCCTTGTTTGCTTCCCAACTTGACATTCACCACATATTCTATCCTCATCAATCTTCAGCTTGGGAATACCTCTAACAGCTTCACTTGACATAACTTTCTTCATCCCTTTCAAATGTAAGTGACCCAATTTCTGATGTCACAGTTTGGTTTCATCTTCCTTTGACATCAAACAGGTAGACAAACTTTCTGATTCTTGAGGATTCCACAGATAGCAGTTATCCTTAGACCTGGTTCCCTTCATAACAACTTCATCGTTCTCATTGGTTACTATGCATTCAGATTTTGTGAAATTTACTTTGAGTCCTAGATCACACAGTTGGCTTATACTGATTAAATTTGCGGTCAGCCCTTTGACAAATAGAACACGATCCAGATTTGGTTGTCCTGTGTAGTCCAACTTTCCAACACCTTTTATTTCACCTTTTGATCCATTCCTAAAAGTGACATAATTGGTGGAGTGAGGCTTGATATCTGACAAGAATTTCTTCACACTAGTCATGTGTCTTGAACAACCACTGTCAAAGTACCAATCTTCCCTTGCAGATGCTCTGAGATAGGTATGTGCTATGAAACCATCCATCATATTTCTAGGAGTCCATCTTTTCTTTACTTTAGCCCAACTCTGTCCTTTATTTTGTTGATGAGCAGTTTTGGGATAACCGTACAACTTGTAGCAAAAGGACTTTAAGTGACCAATCTTTCCACTATAATGACATCTCCATGGTTTATACTTTGAACTACATACTCTTTTCTGATGCTTCATCTGATGTTGAAACATGTGATTTGACATCTCCTCCTCTTGCTTTATTTTCTGAGGTATAAACTTTAATACAGGCTTCTTGCAGTTCCCTGCTTGATTGTTAAAACCAAGACCTTGTACATTTCCAGCATTTTTCACAGTCTGAAGAATCTCATCCAGCTGCGTGGTACCATTGTTCAGAATTCTTATAGATTTGGTCATATTGTCAAGTTTTGACTTTTGCCATACAACCTCCTCTTTAAGATCAGCAATGATTGATAGATGTTCTTCCTTCTCAGCTTCTAGTTGAGCTATCAGAACCTTCTGTTCTAATATTATCTGGCACCTCTCTTCATTCTTGATACACAGCTCTAAGAACCCGGTGAAGACTTCTTGCTTAATGAGTTCTCCAATATAAGATTCTTTGTCAGAATCAGACTCACAAGTTGTTTCTCCATCAGCCTTACATATTCCGGTCAAGGCTGTCACCAATTTTGCTGATTCTTCTTCAAGATCACTCTCAGACTCTCCTTCTGACCAAGACACAGATAAGCCCTTCTTCTGCCTTTTGAGATACGTGGGACACTCAGTTTTTATGTGCCCAAATCCCTCACATTCAAAACACTGAACTCTCTTCCCTTGATTGGAGTATTCTTCAGTTCTGGACCTTCTGCCTCCATCCTGGTTTTTACTGATGTCGAGTGACTTGTTCTGAACATTTGCTCTTGACTTCCAGTCAATCCTTTTCAATACTTTGTTAAATTGTTTTCCAAGCAATACTAGATCTTTAGACACCCCTTCATCTCTGACCAGGTCACCTTCATCGTATGAATCACCAGCATTTGACACAAAAGCTATGCTCTTCTTCTTTTCAGACTTTTCACTGATCCCCAATTCAAATGTTTGAAGAGATCCCACAAGCTCATCCACTTTCATCTTATTTATGTCCTGAGCTTCCTCTATAGCAGTCACTTTCATGTCAAATCTCTTAGGTAGAGATCTGACGATTTTTCTGACCAGTTTGCTATTAGACATCTTTTCACCTAGGGCACTTGAAGCATTAGCTAACTCAATAATGTTCATGTGAAAATCATGAATGCTCTCATCTTCCTTCATCTTCAAACTCTCAAACTCGGTAGTGAGAAGCTAAAGTTTTGACATCTTCACCTTTGAAGTCCCTTCATGAGCAACCTTCAAGACTTCCCACGCCTCTTTTGCAATGGTGCAATGTTTAATTAACCTGAAGATATTCTTATTAACACCATTAAACAATGCATTCATGGCTTTGGAATTTCCCACGGACCCTTTGTAGTCTGCATCATCCCAGTCTTCCTCTTCCTTTACCACATCAGTAGGATTACCTTTTATATCTTTAACCTTTGGGGGCTCCCATTCTTTGATAACAACTTTCCATGCTTGATCATCCATGGATTTGATGAATGCTATCATCCTTGGTTTCCAATAGTCATAGTTGGAACCATCAAGCAGAGGCGGTTTGTTCAAAAATCCTCCATCCTTGTCCATAGTACCAGAAAGTACCTTCCCTGAATCTCACCCAGAACCAAACAAGGGTGCAAGCTCTTGATGCCAATTGAAATTCTGGCACAGATATCAGATGTCCTACACAGATGTTGAGACACTGATATCCAACACAATGAACAAGACAACAATAATAAGAGTGCAGAAAGTAAAGAACACAGCGATATGTTTACTCAGTTCGGATCAACAATCCTACTCTGGGGGCTACTAAGCCAGGGACGAAATCAATATACGATATTATCAATTCACAGATCATACAGCAACCACACCCGGTTATAATCTGGTCACTTAATCACTACCCTTCCTATGACTTCTACCTAAGACTCACCTAGGTATGAGGCCCTCCTCAAATCCCTCTAAAATCACAACCCGTGATTGGATCCTTTCAACACAAGTAACAAAACGAAAGCCACACTTTCAAAACACACAATTCTCAATACTTCAAAGCTTATGAGAATTGACACATAAGAAACTCAATGCTTCAAAGCTTATGAGTAACTGACAGAACTTACAACACAAAAACCAGTCCTTATACTGTTATCAGAATGATACCAGTTAGGCTCACAATTAACACTCGAAAACCCTAACAAAAACACACGTAAGTTCCACACCTAAACTAGGTTTACATCAGTCAATATATAGCAATAAATCTAGACTGGATTGGGCTTCAAAAACGTAGCAAAGAGACTGCTTACAAATCTGCAAAATAAACTCCAACAAAATAGGTCTTCAATCTAAAGTTTCCTAATATGTCTCCATAATTAGAAAGCGCTGAAAATCTGAAAACCAACACAAACACTCAACCCAAAAATACTTTGGATGCCACATAGGATAACTAAATATTCACAGAATATTCAGTAACAATTAACAGCAACAGAATCTTCCTTTTAAACTGAAATCAGACGCGATGTCCTATGAGCCAGTATGGGACATCTTTATTCGACATGTTGAATGCAGAAAATTAGAACATCTTGTTTCAAAATTTTGCTGCTAGAATAGTTTTAGCAAAATAAATGCCAACCACAAAATCACAGAAATAACACTTAGGGTTGTCCAAGTTGACTTAGCAATGGGTACAACCAATAGATCAACACTATTTATGGTTATCAAATCAAAGGTAAATTTCAACTTGATGTTGGGTCGGGAGTGGATCCATGGAATAGGGCCAGTACCGTCAACATCACATCAGAGATTAAGCATCTGGAGGAAGGATGGCATTGTCAAAAACACTGAGGATGATAAGAGTTATTATAAGATTGATGAAGCTAAGGGCAGTAATAAATCCTTTGATCAGCACCTGGCGAATGTGGCTCCTTGCGATGACAGATTTGGGTCTTATACCTCTGTCGACACGGGTCGCGTCTTGAATTTGGATCCCGACTACAGGTTTATTTGGGATGCTGCCGACGAAATAATGGAGCCTACGGAAGATAATCCACCCACGGGGGGGCTAGTAGTCGGTGAAAATGACTACTAAGTTAGAAAGCATGACTCGAATTTCGGCCTATTTGGCAGAAAACAAAAGAAAGTCGACACTAGAAGCAGAAAAAGAACAAAAGATAGCTAGTGAAGCCGACCACAACGCACAAGTAAATGGCCCCTAAGGCCAGACAACAGCTTCAGAAAGCCGGAGGCTTGATTGCATCTATGACAATGAGCGTTTGGGGTTTGAGAAAGACCCAACCAATGAGCTGTAGAGGATGCAAGCGCAGGACCCAATCGAAGAGGTTGACTTAGAAGATGGGATTACAAAAAGACCTACCTATGTAAGCACCAAAGTTGGGTCGAAGATGAAGGCCAAGCTGATCGAGGTATTGAAAGAGTACAAAGACTGCTTCAACTGGGATTATGGCGAAATGCCTGGTCTGAGTTGAAGTGTGGTGGAGCATCGACTGCCAATTCAGCCAGGTAAAAGGCCAGTAAAGCAACAGCCTCGACGATTCACTCCAGAGATTACTCTGAAGATCAAGCAGGAGATCGAGAGACTTCTCAAAATCCAGTTCATCAGAACTGCAAGGTACGTCGAATGGATAGCGAACATAGTGCATGTTATCAAGAAAAACGGAACCCTATGAGTCTGTATAGACTTTAGGGATCTGAACAACGCTACCCCAAAAGTCGAGTATTCGATGCCTGTGGCCGAAATGCTAGTCGACTCAGCTGCAGGTTTCAAATATTTTAGTATGCTCGACGGCTATTCCGGCTATAATCAAATTCTCATATCTGAAGAGGATGTCCCCAAAACTGCGTTTCGATGCCCTGGGGCTTTGGGAACCTACGAATGGGTTGTAATGCCGTTCGGGTTAAAAAACGTTGGGGAAACCTATCAAAGAGCCATGAATGCTATATTTCATAATTTTATTGAGAAATTTATGCAGGTGTATATTGACGACATTGTGATAAAGTCTTCATCGGAGAATGGTCACTTAGACCACCTTCAACGTTCATCCGAAAGAATGAGAAAATATGGATTAAAAATGAATCCACTAAAATGTGCTTTTGGTGTTCACGCAGGGGATTTCTTGGGATTCTTGGTCCACAAGAAAAGCATCGAGATAAACCAGAACAAGACAAAAGCAATCGTGGATCTCAATCCTCCTTCGACAAAGAAGCAGCTCCAATCTTTGTTTGGGAAGATGAACTTCTTGAGAAGGTTTATATCAAATCTAAGTGGCAAGACGAAGGTATTCTTGCCATTGTTCAAGGCCAAGAAGGAAAGTGATTTCCGTTGGGAACAGGAGCAGCAGGAGGCTTTCGATGCTATCAAAGAATACCTCACAAGGACTCCCATTTTATTTCCACCTAGTATGAATAAAAACATGAAGTTGTACATTGCTGCATCGGATACGACCATAGTAAGCATGTTAGCACAAGAGGATAATAGTGGTGTCGAAAGACCCATTTATTACCTTAGTTAAATGTTAATAGATGTTGAAACTAGGTACATTATGATTGAAAAATTGTGCCTATGCCTGTACTTCTCGTCTATGAAATTAAAGCAATATATCAAACTAGTTTATGTTTATGTTTCGTCGCATTTTGATGTTATTAAGTGTATGTTGTCTAAACCTATTCTGCATAGTCGAATTGGGAAATGGGCACTAGCATTGACTGAGTTTTCCTTGACATACGTCCCCCTAAGGGCTATGAAAGGTCAAATAGTGGCAAACTTTATTGTCGACCACGCAGTAGTCGAACCGTCTATATGTAGTGTCGACGCTGCCCCTTGGAAGTTATACTTCGATGGGTCGAGCCATCAAAATGGGGCAGGTATTGGAATTTTGACAGTATCCCCACAGGGTATTCCAACTAAATTCAACTGTAAGGTTGACAGAAAATGCTCCAATAACGAAGCAGAATATGAAGCCTTAATTACTGGCCTCAAAATACATAAGGATTTGGGTGCCAAGAGAGTTGAAATAAAGGGCGATTCTGAATTGGTGGTTAAACAAATCACGAGAGAATATAAGTGCATCAAAGAGCATCTTTTGGTTTACTTCTCAATGGCGAAGCGACTTTTGGAATGCTTCGAAGTTGTCAGCATTACGCACGTGCCCAGAATAGAAAATTAAGAGGCTAACGATTTAACGCAGATTGCCTCTGGGTACAAGGTGTCGGAGGAGAAGTTGAAAGACTTCATTGAAATTAAGGAGAAAATGGTGTCAAACATGCTACCACCATCAAGCTTGTCAATCCCAAAAGCTGGTGGGGCGAACACCCCGAGAGAAAGCTTAATCGAAAGTTTGGGAAATTATGAAGTTTTTGCTATTAGCAATCTATCACCGTCAGATTGGAGAAGACCAATCATCGAGTATTTGGAGATTCCGGTGGGCAACACTAATAGGAAGACTAAATACAGAGCTCTAAGTTACATTCTGATGGGAAATGAGTTGCTAAAAAAGACTCCAGAAGGAGTTTTGCTCAAGTGTCTAGGGGATACTGATGCATACCTAGCAATTTCTGAAGTCCATAGTGGGACATGTGGGGCTCACCAAGCTGGCCATAAGATGAAATGGTTGTTGTTCCGACAAGGCGCCTATTGCATGGACTTTGCAAAGGGATGCCAAGACTGTAAAAAAACATGCAAACATTCTACACGCGCCCGTCAGCGAATTACATACCATCGTCAAGCCATGGCCCTTTCGTGGATGGGCATTGGATGTCATAAGGGAAATTTGACCCGCCTCGTCGAAACAACAGAAATTCATCCTTATGGGTATAGACTACTTCACAAAATGGGTAGAGGTCGTGCCTCTAGTAAAAGTGGATCAGGAGGCAGTGATCGAATTCATCTAGAATCATATTTTATATAGATTCGGGATCCCCGAAACCATCACCACAGATCAAGGTTCCGTATTCATTGGCCAGAAAATGCAAGAGTTTGCAGCTGAAAAGGGTTTCAAATTGGTTACTTCGACACCATATTATGCTCAAGCAAACGGTCATGTCGAAGGAGCTAATAAAGTGGTAATTGGGCTCATCAAAAAGCACATAGCCAGAAAGCCAAAAAATTAGCACAAGACGTTGAATCAAATTTTATGGGCTTGTCGAACATCTCCCAAGGAGTCAACCAACTCGACTCCGTTTCGTTTGACTTTCGGTCACGATGCTGTATTGCCAACAAAAATATGTCTACAATCAGGTAGAGTGCAACGACAACTTGAAATTCTGTCGGAGCAATACTGGGACATGATGCTAGACGAAATCGTGGACTTAGACAAGGAAAGGATGGCAGCGTTAAATGTGTTATTATGCCATAAGGTACGAGTTGCCAAGGCATATAATAAGAAGGTCAGAAAGAAGAACTTTGCAGTTAATGACTATGTGTGGAAAGCAGTGTTGCCCATGGATTGACGGGATCGAACGCTAGGGAAATGGCCACCAAATCGGGAGGGACCATTCAAAGTAATCCAAGGGTTCAACAACAATGCATACGAGGTTCAGGAAGTAGGAATGGACCAACGAGTCTTAAGGGTAAATGGGAAATATTTGAAAAAATATAAACCTATGTTACAAGAGATTCAAATTAGAAAATAACCTTTCATTAATAAACAGCCAAAATAGGCTAGGAAGGCCAAGATGGCTTACAAAATATTCAAATGAAGTTACAACAGTTCGACATGCAAATTAAGAGGAAGCAGGGAATCTAGATTTAAAGTCTTCAAAAAGGGTCTTCTCGTGAACAACCTTGCTTTCGAGAAGAGCTTTCCTTTTCCGCATTTGACCAATGATATCCTTTATCTTGAGAGTCGCTTCGACGTGAGAAATCCCTTGGGCGACTTCTTGATCAATTGCCTCTTGAGCAGGTAAAGGTTCAGCGGAATCCAAAGAGGCCTTTTGCATTTCGACCTCAGCAATTTTTCTTGTAAGTTCAGCTATTTGAGCTTGGTAGTCAGATATCTGTTGGTCGAAAGCACGATGCTTATTAGAGCGCTCTTGCTTTTTGTCCTCGAAGTCCCCAAGTTTCTTCTCACAAAGTGAACTGAGGTACCACTCACGGTTCATCTTGTTGTTTTTTAGCCTGATTTGACCGTCGGCTTGTTTGCACATAGTAAGGTCCTTGGCCAGTTGCGTAAAGAAGGCCTCGAATTCAATTAAGTACGTGGCCATGGGAGTAGGAACTTGAAATTGGGCAAGTTCATCCAATATTTTGAACACATCACAAGCCACAGCAGCTTCCTCTGCGACGTCCGCCAGAAATTCATCCTCAAATAGGTATGTCTTCAATTGTTGGAGCTTGAGGGTGAAAGAAGCATATATTTCTGGGGTTGGTATGGTCGTCGAACTAGTAGGTTGAACATCTCCAGACTCTTGGTGAAGCTTGTACAGTGCCTTCAAAGCTGCTACTGGATTTGTTTGTTTTGTCGCCAAAATCTCCTCTAGGGTAAGAACTTTGTCGACATTAGGCGTAGGCATGTTGGAGCCACCTTCAGCAGAAGCTTTAGGGTTCGCATCGACTTCAGCAGCGGTAGCAATAACCGAAGGATTTTCATTATCGCCAGTGGTTGCACCATCCTTCCCAGCCTCAGTGGCGGTGTGTTGAATTGGAGGCATTATCGTCGTTGGATCATCTTCTGTCGAGGCCCCTTAGAACTTGTCAACTGTTTGAGGACTAAACACGATTGTTGTCTCAGGAGGATTACCAATGGTAGCCGTTGCAGTATCATCCTTTTCAGCAGTGGTCGAAGCAGCCACAGTTTCCTGCAAGAAAGAGTTCCAGTGAGGAAATATCCAAGCAATAGTTGGGCTAAGGGAATAAGGATGATGCATACCTTAGTAGGGTGTTTTAGAGGAGGTGCTTCAGCCTCGATAGGTTTAAAGACTTCAGCAAGGTTTCTAGGGACAACAGGGTTCACGGTCGAAGCGACCATTTTTGAAGGAGTTTTCTTAATTAGTGTCATCTTCTTCTTCACCAATGGAGTAACTGGAGGGGATGTTGGGGCTTCAGTAGGGAAGATCCAGGATTGGGTACTTTCATCCGACACATCTCCTTTATGAGACTATATTTTTCAGAAGCCTAGCAAACAACAAAGTTAGATAAACAACTGAAACAAATGTGAAGGAACGTTGAAACATGTTATACCTGTGGTTTCAGGATCTTCGGTTTCTTCGCAAGCCTAGTTGAGGTCGAGTAGCAACTGGTTCCCGTTTTCAACTCTGGGAGATAAGCACAAATGATTAGCTAAAGACAACTAATGCAACAAAAATGAGAAGTTCAAGAGTTACCTTCTTTGGTGGGTCTTCTGTGGCCTCAACTTCTTGGGTGTTCTCGACAAGCACAGCAACTGTCGGATTGGGAACTTCGCCAGCAAAAGCATCGACCATGTTTTCCAGAAAAAAGGTCACGTGCAAAAATTTGAGTCTGGTATTCTGACCACTAGACATCGAAGTCTTATGTAGTAAAGAAGGAGGGTTGGAACGCAAAGACAAGAAACTCAAGAAGTTGTGTCGACCTGGAAAATTTAAGGCAGGCCTTGTGACCCGCCAAGTTCAGTCGTCGACCATCCCGCACAATGTCAGAAGAATGTTTCACCAAAGACTTAGGCAGCATTTGGCTCAGGCCAAATTGATGGGCCACCAGGTTGGGCTGGTAGTACATAAACCTATAACCTGTGTTCCCCGTCTCAATCCGAAAGGATAGCATGGTGGGAG
This sequence comes from Lathyrus tuberosus, assembly GCA_022829125.1. Classification (NCBI taxonomy): domain Eukaryota; kingdom Viridiplantae; phylum Streptophyta; class Magnoliopsida; order Fabales; family Fabaceae; genus Lathyrus; species Lathyrus tuberosus. The sequence continues at coordinate 17,924,943 of JALAZF010000045.1, forward strand.
TTAGAAATGCCATCCATATAGAGTTCGACTACACTGCTGCCTTGGGGGAAACACCAGGGAACAGATTCTTGAACCATGTCGGACCAAATTGTCGAGCCACAAAAGGTGCCATGCTTGGGACGAAAGACGTGGTTTCCACAAACATATTAAGATACTTCATAAAGAGAGTTTTGTTGGGGGGTTCTTGGATGGACATCAGAGCGAGTCGAATGCCCTCTATGGGACGCTCTTTGTTTAAATGCTTCATCGTTGCACAGGCAGGGTAGCCTAGTTGGTGCTCGAAGGTGGCATTAAGCCAATGTTGCAACAACCACATAGGCCCTGAGATATTTAAAGCTTTGGTAGTCGCATGGAGGAGTTTTATCCGCAAGGATGATATACCAAGGGAGTGATAAAGGGAGACTAGTAAAAGCTTACCCAAAGATACCTGTCGACCTTCGTGAATTTGAATCGCCAGGTTGTTGTAGCTTTTGGCTATTTCCAGAGAGCCAGGGCAGAATAGATAATACGACAACCACAGAGTCAGGAAAGCAATGTGTTCTTCGTCGGACACTTCCTTGGGGCCTTTGTTGTGATGGTCTTCAATGTAGTTATGGAAACCAGCATGCTCGAAGTCGAAAGTGTTAGTCGTTTCCATAGTTGGGTCGAATGTTTCGCCCAAGGGTGAAAGGCCAGTGATGGCAGCCACATCGAAGAGTGTCGGCATAAACATGCCACAGGAAAAGTGGAATGTGTTGGTGGTATCCTTCCCAGAAGTACATCGACGCCAGCAGTAGACAAGGATTGACCCTGTGAGCATTCCTTGAGAGTTGAATGGCGTCAAAGATGCCAGCCGTTTTCCATTGTTCTCGACGCTGGCCTTCGACCTTGTTAAGCCAAGAAATGTAGTCCTTATTACCAGGTGTTGGCATCGATCGAAAGACTATAGCTTTAGGCGCCATGGATTTGAGGTCTAAGGTGCCACTTTTCTCAAATGCGTGTGTTATGGTAGGAGCGAAACAGGGAAAGAACTCTTGAAGTTCTTGATGATTTGGTTTTTTATCCAGATACGGACCGTGAAAAGCGTGGAGTTTTCCAGCCACCGCAAAAGGGATGACCATTTGATGTTTCTAGTTTGGTACCATCGCCTCATCAGCAGATGACGGTTGAGGGAGAGGTCTGAGTGATTCCTTTTCAGAGAGAACGAAAGCAGTAGGGTTGTTTCCGGTGGTGTGCGTAGCGGAAGCAGTGACAATTATAGAGGAAGCCATTGGAATGAAGGGTAAGTAAGGTTTTGAGAGCAAGAAAATCTAGAAGAAGAAGAAACTGTGGGAAAGAGGTAAAAAGAAAACCATACATGTTTAAGGAGTATTTATAAGGAAAACACATGTAACTTAAAAAGGTCAAGAACTATTCCGATTCTATAGTTGGTGGGGGTAGTTTCGAGACCCATAACTTTGGACGAGACTAGCCATCACGATGTTTCTTGGAAATCGTGGCGCAGAAATGTACCATCATCACATCAGACTGCGAGTGACACGTGACTGAGATTCGACTGAAGACAAAACGCTGGTTATTTGGTCAAAACCAAAGCGCCATCGAAATCTCGCAGAAAATCAAAATGCCAGGTTTCTCAGTCGACGTAGTGCTCAGTCGAAACTGGCCTTTTAAGGGGGCAATTTGTTAGCTGAGAGATTTCGACTAAGCAAGAAAAATAAAAAAATGATGCGAAGGCCAACATGTAGGTCGACGTGGTGAGAAAACCAAGGTGCAGATCGACATCCATAGAGGAGGCGTCGAAGGTCGACCCAAAAGCCACGTCGTCGGAGGATTTCTCGATTGATGGCCAACGAACCCAAGCTGATAAGTATTTGAGCGGGAAAATTTGAAACGCTGAGAACGTGGGAAGTTATAAAGATGGTGGGGCGACACGTATCACAACCAGGGCCAATCTTGGGAAGTAAACAATTATTTTTTTCATCCTATTTAAAGCAATAGTCATTTCTGTTTCAGGGGTCGCATTTGTAACATTGCATAAAGGAAACACTCTGAGTACCAAGCGTTAAGAGAAACGAGTTTACTCCCACAAAAATGTTTGATAGCGTCCACACTTCTTTTTTAAAGCAATTTACATGATCAAAATTTAAGTTATCTTGCCATTTACTTATCTGTTTTTCCCTTTTTGTTTTATTCATCAATTCGCACCTTTTTATTTTTCAAGTCGTTTCCAATTCCCTCTAAATCAAAAGCCATCATATCAACAAGACTTACACTTCGACCATTTGTTATGGGATTCTGTGGCCGATCCCGCAAGTAAACCTGCGATAGGAGGCCAGCGGTTGTTCGCGCGAAAATCACGTGCGAACAACACTCGAAGGTCGTTCACATGTTGTTGTAGAAGTAGTATATGCTGTAGACGAAGTAGGGTCAAACATGCAGTTGTCGGAAATGCTATATTTATTAGCATGTCGAATTGGGCTTGTTTGTTATGTCAAATTGTTTAAGTTAGCTTGTACCCTAAGTTAGCTTATAATGGGTAATTGTTAAAAAGTCCATTAGTTTAGTATGTTAGGTTTTATTATAAATAGATATTTGTCTCTCATCATAAGTGTGGCAAATCCTAATTAGGGTGAGAGGATTATTTGTTATTCTTGAGTACTTGTAATTTGATTCAAAGATAATGTAAAGAATAACAGTTATAACCAATCCTTATTGTTCTTCTTCTTTTACCGTCTTTTCTATCCTTGTGTGTTTCTTGATCATAAAGAAACAGTTTATATTTTGTTTCCAAGGAATCGGAGTGGGGGAAGATGTCTTCAACAAAGTATGAGATTGAAAAGTTCATTGGAGTGAACGATTTCGGTCTCTGGCGCTTGAAGATGAAAGCCCTATTGGTTCAACAGGGTAGTTTGGAAGCGTTGAAGGGGGTTGCATCCATGGATGATACGTTAACGAAAAAAGAAAGAACGAGTTTGGTAGAGAAAACCCATAGCGCTATCTTATTAAGTCTTAGTGATAAGGTTCTATGACAGGTTTCAAAGGAGATGACGGAGTCGGGGTTATAGGTGAAACTTGAAAGTCTGTACATGACCAAATCATTGGTCAATCGCCTCTACCTGAAGCAAGCTCTGTATTCATTCAATATGAGTGAAGACAAAGTTTTGGATGAGCAGTTGAATATGTTCAAAAAGCTAATTCTTGATCTTGAAAATATCGATATCAAGATTGATGATGAAGATCAAGCTCTGTTGCTGATGTGTGCTTTGCCTAGATCACAAGCTCACTTAAAAGAAATTCTCTTGTATGGAAGAGAGTCTCTAACCTTTGAAGAAGTTCACTCAGCACTGTATTCGAAGGATTTGAACGAAAGGAGCACAAGCCATCTTCGACTGGTGAAAGTCTGTCGGTCAAGGCAAAATTCGCAAAGAGAGATGGCAAGTTCGACAAGAAGAAGGGTAAAAGTCAGCAGAAGTCTTATAGTGGTGATGCATCTGGCATTCAATGTTATCACTGTAAGAAGGAGGGTCATATAAGAAAAGTGTGGCATGAACGCCTGAATAATCATGGAGGTAAGGACAATGGCAATGCATCTATTGTGCAAGATGATTATGAATAATCTGATGTCCTTGTGGTTTCAAGCAGCAACTCTTGCAAAGAGTGGATAATGGATTCAGGTTGCACTTGGCACATGACTCCAATCAAAGACGTGTTTGAGGAATTATGTGGTCAAGATGGTGGATTAGTACTGCTGGGAAACAACAAAGCTTGCAAAATTGCAGGTATTAGATCTGTGACATTCAAGCTCCATGATGAGTTAATAAGGCTATTAACTGAAGTCAGGTATGTATCTGATTTGAAGAGAAATTTAATTTCTCTTGGTGAATTCGACAAGAAGGGATATGTTTTTCAAGGAGATAAAAGTATCCTAAGAGTCATGAAGGGGTCGAAGGAAGTCTTGAGAGGCGTGAAGAAATACCAAGAACATAAGAGTTGTTTAGCATATGTTTATCATAACAAAATTTTCTCTTTGGATGTCAAAATATCTTGTTGTCACTTGTTCAATTTTTTTATTTTACTTTTAAAATGTATTAATTAATTAATTATTGATATATTTATATTCATGTTTATTTAATATTTTTTGTATATAACTTTAAAAATAAAAGAGAAAACCCTTTTGTTAATATGAGTCATATTGTGTCTTGTTATTCAACTCATCGTCACCTTCATTTATCCAAATGTATGTCGCTCTCATTCATCCCGTCGTTTACCGATCATACTCTTTTGTCATCTTTAGTTTGCTTCTTCATCACTAGAAAGGTTAGTTTTCTCCTTTCATTTTCTTCCCAAATTAAAATTTATTAGGGTTTCTTTTTTATGTCATTTTATCTCGTAGATGAATCGGTCATATACAAAATCTATCAAATTGAAACTATTTAATAAGTTAAATTTATTAATAAAAAGTTAAAATCCAAATTTCTTTTGAATATTGATTATTTGACTCTTTCGACACCAACTTGTATGTCTATTTTTATGCTATAGTCACTGCAAAAGAACACACTAACCAACGACAATTGTTTAAGGTAGGTCATTGTAAAATCCCGCAAACTTAATTAAAAATGATATTATCCTATTCCATATTAAAAATAATTCTATAAATTTCAGGGGTTTTATAGATATCCCACTATCTGAACGCGTCACTTCTATTCCTTTGACTATACACACAACTTTCCCTATACCAATTGCTCTGAACAAAAATCAATCTCACCGGCAAAGATAACCTATAGCAACTCTCCCTACGAATGCCACTGTCTCCGATGACCAACAACTCATCGCTGACGATGATCTTGCTCAGGGGAAGGCTCATTTTTATTCTTTCCGAGAAAGACCTTATTTTTAACTAGGGTTCTTATTTTAGGTATTATTTCTTCTTCTTTGTCCCATACCCTTTCTCGTTCCTCATTTAATTTCAATCTATTTCAGTTTAATTGTGTTGATTCATCATTCTATTGTGCGATAGAGGTAATTCTTACAATAAAATATCGTAGAACCCTAGTTTTTCATTAACATGAATTTCTATATATTTATCAAAGATATTTCATGTTATCTATGATAGCTTTGCTTAATAGCTTGAATTTCTATATTTTTATCCAAGATTAGAAAAAAAAACAAGTTTGAAAGCTTATTGTTTGAGAAATTGTTGAGAGCTTGGAAAATTCTATGCAGGTAAGGAATGTTTGCATGACAGACTCAGACGATTAAGGCGTATTATGTGTCTAGAAGTCTATACAGGGTATGTTGTTGCTTAAACATGGATGAGGTGCTAATAACAATCAAATCATTTAATCTTCACATGGATGAGGTGCTAATAACAATTAATTCATACAAAATGTCTTCCAAGTAAAATTAAAACATAACAATCTTCACCGATAAACAATGAAGGTGGGAAAACACACTCCAAACAACACCTCCACAAATTGTGGTATACCAAAACAACTTTAAGGGAAGATAAAACTACCCAACAAAAATATCCATAAAATTAACTAAATGATAAAAATAACATATTGAATAAAATATCAATATAACAACTCAATAAACTATGTTTTGCTCGTTGCACTCACAACATAATGAAGTTATGATTAACTCTTTGAGTGGGTAAGTGGTATTATTTTTAATATTCAAAATTTACCTTTAGTTTTGAATATTTTTATTCATGTTTAATTTTAAGTGATATTTGTAGAGCGATGGAAATATACAATGTAATCAAACGTAATGTGCTTGGTTGAAAGTCAAGGTTCTATTACCCATAAGTAAGTATCTTACTTGTGGTTTTTGACATTCTTTTATTTATGTGTATTAGTGATATAAATATATAAAAAGTGTTTGTAGTCACAAAAACAATCCGACAACTATTCTTGTGGATATTATGTTATGCGACAAATGTTTGATATTGTCTCCAAAGTTATTACTATTGGGGAAAACTCAAGTCCCACATTGGTTAAATATAGAACTCACAAAGGATTTATATAGAGTAACACCCCTCACCTTACAAGCAGGTTTTGTAGGGATAAGTTAAGCCAAACTCTAATTCTATCATGATATCACGAGCCTATCGGTTTGGGCCACTCACCATTTATATCTGCGAACCAAGCCAAAAAATGTTGGGCGCAAGGGGGTGTATTGGAAAAACCAAGTCCCATATATAGATAATTCGGGCCACCCACCGTTTATATCCACGCACCAAGCCCAATAGTGTTAGGCGTGAAAGAGTGTATTGGGAAAAACCTAAGTCCCACATTGGTTAAAGGTAGAATTCACAAAGGGTTTATGTAGAGTGACACCCCTCACCTTACTAACCAGTTTTGTTGGGATGAGTTAGGACAAACTTTAATTCTATCAAATTTGAAGTTGGAAAAGCATGGAAAGGAAGACAAAGTCGATGCATCTTTGTTCAAACAAATTTTTAGATCTCTAAGATATGTGTGCAATAATTGACCTGATATATGTTTCTCAATCAGATTAGTGAGCAGATACATAAGTGAACCAAGGGTGTCACACATAAAGGTTGCAAGAAGAATCCTGAGATACTTAAATGGATTGACAAACTATGGAATTTTGTTTCGAAGAGACTTTAAAAGCAAAGAAGTTGTGGTTACTTTTTATTCAGATGTTGATTGGTGTGGAGATAAGGAAGATTGAAGAAGCACTATTGGATATTTCTTTCAAGTATTTGGTGCTCAAATCTCATGGTGCTCGAGAAAGAAACTTGTCGTGGCATAGTCATCATGTGAAACTGAATACATAACAGGATCATATGTTGTGTGTCAAGCAATTTAGATTAGATCTGTGCTGAAAGAGGTGTATCAAAATACCCAAGAAGAGGTGTCTCGTTGAAATCAAAGTTCCCAAGAAGAGGTGCATCGAAATGCCCAGGAAAGAGGTGTCAACAGTAGTACAAGTGTATATAGACAAAATAACTTTCACTTGAGGGGGAGCATTGTGGACTCACACTTGAGGGGGGTTGAGAATGTAGCAAGTGTGAGTAGTGTCTGTAATAGCTTCACATTGGTTAGAAATGTGGAGACTTGAGCATTTTTAAGTGAGAGAACCCACTCACTTATCACCTTAAGATTTTGGGTCAATATTTGGCATGTCTCTCACAAAGGTGTTGCTTAAAGAGAAGTCCCACAATTTTCAATGCTCCCTAATAAAAAAAAACTCCCTAACACATGGTATCATGAGCCTTTGGTTCGAAAAAGGGACCGAATTACTTGTATCGAAAGTCAACGGTGCCACAAGGGTGGTGAGTAAGAAATTTTCCATTGAAGAGAGTCAACGGCGCAACAAAGGTGGTGAGTAAGAAGCATTATGTGTGGTACAAGAGTTTTTGGAAGTCAGAAGATCTTTCACTTGAGGGGGAACATTGTGGACTTACACTTGAGGGGGAGTGTTGAGAATGTAGCAAGTGTCAGTAGTGTGGGTAATAGTTTCACGTTGGTTAGAAATATGGAGACTTGAGTATTTATAAGTGGGAGAACCCACTAAAGGTGAGAAAAATACACAAAAAAGGGGAGTTGAATTGGGTTCTCCAATTTGCGTTGCTTCTGAACATCGTTCATATTCTAAAAAATGGTTCATATTATAAAGATATGGATGCAGCGGCATAATAAACAGAAGCAAGTAAATGACAAATGAACACACAAAATTTATCATGGTTTCTCTCAAACCGAGAGTAGTCTAGTCCCCTTGCAGCACAAGAGATTTTCCACTATAATCAAAACTGATTACAGTTGCTTATGCCCTCGAGCATAAGACTTTCCTTTGCTCAAACATATAACCTAAGACTTGCTTGCTCAATCAGCACCAGATCGAGACATCCTGCTTAGATCCTTAGATCATAAGACTTCCTTGCTTAAATCCCACGAATTCAAGACTTCCTTGCTTATACCCTCAAGTACAATACTTCCTGCTTAGACTCACAGTCCAATACTTCCTTGCTTAAATCCCATAAATTGAAGACTTCCTTGTTTATACCCTCAAGTACAAGACATCCTGCTCAGACTCACAGTCCAAGACTTCCTTGCTTATACCCTCAAGTACAAGACTTCCTGCTAAGATCCCTCGGATAAAAAACTTGATGCTTAAACTCAACAGTTTAAGACTTTCCTTCTAAATTAACAAGGCTTCAATGCTCAAGAACACAGCAAAAAACTTACTTGTTTCAATCACACAACAAGAGGCTTTGATGCTCAAGCACACAGCAAGAGACTTTCTTTCTAAACTACTAAACAACCTGTTTAGCAGAATAGATAACAAGCAGTAACTGATATACAATCAGAGGTATAGGGCAATGTCTTTAACAAAGATCATAGCACTTAAGATTTCTAAGATATACATTGTTTAAGAAATCTTAAGGCTTTGTGCAATTTACAATAGATGACAAAAACTCTACATACTCGATGTTGTTGTTATTATTGATCTTGTTATTTTTCCAATATGATATGAACGAAACGCCTCTTTTTCTGCTCAACCCTTTTGTTCTTTTTGTTTATTCCTCATTGATTCTATAGATTGAATCTTCAGCTACTTAAATAGCAGGTACAAGAGAGTATCTGTTGGAAGAGATAACTTGCACAAGTGTCTTTGTCAATCCATAGTACTAAAAGACGTTGAAGATAGATACACAAAAAGATCTTTATCCAATGTGTAACACATTTAACAGTGGCGTCTTTCTTGTGAGTTATACTATAGATCCATTGAGAGTGGATATACGTAAACCATGTCAACTCTCCTTGAGCCATGTGAACATAAATTCTAGTTGACAAACTGATTTGACATTGTTGCTTGCTTTATGCAGTACAGATCACTTAGCTTTGTCTATGGTTCTGAATGATCATCAGAAGCTGATACATCCAATAAGTGTATAGATAACATATTGCTCTTCTAATTCAGCTTCAGAGTATACGCAATCATATATCATCAGACTTCACTTAAGAACGTCTTTCAGTTCTAAACCATCAGAAGTCAAGAATTCAGATTCTCTCAAATGCGTTCTCTTAACATATTATGAATAGATTCTCTTTAAGCTTTGGAACCTGCATACTTAGATCACACATTAGATAACACCATTGTTCTTTCAATACTTTGTTATCATCAAAACCTAAAGGATATATGTCATGAAAAAATCTTGTTCTAACAATCACCCCCTTTTTGAAGATGACAGCCATAAGTATTTAAGAACAATGTTGGGCTATTTTAATTTACTTGAAAATGTTAGAGTATGAGGTTTGTAAGCCCCCCCTGAGTCTAATAGTTCAAAGGTTGAGGTTTGTAAGCTCCCGCTAAGTTCTTTATTCAAGAAAAATAAAATATGTCTCTCGGATAAACAAATAATTGTACATAATTTTAAATGACAAAAATTTAAAACAAACAACATATAAAATCTGAAGGGTTCAGATTCTCTTAAAACACTTCTATATCTTTCTCCCCCTTTTGTCACATCAAAAAGATTAAGACAAAAAATAAAGTTTTAAAACAGAGAGAAGCAAAAAAAAAAAACACTCCATAAATGCAAAACAAATCATCATTACTTGAGCAGTTCCCAAAGAAGAGATACAATTTAAGTAAGAGAATATTAAAAGCGTGTACAGTGCATTAGTAGTTATTGGTTGCAGCACTTCCAAGGACCAAGAAAAAGATTTCATCCAACCTTTTGTTCTACCCACACTCCACCATAAAAGCAATCATACCCTACGTATTTTTCATCAACATCTTTTAGAACACCAAGGAAGCAACGACTGAGAGTACCAAAGTCTCCATAATAACAGAGGTTTCAGAAGACACCACGAGTCTGAAGACACAGAGTCAACAGAACCCAGATGGGTCTAAAGTTTCTGAAGCAGGTACTTCATTAAGAGCATTGAAACCTAAGAAGGTGGCAATGAAGAAGAAGAAGTGAATCAGTAGGAGAAGGGTGGTTCTGATTGTCATTTCCGATTCGAAAGATGAAGACGAGGCAGACTATGAATGGGCAACTTATATAAGGCTTAGGGCATTAGAAGAAGATTAATGTAAATTAATATCTTCATCTTTTTGTAATCCCTCTCTTATAGGGAAAGAAAGTTTTTAACCACTATTAATTTGCATGCAGTACATTCTTTTGCTTTCTTTTTGAGATTTTCTGAAATTTTCATAAGTGAAGTAAAAAGAAAACAAATTTTAAAAAAATCATTGTTAAATGACATATACAGTTATTTAGGAGAATCTTTGTTAGGGTTACATACTAGACATCGCTTCCCAAGAATCAAGAGCTACAAGATTGATTTGACTAATCAGCATAATGACAATAAAGACTCAAGGTATCGAATGAATTAACTCTATAAAACGATTAGCAGACTGTTTATCCAAATCACTTATTCTTTAGAACCCAAAAATGTATAAGTAGAAACAAACCTTGATTCCAAAGAAAGATTTTATAAAGGCAGCATTGCAAAGAGCAGTAACTCAGGTAAACGAGAAGAATGTAGCAACTGAAGAGTCTTAAAGCAAGAAGATTACTTCAGAGGCACATACAACAACAACAAACTTTGTTGAGACACATAGAAGGAAAAGAACTTCTAGGTCAAAATGCAGAAATCTCCAAAAGAATGAGGCTATTGAGTTTTCAAAGTAAGATTGGGAGGACTACTTTAACAATCTAGATATGTCATATGATCCTAGGGAATACCTAAGAGCATATCCAAATGAATAGAAAATTCTTGACAGAGATGTAACAACTACCAATCTTTTAATGAGAATATTGCTTGTTTCTACTGTTTAATCCTAATTTTTTATTCTCTGAATAACACAAGATTTGCAAATATAACAACTTTAAAAAACAACACAGGAAAACATCATGATAAACAACACACGAACATAAGCAACCTTTTTATTATAACAAAAGAGTACTTAATACATGAGGATAATAGTTATAAGGCATATATTGCAGATATTCAACATTAGAACCTTTCATAGATAACTTCAACCTTATCTCTCTAGATTTTAGAAGAATTGTCCTCTAATGTTATGAAAACTCCTTGTTGGATTCTCAGTTCAGAAAGAACTCGTCCATAAGGGATGAAGAACGTCTTTCCCTCGCAAAAGGATGAAAGAGTCTTTTTCAGATGGTCAAACATAATTTCAGGTAGATCAATCAGTATGTCTGAATTGAGAAGAAGTAGCAAATCATTTTCAATATAATCCACAAGGTCTAGATCCTTGTCCTTGGGTAGTAATTTTGAGTTCAGAATCTGGTTCCAAACTATTTCATCAGGACAAAGATTTGAGACCTAATAAAGGTTTAATGGATCCACAAAAGTATGCCAAGAAGGAAGATAGTTTTCCCAAACAAGAGTATCTAGGATTTCTCCAATCTCCTCGCAGTTGATTACATTAGCAATCGTCTTAGAGGTTATTATTATAGAAACACCAGAAACCCTGGAAAGGATAACATACTCAAGATTTAACTCAACAATGGATGCATTAACCCAAAATTCTTTGACAATATTTCGATAAGTAAAACCACTGAGAATTTCAAAGTATCCATCCCAACCTTGTTTAGAAACAGTCTTCCAAAAGTTAAAACCTAGCTTAAACAGCTCTTCGAAATTCATAAACTTTTCATTGATGACAACTAGTTGATTTGGTGAAAAATTGACTAGAGAATTCATCTCAGGTTTGGTTTGATCAACACAGATGAGAAGAATATAAAGAAAGATCTGAACAAGATTCTAAACACAGAGGAATAAGAATCTTGTCAGAAGGATAAAAAAGGTGACAAGAAATGATGTTACAAAAAGACAAATGATAAAGACCATAGATGTAATAAAAAGAAAACATCATTACCAAAGAATTCTTACCCAACAAATTTCTTTAACACACTAAATGATTCTCAACTTTATGGAGTTTAAGTAAGACAAGGATTTTAAAAGAATTTTTTACTTAAACTGCTTATCAGAAGCAAAAATTCCTTTTCTAAATCTCAAAGACTGACAATTTTTCAGAAGCTATGTGTCATCAGAGTCTTGTAAGATTAGACTTCGAGTGAGACTTCTTCTGTTAGTCATCATTCTTTGATATTCCATTCAGAGTTAAGCATTTTCTCTTGAAACTAAATTTTAGTGTTTCGGATAGATGTGCTTGATTCATGAATGTTAAATTGGTTTCTCTAACTACTAACTAGCAGCAATATTATCACAAAAGGTGAGAATACTGTTTCCATAAACATGAACATTTTCTAGTTAATGTCTTATTCAGCATAGTTGAAAGCACTTCTTGTTTGACTAAATTTTGCTAAAACATTCTGATGATTTAATTGAAGAATCTGCAGAAGAAAAAGATGTCGAAGGAGATGTCCCAGCATGGTGACTCGACATCCTGACTGACTTACTAAGTTAGCAGGTTATAATCTGTTGCAAGAATTAAGGAACAGATCAAGGAATCACAGGATCAAAGATAGAAAGCCCAAGACAGCAGAAGACTATATAAGAATACTTAGACCTAGGGTTTTGAAAGCGAATGTACCTTTTGTATCACTTGTAACTTTGTAACCTAGTTCTCTTGTGTTGAATAAGGGTTTAGGGTTTGAGAGTCATCGGCTCTCTTAGGAGTTGTAAGTCTCTACTCTGTAATATGGGATGCAGAGTGGAAGGCATATATACAGGGACAAAACCAGAAGCCTTTAGGAAATGGTCTGTGTATTGTTCTTTGACGAAGCTTTGAAGCAAGTCCAAGATGACTTGTTGGTCAAGAAAGCATGACAAAGATTCTAAATTGGCAGAAGACAGAGATATCACAGGTGGTGATTAAAGGAAGTGAGTGGGGTATCTCATATCAGAGTTCTAAACATTTGAGTTTAGCTTTGGTAAAAATGTTCATTGGGTAGATGTTAGGTATAAAGTTGTAAACGGGGGAGATTAGCTTTGTAACAGTTCTACAGATAGTGAAGTCTTCTTCCTGGATTGGTATCCCCCAGATGTTGGTGAGTTGCATCGAACTGGGTTAACAATTGTTGTGTTCTTTATCATTCTGCAGATTTACGTTTTCTATTAGGGTTCATGATAAACATGTTGGATCAGATGTCGTGACATCTGAGATTGTGCAGTTCTGATATTCAAGGTATCAGTCTGTTGTTGCGCCTCTGAGTTTAAAAGATTATGTAGCACAATGTCTTGACATGTGTTAGGACATCTGCTATCTGCATATGCCAGAATTTTAATTGGTATCAGAGCAGGCATCCTGTCTGGTTCTGGATGAGATCTTTGGGAGATACTTTCTGGCATTTAAACAAGGAGGAGTTTGAAGACCAGATCAATCAACTCAGACATACCCAAGGGTATTAATGGATGAGATGGATGTGCTGGATCGAAGGGAGCAACCCGGAGGTGGTTCATGTTGCTGAGGAGGTTCTACAATAACTACAGGAGAAGCGGCTAGTTCTCTTGTTGGGGTGTCTTATAAGATGTTCTGACATCTTATTAGGGCAAGCAGGATTTGTTCCTTGGTGGTTCCGCTGCATGTGTTTCTGATGGAAGAGCTCTAGAATTGTGGGATTCTGGAGTTGTTACTGAAGACAGTTGGTGGAAGATCTCAATCGTCGGCCTCTATATGTGAAGATATCTGCATTATTTTATTCCAAAGTCGGGACTTAGGAGTGATGGAATGAAGGGAGTTGTTGGTAGATATCTGGTATGGTGACTTGGTACTTGGAAGCCTGGTTTCTTGGTGCAGTTGAAGTCAGTTGAAGAGGAGAGGAGTTGAGTTTAAGTTTATCAAGTTCTTGCTCTGGGAGTTTGATAAATTATTGATCGGCTAGATTGTCAAAGATACTTGAGAATTCTCTCAAGTGCACTCATAAAGGCGTCTCAGTCGTGCATCTGGAGTCTTCTAGTTATTCTTCTGACTAGGAGGTGTTTCTTTGAAACACAATCTGAAGAAAATGGAGGTGATTTATTTTCACCATCCAAAAACAACAAGGAAGAATTCATCTCTCTTGACCCTAAGAGTGGATCTAATCTGATTGAAGCATTCAGAAATGTTGAGATAAATAAGATTTGTTCAGAGGAAGTCTTAGTTACTTGAGTCAAGGGTGGCAGCCTTGGTATCTCAACACTGTTTGTCAAAGAAGATACTTGCAAAAGATTGAATACTTGATAAGTGTTCATGAAGTGATTTGGTAGAGCTTAGCCACAACACTGAAGAACTATTATTGTACAAGGATTTAAGATCAATTGCTATTTGTGGACTCCACAATTATTTAATTGATTATCCTTGAAAGTCAAGATTGTTGATGTTCAACAAGATGTTGGAACATCTCATCATCAGAGTTTGTGTAGAATCATGTGAGGGGTACTGCATATGCTTTAGCATCTGTTTTATCTTAGGTGGTGACGTAAGAATGGGCTTCAGTCGGGTGTGACAGAAGCATGTGTTCTCTGGAGAGTTTCCTGGAAAGAAACTGGTCTGGACTTTGATGCTGTTGAGATGAAGATGAAGACATCATAATCTTGATGGTTACTGCTTGGATCAGTTTATTTCCGATCTAGGTGCTTTGGAGCATGGATCTTGCTCTTCTTGAAAGTCAAAGTTAAGTGGCAGTTATCTCTGACTTTCTACAATCTACTTTACTAAGGAAAGTGGCATTCTTTGGTTTGCCTATGATGTAGTCTTGGACTACTTATTTTCTGAAGACTCAGACGTGGCAGGTGTGATATCTTTGGAGTTTTAAAGCAGGATGGAGGTTGTCTACTCAAACTTGGTGTTAAATCAAGTCGATGAGAGCATGTAACTCTGGTTCTACAAAGGGAGGAGGTTCTTCTAAGTGGCAGAAGGAGGAGCTAAATTCAGCAGTTGGATGTCGTATCAGAATGTTCTGACATCTAGCTTAACATCAGAAGTCTCAGTTGCTGATGTGGCACATCAGCTTAAGATAAGGTGATCTACAGGAGAATGGAAGTTATGGATGCTTCAAAAAGGTATATCTCACGCAGTTTGCGGGAGCTGTGGATGAGAGGATGTTATATGTCTAAGAGGCTTGGTGAATCCAAGATGTCTTTCTATGGTGCAAATAATTCATGTGACTTGAAGATCTGATTCATTAGTGGATCAGTGTATCTTGTGGGAATTCTGAAGAAGAGTGAGATCAATCAAAAGGTGCCATTTGGTTGGTTTCATAGTGTGTATTCAAGCAGGATGCTTGAAACTGATTACTCCTGTGCAGAAGAGTAGTTAGTTGAAAACGTGAGGAGGTTCTGGTTCTCTTGGAGCTTGTGGCAGAAGTTCTGGGTTGAGGATGGAAGTATGCCTTCTTTTGGTGGATGAGAGTTTATTTCTCTCTGGGTTTCTGAAGTTCTCTTTGTTCAAGCTGGTGGCGCAGTTTTGTGTGAAGATCTTCAGTTTGGATTACTATGCTGATAGTAAGTCTAGTGGTGGAGCATATCAAGAACCATGGTGTGTGGTGTCTATGATGTGTGGAAGATGTCCTAACTGATGTTAGAACATTTTTGGGTTGGTTATCCTTGGTGGAGGATTCTTAAGTTCTGGTCTAGGAACTTGTTGGCTACATCATGTTTAAGGAGTATCTATCTTGTCATACAGGAGAATGATGAAGTAGAAGAACTGCCTTGGGAGGATGGTGTGGAGAAGATTGGAGTGGATCACGGGTTGATTGCATGAAGGCCTGGTTTCTGATGCGTTCAGAAGTGGATATTCACCATAAAATCAGAAGTATTCCAGGTTATCATACGGGAGAATGATGAAGGAATGTCTATCTTGGATTATGGGGTGTCTATCTCTGTTGTTGGCATTGGTAAGGTCAGTGGAAAATTTTGCGAAGGGGATACTGCCCCTGGCTGCAAGTTATGCTAGTAGTGGATCACTTTGGCAGCTGTGAAGTTCTGGAGCATGCATACGATATCTGACATCGTTATAACAAACTAAGGGGCCCTGTGCGTCTCTTTGAGGAATGTGAAGCATTCTTATTCAATTGGTTTGTGCCTCAAGCAGCTGGAGGTCTATACATGAGAATTCAAGAGGAGTTTGTGTGGTGTCTAGATGGTTGCAGGAAGAGGGGGATCAATGGAACTTTGATCTTAAGCCAAGAGTTTGTTATGGTAGGAAGGTTATCATGTTATTTCCTCACGGGTAGCATAATGGTGATCATGTGTGAGTGATTATTGGTTCTTGTTAGAAGAAGCAATAAGAGAGTTGATGATTGTGTTCAGCAGGCGGCTTGAATTGAAGGTGCGCTCTTGAAGACATGAAGATGTGTCTTGTGTTTTCCATTCATCAGCTAGGTGTTTTGTGGAGGAGCACTAGTTACCTTAGATAGGGGGAGTTGATCCTTGATATAAGATGTTTTACCGTGGGGGGCAGTGGAATTTCAGTTTGCATTGTGCGTCAGGAAAGCTGTGATGAGATGTCAAGAAGGATGTCTTGACATTTGTATTGTTGCAAGTTAGGGGAGACTTGGCAATGCAGAATATGTGATTCCCGATGAATTCTTAGGGGATCATTGATCAGTCTGGGGGAATTTATTTTTCTCTGCAGATTGAAGTCATTATCTTGTGAAATTGCCTCTGATTGAAATGCTGATATGAGAAGTCTTGTCCTATCTAAAGTGGAGTACATGCAAAGTGAAGACATTGTCTGACATGATGTTAGGACATTGTTATAAAACATGTGTGCATGTAATGGGTTCTTTGGTCGGCGTTCTTAAAAGAAGAAACAGTCAAAAGCAGTCTTGGTCAGTGCGCTATTGGTGGAGTTATTGCCTTCGATTAATGATCCTTTGAATTGACTAGCGTTATTTTATGTGGATCGTTACTGTCTAAGGAAATTGCTCAGCTATAAATAGGATTGCCTTGATCTTCTTTAGTCTCAATACTCTCTCTTTGGGTTGGAAACAGATGGGGTTTTTCAAAATCTGGGTATGTTGCATCTGGGTTTGGGGCTGTCTTGGTCACTTTTTCCAAGTTTTGGTTTAAAAGGGGGAGAATGGTTTTTTGATGCTGTCTGGGATTGGGTACATTCCTGCAGTTGTTTTGCAAGAATGTAGGTTAAGATGTTTTGACATCTTAACAATCTTATTTACCTTGTGTCTTGTGATCTGAGTTGTGAAGCAGGTTGTGTCTTGTGACCTGAGTTACGCAATCTTTGCTCTCAGTGTTACGAAGCCTACAACTGTTGTCTCTTTTCTGGAGGACTCTTCTGGTTCTCAAGACCTCCCTTGAAAGGAGGGGGAATATGTAAAGTAGGGATGGCAAACGGACGGGGCGGGGGCGGGTTTAACTATACCCGCACCCGCACCCGCACCCGCACCCATATAACACACCCGCCCCCGCCCCCAAACCCAATCGGGGGTAAAAATTTACCACCCAGACCCGCCCCCAATAGTGAACGGGTGCACCCGCACCCGCCCCGCCCCCACCCGCAAAAATATAATTTCTTTTTAATTATAATAAAAATTAATAATTTTAATTAAAAAATTGATTATTTTAATAAATTAATTAATTATTTAATTAAAATATTAATTAGTAAATAAATATTAACTTGATAAATTTAATTATTTTAATTGTAATAGGGGTATTAATAATTTAATTAAAAATATAATTAATAAATAAATATTAAAATAAGTAAAATAAAAAAATTAAAACAAATTGCATTATCCGGGGGCGGGGCGGGTGCGGGTGCGGGCGGGTCTTAGTGTCTACCCGCACCCGCACCCGCTCCCGTAGTTAAAAACCGGGTTTCACCCACACCCGCACCCGCACTCAATTAAATCGGGGTTTCCCCGTTAATTTCGGGGCGGACCCGGACGGGTCCGGGCGGGTCCGGGTTTGTTTGCCATCCCTAATGTAAAGGGGAGACTCTCTCAGACCTTAGCTCCAATCAATTCTCAAGATGAGTCTTGATGTAGGAGTCTTGCTGATTGTAGAATGCAGAAAAAAATGTTTTAGCCAAAAATTTGTCAAAAGGGGGAGATTGAAAGCACTTGTTGTTTGACTAAATTTTGCTAAAAGATTCTGATAATATAATTGAAGAATTTGCAGAAGAAAAAGATGTCGAAGGAGATGTCCCAATATGGTGACTCGACATCCTGACTGACTTACTAAGTTAGCAGGTTATAATCTGTTGCAAGAATTAAGGAACGGATCAAGGAATCACAGGATCAAAGATAGAAATCCTAAGACAGCAGAAGACTATATAAGAAGACTTAGACCTAGGGTTTTGAAATCGAATGTACCTTTTGTATCACTTGTAACTTTGTAACCTAGTTCTCTTGTGTTGAATAAGGGTTTAGGGTTTGAGAGTCATCGGCTCTCTTAGGAGTTATAAGTCTCCACTCTGTAATATGGGATGCAGAGTGGAAGGCATAGGTACTGGGACAGAACCATAAGCCTTTAGGAAATGGTCTGTGTATTGTTCTTGGACGAAGCTTTGAAGCAAGTCCAAGATGACTTGTTGGTCAAGAAAGCATGACAAAGATTCTGAATTGGCAGAAGACAGAGATATCACAGGTGGTGATTAAAGGAAGTGGGTGAGGTATCTCATATCAGAGTTCTAAACGTTTGAGTTTAGCTTTGGTAAAGATGTTCATTGGGTAGATGTTAGGTATAAAGTTGTAAACGAGGGAGTTTAGCTTTGTAACAGTTCTACAGATAGTGAAGTCTTCTTCCTGGATTGGTATCCCCCAGATGTAGGTGAGTTGTACCGAACTGGGTTAACAATTGTTGTGTTCTTTATCATTTTGCAGATTTACGTTTTCTGTTAGGGTTCATGATAAACATGTTAGATCATATGTCGTGACATCTGAGATTATGCAGTTCTGATATTCAAGGTATCAGTCTGTTGTTGCGCCTCTGAGTTTAAAAGATTATGTAGCACAATGTCTTGACATGTGTTAGGACATCTGCTATCTGCATATGCCAGAATTTTAATTGGTATCAGAGCAGGCATCCTGTCTGGTTCTGGATGAGATCTTTGGGAGATACTTTCTGGCATTTAAACAAGGAGGAGTTTGAAGACCAGATCAATCAACTCAGACATACCCAAGGGTATTAATGGATGAGATGGATGTGCTGGATCGAAGGGAGCAACCCGGAGGTGGTTCATGTTGCTGAGGAGGTTCTACAATAACTACAGGAGAAGCGGCTAGTTCTCTTGTTGGGGTGTCTTATAAGATGTTCTGACATCTTATTAGGGCAAGCAGGATTTGTTCCTTGGTGGTTCCGCTGCATGTGTTTCTGATGGAAGAGCTCTAGAATTGTGGGATTCTGGAGTTGTTACTGAAGACAGTTGGTGGAAGATCTCAATCGTCGGCCTCTATATGTGAAGATATCTGCATTATTTTATTCCAAAGTCGGGACTTAGGAGTGATGGAATGAAGGGAGTTGTTGGTAGATATCTGGTATGGTGACTTGGTACTTGGAAGCCTGGTTTCTTGGTGCAGTTGAAGTCAGTTGAAGAGGAGAGGAGTTGAGTTTAAGTTTATCAAGTTCTTGCTCTGGGAGTTTGATAAATTATTGATCGGCTAGATTGTCAAAGATACTTGAGAATTCTCTCAAGTGCACTCATAAAGGCGTCTCAGTCGTGCATCTGGAGTCTTCTAGTTATTCTTCTGACTAGGAGGTGTTTCTTTGAAACACAATCTGAAGAAAATGGAGGTGATTTATTTTCACCATCCAAAAACAACAAGGAAGAATTCATCTCTCTTGACCCTAAGAGTGGATCTAATCTGATTGAAGCATTCAGAAATGTTGAGATAAATAAGATTTGTTCAGAGGAAGTCTTAGTTACTTGAGTCAAGGGTGGCAGCCTTGGTATCTCAACACTGTTTGTCAAAGAAGATACTTGCAAAAGATTGAATACTTGATAAGTGTTCATGAAGTGATTTGGTAGAGCTTAGCCACAACACTGAAGAACTGTTATTGTACAAGGATTTAAGATCAATTGCTATTTGTGGACTCCACAATTATTTAATTGATTATCCTTGAAAGTCAAGATTGTTGATGTTCAACAAGATGTTGGAACATCTCATCATCAGAGTTTGTGTAGAATCATGTGAGGGGTACTGCATATGCTTTAGCATCTGTTTTATCTTAGGTGGTGACGTAAGAATGGGCTTCAGTCGGGTGTGACAGAAGCATGTGTTCTCTGGAGAGTTTCCTGGAAAGAAACTGGTCTGGACTTTGATGCTGTTGAGATGAAGATGAAGACATCATAATCTTGATGGTTACTGCTTGGATCAGTTTATTTCCGATCTAGGTGCTTTGGAGCATGGATCTTGCTCTTCTTGAAAGTCAAAGTTAAGTGGCAGTTATCTCTGACTTTCTACAATCTACTTTACTAAGGAAAGTGGCATTCTTTGGTTTGCCTATGATGTAGTCTTGGACTACTTATTTTCTGAAGACTCAGACGTGGCAGGTGTGATATCTTTGGAGTTTTAAAGCAGGATGGAGGTTGTCTACTCAAACTTGGTGTTAAATCAAGTCGATGAGAGCATGTAACTCTGGTTCTACAAAGGGAGGAGGTTCTTCTAAGTGGCAGAAGGAGGAGCTAAATTCAGCAGTTGGATGTCGTATCAGAATGTTCTGACATCTAGCTTAACATCAGAAGTCTCAGTTGCTGATGTGGCACATCAGCTTAAGATAAGGTGATCTACAGGAGAATGGAAGTTATGGATGCTTCAAAAAGGTATATCTCACGCAGTTTGCGGGAGCTGTGGATGAGAGGATGTTATATGTCTAAGAGGCTTGGTGAATCCAAGATGTCTTTCTATGGTGCAAATAATTCATGTGACTTGAAGATCTGATTCATTAGTGGATCAGTGTATCTTGTGGGAATTCTGAAGAAGAGTGAGATCAATCAAAAGGTGCCATTTGGTTGGTTTCATAGTGTGTATTCAAGCAGGATGCTTGAAACTGATTACTCCTGTGCAGAAGAGTAGTTAGTTGAAAACGTGAGGAGGTTCTGGTTCTCTTGGAGCTTGTGGCAGAAGTTCTGGGTTGAGGATGGAAGTATGCCTTCTTTTGGTGGATGAGAGTTTATTTCTCTCTGGGTTTCTGAAGTTCTCTTTGTTCAAGCTGGTGGCGCAGTTTTGTGTGAAGATCTTCAGTTTGGATTACTATGCTGATAGTAAGTCTAGTGGTGGAGCATATCAAGAACCATGGTGTGTGGTGTCTATGATGTGTGGAAGATGTCCTAACTGATGTTAGAACATTTTTGGGTTGGTTATCCTTGGTGGAGGATTCTTAAGTTCTGGTCTAGGAACTTGTTGGCTACATCATGTTTAAGGAGTATCTATCTTGTCATACAGGAGAATGATGAAGTAGAAGAACTGCCTTGGGAGGATGGTGTGGAGAAGATTGGAGTGGATCACGGGTTGATTGCATGAAGGCCTGGTTTCTGATGCGTTCAGAAGTGGATATTCACCATAAAATCAGAAGTATTCCAGGTTATCATACGGGAGAATGATGAAGGAATGTCTATCTTGGATTATGGGGTGTCTATCTCTGTTGTTGGCATTGGTAAGGTCAGTGGAAAATTTTGCGAAGGGGATACTGCCCCTGGCTGCAAGTTATGCTAGTAGTGGATCACTTTGGCAGCTGTGAAGTTCTGGAGCATGCATACGATATCTGACATCGTTATAACAAACTAAGGGGCCCTGTGCGTCTCTTTGAGGAATGTGAAGCATTCTTATTCAATTGGTTTGTGCCTCAAGCAGCTGGAGGTCTATACATGAGAATTCAAGAGGAGTTTGTGTGGTGTCTAGATGGTTGCAGGAAGAGGGGGATCAATGGAACTTTGATCTTAAGCCAAGAGTTTGTTATGGTAGGAAGGTTATCATGTTATTTCCTCACGGGTAGCATAATGGTGATCATGTGTGAGTGATTATTGGTTCTTGTTAGAAGAAGCAATAAGAGAGTTGATGATTGTGTTCAGCAGGCGGCTTGAATTGAAGGTGCGCTCTTGAAGACATGAAGATGTGTCTTGTGTTTTCCATTCATCAGCTAGGTGTTTTGTGGAGGAGCACTAGTTACCTTAGATAGGGGGAGTTGATCCTTGATATAAGATGTTTTACCGTGGGGGGGCAGTGGAATTTCAGTTTGCATTGTGCGTCAGGAAAGCTGTGATGAGATGTCAAGAAGGATGTCTTGACATTTGTATTGTTGCAAGTTAGGGGAGACTTGGCAATGCAGAATATGTGATTCCCGATGAATTCTTAGGGGATCATTGATCAGTCTGGGGGAATTTATTTTTCTCTGCAGATTGAAGTCATTATCTTGTGAAATTGCCTCTGATTGAAATGCTGATATGAGAAGTCTTGTCCTATCTAAAGTGGAGTACATGCAAAGTGAAGACATTGTCTGACATGATGTTAGGACATTGTTATAAAACATGTGTGCATGTAATGGGTTCTTTGGTCGGCGTTCTTAAAAGAAGAAACAGTCAAAAGCAGTCTTGGTCAGTGCGCTATTGGTGGAGTTATTGCCTTCGATTAATGATCCTTTGAATTGACTAGCGTTATTTTATGTGGATCGTTACTGTCTAAGGAAATTGCTCAGCTATAAATAGGATTGCCTTGATCTTCTTTAGTCTCAATACTCTCTCTTTGGGTTGGAAACAGATGGGGTTTTTCAAAATCTGGGTATGTTGCATCTGGGTTTGGGGCTGTCTTGGTCACTTTTTCCAAGTTTTGGTTTAAAAGGGGGAGAATGGTTTTTTGATGCTGTCTGGGATTGGGTACATTCCTGCAGTTGTTTTGCAAGAATGTAGGTTAAGATGTTTTGACATCTTAACAATCTTATTTACCTTGTGTCTTGTGATCTGAGTTGTGAAGCAGGTTGTGTCTTGTGACCTGAGTTACGCAATCTTTGCTCTCAGTGTTACGAAGCCTACAACTGTTGTCTCTTTTCTGGAGGACTCTTCTGGTTCTCAAGACCTCCCTTGAAAGGAGGGGGAATATGTAAAGTAGGGATGGCAAACGGACGGGGCGGGGGCGGGTTTAACTATACCCGCACCCGCACCCGCACCCGCACCCATATAACACACCCGCCCCCGCCCCCAAACCCAATCGGGGGTAAAAATTTACCACCCAGACCCGCCCCCAATAGTGAACGGGTGCACCCGCACCCGCCCCGCCCCCACCCGCAAAAATATAATTTCTTTTTAATTATAATAAAAATTAATAATTTTAATTAAAAAATTGATTATTTTAATAAATTAATTAATTATTTAATTAAAATATTAATTAGTAAATAAATATTAACTTGATAAATTTAATTATTTTAATTGTAATAGGGGTATTAATAATTTAATTAAAAATATAATTAATAAATAAATATTAAAATAAGTAAAATAAAAAAATTAAAACAAATTGCATTATCCGGGGGCGGGGCGGGTGCGGGTGCGGGCGGGTCTTAGTGTCTACCCGCACCCGCACCCGCTCCCGTAGTTAAAAACCGGGTTTCACCCACACCCGCACCCGCACTCAATTAAATCGGGGTTTCCCCGTTAATTTCGGGGCGGACCCGGACGGGTCCGGGCGGGTCCGGGTTTGTTTGCCATCCCTAATGTAAAGGGGAGACTCTCTCAGACCTTAGCTCCAATCAATTCTCAAGATGAGTCTTGATGTAGGAGTCTTGCTGATTGTAGAATGCAGAAAAAAATGTTTTAGCCAAAAATTTGTCAAAAGGGGGAGATTGAAAGCACTTGTTGTTTGACTAAATTTTGCTAAAAGATTCTGATAATATAATTGAAGAATTTGCAGAAGAAAAAGATGTCGAAGGAGATGTCCCAATATGGTGACTCGACATCCTGACTGACTTACTAAGTTAGCAGGTTATAATCTGTTGCAAGAATTAAGGAACGGATCAAGGAATCACAGGATCAAAGATAGAAATCCTAAGACAGCAGAAGACTATATAAGAAGACTTAGACCTAGGGTTTTGAAATCGAATGTACCTTTTGTATCACTTGTAACTTTGTAACCTAGTTCTCTTGTGTTGAATAAGGGTTTAGGGTTTGAGAGTCATCGGCTCTCTTAGGAGTTATAAGTCTCCACTCTGTAATATGGGATGCAGAGTGGAAGGCATAGGTACTGGGACAGAACCATAAGCCTTTAGGAAATGGTCTGTGTATTGTTCTTGGACGAAGCTTTGAAGCAAGTCCAAGATGACTTGTTGGTCAAGAAAGCATGACAAAGATTCTGAATTGGCAGAAGACAGAGATATCACAGGTGGTGATTAAAGGAAGTGGGTGAGGTATCTCATATCAGAGTTCTAAACGTTTGAGTTTAGCTTTGGTAAAGATGTTCATTGGGTAGATGTTAGGTATAAAGTTGTAAACGAGGGAGTTTAGCTTTGTAACAGTTCTACAGATAGTGAAGTCTTCTTCCTGGATTGGTATCCCCCAGATGTAGGTGAGTTGTACCGAACTGGGTTAACAATTGTTGTGTTCTTTATCATTTTGCAGATTTACGTTTTCTGTTAGGGTTCATGATAAACATGTTAGATCATATGTCGTGACATCTGAGATTATGCAGTTCTGATATTCAAGGTATCAGTCTGTTGTTGCGCATCTGAGTTTAAAAGATTATGTAGCACAATGTCTTGACATGTGTTAGGACATCTGATGTCTGCATATGCCAGAATTTCAATAGTCAAGTACAACATAATATCTTTTTAGAGATTTCTGAAGATTGTTTTGTTATTAACAAAAAGAATTTCTCTAGAGATCTAACAGATACTTTGAATTCATTCATACTTAAATAGTTCATTGAGCATAGGAGTTTGCAAAGTAAAGAACTGAACATACCTTTATTTTGTTTTTCTTGGTCAAGCTTCAGGAGAGTATTTAGATTCGACCATGGAATCTGAATCCTGACTTAAGTGGATCTTGAGTCAATGGTACTTATACCAGTGATTCCACTTTCTTCTCTAAACTCCACACTTTTTGCATCTTTCAGATTTTGAGTTTAGTATGTAGGCTTTTCTTCCATCATATGTTGTAAGCAACCATTGATCAAGTATCATGGAAGGTGCCTTGCTTCTTTCTTTTATAATATCTGCAGCAAATATAATTTTGGATTTTGGTACCCATATATTTGGGGGTCCTATAATGTTAGTTCTGACATACTTTCTTTTACTTCATGCCTTAGTTTGATAGTACTTCCTTGATTCATTCCATAATTTAAGTCTATGATGAGTTTTGGCTCTAACAAAACCTGTTCTCAGTAGAGTATTTGATTTCATTATCTTGGATTCATCTTTTATCAAATCTTTTGACTTTATAATCCTTGATTTTGAAATCTATGATTGACATAAATTTAAATAATGTTTGCTATCAGAGGTTAGCATAAAATAAGTTTTCACCACTGTCTGAGTATTGCCAGAATAAAAAGAATTGAAAGGTTTCTCAAGGAATTGTTCTTTACCACAAATTCTATGATAACCTTCATCTTCCTTAGGAGTCATGGCGCCACTTAAGATTTGATCTTGTAAAGCAAACTCATGTTTATCAAAGTGATAAACAATATTTTCAAGAGACTTGATTTTCTCTTGAGATATTTTTAGTTCTTCTTTTAGATGATCAATTTCTAGCTTCGTAATTCCAGCTTGTTTGTTAAACAACTTGAGAGATCATGAACACATAAAAAATTATTTAAGCAAGATAGGTTAAGAACTACCTTTTTCTCTTCAATATTTGATTTACTCCTGGATTCATATGCTTCCTTAGAAGATATAATGGCCAGCAGTGCCAGATTACTTTTTTCATCTCTTTCTTAATCCTCAACTTTGTCAGCTTCATAAGGATATGCTTTGAAGCTCTTTTACATTCTCTTTTTGGGTTTTTCTATTCGTTACCTTTTCTCATTGCTCTGAAGATTGGGGTAATCAGTTGAAATGTGGTTATTTCTGAAGATTTTGAAGTTACTCTTTCCATCAACAGATTTCTAATTCCTTTTAGCCAGCTGATAGAATCTTTTGATAAGTAGGTCCATTTCCTCATCATCATACATTCCATAGGAATTTTCTTTAACAAACTTGAGGGAAGTTGATTTCTTTAAAACCTCATCTTCATCCAATTCCATTTCTTTGAATAGCTGTAACTTTTGGTCTGAATCTAACAAGCCGACTTCTCAGAAGTCTCTTGGCATGATTAAATAAAGTGTAACTATTGTTAAGCACTTGAAGACCAGATACAAGAACTTGAAACCTGGAGAACATGGTTCCAATATCTTAATCGTCCTTCATTTTGAACATCTCATATTGATGTACCAGAAGATTGGCTTTAGCTTCTTTGACTTGCTGATTCCCTTTATATGTTGAACACAAGGATTCAAAGATAGTCTTAGCAGCAGACTTATCAATGATTTTGATATACTCAGACTACGGTAGAGCAACTACCAGAATACCTCTAACTCTATGATGATTTCTGTATAGCTTCTTCTGAGTTGGTGAGAGAAATTTTCTATCTTTGATCATCCCAACACCATCAACTTCCATAGCAATACCTTCTTCAAGGATATCCCATAACTCTTCATCAAGACCAATGATATATGAGTATGTTTTGCTTTTCCATCATTCAAATTTAGTGGAGTTACCACTGAAGATGGGAAGATTAACATAGTAATATTTTTTCTCATATATACTTGATTCCTTCTTGAAAAATCTTCAGTAGACATATTTTTCTCTTTGGATCTTTATATGCACCACTGTTAAGTATTACGCATAAATCATGCTCCAATGCCAACTGTAGGTGAGAAAAATACACAAGAAGAGGGTTGAATTGTGTTCTCCAATTTGCGTTGCTTCTGAACAGAGTTCAGATTCTAAATAATAGTTAAGATTCTTATGATATGGATGCAGCGAAACAATAAACAGTAGCAAATAAATGACAAATGAACACACAAAATTTATCCTGGTTCCTCTCAAACCGGGAGTAGTCCAATACCCTTGCAGCACAAGAGATTTCCCACTATAATCAAAACTGATTACAATTGATTATGCCCTCGAGCATAAGACTTTCCTTTGCTTAGACCTACAACCTAAGACTTGCTTGCTCAATCAGCACCTGATCGAGACTTCCTGCTTAGATCCTTAAATCCTAAGACTTCTTTGCTTAAATCCCATGGATTTAAGACTTCCCTGCTTATACCCTCAAGTACAAGGCTTCCTACTTAGACTCAAAGTCCAATACTTCCTTGCTTAAATCCAACGAATTCAAGACATTCTTGCTTATACCCTCAAGTACAAGACTTCTTGCTTATAATCACATTCCAAGAATTTCTTGCTTAAATCCCACAGATTCAAGACTTACTTGCTTATACCCTCAAGTACAAGACTTCCTGCTTAGATCCCTCATATCAAACACTTAATGCTTAAACTCAACAGTTTAAGACTTTCCTGCTTAATCAACAATTTGAACAAGGCTTCAATGCTCAAGCACACAGCAAGAGACTTACTTGGCTCAAGCACACAACAAGAGACTTTGATACTCAAGCACACAACAAGAGACTTTCTAAAATACTAAACAACCTGTTTAGCATAATAGATAACAAGGATAACTTGATATATAATCAGAGGTACAAGGCAATGTCTTTATTAAAGATCATAACACTTAAGATTTCTTATACATTGTTTAAGAAATCTTAAGGATTTGTCTAATTTACAACAGATGACAGAAACTCTGCATACTCAATGATGATGTTGTTGTTGATCTTGTTATTCTTCCATTTTGATATAAGCGTGAAAACGTTTCTTTTTCTACAAGGCCCTTTTTTTCTTTTTCTTTATTCCTTGTTGATTCTTTAGATTGAATCTTCAGCTACTTAAATAGAAGATACAAAAGAGTAGTCATTAGAAGAGATAACTTGCACAAGTATCTTTGCCAATCCATAGTACTAAGAGACGTTGAAGATAGATACACAAAGATCTTTATCCAATGTGTAACATGTTTAACCGTAGCGTCTTTCTTGTGAGATGTATTATAGATCCATTGAGAGTGGATGTTTGTGAAGCATGTCAACTTTCCTTGAGCCATGTGAACATAAAATCTAGCTGAAAAACTAATTTGACATTGTAGTTTGCTTTATGTAGTACGAATTACTTAGCTTTGTCTATGGTTCTGAATGATCATCAGAAGCTGATACATTCAATAAGTGTAGAGATAACATATTGCACTTCTGATTCAGCTTCATAGTATACGCAATCATATATCATCAGACTTAACTTAGGGACATCCTTCAGTTCTTAACCATCATAAGCCAAGAACTCAACTTCTCTCAATTGCGTTCTTTTAACAGATTCTGAATAGATTCTCTTTAAGCTTTGGAACTGTAGCGTCATTTTTTTTGTGACGCGACCACAACCGCTATTTATGATACTTTCTGATCTCTGTATTTATCCTATGAAGCTTAAAACGAAGGGGAAGATATCTCAAACTATCCCTGCTGTGCAAGTGTTTTCTTTAACAAATGTGAAGAGATCGGGGATTGGGGTTTGGTTATACAAAGGGAAGCTATTAACACCCAAAGTATCTATAGTAATCTATAGAAACCTTCATTTACATATATTTTATACTACTTGAAATGCTTTCTTAAGTCTATCTGATGTTGATTGGGAAAATTTCTCCATTGTGAGGATTGAGGGCATGTTTTTGTTGTTTTCAGGTTTTCTATTGTTTTTGGGTAAGTACTTGACCTAAGATTTTTTATTTTTGTGCCCGCTAAGATTTCGCAATCTTATGCCTACGTATTCTTGTAAAGAGATTTGGGAAATCAGAGCAATCGTAGTTCCTCCTATTCTATGGGAGGAAATTTGGTGTCTTGTTCAAAGCCCAAGAATGAAGCTAAAAGTTGACTGAGAGAGAGAATTTGTCATCTCTAAAGGGAGATATCTCACTTATTCATCACAAATGTTGAGTAATTGGTTATAAGGGAAGTTACTTTAACTGGGATGTGTGGAATCCAGCAATGCCATAATTTCCTTTATAAGAGAAATGTTATGAAGGAAGAAGCTTTAACTCAGTGTAAAGCAATGCCACTTTTTCCTTTATGAATCTTTCATGCTAAGAGAGGGACATTGGCTTGGATGTGTAGAATCCAGAGGCTTGCCACTTATAGCTGTTAGATGAAAGAGAAATTTAGCCACGATAAAGGAGGGACTCCAGCTTGGATTTTGAATCAACAAGTGTGCCATTTACATCAATTATCTGGAAAAGTTTTGATTGTTTGTTTTGATATGTGATATATAGAGGGGATATCCTCCTACAGAGAGGACTAATGGTCTCATCTGTGGGGATGTTGAATTTGTGCCTTTCTCAAAGCCCAAGGTTGAAGCTAAGAAGAGTTGAAAACTGACTCCACTGGAGATGTTTTATTTGAGTATCTTGTTTGAAGCCCAAGATGATGAAGTTAAAGAGTTTAAGTATAGCTTTAAGGAAAACAAACTCAACTGGGGAGTATGATGTTTGTCTTGTGCAAAGCCCAAGATTGAGGATGACTGGGAAAATCATTATATAAAGCCTAAGAGGAGGTTAACTCTTGATGAGGATTATTGAAATCCAGAAGAAGGTCTAAACTATGTTGGGGTATCCAAAAGGAAACTAACTCTTGCTGGAGATTGGAACAGAGTTGATTTATTAGATTCCATGAGGCTCTGATTCTTTTGGGGATTTGTTGATGGTAGTCTGATCCTGGCTGGGGATTTTTAAGGTGAAAACCAAATCTTGTTGAGGATCAGAAGGGATTTAGAGATGAGTTTGAAAACCTTAGAGGTTTGGAATCTTTTAGGAATTGATGTATTGGTAAAGATGATTAGGATCTATCCTATATTTTTAGGAAGCCTGAGAATCCTTGTGTTAAGTCCAAGAGGAGACTTATGAGGGTGAAACTTTCCAAGTCTACTTGCATGAAGCCCAAGAGGAGGCTCAGACTGTCCAAGTCTCTTTAAGAAGAGGCAGACTCTTGGTTGGAGAAAGATCTTTGTATGATGCCCAAGAGGAGGTTGTGGATTCTAGAGATGAAGATCAATTCTTGACTGATTGGATGTTCTAGAGTTTTGACTTTCCTGAGGTTTGAACTAGTAGAGATGACTGAATTATATCCTATGCTTTTAGGAAGTCTTTGGGTCCTTGTACTAAGCCCAAGAGGAGGCCGGGATGCTTCTAGGAAGCCTATGGGTCCTTGTACTAAGTCCAAGAGGAGGCTAAGGGGAACTTCTAAGAAGCCTGTGGGTCCAAGCCTAAGAAAAATTCAAGAAGGGTTTCACCGGGAATTAGTCCTTTCTTTATTGAACAATTCTAAGGTTTGAAGAAATTCAAAAGAGGTTTCACCGGGAATTAATCCTCTCTGGGGAAATGAATTTCTTTTATATGTTTCTAAGTTTTGACAGTCTTAAGAAAAGTTTCACTGGGAATAATGCCTTTCTTTGTTCCATATTAAATAAAGCCCAAGAGGAGGCAGACTGTATTGGGGAAGTTTCCTATGGGGGAATTAGTTATTGAACTAAGTTATGAGTATCTTACTGTTTATCCTAAGTGTGAACTGAGGATGGCCTAACTGCTGAGGGAACTTAAACAGATATGCACAAGTATATACAAATAAGTGAATTAACAAGTATATAAACAAGTATGCATTTAAATTGAAAAGGTGTTGGGTCTTACACTCTGAAAAGAGGCCCAAGTGTATTGTGATTGGTTGTATTGATTACAACGGTATGATTAGGGTTTTGAGAAATTGAAGAAAGTTTTGAGAAGTCTTTGAATTTGAATTAAAAATAAAGTTGTTGTTATTTTAATGAATTGAAAAGAAAGTTTGGGACTTATAACTCAAAGAGAGGCCCAAGTGGTCTAAGAGCAGTTTCATCGGGAATAATGCTCCTCTTAATACCAGTTTAAAACAGACAGATGATTTTGAAAACAGAGATATGGGGCTTACAACTCAAGGATAGGCCCATAGAGGTTGTTTATTGTTTAAAAGAAAGTTCATGTACAAAAGGTTAGGGCTTATACTCAAGGAGAGGCCCAAATGATCTATTTTGAAAACAGTGACCACACTGCGATACCGAAAGACGTTGTGGGACTTATACTCTAGCAGAGGCCCAAAATATATTTATGTACATAGGGGGTTGAGTCTTATACTCTAATAGAGGCCCAAAACTTATTGAAGGAAAGAAAAGTGGGGCTAATACTCAAGGAGAGGCCCAGATGAAAAATAGTGGACGCACCATTATTTTAAAAATCGTACTGGGACTTATACTATAACAGAGGCCCAAAAAATTATTTATTTACAAAGGATTGGGTCTTACACTCTATTAGAGGCCCAATAATGATTTTTGAAAGAAAGTTTGAAGATTTAAAATCAAGGAAAAACCCTAAATTTACTTAAAATGCATTTTTTCAAAGAAAATCAAATAAAAATGATACAAAATATCAAATATATTTAATAAGCATGTTATGAACTTGGATTAATGTTTGAAAATAGATGTTTTATTCACATAATGGTTTGAAATTCAATTGGTTTTGAAAAATCAAGAGAAAAAATTTATTTAAAATGTTTAAAAACAATTAAAAGGAAATTCTTTATAAAATTCAAAAATATATCAAATATAAAATATTTTTTTTTATTCTTTTGTGGAATAAAATATTTAAATGTGTAAAGGATTTATGTTTAAAAAATCATTTGAAAAAGATTAAAAATGAGAGAGATATGAATTTTTGAAATTAATTAAAAAATAATCAAAATAATTAAAAATTCAAATATTTGAAAAAGGGCGCCAACGGCTCCTTCTTCTTCCTCGTGTGTGCCTGCCATGGATGATTTTCAAAATCTCACTTATCTCTCTCATTACGCAATGAAATCAAATGAAATAAACATCAAACTTGTTCGCTTTTGATCAAGGAACATGATGGTGACATTTAATTTCATTTATTTTAAGTGTGGAGTGAGATATATCGTGATGAACAGATGAACCCTAATTTTTGCAAAAACTAAGTGAAATCCTATACACGATAGATAACATGCAATTGATTTAGGGTTATTACTCTATACACATGCAGAATCATGGTGGTAACTCAAAATAACATTTATGATACATGGAGTATGGAGTTTGAGAGCTTCAGGCTTACCTGTGCAAGAGGAATTCGAATCCTCAGCTGTAGGTGTTATATATGTATTTGAATGATCTGGACAACTTCAATGGACCTTAGTGAGTGTGTTGAGAAGCTTGGAATGGCTGGAAATCTCCTGGAACTCTTAGTGGTATCCCAACTACAATTAGGTCTAGGTGTGATATGGAGGTGATGGATCTTGGTGTTACAGAAGTTTAAAAAGTATTTGGATCACTTCTATATGATGTATAGGATGTGTCTAAACCATTGTTTTTTAAATAATTGCTTCTTATTTAAACATTCGAATCCTACTTGTTAAAAAAGAAAATTTTGATGTATGAGAGTGAAATGAGGGAAAACATGTATTATGATGTTTTGGTGTGTTAAAATCAATCACAAATGACCTCTATTTATAGTAGATGAAGTTTGTTTTGCAAGGAATAGTGAATGGGGGCTGGTTCATCCTATTATCCAATGGATATGGCTAGGAGTCCAAAGTCTCCTCTAGCCATTGACTTGAGCTTAACTTTGCAGGCCTAGGTCTTCTGATCTTTGGATAAAGCTTGACTCATTTGGATAGTTATTGACTGATACATGCCACCTCTATGCATCCCTTCAATGCTTCTTGACAAAATTGGAGTTTTTGGATTTGGAACTTTAAATATCACATGCCTAAAGGATGAGGTTTTTGACTTGCAAGGCTCTATGGTGTGTAGCTCTGCAGATAACAGGGGCATTGCATCTTATAAACTTGTCTTGCATGGTGGCAAGGCTTGCCAAGTCATAAGAATGACAAAATCGAGTTGTGTTGGGAAATCTGCCTTGTAAAACCAGAATGAAAAATGCCATTTTGCAAGATCCATAACTTCTTGCTCAAATTGAATCATGGGAGGCTCTTGTACTTTTTAAAAAGCTCATGTTATATACTACAACGTTGATGTTTATGGTTTGTATTGAGTCTATTTGGATCACAATAAAAAGTTCCTTTGAACATTGGTGTCCAAAGCTGGAAAACATGGCAGATTTTACACTAAGTGTCAAAATGTTCATTTCTTAATTTTTTGTGATTTTGATCAATCCAT
Organism: Lathyrus tuberosus; assembly: GCA_022829125.1. Taxonomy (NCBI): domain Eukaryota; kingdom Viridiplantae; phylum Streptophyta; class Magnoliopsida; order Fabales; family Fabaceae; genus Lathyrus; species Lathyrus tuberosus. The sequence continues at coordinate 17,958,149 of JALAZF010000045.1, forward strand.
AACTTAAAATCCATGAAGATTTGGAATGTGGTGTAGTTGAAAATCTTGTAGTATGTAGCAAGACCTATCATTTGAGCTTTGGATGAAAAAAATGGTTGCTTGGATTACAAGTTATGGCCTTGCAAAGTTGGGTAAAAATCACTTTCTTTCATAACTTAGTGAAATTTCAAGTTTCTCAAGGTTGCCCTTTTTGCAAGTAACCTCACTTTTCTTGATTTTTCTTGATTGATCATGATCCAAATCATAAGTTAACATTATTTTTGACTTGAAGAGGCCATGTTTGTCAAAAAATCCCAAAAGTCAAATTTGGTTTTGATCACAGTGTAATACCCCAAATTTTGACCACTTAGATTTCCCATCATTGTGAAAATCATCATCACAATATGGATGAACCATCATGCTTCATCAGTCTCCCCAAAGATGAGTGAGCATCCAATACAATCAAAATTAGGGTTTCAAGCCCTCTCTGAGTGCTTAGACAAAGGATCAATCAAGAAATGACATGATCTTAAACTTGTCTAATCTCTCAAACATCCACAATGGATCAAAAAGGACTCCCACTTCAAGGATTAAGCACAAGGCTGCTCCCTTCTAGGTGGATCAAGTCTCAAGATCGACAGTGTCATCAAATTAGGGTTTTGGTCGACCAGGGCCTCCAGATGGAAATTTTCATCTGGGCACAAGGCAATGATCCAAAACATGACCTAATATACTTCATGGAACCTCATGAACCCATGCATCAAGTCAATTTTGCCTCAGGGGATGCATTCATCAAAAATCAGGAATTAGGGTTTCTTGACCTAATTCACCCCTAAGTTGACTTTTGGGACAAACCATGAGCCAAGACCTCAAGAGATGATTTGAGGGTCTCTAATACACCATATTGATCCATTTGGAACAATGGATTGATCCAAGAAGCTTGAGCAACAAGTTTCCTTTTCATCTGCACCACAATTAGGGTTTTAAGGGAAAAGTCAACTGTAACTTTGACTTTTGACCTGGACATGCTCCCAAACCCTAATACATGATTGAATATACCCTATGACACCCATGGAACATGTCCATCAAGTTTGATTTAGGTCAAGGACATGATTTCCTGAAGAATTGCACAGTTTGGAATTCATCTGATAAAAAGTCAACTGTGCACAAAAGTCAACTTTGACTTTTTGAGATTTTTCACCAAAATGGATTTTTAACCCTAAAATGATGTTAATGTATGATTTGAATCATCATTCATCAAGAAAAATCAAGAAAAGTGAGATAACTTGTAAAAGGGGTAACCATAAAACTTAGAAATTTTTCTAAGTTAAAAATAAAGTGGCAAAGGTACCAACTTTGGAGGACCATAACTCCTAAACCACAAGGCCATTTTTTCTCATCCAAAGATGGATTTGTAGCCCTCATTATCACCTACAAAAACCTCAACTAAAAGTCATTCCAATTCATTAAGGATTTTGAGTTATGGAGTGATCAAAGTGGCTGAAAAGTGAAAATGTCACTTTTTCCAACACTTAGTGAAATTTTCACTAAGTCAAAATTCTGCTTCACTTTTTGCCAAATGTAGGGGGATTTTTCACTTGGAATCAAAAGAGATCAAAACCAAACTTGTTCAAACAGTTGTTGTATCATGTAAGAGCTTTTCAAAATGGCCAAGAACATTGCCAAATTCAACCTACATCATGAGATACAACATTGGCAAGTTGCCTTGCTGAAATCTGTCAAAGCAAGGCAGAATTTGCATTTTGGCTCAATTTGCCAAAATCAGCCAATTGCAATTGCTCCAATCCACTTGGACACCTCAGAGGATTGAATCCAAAGGGGACAATCACTGAGCCAAGCCTCCAAGGTCCAAGGAACAAAGAATAGCATGTTAAACCTAGAATGGCCAAAATAGGGACAAGACTTCAAATTTGGAATGAGGCATTCAATGGAACCATCAAGGTGGCATGGACTGAGCCATTCTCATTTGAAATCAGTCAAGACTTATCCAAGACCAAGGGGACCAAAGCTCTGTGCCCTAACCTCTAGTCAATGGCTAGAGGAGACTTTCATTTCCATTGGCCAACATTGAGGAAACCTACTTACCAGCTGCCATGTACTATTCCTTGCAAAACAAACTTACTCTACTATAAATAGAGCTCAATTGTGGTCAGTTTGAGTACACCAAAGCCATCTAACAGATGCTTTCCTCAAAATCTCTTTCTCTTGGCAAAAATGCCTTTCTTAGCAAGGTAGCTATCGGGTTTTGAGTTTGAGAGCAATTCTGCACAAACCAATCACTCACACACCTCACATACATCACATATGAGCTGATCAAACACTCACATAACATCTGGAACATCAAAATCTCAAAATCACTTGCCATCCACACAAGTTTGAAGTGAAGTTGCAGCTGAGATGCCATAAACTGATCCAGTCCATTTCAATTCAATCCAAGTGTTCAAACACACTCCATATGGTGTAGGGAAGCTGTCCAGATCATCACAACTTGTCTGTAACACCTCCAACTCAAAATCACATCTGCTCTTGCTGTCACGACTTGAAGGTAAGCCTAAACTTGGGCATCTCTCAATCTATGCATATTTCCTCGCACAATAATTTGGCCATATGTTCATAATCATGCATGGAATGTTTTCCCTCAATTAATTGCATTGTTTGAATCGTGTATCAAAAATCCTAGCCTTCATGCAGAAATTAGGGTTCTTGAGGTTTCTTCGTGATTTCTTGTTGTATGTTTAATTTAAATGAAATTAAAGTACATAGACATGATCGTGAGGTTGAGGCGAGCATAATGATATGTGGATTGCATGTTATAATTACGTATTCAGTGAGATTGGATGGAAAATGCAAATCTGGGCAAACTGAAAAACGCGCGTGTTCTTGGCGCCATTTTCATATATTTGAATATTTGAATTTTGTGATTTTGTTTAATTGATTCAAAAATTAATTTCTCTCCGAGTTTTAATGATTTTGAGTTGATTCTTTTTTTAATAATTCACAAAAATGTTAAAATATTTTATTTTATCAAAAAAATCCCAAAAATATTATTTATTTCATATAATTGATATTTTTGTAAAGAATTAATATTTTGATTGTTTTTGGCATTTTAAATATTTTTTTCTACATTGATTTTGCAACTTTTAATGCTTTCTAATTATTTTGTAGGTCAATACTTAATTTTTGAAGCATTAATCCAAGATCACAATTTGTTTTCCATGTGTTAAACAATTTTTGATCATTTTAATTGAATTTTTATTCAATTAAATACTTTTTGAAAACAAATTAGGGTTTTGGATTAATTCAACCCTCATAAATCATTTTCAAAACACTTTGGGCCTCTATTAGAGTGTAAGACCCAATCCTTTTTTGACCAAATCATCTTTGGGCCTCACTTATTGTATAAGTCCCGATACCGTCAAAAAACAAACGGCGCGATCGTCGCCTTTTCAAAAAACATCTGGGCCTCTCCTCGAGCTATAAGACCCATTCAAAACTTTTGGGCCTCTATTAGAGTGTAAGACCCAATCCCCCTTTTAACCAAAACATTTTGGGCCTCACTTATTGTATAAGTCCCTCTGCGTTAAAAGAAAACCTCGGCGCGATCGCCATTTTTAAACGAAAAATAATTTGGGCCTACCCTCGTGTTATAAGCCCCACTCTTTTTCCTTTAAACCTTTTTGGGCCTCTTGAGAGAGTGTAAGACCCATCCCTTTGTACAGAAAACCATTTTTTGGGCCACAGTCACTTGTATAAGTCCCGCTGTACAAATTCAAACAGTGCGCTCACTGATAAAACTCTGGGCCTCTCCTTGAGCTGTAAGCCCCAAATCTTTCTTTTTCAAAGCACTTTCTCCTTTGATTTTGAATATACTGTTGTTTTCAATCTTTCTTTGTTGAACAACTAACCAAACAGCATGGAAGCTCTACAACCGAGTAAGTGGTTATCGCTTTCATTTACTGCTTTCATATTATAAACTGTATTGTGGGGCTGCTCACTGTAAGTCTCCTTTCATAAGCTCATATCTACTGTGTAATAATAGTATAGATATTTCGAGTTTCCCCGACAACTACGTCTAAAACTAGGTGACGCCGTTTCATTTATTCGTAGAAAGAGACGCCTAGATCCCCAATAGGAGCACCAGATACAGTCTTCTCTTCGACTGTCCTCCTTAGGAATCGTCAAGAAATTCTATCCCCCAGAGATGAATTATTCTCAGTGAAACTTCTCTTGAATTTCTTCAAACCGCCGAACGGTTCGGACTCTCTCTAAAAGTTAAAGTCACTGGATAGTAAACCTCGCACGTTTACCAGTGGTTTTAACTCTAAAAGAGTTTTCCTGAACTTTTCTTTGATTTGGGACCCACGGGCTTCTTAAAAGCATCGGCCTACTCTTGGGCATCATACAAGGACCCACAAGCTTCCTAAAAGCAACCCCGCCTCCTCTTGGGCATTATTCAAGGACCCTACGGCTTCTTAGAAGTATTCACAGCCTCCTCTTAGGCTTCGTATAACGATCTCTTCCTCCGGGAATGATAGCCTCCTCTTGGGCTTCGTACAAGGACCCGTCGGCTTCTTAAAAGTTCCCAGCCTCCTCTTGGGCTTCGTACAAATTGTCCCGACGACCTCCTAGAGGTATAGGAACAGAACCTAGTCATCCCCATAGAACAGTCCTTTCATAGAGTCTACTACTGTTTCTCAAAGCATAGTACCAAAGATAAAACTCTAGACACGGACAGTCTAACTTCCTTGAGTCTCAAAGACATTCTCAAGCACCCTTCGTTAAATAGGAAGGAAACCCGCAGACTCGGACAATCTCAATACCCTTTGGATTTCCCGTTTCCTCAAAGAGAAGGAAATATCCCTGATCCTCAAATTAAATCCCTGAGTACAGTGTTGCTCATATAAGAACTGATTTTCTCTTTTAAATCAGTATATTGGATCTGTCACTCAACTGAAACAGTTACAATAGCCTCCATCTCGGGCTTCGTACGAGATACCAAAATTCTCCCCAGTGGAGTCAAAACAACCTTTTCGCCTCTCTCTCAGGCTTTGTATGAGACATAAAAGATTCCCTCGTTGAGTCAATCACCCCTTTTTTGCCTCCATCTCGGGCCTCGTACGAGATATAAATCCCTTAAGCAAGAGTCGAACTCTTTGCTAGCCTCCTCTTAGGCTTTGTATAACGATATGCCCCCACTGGGTCAAAAACCTTTAGCCTCTCTCTCGGGCTTTGTACGAGACACAAAATAGCCTCCTCTTAGGCTTTGTATAATGATTTTCCTAGCGGAAATTAGCCTCCTCTTAGGCTTTGTATAAGAAAACCACTGGTTGATCCAATCAACCTTTTAGCATCAAAGCTGTGCCTCGTTCACAGTACACAAACAACGACAACTTCTTTCCCTTCATCTAATCGCTGTAAGCGGCAAGCCTCTGGATCATCTATATCCATGCCACTGTCCCTCTTTTAGCATGAGAAATTCCTAAGGAAAGATGGCATTGCTCTACACTGAGTTAAAGTCTTCTCCTTCAGGTTAAAACCCTTTCTTCGGAAATTATGGCATTGCTCGGATTCGCGTATCCCAGTTAAAGTAATTCTCCTTCTCCCCTCTTTAGAGATGACAAATTCTCTCTAAAGTCGAGGTCTTTCAGCTTCACGTCTTGGGCTTTGAACAAGACACAAATAGACCTTTTAGCTTCACATCTTAGGCTTTGAACAAGATACAAATCACCTTTCGCTTCACGTCTTGGGCTTTGAACAAGACACCAAAAACCAATTTCCTCCCATAGAATAGGAGGAACTACAAATGCTCTGATTTCTCTGTTTCGGTAAATGGGAATACGTAGGCATAAGATCGAAAGAAAAGATCTTAGCGAGCACAATCAACAAAAAACCCAAATCCCATATCCCCATCAATCAAAAGCAGTAATTCAAAAGCATCAGTCCTAACATCCTAATCCTTATTCCCCGCCAGAAACCTTCTGCCCAGGTAAAAAAAGAAAGAAAACAGTACTGGCGAAAATACGAATAACCAGTACAAAGGCCCCCCCACATTGATAGCATCCGTAACCTAACAGACCGCTGTTTAAATTCAGTATGCAAGCAGGGTTAATTGGAGACATCTATTTCCCTTCCTTATTCAGCTCACAATAGGATAAAAAATGAATCGACCTGTAGTTTTAAGCTCAACCGCAGAGAGCGACCAGCGCTTAAGAACCGCGTCCAAAATCGCTCGCTACAGAAAAGTGGCGCCCACCGTGGGGCCCTGTTCTTTCCTTCTTACAATTTAAACCTTGGGTAAGTCATTTTCATGGCGGTGGCCGCCAACAGAAAAGTGGCGCCCACCGTGGGGCCTATCTTTCTTTCTGTTTCTGTTTTCTTTGAAAATGGCGACTCTGCTGAGGAGTCATTGCCAAGATCTTTCTGCCTTAGGGCATCATCCCCGTTTTCTACGGAAAATGGGAACTCTACCGAAGAGAAAGATTAACCTATGCTGGTCCATCTCTTAGGCAGGGAACCACAGATTGGGGCTTCCGCCGGGGAACCCATTTCTGTCAGGAACTTAAGATTCGTAGCTTTATAAGTCTAGGATGTTTAGGACAAATATATATACTGCTTTTCCTAATTGCTATACATGTTTATTTTTCTGCTAATGGGAATGCGGGTGATGCCGTATGTGGTGAGATTGAGTATACACTTAAGAAAAGCCAACCTTTTTCGTAGTGCGGAAGCTATCGGAAATAGCTGTTACGCGATACTACCCTCATTTGAGGCTGGTGATCTATTCTCGGTGAATAGCACTTACTCTAAGATTGCACACAACTCGCTGGCGATCTGCTTGTTGTTTTGCTTTCCTGGGAGGAGCTGATGATAATGAGTACAGGTACAAAAATCACCCTAGTATAAACCTTTGGGGATGGGTAGAGCCTTGACTTCATGACAACGACCCTTTGACCCCATGTTTTTTCTATGTTTTTGTGTGCTGCATTCATGCATTCATTTAATAAAACATTAAAACATTCAAAAAACTTTCTCTTCTAGTCTCTCTGTTTTTCAAAATTAAACTAAGACTGTGATTGCAAATATCAGAGAAAAAGATTACGCTAATGGATTTCGGTAGAAGGAGAACTCACCAGTATACCTTCAAGGTTCCAAAACTAGGGGATTTGAGAAAGTTAGCGAGGATGATCGTTAACCCAGAGGCTTTCAGAGCCAAGCACGGCGGTTTGCTACCACTGTTAATAGTCCATGTGATTAAGGGAATCATGGATGCGCTCATTCAGTTCTACGATCTGGTTTATCATTGTTTCACATTCCCGGATTACCAGCTGGCACCAACGCTGGAGGAGTACTCTCATTTGGCTGATTTACATATCACTGATCGAGCTCCATTTTCTGGACTGGAAGAAATTCCAAAGAATCAGACTATTGCAAGAGCAATTTATTTGGATGAGTCTGAGGTCAGGACTCACATGACCACTAAGGGTGGCATCCAAGGTTTGCCAGCCCAGTTCTTGACAAAGAAAGCTCTGTACTTCGCTAGTATAGGGAACAGGACTGCTTTTGAAAGCATCTTTGTCTTGCTCACCTACGGGTTATTTTTGTTTCCCAACATCAATAACTTCGTCGATATCAACGCTATTAAGGTTTTTCTCATTGGAAACCCTGTGCCGACTTTGCTCGCAGAGGCGTATCATTCTGTACACTTAGGAAATTTGTACAACGGAGGGGAGATCACATGTTGTGTACCTTTGCTTTACAAGTGGTTTATCTCTCACTTGCCTAAGTCCGCTGCTTTTTGGGATTGCAAGAGTGTCTTACGTTGGTCGCAGAAGATCATGTCCCTCACCAAATTCTGATATAGATTGGTGTAATAGGATTTATGAGGGAATCAGAATCATTGACCGTTGTGGAAACTTCCCCAGCGTACCCCTCATAGGGACTAAAGGAGGAATCGACTATCATCCGATATTAGTTCTTCGTCAATTTAGATACCTGATGAGACACATCCCACTGGATGTTCATCTGGAAGGTCTTTTCTTCAAAGAAGGAGAAAACGACAGAGCACTAAAGATGGAAATAGTGCAAGCTTGGAAACATGTTCATAAGAAAGGACGAGAGTCTCTGGGAAAACCGGATCGTGTCTCGGTGAAGCCTTATCTCCATTGGGTACAAACTAGAGCTCTCAAGCTAAAGATGCCTTATCCTCGTTACGGAATTCTTCCGCCAAGGGAAATTGTCATGTCCTTCATGACGGAGACTGAAAGGCTTCAGGTTACTCTCAACAAAGTTCAAACGGAAAGAAGGTCTTGGAAGAACAAATACCGCACCCTTGACATAGAGTGTATCCAAATACAGCAATTACTAAAAGAGAAAGATGCTCTGATTGAAATTTTGGAGCAGCATGCTGTAGAGAATCAAGATGACCAAAGGAATTTGCTCACTCCTTTCACTTGGCAAAGGAATGACAACCCGACAACGGCCCAAGCGCCCCGGTCAAAGAAAAGGAAGATACCAGAGTCAGCACCCGGTTTCTCCTCAGAGAGGACTCGGGACCCATTAGTTTAGGTTTCAGTTTCTGCACTTTGTAATCTACTGTATTTCCATTTCTGTAATCCTTTGGAATTCAATAAAAAGGGGTTTCCCCACTGTTTGATATTTGCAATCTAATTGTCGAAGTTTATTTTAATTAAACCTAAAAATAATTAATATAATCATTGCATTCATCATTCTCACATCGCGCATTCTTCTTACCTACGAATCTCACGGCAGAGAGTTGAAAGAAGAGATCGACACTCTGAGAGAGGATATGAGAAAGCTTCATAACGACATGCAAGCCATGGCAGAAGCTCAGCTACAAAGAACTATGATATCAGAGATCACCTCAACGCCCATCATAGAAAAGTATGATCCTAGGTATCAGATACCGAAAGATCGTCCTTGGGGCATGCCTGTTAACTATATCCCGGAAGGATATGTTCCGCCGATCACTGAAGATCAGGGAATCGCAACAGAAGCCGCTGGGCCTGAAGGTTACAAACTTTGGGAAAGCGAAGATGCCAGGGGCATACTGAAGACTCCTGAAGGTTACAAACTTCAGGAAGCACAAGACTTACTGCCGTAGTCACGGTACCACCCCTTGTGGTGCACACTGTCCCGGAAGGACAGATTCCACCAACACCTTCTGGTAAGAAGGAAACTATGTTTGAAAAAATGGAGGAATTCCAGGAACAGTTCCTGGAAATGCAGAAAGAGCTGCAAGCCATTCGCGGTCAGGATCTATTTGGAAAGGACGCCGCAGACCTCTGCTTGGTCCCAAATGTAAAAGTCCCGCACAAATTCCAAGTGCCCGACTTTGAAAAATACAAGGGTAACTCTTGCCCTCAGAGCCATCTGGTGATGTACGCTCGGCAGATGTCAGCTCAGACGGAGAATCAGGACCTGCTGATTCACTACTTCCAGGATAGTTTAACCGGTGCCGCACTCAAATGGTACATGGGTTTAAACCGTACTACGATCAGCACATTCAGAGATCTTGGTACTGCTTCGTCCAACAATACAAATACAATTTAGACATGGCACCCGACAGAGATCAATGTCGCAAAAGGAAAAGGAAACCTTTAAGGAGTATGCTCAAAGGTGGCGTGAAATTGTCGCTCAAATTTGTCCACCTCTTGAGGAAAAAGAGATGACAAAGATCTTCTTAAAGACCTTAAGCTCGTTTTACTATGATCGAATGGTTGCCAGTGCGCCCAATGATTTCACCGAAATGGTCGGCATGGGTGTACGTCTTGAGGAAGCCGTCCGAGAAGGACGTTTGGTAAAAGACACTGGATCGACGAGCGGTACTAAAAAATATGGTAGTGCTCTCCCTAAGAAAAAAGAGCAAGATATTGGGAATATCTCTCTCAGAAAGCAAAGGCGACGTTATCAACCAGTAGTAGCTGTTACTCCTGCTATCGGCCCCGCGCCTGTTCCTATGTATCAACCTCAGGTTGCGCAGAGCCAACCTGACCAACAAAGGACACAACAGCCTCTTCAGCAGGCTCGTCCTCCATATAACAACAACCGTACAACACGGCCATCAGGATTTGATCCTATACCTGTAACGTACGCAGAACTATTTCCGTTACTGCTAGCCAAGGGGCACATCCAGACTAAGTCTCCCCTTTCAGTTCCGGAAAATCCGCCTTTCTGGTTTAAGGTGGATCAAACATGCCCTTATCATCAAGGAGGTTCAGGGCATAACATTGAGACTTGCCTCAATTTCAAATCCGACGTGCAAAAGCTTGTTAGGAGCGGGCTCTTATCTTTCAAAGATACGAACCCTAATGATCTCACGAACCCGCTGCCTCAACACGAGAAGGCTGCAGTCAATCTGATTGAGAAAGAGACTAACAATGTCTATCAAATTCACGATGTACTCTTATTGGGGACCAATCTGGTCAAGATGCATTGTAGACAGAGTGGATATGGCCATGTGCCACCTCATAACTATCACCAGTGTGATATCTGCTCTAAGGATAACCAAGGATGTTCTGTAGTGCAAGCAGCTCTACAGGAACAAATGGATCTTAGATGGATCCAGGAGCACCGAGTTTGTGGAGTTAACATGGTCTCTACGAATTCTAATGTCATTCAAAACCACGACATCCGTGCGATGAATGTCAACTTGGTGGCGATGCACTCAAGGCAAAGCCAGTATCATAATCTGCCGCGGCACAATTACAGTTCCTGTCTGATTTGCTCGGTAAACAAACAGGGATGCTCTTTCATACAAGAGGCCCTCCAGCGTCAGATGGATCTTGGATGGATCCAAGACTACCATGATAGGAACTCCTATCAAATCAACATGGTTCAGATCTTCGATATCCGCGTAATGAATACCAACCTCGTAGAGTTACATGCTGAGCAGGTCCGACTTGGATTCTTAATATCACATGACTATCAAAGCTGTAAAGCGGGTTGCGAAAATGATCGAGGTTGTACCCTTGTCCAAGAGGCACTTCAGCACTTGTTAAATCACTGGTGGATGCCAATCTACATGGACGAAGATACTCAGCAGATTAGTATCAATAACAGGAATCCTACTCGTCGTCAAAGTCAGGATGTTCGATCAATGGAAAATAACCTAGTGAGGTTACATTGCATTCAAAGTGGGCGTGGCCAGGTGCCACCACACAACTATGACAGTTGTAGCGTCTGTTCGGAAAGTAACCAAGGGTGTTACCTTGTGAGAGCAGCTCTTCAGGATCAGGTCGATCATGGAGAAATTCGTCCATATCCAGGTTCAGGACCCATCATTTGGACGCTGAACTACCTTGCCGATCAAGTTGAGGATGTTGTCACAATCTCTAGTCATCATAGGACCAGGGATGTTTTTGCCATCATTCCTCTACTTGACGAATCTAAAGTTCCCAACCAGGAACGGATCGAGATTACTTATGATGGTCAGAAAAATCAGAAGGTTCCCATAGTCATCTATCTACCGGGGCCACTACCGTATGAATCAGCTAAGGCAATCCCTTACAAATACGGTGCAATAATAATCGAGAATGGAAAGGAAATTCCATTACCCTCCGTCATGAATATTGCAGACATCAGTCGTGTAACACGGAGTGGTCGAATCTTCAACCGAGGGGTTGGAGAATCCAACAAAGAAAAGGAACTTCAGGCGGAAATTCCTGATTCACCAGTCGGTCAATCTAGTAATCCCGACTTTTCAAAAGACAAAGATGAGATGCTAAAGCTCATCCAAAGGAGTGAATATAACATTGTTGATCAACTGTTACAGACTCCTTCAAAGATCTCAGTATTATCGCTGTTACTCAGTTCAGAAGCCCACAGGGAGGCTCTACAGAAAGTCTTGGAGCAAGCCTTTGTGGAACAGGATGTAACAATCAGACAATTCGATAGCATTGTCTCTAACATCACTTCCTGCAATAATTTGGGATTTAGTGATGAGGAATTACCTGAAGAGGGTCGCCGTCATAACATGGCGCTCAACATTACAGTTAACTGCCAGGGCGATGCTTTAGCCAACGTACTGGTAGACACAGGGTCAGCCCTGAATGTTATGCCGAAGTCCACTTTGACGCAATTATCATTTAAGGGCCCTCCGATGAGAGTCAGCGAGGTCGTCGTCAAAGCATTCGACGGATCCAGAAAAACAGTTATCGGCGAAGTTGATCTTCCCATAACTATTGGTACTCACACTTTCCAAATCACTTTCCAGGTCATGGACATCTGGGCAACATACAGTTGTTTATTAGGAAGACCTTGGATACATCAGGCTGGAGCGGTCACTTCGACCCTCCACCAAAAGCTAAAGTTCGTCAAGAACGATCAACTTGTCACGGTTTGTGGGGAACAAGCCTTGCTTGTGAGTAACCTATCATCATCTGCTTGTGTAGAACCCGAGGAGGTTATTGGAACTCAGTTCCAAGCACTATCAGTGAGCAAGAATGATCAATCCGAAGAAGGAACTTCAATTTCTTCATACAAAGATGCTATCAAAGCGGTCGAGAGTACCGATACAAAAGGATGGGGACAGCTTGTCATTCCCACTGACAATAAAATAAAGAAGGGTCTTGGTTTTTCTGCGACCTGTACTCAGACAGCCGCCAATGATGAAAGTCTTCATCCCCTTCAAAACTTCTTCCACAGTGGAGGTTTTCTTCACCCAGTGTCTCAGACAGTTCATGCTATCAATGAGGAAGATCCCTCTGACACAGATGAAGAATGGAAGTCCTACCTTAACAAGGACAGCTATATATCTCAGGAAGAGGTGCCTATGCCTTTTTGCTTTCCTATAGAAAGTCTGAGATTTATACCAAGATCAGATGTCAAAATGATCTACGGAGATTGTGATCCGGAAGGATGCCGTGCTCCGCCAAATTCATTAGAGGAAGACACTCTGATGAAAGAAAACTTTGATCACAATTACTATGGCCCAATGGATGGTCTGCCAATGTGGCAACCTTATCCAGGAGATTTGGGGCAAGAAGGTCAGCCGAACAATAAAACTCAGCTGAGCGTCATTGAACAGAATACCTGTGTCCCCGCCCTGTCATGGGATCAACACTCAGGTCATTCGGAAACTACTCAACATGAATATGAATTCGCAACATTTGCAGGACTAGAATTCATCAACTATGCTTTTCCTGAGGTCAACGTTATTGAGAGAGATGACTCCTCCAGTTCCAAAGAAATTTGGGACACTCTGGGACAACCAAGTGGAAAATACGACTTTATGGTCAAGTACACTGCTCCCGAAAGCTCTCGTATCAGGCTCGAAGATATCCAGTCAACTGGATGGGGAGATGCAGCTGAGAGCACCAATGCTATGCAAAATGCAACAGAGGAATCCTCCTACGACAATTCTTCCTGGGAGACAGATTCCAATGATCCTACTCCACCAGAAATCAGCGTCATTTCTGAAGACAAATCAAGGAAGGTGCCAGACTTTGTGATTCACCGAGGAGTTCGCCGCCAATGGGTTGCCGTTGAGGTTCCGAGGGTCGTTCGTCAGTCAAAGTAATTGCCATCTTTAAGCCTTTCACCCTGCCCAGGTGAAACGGATGTTTTAATAGGGCTCGCTTTCTGTAAATTTCCCTCTTCGCTTTGCCCAAAGTGACAGAGTTTTGTTTTATAGGGCTGTAGTTTCAAGATTCGACTTGTCCATTAATAAAATAACGTCGTTCTGTAATTTCCGCATTAATTGCTGTTTTCTCTTTTTGCTTTTTTAGAAAATGGTAATCCTAAAAAAAAAACATTCAATAATAAAAACAAGCAGTAAAATAAATACACTGCACACACTTACATTTTCTCTATCTCTTCTAAACACGAATCATCACGTCACGCAGATTGCTTGTTTTATACCCCGTTGAAATATACGATTCGATGCCTTCTTCCAACTTTGAGTTCCCGGTATTCGAGGCTGAAGAAGAAAATGACAACGAAATTCCAGAAGAGATCTCCCGACTACTCAGACAAGAGGAAAGGTCCATTGAACCTCACAAAGAACCATTGGAAACGGTAAACTTGGGTTCAGAAAAAGAGAGAAAAGAAATCGGGATCGGAGCATTGCTCAGTCCAACTGCCAGAGAGGGTTTGATAAAGCTTCTCAAAGAATTCCCCGATGTGTTCGCTTGGTCCTATCAAGATATGCCAGGGTTGGATACCAGCATCGTGGAACATCACTTACCGTTGAGATCAGAATGTCCGCCAGTAAAGCAAAGGTTGAGACGCACTCACCCGGACATGGCTATCAAAATCAAAGAGGAGGTACAGAAACAGATCGATGCGGGTTTTCTCGCTACATCTGAATATCCTCAATGGTTAGCCAACATCGTACCCGTTCCCAAAAAGGACAGAAGGGTCAGAATGTGTGTTGATTACAGAGATCTAAACAAGGCGAGTCCAAAGGACGACTTTCCTTTACCACACATTGACATGTTGATTGACAGCACATCAAAGTTCAAAGTATTCTCCTTCATGGATGGATTCTCAGGCTATAACCAGATCAAAATGGCGCTGAAAGACATGGAGAAAACTTCGTTCATTACCCCATAGGGTACCTTTTGTTACAAGGTAATGTCGTTTGGTTTGAAGAATGCCGGGGCAACCTATCAAAGGGCCATGACTACTCTGTTTCATGACATGATACACAAAGAAATCGAGGTGTATGTCGATGATTTAATTGCAAAATCAAGAACAGAGGATGAGCACGTTGAACATCTGTTAAAATTGTTCGAACGTCTAAGAAAATTCAAGCTCTGCTTGAATCCCAACAAGTGCACCTTCGGTGTCCGTTCGGGGAAATTACTAGGATTCATCGTCAGCCAGAAAGGGATTGAAGTTGATCCTGACAAGGTCAAGGCCATTCAAGAAATGCCTTCTCCGAAAACTGAAAAACAAGTCAGAGGATTCCTGGGACGTTTGAACTACATCTCCAGATTCATATTCCTTATGACCGCCACTTGTGCGCCGATTTTCAAGTTATTGAAAAAGAACCAGGATTGCGTTTGGTCAGAAGATTGCCAAACCGCCTTCGACAGTATCAAGGAATATCTGTTGAATCCTCCGATTCTATCACCTCCATTGGAAGGAAGAACACTGATCATTTACCTCACAGTCCTAGAGGACTCAATGGGATGTGTACTTGGCCAACAAGACGAAACTAAAAGGAAAGAGTCTGCCATTTACTATCTAAGCAAGAAATTCACCGACTGCGAGACTCGGTACACAATGCTTGAGAAAACTTGCTGCGCTTTGGCTTAGGCAGCCAAACGTCTTCGCCAGTACATGATTCGTCATACTACTTGGTTGGTCTCCGAAATGGATCCAATCAAGTACGTTTTCGAAAAACCTGCTCTCACGGGAAGGATTGCCCGTTGGCAGATGTTACTATCAGAATATGACATAGAGTACCATGCTCAGAAAGCCGTTAAAGGAAGTATTTTAGCCAATCATTTGGCTCATCAACCGATTGACGATCAAGAATCAATCGGGTTTGACTTCCCAGACGAAGATGTCATGTATCTAAAGATGAAAGATTGCGATGAACCGCTACCCAGTGAAGGGCCAGAACCAGGTTCCTAGTGGGGACTTATCTTTGACGGAGCAGTCAATCATTATGGAAACGGAATTGGGGCAATCATTGTTACCCCTCAGGGTTCCCACATTCCTTTCACTGCCAGACTTACGTTCAAATGTACGAACAACGAGGCCGAATACGAAGCATGTATCATGGGTCTCGAAGAAGCGATTGATTTAAGGATCAAAAACTTGGACGTATACGGCGATTCAGCATTGGTTATTAACCAGATAAAAGGAGATTGGAACACATACCAATCAGGATTGATTCCTTACAAAGACTATGAAAGAAGGTTGTTACCTTTCTTCAACAGAGTTGAGTTTCATCACATCCCTCGTGATGAGAATCACATGGCTGATGCATTAGCCACTCTCTCTTCCATGATTAGTGTAGGTCGATGGAATGACATACCTAAGATCGACATCATGCGCCTTGAACGGCCCGCTTACATCTTCGCGATTGAAGCATTCATAGACGACAGACCTTGGTATCATGATATCAAATGCTTCCTTCAGAAACAAGAGTACCCATCTGGGGCACTCAAAAAAGACAGGAAGACCCTCAAAAGATTGGCTGGAAACTTCTTCCTGAGCGGTGACACTCTTTATAAGAGAAATTTTGACATGGTTTTGCTCCGATGTGTCGACAGACCAGAAGCAGACATGCTCATGAAAGAAATTCATGAAGGATCCTTTGGCACTCATGCCAACGGACACACAATGGCGAGAAAAATTCTCAGGGCCGGGTACTATTGGTTGACAATGGAATCTGACTGCTACAAGTACATGAGGAGGTGTCACAAGTGTCAGATATACTCCGACAAAATTCATGTACCGCCATCACATCTCAAAGTTCTTTCTTCCCCATGGCCTTTTTCCATATGGGGAATCGATATGATTGGTATGATTGAGCCCAAGGCTTCAAATGGACATCGGTTCATCCTGGTAGCCATTGACTATTTCACCAAGTGGGTCGAAGCAGCGTCATTCGCCAATGTAACCCGACAAGTGGTGGTCTGATTTATCAAAAACAATATCATCTGCTGTTATGGTGTTCCAAGCGAGATCATTACTGATAATGGATCCAACTTGAACAACAAGATGATGAAAGAGTTGTGTGCAGAGTTCAAGATTGAACACCATAACTCATCTCCCTACCGACCCAAGATGAACGGAGCGGTAGAAGCGGCTAACAAGAACATCAAGAAGATCGTTCAAAAGATGGTTGTAACCTATAAAGATTGGCACGAGATGCTACCCTTTGCTCTTCACGGTTATCGCACATCTGTCCGCACTTCAACAGGGGCTACCCCTTTCTCTCTAGTATATGGCATGGAAGCAGTACTCCCCATAGAAGTAGAGATCCCGTCAATCAGGGTATTGATGGAAGCTCAACTCACCGAAGCTGAATGGTGTCAAAGTCGACACGACGAACTGAACCTGATCGAAGAGAAGAGAATCACGACACTATGCCACGGTCAGTGGTATCAACAGAGAATGAAGAGGGCGTTCGACAAAAAGGTCCGACCTCGTGTCTTCAGAAAAGGAGACCTCGTGCTCAAGAAGATACAATCATTTCTCTCTGACTCTCGGGGCAAATGGACCCCGAATTATGATGGCCCATATGTGGTCACGAAAGCTTTCTCAGGCGGCGCCTTGAGACTTGCAACCATGGACGGAGAGGAATTTGCCTACCCCACGAATGTTGATGTAGTCAAGAAATACTTCGCCTAAACTAAAAAAAAAACGTCTCGGTGGATTGAATACCCGAAAGGGCGGTCCAGGCAAAAGTTAGAGACATGAAAAAAAAAGAATCATCCCGATGGATTGGAAATCTCATAGTACAATCCAGGCAAAAATTAGGGATAATGGCAAGTAACTATGTTCAACAGAGGCAAGTCCCTCAGCAGCAGTAGTTACATCATCTATTGGAGGAAATCTCCAGTCAAAGGTCATCTTCGACGGAAGCTCAGGATGCCCCGAATTCAAAGTTGGTAGAAGGATAGTGGTCGTTATGTTTCAACGTAGCCCTTTTCCCTGTAAATTACCATTTTCTAACTTTGTATATACTCTTTGGAATCATGCGTTTGGCTGATCTCCATCCTATCAATAAAATTTGAGCCCTTGTGCTTTTGTTTGTAATTCTTAACTTGCTTTAGCTTTACAGAACGACGTTGTTTAAACTTAATCAGCGATTCTTGAAATAAAACAAAAATGAATTTACTTGTTAAAACTTTTTCTGCTTTTAAATTAAAGATGGCATTTCTTTTGACTGTTGAACATCAAAAGAATCTCGATCGCTTCTCCAAAGGTGTTTGAACCTCAAAGTGCAGAATCAAAGTACTCCTTCTAAACCAGTTCGCCTGAATGAAGGGATCAACTGTGTCAGAGACCTTGTTTCGTCTGACACCCTCGGCCGAGTTCTCATCTCTTAAGCCCGATCAACATAGCTCCCCGCGTGGACTATCTCTCCTAAGCAAGGTGGAATTGCTATTTTGAATCAACGGTACTTCTTCGCCCCGCGATGGCCGAGTATCCAATTGTGTTCATCCATTAGTCTGTATGTCGCGTCTGTTTTGTCAGCATAAACATACATACTTCATGCATTTTTTATTTGCATTTATATTTCGTATTGCATCACTATCACTTGAGTCGGTCTTGTCCCCTAGTGATAAACAGTTTTCTCAATCGAGTTTGTCAGTTCTTTCCTTGTCAGGAAGTGTTGCGTCTGCACAATCTCGCCACCAGTGTATCTTTAGATCAGAGTCGGCACTTGGCCACTTTGATAACTTGAACCTCTGAAAGATCAGAGAACCTTCAACAGATGTCACTCTTCGCCATTGAAGATGATATCCTTGTTTTCCCAGATTAAGGAAAATCCACAGAGAAAGCCTCGTGATCAGAGATTCGGCAGTACATCAGTATTTCTCCGAAAAGTCGTTGATGAGAAGGTCATCGGCACCTCAAAATTGGATCCCATCATATGGCATTTCTCCGGGAAGATCCCGAGAAAAGTATGATGTAACCCCAAACGAAAACAGTCTCTCAAGAGACTCGCTTTCCCCAGTAGAAACAAATGGCGTCTCCAATAGAGAAGTTTGTGTACCTCTACAACTCAGAAGAAAGGGTTCCCCAGCAAGTCTGACATCCAAACTTTTTCCACTCAAATGGCATCTCCCCAGGAAAATTCGGCGAGAAGTTTGAAGGAAAACCGCTATGAATAGCGTCCCTTGTCAGTAAAGTTTATTGACAAAAGAAACTAAGACCAGTTCCTTGGTAGGAAACCAGGATCGAGGGGAAGTTTATATTAGAAACTAAGACCAGTTCCTTGGTAAGAAACCAGGATCGAGGGGAAGTTTAAATCAGAAACTAAGACCAGTTCTTGGTAGGAAACCAAGAACGAGGGGAGGTTTATTTCAAAAGAAAACTGAGACCAGTTCCTTGGCTGGAAACCAGGATCTAGGGGAAGTTTACCTTTTCTAAGCATCATCGCTTAGCTAAAGAAGATGAATGCGTAAGCTACCATTCATAACCACCATCAAAATTTCGGATATTCCGATATTTAATCCTCTTGCACCCCGAATGCCCGAATCCCTTCGTCATTCATACCTTCGGGTCCAAGAAGATTAAATAGGGGCATCTGTAATACCCCAAATTTTGACCACTTAGATTTCCCATCATTGTGAAAATCATCATCACAATATGGATGAACCATCATGCTTCATCAGTCTCCCCAAAGATGGGTGAGCATCCAATACAATCAAAATTAGGGTTTCAAGCCCTCTCTGAGTGCTTACACAAAGGATCAATTAAGAAATGACATGATCTTAAACTTGTCTAATCTCTCAAACATCCATAATGGATCAAAAAGGACTCCCACTTCAAGGATTAAGCACAAGGCTGCTCCCTTCTAGGTGGATCAAGTCTCAAGATCGACAGTGTCATCAAATTAGGGTTTTGGTCGACCAGGGCCTCCAGATGGAAATTTTCATCTGGGCACAAGGCAATGATCCAAAACATGACCTAATATACTTCATGGAACCTCATGAACCCATGCATCAAGTCAATTTTGCCTCAGGGGATGCATTCATCAAAAATCAGGAATTAGGGTTTCTTGACCTAATTCACCCCTAAGTTGACTTTTGGGACAAACCATGAGCCAAGACCTCAAGAGATGATTTGAGGGTCTCTAATACACCATATTGATCCATTTGGAACAATGGATTGATCCAAGAAGCTTGAGCAACAAGTTTCATTTTCATCTGCACCACAATAAGGGTTTTAAGGGAAAAGTCAACTGTAACTTTGACTTTTGACCTGGACATGCTCCCAAACCCTAATACATGATTGAATATACCCTATGACACCCATGGAACATGTCCGTCAAGTTTGATTTAGGTCAAGGACATGATTTCCTGAAGAATTGCACAGTTTGGAATTCATCTGATAAAAAGTCAACTGTGCACAAAAGTCAACTTTGACTTTTTGAGATTTTTCACCAAAATGGATTTTTAACCCTAAAATGATGTTAATGTATGATTTGAATCATCATTCATCAAGAAAAATCAAGAAAAGTGAGATAACTTGTAAAAGGGGTAACCATAAAACTTAGAAATTTTTCTAAGTTAAAAATAAAGTGGCAAAGGTACCAACTTTGGAGGACCATAACTCCTAAACCACAAGGCCATTTTTTCTCATCCAAAGATGGATTTGTATCCCTCATTATCACCTACAAAAACTTCAACTACAAGTCATTCCAATTCATTAAGTATTTTGAGTTATGGAGTGATCAAAGTGGCTGAAAAGTGAAAATGTCACTTTTTCCAACACTTAGTGAAAATTTCACTAAGTCAGAATTCTGCTTCACTTTTTGCCAAATGTAGGGGGATTTTTCACTTGGAATCAAAAGAGATCAAAACCAAACTTGTTCAAACAGTTGTTGTATCATGTAAGAGCTTTCCAAAATGGCCAAGAACATTGCCAAATTCAACCTACATCATGAGATACAACATTAGCAAGTTGCCTTGCTGAAATCTGTCAAAGCAAGGCAGAATTTGCATTTTGGCTCGATTTGCCAAAATCAGCCAATTGCAATTGCTCCAATCCACTTGGACACCTCAGAGGATTGAATCCAAAGGGGACAATCACTGAGCCAAGCCTCCAAGGTCCAAGGAACAAAAAATAGCATGTTGAACCTAGAATGGCCAAAATAGGGACAAGACTTCAAATTTGGAATGAGGCATTCAATGGAACCATCAAGGTGGCATGGACTGAGCCATTCTCATTTGAAATCAGTCAAGACTTATCCAAGACCAAGGGGACCAAAGCTCTGTGCCCTAACCTCTAGTCAATGGCTAGAGGAGACTTTCATTTCCATTGGCCAACATTGAGGAAACCTACTTACCAGCTGCCATGTACTATTACTTGCAAAACAAACTTGCTCTACTATAAATAGAGCTCAATTGTGGTCAGTTTGAGTACACCAAAGCCATCTAACAGATGCTTTCCTCAAAATCTCTTTCACTTGGCAAAAATGCCTTTCTTAGCAAGGTAGCTATCGGGTTTTGAGTTTGAGAGCAATTCTGCACAAACCAATCACTCACACACCTCACATACATCACATATGAGCTGATCAAACACTCACATAACATCTGGAACATCAAAATCTCAAAATCACTTGCCATCCACACAAGTTTGAAGTGAAGTTGCAGCTGAGATGCCATAAACTGATCCAGTCCATTTCAATTCAATCCAAGTGTTCAAACACACTCCATATGGTGTAGGGAATCTGTCCAGATCATCACAACTTGTCTGTAACACCTCCAACTCAAAATTACATCTGCTCTTGCTGTCACGACTTGAAGGTAAGCCTAAACTTGGACATCTCTCAATCTATGCATATTTCCTCGCACAATAATTTGGCCATATGTTCATAATCATGCATGGAATGTTTTCCCTCAATTAATTGCATTGTTTGAATCGTGTATCAAAAATCCTAGCCTTCATGCAGAAATTAGGGTTCTTGAGGTTTCTTCGTGATTTCTTGTTGTATGTTTAATTTAAATGAAATTAAAGTACATAGACATGATCGTGAGGTTGAGGCGAGCATAATGATATGTGGATTGCATGTTATAATTACGTATTCAGTGAGATTGGATGGAAAATGCAAATCTGGGCAAACTGAAAAACGCGCGTGTTCTTGGTGTTGTTCTTGGCACCATTTTCATATATTTGAATATTTGAATTTTGTGATTTTGTTTAATTGATTCAAAAATTAATTTCTCTCTGAGTTTTAATGATTTTGAGTTGATTCTTTTTTTAATAATTCACAAAAATGTTAAAATATTTTATTTTATCAAAAAATCCCAAAAATATTATTTATTTCATATAATTGATATTTTTGTAAAGAATTAATATTTTGATTGTTTTTGGCATTTTAAATATTTTTTCTACATTGATTTTGCAACTTTTAATGCTTTCTAATTATTTTGTAGGTCAATACTTAATTTTTGAAGCATTAATCCAAGATCACAATTTGTTTTCCATGTGTTAAACAATTTTTGATCATTTTAATTGAATTTTTATTCAATTAAATACTTTTTGAAAACAAATTAGGGTTTTGGATTAATTCAACCCTCATAAATCATTTTCAAAACACTTTGGGCCTCTATTAGAGTGTAAGACCCAATCCTTTTTTGACCAAATCATCTTTGGGCCTCACTTATTGTATAAGTCCCGATACCGTCAAAAAACAAACGGCGTGATCGTCGCCTTTTCAAAAAACATCTGGGCCTCTCCTCGAGCTATAAGACCCATTCAAAACTTTTGGGCCTCTATTAGAGTGTAAGACCCAATCCCCCTTTTAACCAAAACATTTTGGGCCTCACTTATTGTATAAGTCCCTCTGCGTTAAAAGAAAACCTCGGCGCGATCGCCATTTTTAAACGAAAAATCATTTGGGCCTACCCTCGTGTTATAAGCCCCACTCTTTTTCCTTTAAACCTTTTTGGGCCTCTTGAGAGAGTGTAAGACCCATCCCTTTGTACAGAAAACCATTTTTTGGGCCACAGTCACTTGTATAAGTCCCGCTGTACAAATTCAAACAGTGCGCTCACTGATAAAACTCTGGGCCTCTCCTTGAGCTGTAAGCCCCAAATCTTTCTTTTTCAAAGCACTTTCTCCTTTGATTTTGAATATACTGTTGTTTTCAATCTTTCTTTGTTGAACAACTAACCAAACAGCATGGAAGCTCTACAACCGAGTAAGTGGTTATCGCTTTCATTTACTGCTTTCATATTATAAACTGTATTGTGGGGCTGCTCACTGTAAGTCTCCTTTCATAAGCTCATATCTACTGTGTAATAATAGTATAGATATTTCGAGTTTCCCCGGCAACTACGTCTAAAACTAGGTGACGCCGTTTCATTTATTCGTAGAAATAGACGCCTAGATCCCCAATAGGAGCACCAGATACAGTCTTATCTTCGACTGTCCTCCTTAGGAATCGTCAAGAAATTCTATCCCCCAGAGATGAATTATTCTCGGTGAAACTTCTCTTGAATTTCTTCAAACCGCCGAACGGTTCGGACTCTCTCTAAAAGTTAAAGTCACTGGATAGTAAACCTCGCACGTTTACCAGTGGTTTTAACTCTAAAAGAGTTTTCCTAAACTTTTCTTTGGTTTGGGACACACGGGCTTCTTAAAAGCATCGGCCTCCTCTTGGGCATCGTACAAGGACCCACAGGCTTCCTAAAAGCAACCCCGCCTCCTCTTGGGCATTATTCAAGGACCCTACGGCTTCTTAGAAGTATTCACAGCCTCCTCTTAGGCTTCGTATAACGATCTCTTCCTCCGGGAATGATAGCCTCCTCTTGGGCTTCGTACAAGGACCCGTCGGCTTCTTAAAAGTTTCCAGCCTCCTCTTGGGCTTCGTAAAAATTGTCCCGACGACCTCCTAGAGGTATAGGAACAGAACCTAGTCATCCCCATAGAACAGTCCTTTCATAGAGTCTACTACTGTTTCTCAAAGCATAGTACCAAAGATAAAACTCTAGACACGGACAGTCTAACTTCCTTGAGTCTCAAAGACATTCTCAAGCACCCTTCGTTAAATAGGAAGGAAACCCGCAGACTCGGACAGTCTCAATACCCTTTGGATTTCCCGTTTCCTCAAAGAGAAGGAAATATCCCTGATCCTCAAATTAAATCCCTGAGTACAGTGTTGCTCATATAAGAACTGATTTTCTCTTTTAAATCAGTATATTGGATCTGTCACTCAACTGAAACAGTTACAATAGCCTCCATCTCGGGCTTCGTATGAGATACCAAAATTCTCCCCAGTGGAGTCAAAACAACCTTTTCGCCTCTCTCTCAAGCTTTGTATGAGACATAAAAGATTCCCTCGTTCAGTCAATCACCCCTTTTTTGCCTCCATCTCGGGCCTCGTACGAGATATAAATCCTTTAAGCAAGAGTCGAACTCTTTGCTAGCCTCCTCTTAGGCTTTGTATAACGATATGCCCCCACTGGGTCAAAAACCTTTAGCCTCTCTCTTGGGCTTTGTACGAGACACAAAATAGCCTCCTCTTAGGCTTTGTATAATGATTTTCCTAGCGGAAATTAGCCTCCTCTTAGGCTTTGTATAAGAAAACCACTGGTTGATCCAATCAACCTTTTAGCATCAAAGCTGTGCCTCGTTCACAGTACACAAACATCGACAACTCCTTTCCCTTCATCTAATCGCTGTAAGCGGCAAGCCTCTGGATCATCTATATCCATGCCACTGTCCCTCTTTTAGCATGAGAAATTCCTAAGGAAAGATGGCATTGCTCTACACTGAGTTAAAGTCTTCTCCTTCAGGTTAAAACCCTTTCTTCGGAAATTATGGTATTGCTCGGATTCGCGTATCCCAGTTAAAGTAATTCTCCTTCTCCCCTCTTTAGAGATGATAAATTCTCTCTAAAGTCGAGGTCTTTCAGCTTCACGTCTTGGGCTTTGAACAAGACACAAATAGACCTTTTAGCTTCACATCTTGGGCTTTGAACAAGATACAAATCACCTTTCGCTTCACGTCTTGGGCTTTGAATAAGACACCAAAAACCAATTTCCTCCCATAGAATAGGAGGAACTACGAATGCTCTGATTTCCCTGTTTCGGTAAACGGGAATACGTAGGCATAAGATCGAAAGAAAAGATCTTAGCGAGCGCAATCAACAAAAAACCCAAATCCCATATCCCCATCAATCAAAAGCAGTAATTCAAAAGCATCAGTCCTAACATCCTAATCCTTATTCCCCGCCAGAAACCTTCTGCCCAGGTAAAAAAAGAAAGAAAACAGTACTGGCGAAAATACGAATAACCAGTACAAAGGCCCCCCCACATTGATAGCATCCGTAACCTAACAGACCGCTGTTTAAATTCAGTTTGCAAACAGGGTTAATTGGAGACATCTATTTCCCTTCCTTATTCAGCTCACAATAGGATAAAAAATGAATCGACCTGTAGTTTTAAGCTCAACCGCAGAGAGCGACCAGCGCTTAAGAACCGCGTCCAAAATCGCTCGCTACAGAAAAGTGGCGCCCACCGTGGGGCCCTGTTCTTTCCTTCTTACAATTTAAACCTTGGGTAAGTCATTTTCATGGCGGTGGCCGCCAACAGAAAAGTGGCGCCCACCGTGGGGCCTATCTTTCTTTCTGTTTCTGTTTTCTTTGAAAATGGCGACTCTGCTGGGGAGTCATTGCCAAGATCTTTCTGCCTTAGGGCATCATCCCCGTTTTCTATGGAAAATGGGAACTCTACCGAAGAGAAAGATTAACCTATGCTGGTCCATCTCTTAGGCAGGGAACCACAGATTGGGGCTTCCGCCGGGGAACCCATTTCTGTCAGGAACTTAAGATTCGTAGCTTTATAAGTCTAGGATGTTTAGGACAAATATATATACTGCTTTTCCTAATTGCTATACATGTTTATTTTTCTGCTAATGGGAATGCGGGTGATGCCGTATGTGGTGAATTTAGTATACACTTAAGAAAAGCCAACCTTTTTCGTAGTGCGGAAGCTATCGGAAATAGCTGTTACGCGATACTACCCTCATTTGAGGCTGGTGATCTATTCTCGGTGAATAGCACTTACTCTAAGATTGCACACAACTCGCTGGCGATCTGCTTGTTGTTTTGCTTTCCTGGGAGGAGCTGATGATAATGAGTACAGGTACAAAAATCACACTAGTATAAACCTTTGGGGATGGGTAGAGCCTTGACTTCATGACAACGACCCTTTGACCCCATGTTTTTTCTATGTTTTTGTGTGCTGCATTCATGCATTCATTTAATAAAACATTAAAACATTCAAAAAACTTTCTCTTCTAGTCTCTCTGTTTTTCAAAATTAAACTAAGACTGTGATTGCAAATATCAGAGAAAAAGATTACGCTAATGGATTTCGGTAGAAGGAGAACTCGCCAGTATACCTTCAAGGTTCCAAAACTAGGGGATTTGAGAAAGTTAGCGAGGATGATCGTTAACCCAGAGGCTTTCAGAGCCAAGCACGGCGGTTTGCTACCACTGTTAAGAGTCCATGTGATTAAGGGAATCATGGATGCGCTCATTCAGTTCTACGATCCGGTTTATCATTGTTTCACATTCCCGGATTACCAGCTGGCACCAACGCTGGAGGATTACTCTCATTTGGCTGATTTACATATCACTGATCGAGCTCCATTTTCTGGACTGGAAGAAATTCCAAAAAATCAGACTATTGTAAGAGCAATTTATTTGGATGAGTCTGAGGTCAGGACTCATATGACCACTAAGGGTGGCATCCAAGGTTTGCCAGCCCAGTTCTTGACAAAGAAAGCTCTGTACTTTGCTAGTATAGGGAACGGGACTGCTTTTGAAAGCATCTTTGTCTTGCTCACCTACGGGTTATTTTTGTTTCCCAACATTAATAACTTCGTCGATATCAACGCTATTAAGGTTTTTCTTATTGGAAACCCTGTGCCGACTTTGCTCGCAGAGGCGTATCATTCTGTACACTTAGGAAATTTGTACAGCGGAGGGGAGATCACATGCTGTGTACCTTTGCTTTACAAGTGGTTTATCTCTCACTTGCCTAAGTCCGCTGCTTTTTGGGATTGCAAGAGTGTCTTACGTTGGTCGCAGAAGATCATGTCCCTCACCAAATTCTGATATAGATTGGTGTAATAGGATTTATGAGGGAATCAGAATCATTGACCGTTGTGGAAACTTCCCCAGCATACCCCTCATAGGGACTAAAGGAGGAATCGACTATCATCCGATATTAGTTCTTTGTCAATTTGGATACCCGATGAGACACATCCCACTGGATGTTCATCTGGAAGGTCTTTTCTTCAAAGAAAGAGAAAACGACAGAGCACTAAAGATGGAAATAGTGCAAGCTTGGAAACATGTTCATAAGAAAGGACGAGAGTCTCTGGGAAAACTGGACCGTGTCTCGGTGGAGCCTTATCTCCATTGGGTACAAACTAGAGCTCTCAAGCTAAAGATGCCTTATCCTCGTTACGGAATTCTTCCACCAAGGGAAATTGTCATGTACTTCATGACGGAGACTGAAAGGCTTCAGGTTACTCTCAACAAAGTTCAAACGGAAAGAAGGTCTTGGAAGAACAAGTACCGCACCCTCGACATAGAGTGTATCCAAATACAGCAATTACTAAAAGAGAAAGATGCTCTGATTGAAATTTTGGAGCAGCATGCTGTAGAGAATCAAGATAACCAAAGGAATTTGCTCACTCTTTTCACTTGGCAAAGGAATGACAATCCGACAACGGCCCAAGCGCCCCGGTCAAAGAAAAGGAAGATACCAGAGTCAGCACCCAGTTTCTCCTCAGAGAGGACTCGGGACCCATTAGTTTAGGTTTCAGTTTCTGCACTTTGTAATCTACTGTATTTCCATTTCTGTAATCCTTTGGAATTCAATAAAAAGGGGTTTCCCCACTGTTTGATATTTGCAATCTAATTGTCGAAGTTTATTTTAATTAAACCTAAAAACAATTAATATAATCATTGCATTCATCATTCTCACATCGCGCATTCTTCTTACCTACGAATCTCACGTTTGTGTCTCGATTCTAGAGTCAAACTGTCTCATTCGTATAATACTCGGGCCAATTGTCAGAAAAAGATGGATGATCTTGAGGAAGAAAACAGAGAGTTGAAAGAAGAGATCGACACTCTGAGAGAGGATATGAGAAAGCTTCGTAACGACATGCAAGCCATGGCAGAAGCTCAGCTACAAAGAACTGTGATCTCAGAGATCACCTCAACGCCCATCATAGAAAAGTATGATCCTAGGTATCAGATACCGAAAGATCGTCCTTGGGGCATGCCTGTTAACTATATCCCGGAAGGATATGTTCCGCCGATCACTGAAGATCAGGGAATCGCAACAGAAGCCGCTGGGCCTGAAGGTTACAAACTTCGGGAAAGCTAAGATGCCAGGGGCATACTGAAGACTCCTGAAGGTTACAAACTTCGGGAAGCACCAAGACTTACTGCCGTAGTCACGGTACCACCCCCTGTGGTGCACACTGTTCCAGAAGGACAGATTCCACCAACACCTTCTGGTAAGAAGGAAACTATGTTTGACAAAATGGAGGAATTCCAGGAACAGTTCCTGGAAATGCAGAAAGAGCTACAAGCCATTCGCGGTCAGGATCTATTTGGAAAGGACGCCGCAGACCTCTGCTTGGTCCCAAATGTAAAAGTCCCGCACAAATTCCAAGTGCCCGACTTTGAAAAATACAAGGGTAACTCTTGCCCTCAGAGCCATCTGGTGATGTACGCTCGGCGGATGTCAGCTCAGATGGAGAATCAGGACCTGCTGATTCACTACTTCCAGGATAGTTTAACCGGTGCCGCACTCAAATGGTACATGGGTTTAAACCGTACTACAATCAGCACATTCAGATATCTTGGTACTGCTTCGTCCAACAATACAAATACAATTTAGACATGGCACCCGACAGAGATCAATGTCGCAAAAGGAAAAGGAAACCTTTAAGGAGTATGCTCAAAGGTGGCGTGAAATTTTCGCTCAAATTTGTCCACCTCTTGAGGAAAAAGAGATGACAAAGATCTTCTTAAAGACCTTAAGCTCGTTTTACTATGACCGAATGGTTGCCAGTGCGCCCAATGATTTCACCGAAATGGTCGGCATGGGTGTACGTCTTGAGGAAGCCGTCCGAGAAGGACGTTTGGTAAAAGACACTGGATAGACGAGCGGTACTAAAAAATATGGTAGTGCTCTCCCTAAGAAAAAAGAGCAAGATATTGGGAATATCTCTCTCAGAAAGCAAAGGCGACGTTATCAGCCAGTAGCAGCTGTTACTCCTGCTATCGGCCCCGCGCCTGTTCCTATGTATCAACCTCAGGTTGCGCAGAGCCAACCTGACCAACAAAGGACACAACAGCCTCTTCAGCAGGCTCGTCCTCCATATAACAACAACCGTACAACACGGCCATCAGGATTTGATCCTATACCTGTAACGTACGCAGAACTGTTTCCATTACTGCTAGCCAAGGGGCACATCCAGACTAAGTCTCCCCTTTCAGTTCCGGAAAATCCGCCTTTCTGGTTTAAGGTGGATCAAACATGCCCTTATCATCAAGGAGGTTCAGGGAATAACATTGAGACTTGCCTCAATTTCAAATCCGACGTGCAAAAGCTTGTTAGGAGCGGGCTCTTATCTTTCAAAGATACGAACCCTAATGTTCTCACGAACCCGCTGCCTCAACACGAGAAGGCTGCAGTCAATCTGATTGAGAAAGAGACTAACAATGTCTATCAAATTCACGATGTACTCTTATTGGGGACCAATCTGGTCAAGATGCATTGTAGACAGAGTGGATATGGCCATGTGCCACCTCATAACTATCACCAGTGTGATATCTGCTCTAAGGATAACCAAGGATGTTCTGTAGTGCAAGCAGCTCTACAAGAACAAATGGATCTTGGATGGATCCAGGAGCACCGAGTTCGTGGAGTTAACATGGTCTCTACGAATTCTAACGTCATTCAAAACCACGACATCCGTGCGATGAATGTCAACTTGGTGGCGATGCACTCAAGGCAAAGCCAGTATCATAATCTGCCGCGGCACGATTACAGTTCCTGTCTGATTTGCTCGGTAAACAAACAGGGATGCTCTTTCATACAAGAGGCCCTCCAGCGTCAGATGGATCTTGGATGGATCCAAGACTACCATGATAGGAACTCCTATCAAATCAACATGGTTCAGATCTTCGATATCCGCGTAATGAATACCAACCTCGTAGAGTTACATGCTGAGCAGGTCTGACTTGGATTCTTAATATCACATGACTATCAAAGCTGTAAAGCGGGTTGCAAAAACGATCGAGGTTGTACCCTTGTCCAAGAGGCACTTCAACACTTGTTAAATCACTGGTGGATGCCAATCTATATGGACGAAGATACTCAGCAGATTAGTATCAATAACAGGAATCCTACTCGTCGTCAAAGTCAGGATGTTCGATCAATGGAAGATAACCTAGTGAGGTTACATTGCATTCAAAGTGGGCGTGGCCAGGTGCCACCACACAACTATGACAGTTGTAGCGTCTGTTCGGAAAGTAACCAAGGGTGTTACCTTGTGAGAGCAGCTCTTCAGGATCAGGTCGATCATGGAGAAATTCGTCCATATCCAGGTTCAGGACCCATCATTTGGACGCCGAACTACCTTGCCGATCAAGTTGAGGATGTTGTCACAATCTCTAGTCATCATAGGACCAGGGATGTTTTTGCCATCATTCCTCTACTTGAGGAATCTAAAGTTCCCAACCAGGAACGGATCGAGATTACTTATGATGGTCAGAAAAATCAGAAGGTTCCCATAGTCATCTATCTACCGGGGCCACTACCGTATGAATCAGCTAAGGCAATCCCTTACAAATACGGTGCAATAATAATCGAGAATGGAAAGGAAATTCCATTACCCTCCGTCGTGAATATTGCAGACATCAGTCGTGTAACACGGAGTGGTCGAATCTTCAACCGAGGGGTTGGAGAATCCAACAAAGAAAAGGAACTTCAGGCGGAAATTCCTGATTCACCAGTCGGTCAATCTAGTAATCCCGACTTTTCAAAAGACAAAGATGAGATGCTAAAGCTCATCCAAAGGAGTGAATATAACATTGTTGATCAACTGTTACAGACTCCTTCAAAGATCTCAGTATTATCGCTGTTACTCAGTTCAGAAGCCCACGGGGAGGCTCTACAGAAAGTCTTGGAGCAAGCCTTTGTGGAACAGGATGTAACAATCAGACAGTTCGATAGCATTGTCTCTAACATCACTTCCTGCAATAATTTGGGATTTAGTGATGAGGAATTACCTGAAGAGGGTCGCCGTCATAACATGGCGCTCAACATTACAGTTAACTGCCAGGGCGATGCTTTAGCCAACGTACTGGTAGACACAGGGTCAGCCCTGAATGTTATGCTGAAGTCCACTTTGACGCAATTATCATTTAAGGGCCCTCCGATGAGAGTCAGCGAGGTCGTCGTCAAAGCATTCGACGGATCCAGAAAAACAGTTATCGGCGAAGTTGATCTTCCCATAACTATTGGTCCTCACACTTTCCAAATCACTTTCCAGGTCATGGACATCTGGGCAACATACAGTTGTGTATTAGGAAGACCTTGGATACATCAGGCTGGAGCGGTCACTTCGACCCTCCACCAAAAGCTAAAGTTCGTCAAGAACGATCAACTTGTCACGGTTTATGGGGAACAAGCCTTGCTTGTGAGTAACCTATCATCATCTGCTTGTGTAGAACCCGAGGAGGTTATTGGAACTCAGTTCCAAGCACTATCGGTGAGCAAGAATGATCAATCTGAAGAAGGAACTTCAATTTCTTCATACAAAGATGCTATCAAAGCGGTCGAGAGTACCGATACAAAAGGATGGGGACAGCTTGTCATTCCCACTGACAATAAAATAAAGAAGGGTCTTGGTTTTTCTGCGACCTGTACTAAGACAGCCGCCAACGATGAAAGTCTTCATCCCCTTCAAAACTTCTTCCACAGTGGAGGTTTTCTTCACCCAGTGTCTCAGACAGTTCATGCTATCAATGAGGAAGATCCCTCTGACACAGATGAAGAATGGAAGTCCTACCTTAACAAGGACGGCTATATATCTCAGGAAGAGGTGCCTATGCCTTTTTGCTTTCCTATAGAAAGTCCGAGATTTATACCAAGATCAGATGTCAAAATGATCTACGGAGATTGTGATCCGGAAGGATGTCGTGCTCCTCCAAATTCATTAGAGGAAGACACTCTGATGAAAGAAAACTTTGATCACAATTACTATGGCCCAATGGATGGTCTGCCAATGTGGCAACCTTATCCAGGAGATTTGGGGCAAGAAGGTCAGCCGAACAATGAAACTCAGCTGAGCGTCATTGAACAGAATACCTGTGTCCCCGCCCTGTCATGGGATCAACACTCAGGTCATTCGGAAACTACTCAACATGAATATGAATTCGCAACGTTTGCAGGACTAGAATTCATCAACTATGCTTTTCCTGAGGTCAACGTCATTGAGAGAGATGACTCCTCCAGTTCCAAAGAAATTTGGGACACTCTGGGACAACCAAGTGGAAAATACGACTTTATGGTCAAGTACACTGCTCCCGAAAGCTCTCATATCAGGCTCGAAGATATCCAGTCAACTGGATGGGGAGATGCAGCTGAGAGCACCAATGCTATGCAAAATGCAACAGAGGAATCCTCCTACGACAATTCTGCCTGGGAGACAGATTCCAATGATCCTACTCCACCAGAAATCAGCGTCATTTCTGAAGACAAATAAAGGAAGGTGCCAGACTTTGTGATTCACCGAGGAGTTCGCCGCCAATGGGTTGCCGTTGAGGTTCCGAGGGTCGTTCGTCAGTCAAAGTAATTGCCATCTTTAAGCCTTTCACCCTGCCCAGGTGAAACGGATGTTTTGATAGGGCTCGCTTTCTGTAAATTTCCCTCTTCGCTTTGCCCAAAGCGACAGAGTTTTGTTTTATAGGGCAGTAGTTTCAAGATTCGACTTGTTCATTAATAAAATAACGTCGTTCTGTAATTTCCGCATTAATTGCTGTTTTCTCTTTTTGCTTTTTCAGAAAATGGTAATCCTAAAAAAAAAACATTCAATAATAAAAACAAGCAGTAAAATAAATACACTGCACACACTTACATTTTCTCTATCTCTTCTAAACACGAATCATCACGTCACGCAGATTGCTTGTTTTATACCCCGTTGAAACATATGATCCGATGCCTTCTTCCAACTTTGAGTTCCCGGTATTCGAGGCTGAAGAAGAAAATGACAACGAAATTCCAGAAGAGATCTCCCGACTACTCAGACAAGAGGTAAGGTCCATTGAACCTCACAAAGAACCATTGGAAACGGTAAACTTGGGTTCAGAAAAAGAGAGAAAAGAAATCGGGATCGGAGCATTGCTCAGTCCAACTGCCAGAGAGGGTTTGATAAAGCTTCTCAAAGAATTCCCCGATGTGTTCGCTTGGTCCTATCAAGATATGCCGGGGTTGGATACCAGCATCATGGAACATCACTTACCGTTGAGATCAGAATGTCTGCCAGTAAAGCAAAGGTTGAGACGCACTCACCCGGACATGGCTATCAAAATCAAAGAGGAGGTACAGAAACAGATCGATGCGGGTTTTCTCGCTACATCTGAATATCCTCAATGGTTAGCCAACATCGTACCCGTTCCCAAAAAGGACGGAAGGGTCAGAATGTGTGTTGATTACAGAGATCTAAACAAGGCGAGTCCAAAGGACGACTTTCCTTTACCACACATTGACATGTTGATTGACAGCACAGCAAAGTTCAAAGTATTCTCCTTCATGGATGGATTCTCAGGCTATAACCAGATCAAAATGGCGCCGAAAGACATGGAGAAAATTTCGTTCATTACCCCATGGGGTACCTTTTGTTACAAGGTAATGTCGTTCGGTTTGAAGAATGCCGGGGCAACCTATCAAAGGGCCATGACTACTCTGTTTCATGACATGATACACAAAGAAATCGAGGTGTATGTCGATGATTTGATTGCAAAATCAAGAACAGAGGATGAGCACGTTGAACATCTGTCAAAATTGTTCGAACGTCTAAGAAAATTCAAGCTCCGCTTGAATCCCAACAAGTGCACCTTCGGTGTCCGTTCGGGGAAATTACTAGGATTCATCGTCAGCCAGAAAGGGATTGAAGTTGATCCTGACAAGGTCAAGGCCATTCAAGAAATGCCTTCTTCGAAAACTGAAAAACAAGTCAGAGGATTCCTGGGACGTTTGAACTACATCTCCAGATTCATATTCCTTATGACCGCCACTTGTGCGCCGATTTTCAAGTTATTGAAAAAGAACCAGGATTGCGTTTGGTCAGAAGATTGCCAAACCGCCTTCGACAGTATCAAGGAATATCTGTTGAATCCTCCGATTCTATCACCTCCAGTGGAAGGAAGAACACTGATCATTTACCTCACAGTCCTAGAGGACTCAATGGGATGTGTACTTGGCCAACAAGATGAAACTAAAAGGAAAGAGTCTGCCATTTACTATCTAAGCAAGAAATTCACCGACTGCGAGACTCGGTACACAATGCTTGAGAAAACTTGTTGCGCTTTGGCTTGGGCAGCCAAACGTCTTCGCCAGTACATGATTCGTCATACTACTTGGTTGGTCTCCGAAATGGATCCAATCAAGTACGTTTTCGAAAAACCTGCTCTCACGGGAAGGATTGCCCGTTGGCAGATGTTACTATCAGAATATGACATAGAGTACCATGCTCAGAAAGCCGTTAAAGGAAGTATTTTAGCCGATCATTTGGCTCATCAACCGATTGACGATCAAGAATCAATCGGGTTTGACTTCCCAGACGAAGATGTCATGTATCTAAAGATGAAAGATTGCGATGAACCGCTACCCAGTGAAGGGCCAGAACCAGGTTCCCAGTGGGGACTTATCTTTGACGGAGCAGCCAATCATTATGGAAACGGAATTGGGGCAATCATTGTTACCCCTCAGGGTTCCCACATTCCTTTCACTGCCAGACTTACGTTCAAATGTACGAACAACGAGGTCGAATATGAAGCATGTATCATGGGTCTCGAAGAAGCGATTGATTTAAGGATAAAAAACTTGGACGTATACGGCGATTCAGCATTGGTTATTAACCAGATAAAAGGAGATTGGAACACATACCAATCAGGATTGATTCCTTACAAAGACTATGCAAGAAGGTTGTTACCTTTCTTCAACAGAGTTGAGTTTCATCACATCCCTCGTGATGAGAATCACATGGCTGATGCATTAGCCACTCTCTCTTCCATGATTAGTGTAGGTCGATGGAATGACATACCTAAGATCGACATCATGCGCCTTGAACGGCCCGCTTACATCTTGGCGATTGAAGCATTCATAGACAACAGACCTTGGTATCACGATATCAAATGCTTCCTTCAGAACAAGAGTACCCATCTGGGGCACTCAAAAAAGACAGGAAGACCCTCAGAAGATTGGCTGGAAACTTCTTCCTGAGCGGTGACACTCTTTATAAGAGAAATTTTGACATGGTTTTGCTCCGATGTGTCGACAGACCAGAAGCAGACATGCTCATGAAAGATATTCATGAAGGATCCTTTGGCACTCATGCCAACGGACACACAATAGCGAGAAAAATTCTCAGGGCCGGGTACTATTGGTTGACAATGGAATCTGACTGCTACAAGTACATGAGGAGGTGTCATAAGTGTCAGATATACTCCGACAAAATTCATGTACCACCATCACATCTCAAAGTTCTTTCTTCCCCATGGCCTTTATCCATATGGGGAATCGATGTGATTGGTATGATTGAGCCCAAGGCTTCAAACGGACATCGGTTCATCCTGGTAGCCATTGACTATTTCACCAAGTGGGTCGAAGCAGCGTCATTCGCCAATGTAACCCGACAAGTGGTGGTCCGATTTATCAAAAACAATATCATCTGCTGTTATGGTGTTCCAAGCGAGATCATTACTGATAATGGGTCCAACTTGAACAACAAGATGATGAAAGAGTTGTGTGCAGAGTTCAAGATTGAACACCATAACTCATCTCCCTACCGACCCAAGATGAACGGAGCGGTAGAAGCGGCTAACAAGAACATCAAGAAGATCGTTCAAAAGATGGTTGTAACCTATAAAGATTGGCACGAGATGCTACCCTTTGCTCTTCACGGTTATCGTACATCTGTCCGCACTTCAACAGAGGCTACCCTTTTCTCTCTAGTATATGGCATGGAAGCAGTACTCCCCATAGAAGTAGAGATCCCGTCAATCAGGGTATTGATGGAAGCTCAGCTCACCGAAGCTGAATGGTGTCAAAGT
Source organism: Lathyrus tuberosus (assembly GCA_022829125.1). NCBI lineage: Eukaryota > Viridiplantae > Streptophyta > Magnoliopsida > Fabales > Fabaceae > Lathyrus > Lathyrus tuberosus. Next base: position 17,994,176 of record JALAZF010000045.1, read on the forward strand.
CGACACGACGAACTGAACCTGATCGAAGAGAAGAGAATCACGGCACTATGCCACGGTCAGTTGTATCAATAGAGAATGAAGAGGGCGTTCGACAAAAAGGTCCGACCTCGTGTCTTCAGAAAAGGAGACCTCGTGCTCAAGAAGATACAATCATTTCTCTCTGACTCTCGGGGCAAATGGACCCCGAATTATGATGGCCCATATGTGGTCACGAAAGCTTTCTCAGGCGGCGCCTTGAGACTTGCAACCATGGACGGAGAGGAATTTGCCTACCCCACGAATGTTGATGTAGTCAAGAAATACTTCGCCTAAACTAAAAAAAAAACGTCTCGGTGGATTGAATACCCGAAAGGGCGGTCCAGGCAAAAGTTAGAGACATGAAAAAAAAAAGAATCATCCCGATGGATTGGAAATCTCATAGTACAATCCAGGCAAAAATTAGGGATAATGGCAAGTAACTATGTTCAACAGAGGCAAGTCCCTCAGCAGCAGTAGTTACATCATCTATCGGAGGAAATCTCCAGTCAAAGGTCATCTTCGACGGAAGCTCAGGATGCCCCGAATTCAAAGTTGGTAGAAGGATAGTGGTCGTTATGTTTCAACGTAGCCCTTTTCCCTGTAAATTACCATTTTCTAACTTTGTATATACTCTTTGGAATCACGCGTTTGGCTGATCTCCATCCTATCAATAAAATTTGAGCCCTTGTGCTTTTGTTTGTAATTCTTAACTTGCTTTAGCTTTACAGAACGACGTTGTTTAAACTTAATCAACGATTCTTGAAATAAAACAAAAATGAATTTACTTGTTAAAACTTTTTCTGCTTTTAAATTAAAGATGGCATTTCTTTTGACTGTTGAACATCAGAAGAATCTCGATCGCTTCTCCAAAGGTGTTTGAACCTCAAAGTGCAGAATCAAAGTACTCCTTCTAAACCAGTTCGCCTGAATGAAGGGATCAACTGTGTCAGAGACCTTGTTTCGTCTGACACCCTCGGCCGAGTTCTCATCTCTTAAGCCCGATCAACATAGCTCCCCGCGTGGACTATCTCTCCTAAGCAAGGTGGAATTGCTATTTTGAATCAACGGTACTTCTTCGCCCCGCGATGGCCGAGTATCCAATTGTGTTCATCCATTAGTCTGTATGTTGCGTCTGTTTTGTCAGCATAAACATACATACTTCATGCATTTTTTATTTGCATTTACATTTCGTATTGCATCACTATCACTTGAGTCGATCTTGTCCCCTAGTGATAAACAGTTTTCTCAATCGAGTTTGTCAGTTCTTTCCTTGTCAGGAAGTGTTGCGTCTGCACAATCTCGCCACCAGTGTATCTTTAGATCAGAGTCGGCACTTGGCCACTTTGATAACTTGAACCTCTGAAAGATCAGAGAACCTTCAACAGATGTCACTCTTCGCCATTGAAGATGATATCCTTGCTTTCCCGGATTAAGGAAAATCCACAGAGAAAGCCTCGTGATCCGAGATTCGGCAGTACATTAGTATTTCTCCGAAAAGTCATTGATGAGAAGGTCATCGGCACCTCAAAATTGGATCCCATCATATGGCATTTCTCCGGGAAGATCCCGAGAAAAGTATGATGTAACCCCAAACGAAAACAGTCTCTCAAGAGACTCGCTTTCCCCAGTAGAAATAAATGGCGTCTCCAATAGAGAAGTTTGTGTACCTCTACAACTCAGAAGAATGGGTTCCCCAGCAAGTCTGACATCCAAACTTTTTCCACTCAAATGGCATCTCCCCAGGAAAATTCGGCGAGAAGTTTGAAGGAAAACCGCTATGAATAGCGTCCCTTGTCAGTAAAGTTTATTGACAAAAGAAACTAAGACCAGTTCCTTGGTAGGAAACCAGGATCGAGGGGAAGTTTATATCAGAAACTAAGACCAGTTCCTTGGTAAGAAACCAGGATCGAGGGGAAGTTTAAATCAGAAACTAAGACCAGTTCTTGGTAGGAAACCAAGAACGAGGGGAGGTTTATTTCAAAAGAAAACTGAGACCAGTTCCTTGGCTGGAAACCAGGATCTAGGGGAAGTTTACCTTTTCTAAGCATCATCGCTTAGCTAAAGAAGATGAATGCGTAAGCTACCATTCATAACCACCATCAAAATTTCGGATATTCCGATATTTAATCCTCTTGCACCCCGAATGCCCGAATCCCTTCGTCATTCATACCTTCGGGTCCAAGAAGATTAAATAGGGGCATCTGTAATACCCCAAATTTTGACCACTTAGATTTCCCATCATTGTGAAAATCATCATCACAATATGGATGAACCATCATGCTTCATCAGTCTCCCCAAAGATGGGTGAGCATCCAATACAATCAAAATTAGGGTTTCAAGCCCTCTCTGAGTGCTTAGACAAAGGATCAATCAAGAAATGACATGATCTTAAACTTGTCTAATCTCTCAAACATCCACAATGAATCAAAAAGGACTCCCATTTCAAGGATTAAGCACAAGGCTGCTCCCTTCTAGGTGGATCAAGTCTCAAGATCGACAGTGTCATCAAATTAGGGTTTTGGTCGACCAGGGCCTCCAGATGGAAATTTTCATCTGGGCACAAGGCAATGATCCAAAACATGACCTAATATACTTCATGGAACCTCATGAACCCATGCATCAAGTCAATTTTGCCTCAGGGGATGCATTCATCAAAAATCAGGAATTAGGGTTTCTTGACCTAATTCACCCCTAAGTTGACTTTTGGGACAAACCATGAGCCAAGACCTCAAGAGATGATTTGAGGGTCTCTAATACACCATATTGATCCATTTGGAACAATGGATTGATCCAAGAAGCTTGAGCAACAAGTTTCATTTTCATCTGCACCACAATTAGGGTTTTAAGGGAAAAGTCAACTGTAACTTTGACTTTTGACCTGGACATGCTCCCAAACCCTAATACATGATTGAATATACCCTATGACACCCATGGAACATGTCCATCAAGTTTGATTTAGGTCAAGGACATGATTTCCTGAAGAATTGCACAGTTTGGAATTCATCTGATAAAAAGTCAACTGTGCACAAAAGTCAACTTTGACTTTTTGAGATTTTTCACCAAAATGGATTTTTAACCCTAAAATGATGTTAATGTATGATTTGAATCATCATTCATCAAGAAAAATCAAGAAAAGTGAGATAACTTGTAAAAGGGGTAACCATAAAACTTAGAAATTTTTCTAAGTTAAAAATAAAGTGGCAAAGGTACCAACTTTGGAGGACCATAACTCCTAAACCACAAGGCCATTTTTTCTCATCCAAAGATGGATTTGTAGCCCTCATTATCACCTACAAAAACTTCAACTACAAGTCATTCTAATTCATTAAGTATTTTGAGTTATGGAGTGATCAAAGTGGCTGAAAAGTGAAAATGTCACTTTTTCCAACACTTAGTGAAATTTTCACTAAGTCAGAATTCTGCTTCACTTTTTGCCAAATGTAGGGGGATTTTTCACTTGGAATCAAAAGAGATCAAAACCAAACTTGTTCAAACAGTTGTTGTATCATGTAAGAGCTTTCCAAAATGGCCAAGAACATTGCCAAATTCAACCTACATCATGAGATACAACATTGGCAAGTTGCCTTGCTGAAATCTGTCAAAGCAAGGCAGAATTTGCATTTTGGCTCGATTTTCCAAAATCAGCCAATTGCAATTGCTCCAATCCACTTGGACACCTCAGAGGATTGAATCCAAAAGGGACAATCACTGAGCCAAGCCTCCAAGGTCCAAGGAACAAAGAATAGCATGTTGAACCTAGAATGGCCAAAATAGGGACAAGACTTCAAATTTGGAATAAGGCATTCAATGGAACCATCAAGGTGGCATGAACTGAGCCATTCTCATTTGAAATCATTCAAGACTTATCCAAGACCAAGGGGACCAAAACTCTGTGCCCTAACCTCTAGTCAATGGCTAGAGGAGACTTTCATTTCCATTGGCCAACATTGAGGAAACCTACTTACCAGCTGCCATGTACTATTCCTTGCAAAACAAACTTGCTCTACTATAAATAGAGCTCAATTGTGGTCAGTTTGAGTACACCAAAGCCATGTAACAGATGCTTTCCTCAAAATCTCTTTCTCTTGGCAAAAATGCCTTTCTTAGCAAGGTAGCTATCGGGTTTTGAGTTTGAGAGCAATTCTGCACAAACCAATCACTCACACACCTCACATACATCACATATGAGCTGATCAAACACTCACATAACATCTGGAACATCAAAATCTCAAAATCACTTGCCATCCACACAAGTTTGAAGTGAAGTTGCAGCTGAGATGCCATAAACTGATCCAGTCCATTTCAATTCAATCCAAGTGTTCAAACACACTCCATATGGTGTAGGGAAGCTGTCCAGATCATCACAACTTGTCTGTAACACCTCCAACTCAAAATCACATCTGCTCTTGCTGTCACGACTTGAAGGTAAGCCTAAACTTGGGCATCTCTCAATCTATGCATATTTCCTCGCACAATAATTTGGCCATATGTTCATAATCATGCATGGAATGTTTTCCCTCAATTAATTGCATTGTTTGAATCGTGTATCAAAAATCCTAGCCTTCATGCAGAAATTAGGGTTCTTGAGGTTTCTTCGTGATTTCTTGTTGTATGTTTAATTTAAATGAAATTAAAGTACATAGACATGATCGTGAGGTTGAGGCGAGCATAATGATATGTGGATTGCATGTTATAATTACGTATTCAGTGAGATTGGATGGAAAATGCAAATCTGGGCAAACTGAAAAACGCGCGTGTTCTTGGTGTTGTTCTTGGCGCCATTTTCATATATTTGAATATTTGAATTTTATGATTTTGTTTAATTGATTCAAAAATTAATTTCTCTCTGAGTTTTAATGATTTTGAGTTGATTCTTTTTTTAATAATTCACAAAAATGTTAAAATATTTTATTTTATCAAAAAATCCTAAAAATATTATTTATTTCATATAATTGATATTTTTGTAAAGAATTAATATTTTGATTGTTTTTGGCATTTTAAATATTTTTTCTACATTGATTTTGCAACTTTTAATGCTTTCTAATTATTTTGTAGGTCAATACTTAATTTTTGAAGCATTAATCCAAGATCACAATTTGTTTTCCATGTGTTAAACAATTTTTGATCATTTTAATTGAATTTTTATTCAATTAAATACTTTTTGAAAACAAATTAGGGTTTTGGATTAATTCAACCCTCATAAATCATTTTCAAAACACTTTGGGCCTCTATTAGAGTGTAAGACCCAATCCTTTTTTGACCAAATCATCTGTGGGCCTCACTTATTGTATAAGTCCCGATACCGTCAAAAAACAAACGGCGCGATCGTCGCCTTTTCAAAAAACATCTGGGCCTCTCCTCGAGCTATAAGACCCATTCAAAACTTTTGGGCCTCTATTAGAGTGTAAGACCCAATCCCCCTTTTAACCAAAACATTTTGGGCCTCACTTATTGTATAAGTCCCTCTGCGTTAAAAGAAAACCTCGGCGCGATCGCCATTTTTAAACGAAAAATCATTTGGGCCTACCCTCGTGTTATAAGCCCCACTCTTTTTCCTTTAAACCTTTTTGGGCCTCTTGAGAGAGTGTAAGACCCATCCCTTTGTACAGAAAACCATTTTTTGGGCCACAGTCACTTGTATAAGTCCCGCTGTACAAATTCAAACAGTGCGCTCACTGATAAAACTCTGGGCCTCTCCTTAAGCTGTAAGCCCCAAATCTTTCTTTTTCAAAGCACTTTCTCCTTTGATTTTGAATATACTGTTGTTTTCAATCTTTCTTTGTTGAACAACTAACCAAACAGCATGGAAGCTCTACAACCGAGTAAGTGGTTATCGCTTTCATTTACTGCTTTCATATTATAAACTGTATTGTGGGGCTGCTCACTGTAAGTCTCCTTTCATAAGCTCATATCTACTGTGTAATAATAGTATAGATATTTCGAGTTTCCCCGGCAACTACGTCTAGAACTAGGTGACGCCGTTTCATTTATTCGTAGAAATAGACGCCTAGATCCCCAATAGGAGCACCAGATACAGTCTTCTCTTCAACTGTCCTCCTTAGGAATCATCAAGAAATTCTATCCCCCAGAGATGAATTATTCTCGGTGAAACTTCTCTTGAATTTCTTCAAACCGCCGAACGGTTCGGACTCTCTCTAAAAGTTAAAGTCACTGGATAGTAAACCTCGCACGTTTACCAGTGGTTTTAACTCTAAAAGAGTTTTCCTGAACTTTTCTTTGGTTTGGGACCCACGGGCTTCTTAAAAGCATCGGCCTCCTCTTGGGCATCATACAAGGACCCACAGGCTTCCTAAAAGCAACCCCGCCTCCTCTTGGGCATTATTCAAGGACCCTACGGCTTCTTAGAAGTATTCACAGCCTCCTCTTAGGCTTCGTATAACGATCTCTTCCTCCGGGAATGATAGCCTCCTCTTGGGCTTCGTACAAGGACCCGTCGGCTTCTTAAAAGTTTCCAGCCTCCTCTTGGGCTTCGTACAAATTGTCCCGACGACCTCCTAGAGGTATAGGAACAGAACCTAGTCATCCCCATAGAACAGTCCTTTCATAGAGTCTACTACTGTTTCTCAAAGCATAGTACCAAAGATAAAACTCTAGACACGGACAGTCTAACTTCCTTGAGTCTCAAAGACATTCTCAAGCACCCTTCGTTAAATAGGAAGGAAACCCGCAGACTCGGACAGTCTCAATACCCTTTGGATTTCCCGTTTCCTCAAAGAGAAGGAAATATCCCTGATCCTCAAATTAAATCCCTGAGTACAGTGTTGCTCATATAAGAACTGATTTTCTCTTTTAAAGCAGTATATTGGATCTGTCACTCAACTGAAACAGTTACAATAGCCTCCATCTCGGGCTTCGTACGAGATACCAAAATTCTCCCCAGTGGAGTCAAAACAACCTTTTCGCCTCTCTCTCAGGCTTTGTATGAGACATAAAAGATTCCCTCGTTGAGTCAATCACCCCTTTTTTGCCTCCATCTCGGGCCTCGTACGAGATATAAATCCCTTAAGCAAGAGTCGAACTCTTTGCTAGCCTCCTCTTAGGCTTTGTATAACGATATGCCCCCACTGGGTCAAAAACCTTTAGCCTCTCTCTCGGGCTTTGTACGAGACACAAAATAGCCTCCTCTTAGGCTTTGTATAATGATTTTCCTAGCGGAAATTAGCCTTTTCTTAGGCTTTGTATAAGAAAACCACTGGTTGATCCAATCAACCTTTTAGCATCAAAGTTGTGCCTCGTTCACAGTACACAAACATCGACAACTCCTTTCCCTTCATCTAATCGCTGTAAGCGGCAAGCCTCTGGATCATCTATATCCATGCCACTGTCCCTCTTTTAGCATGAGAAATTCTTAAGGAAAGATGGCATTGCTCTACACTGAGTTAAAGTCTTCTCCTTCAGGTTAAAACCCTTTCTTCGGAAATTATGGCATTGCTCGGATCCGCGTATCCCAGTTAAAGTAATTCTCCTTCTCCCCTCTTTAGAGATGACAAATTCTCTCTAAAGTCGAGGTCTTTCAGCTTCACGTCTTGGGCTTTGAACAAGACACAAATAGACCTTTTAGCTTCACATCTTGGGCTTCGAACAAGATACAAATCACCTTTCGCTTCACGTCTTGGGCTTTGAACAAGACACCAAAAACCAATTTCCTCCCATAGAATAGGAGGAACTACGAATGCTCTGATTTCCCTGTTTCGGTAAACGGGAATACGTAGGCATAAGATCGAAAGAAAAGATCTTAGCGAGCACACTAATCCAAAAACCCAAATCCCATACCTTCACATATCAAACGAAAAGCATCAGTCTTAAACTCCCACCAATCATCCGGGCACTATTTTAACAAAATAACCTAAGAAAGACCCACAATCTTTGTAGCATCTGTAAACCAACAGTCATCTGTTTAAACTCAGTATGCAAGCAGGGTTAATTGGAGACATCTATTTCCCTTCCTTCATCAACTTCAATAGGATAAAAAATGAATCGAACTGTAGTACCCCAAAAGCGATAGTGCTTCGCAACCACGTCCAAAAATTCGCGCTACAGAAAAAATGGCGACTCTGCTGGGGACAACGGGACCTTGTTCTCTTCCCATCTCTTAGGTAGAAACCTTAAAAAGTACCACAGAAAAGTGGCGCCCACCGTGGGGCTCTTTTCTTTTCTTTCTTTCTTTGGGGATTTAACTGGGATAGGACCTTTTTTACTTCACTAGGATCTTAGGTCAAAACCTTTAAAGTTGGGAAGGTACCACAGAATGGCGACTCCGTCGGGGAGCCACTTTTGTCAGGAACATAGGATTCATAGCTCTTTAAAGTCTAGGACTTTAGGACAAATATATATACTGCTTTTCATAATTGATATCTGTGTTTATTTTTCTGCTAATGGGAACGCGTGTGATGCCGCATGTGGAAAGATTGAGTATACACCTAGGAAAAACCTCTTTTAGTAGTGCGGAAACTATTGGAAATGGTTGTCACGCGATACTACCCTCTTCTGATGGTTCTTCGAAAAACATCACCTAGCACGGTTCCCAGCCCGCTGGTGTTTTCTCGACAAGAACTGATCATTTTGAGAGACAGGTACAAAAATCACTAGTATAAACCTTTGGGGGGAGGGGGGGTAGAGCCTTGACTTCATGACACCGACCCTTTGACCCCATGTTTTTTCTATGTTTTTGTGTGCTGCATTCATGCATTCATCTAAAAAACATTACATCAAAGAAAAACTTCTCTTCTAATCTCTCTTTTTCAAATTAAACTAAGACAATGATTGCAAATGTCAGAGAAAAAGATTGCGCTCATGGATTTCGGTAGAAGGAGAACTCATAAGTATACCTTCAGGGTTCCAAAACTAGAAGATTTGAGAGGATTAGCGAGGATGATCACTAACCCTGAAGCTTTCAGAGCCAAGTACGGAGGCCTGCTACCTCTGTTAAGAGTCCATGTGATTGAAGGAATCATGGAGGCGCTCATTCAGTTTTACGATCCGGTCTATCACTGTTTCACATTCCCGGATTACCAGCTCGCACCAATGCTGGAGGAGTATTCTCACCTAACCGATCAACACATTACTGATCGAGCTCTATTTTTTGGATTGGAAGAAATTCCAAAGGGTCAAACCATTGCAAGAGCAATCTATTTGGATGAGTCAGAAATCAAGACTCACATGACCACCAAGGGTGGGCTCCTAGGTTTGCCAGCCCAGTTCCTGACAAAGAAGGCTCTGTACTTTGCTAGTATAGGGAACATGACTGCTTTTGAAAGCATCTTTGTCTTACTCACCTACGGGTTATTTCTGTTTCCCAACATTAATAGCTTCGTCGATATCAACGCCATTAAGGTTTTTCTCATTGGAAACCCTGTGACGACTTTGCTCGCAGATGCGTATCATTCTGTACACTTAGGAAATTCGTACAGCGGAGGAATGATCACATGCTGTGTACCCCTGCTATACAAATGGTTTATCTCTCATTTACCCAAGTCTGCTGCGTTTTGGGATCATAAGAGTGCCTTGCGTTGGTCGCACAAAATCATGTCTCTTACCAACTCTGATATAGATTGGTGTAATAGGATTTATGACAGGATCAGGATCATCGGCCGTTGTGGAAACTTCCCTAACGTACCCCTCATAGGAACTAAAGGAGGAATCAATTACCATCCAGTATTGCTTCGTCGTCAGTTTGGATACCCGATGAGGCGTGTCCCGCGTAATGCTCATCTGGAGGGTCTTTTCTTCAAAGAAGGAGAAAATGACAGGGCACTAAAGATGGAAATAGTGCATGCTTGGAAACATGTTCATAAGAAAGGACGAGAGTCTCTAGGAAAACCGGACTGTGTCTCGGTGGAGCCTTATCTCCACTGGGTACAAACTAGAGCTCTCAAGCTAAAGATGCCTTATCCTCGCCACGGAGTTCTTCCGCCGAGGGAATCTGTCATCTACTTCATGACTGAAACGGAAAAACTTCAGGTTACTCTCAACAAAGTTCAACAGGAGAGGATGTCTTGGAAGAACAAGTACCGCACCCTCAATGTAGAGTCTACCAAAATACAGCGACTGCTAAAAGATAAGGATGCTCTGATTGAGATTTTAGAGCAACATGTTGTGGATAATCAGGATAACCAAAGGAGTTTGCTTGCTCCTTTCACTTGGCAAATGAATGACAACCCGACAACGACCCAAGAGCCCCGGTCCAAGAAAAGGAAAGTACCAGAATCAGCACCCGAGTTCTCCTCAGAGAGGGCTCGGGACCCATTAGCTTAGGTTTCTGTTTCCGCACCTTGTAATCTACTGTATTTCTATTTTCGCAATCCTTTGAATTCAATAAAATGGGGTTTCCCCACAGTTTGATATTTGCAATCTAATTGTCAAAGTTTATTTTGATTAAACCAAAAAAAAATTAATTTAATCATTGCATTCATCATTCTCACGTCACGTATTCTTCTTACCTACGAATCTCACGTTTGTGTCTCGGTTCTAGAGTCAAACTGTCTCATTCGTACAATACTCGGGCCAATCATCAGAAAAAGATGGATGATCTCGAGGAAGAGAACAGAGAGTTGAGAGAAGAGATCGACGCTCTGAGAGAGGATATGAGAAATCTTCATACTGACATGCAAGCCATGGCAGAAGCTCAGCTACAAAGGACTGTGATCTTGGAGATCACCTCAACGCCCATAGTGGAGAAGTCTGATCCTAGGTGCAAAATGCCAAAAGATCGTCCCTGGGGCATGCCACTTAATTATATCCTGGAAGGATATGTTCCGCCGATCAATGAGGATCAGGGAACCGCAGCGGGAACCGATGGGCCTAAAGGTTACAAACTTCAGGAAAGCGAAGATGCCAGGGGCATGACAGCAACTCCTGAAGGTTACAAACTTCGGGAGGCACCGAGAGTCTCGGCCATAATGACTATACCACCGCCCGTGGTACACACTATCCCGGAAGGATAGATTCCACAGATGCCTTCTGGTGGAAACGACAACATGTTCGAAAGAATGAATGAGTTCCAGGAACGGTTCCTGGGAATGCAGAAAGAACTACAGGCCCTTCGCGGTCAGGATTTATTTGGAAAGGACGCCGCGGACCTCTGTTTGGTCCCTAATGTGAAAGTCCCGCACAAATTCCAGGTGCCCGACTTTGGAAAGTACAAGGGTAACTCTTGCCCACATAGTCACTTGGTGATGTACGCTCGGCGAATGTCAGCTCAGACAGAGAATCAAGATTTACTGATTCACTACTTTCAGGATAGTTTAACCGGTGCCGCCCTAAAATGGTACATGGGTTTAAACCGTGCTACGATTAGCACTTTCAGAGATCTTGGCACTGCCTTCGTCCAACAATATAAATACAATTTGGACATGGCACCAGACAAAGATCAACCCAGATCAATGTCACAAAAGGACGAAGAAACCTTTAAGGAATACGCTCAGAGATGTCGTGAAATTTCCGCTCAAATTTGTCCACCTCTTGAGGAAAAAGAGATGACAAATATCTTCTTAAAGACCTTAAGCTCATTTTATTACGACAGAATGGTTGCCAGTGCGCCCAGTGACTTCACTGAGATGGTCGGTATGGGAGTTCGTCTTGAGGAAGCCGTCCGAGAAGGACGTCTAGTCAAAGACACGGGATCATCAAGTAGTACAAAGCGATACGGTAGTGCTCTCCCTAAGAAAAAAGAGTAAGATATTGGGAATATCTCTCTCGAAAAGCAAAGGCGACGTTATCAGCCAGTAGCGGTTGTGACTCCTGCTATCAACCCTGCGCCTATTTCTACATATCAACCTCAGGTTGCGCAGAGCCAACCTAATCAGCAAAGGACTCAATAGCCTCTTCAGCAGGCTCGTCCTCCATACAATAACAACCGTACAACGCGGCCACCAGGATTTGATCCTATACCCGTATTGTACGCAGAACTATTTCCGTTACTATTGGCTAAGGGGCATGTCCAGACTAAGTCCCCTCTTATAGTACCGGAAAATCCGCCTTTTTGGTTTAAGGTGGATCAGACTTGCCCTTACCATCAAGGAGGACCAGGGAATAACATAGAGAACTGTCTCAATTTCAAATCCGACGTGCAAAAGCTTGTTAGGAGCGGGGTCTTATCTTTCAAGGATACAAATCCTAATGTTCTCACAAACCCGCTGCCTCAACACGAGAAAGCTACTGTCAATTTGATAGAGGGAGAGACTAACAACGTCTATCAAATTCATGATGTACTCTTGTTAAGGACCAATCTGGTCAAGATGCATTGCAGACAGAGTGGATATGGCCATGTGCCACCTCATAACTATCACCAGTGTGATATTTGCTCTAAAAGCAATCAAGGATGTTCTGTGGTGCAATCAGCTCTACAGGAACAGATGGATCTCGGATGGATCCAAGAGCACCGAGTTTGTGGAGTTAACATGGTTTACATGAATTCTAACATCATTCAAAACCACGACATCCGTACGATGAATGTCAACTTGGTGGCGATGCACTCAAGGCAAAGCCAGTATCATAATCTGCCGCGTCACGATTATAATTCCTGCCTGACTTGCTCGGTAAATAAACATGGATGCTCTTTCATACAGGAGGCCCTCCAGCGTCAGATGGATCTTGGATGGATTTAAGACTACCATGATAGGAATCCCTATCAGATCAACATGATTCAAATCTTCGATATTCGTTTGATGAATACTAGCCTGGTGGAGTTACATGCTAAATAGGTCCGGCTCGGGTTCCTGGTATCACACGATTATCAGAACTGTAGGGCGGGTTGCGAAAAGGATCAGGGTTGTGCCCTTGTCCAGGAAACACTTTAGCACTTGTTTAACCACTGGTGGCTTCCAATCTATATGGATGAAGACACCCAGTAATTAGTATTACCAACGGGAACCCTACTCGGCATCAAAGTCGGGACGTTCGATCTGTGGAAACTGACCTAGTGAGGTTACATTGTATTCAAAGCAGGCGTGGCCGGGTGCCACCACACAACTATGAACGTTGTAGAGAATGTTCGGAAAGTAACCAAGGATGTTACCTTGTGCGAGCAGCTCTTCAAGGTCAGGTGGATCGTAGAGAGATTCGCCCATATCCAGGTTCCGAACCAATCAACTGGGCGCCGGACTACCTCGCTGATCAAATTGAAGATGTTGTTGTAATCTCTAATCATCTGAAGGCTAGGGATGTTTGTACCATCATCCCTCTACTTGACGAATCGAGAGTTCCCAACCAGGGACCATTACCGTATGAATCAACTAAGGCTATCCCTTACAAATACAGTGCGACAACAGTCGAGAATGGAAAGGAAATTCCATTACCCTCCGTCGTGAATATTGCAGACATCAGTCGAGTAACACGGAGTGGTCGAATCTTCAACCGAGGAGTTGGAGAATTTAACAAAGAAAAGGAACCTCAGACAGAAGTTCCCAATCCACCAGTCGGTCAATCTAGTAATCCTGACCTTTCGAAAAATGATGATGAGATGCTAAAGCTCATCCAAAGGAGTGAATACAACATTATTGATCAGCTGTTACAAACTCCTTCAAAGATCTCGGTGCTGTCACTTTTACTCAGTTCAGAAGCGCACAGGGAGGCTCTTTAGAAAGTCTTGGAGCAAGCCTTTGTAGAACAGGATGTAACAATTAGACAGTTCGATAGCATTGTCTCTAACATCACTTCCTGCAATAACTTGGTATTTAGTGATGAGGAATTACCTGAAGAGGGTCGCCGTCATAACATGGCGCTCAATATCACGGTCAGCTGCTAGGGCGATGCTTTAGCCGGCGTACTAGTAGACACAGGGTCAGCCCTGAATGTTATGCCGAAGTCCACTTTGATGCAATTATCCTTCAAAGGACCCCTGATGAGAACCAGTGAGGTCATCGTCAAAGCATTTGACGGGTCTAGAAAAACGGTTATTGGCGAAGTCGACCTTCCCATAACTATTGGTCCTCACACTTTCTAAGTCGCTTTCCAGATCATGGACATCCAGGAAACGTACAGTTGTTTATTAGGAAGACCTTGGATACATCAGGCTGGGGCGGTCACCTCGACCCTCCACCAAAAGTCAAAGTTCGTCCAGAACAACCAGCTCATCACGGTCTGTGGAGAACAAGCTTTGTTCGTGAGTAACTTATCATCATCTACTTGTGTAGAACCCGAGGAGGTTGTTGGGACTCAGTTCCAAGCGCTTTCGGTGAGCAAGGACAATCAATCTGAAGGGGAAACTTCCATTTCCTCATACAAAGATGCTATCAAAGCAGTCGAGAGTACCAATACAACAGGATGGGGACAGCTAGTCATTCCTACTGACAATAAAACAAAGAAGGGTCTTGGTTTTTCTGCAACCTGTGCCCAGACAGCTACTACCAGCAATGAAAGTCTTCATCCCATTCAAGACTTCTTCCACAGTGGAGGTTTCCTTCACCCAGTGCCTCAAGAAGTGCATACCATCAATAAAGATGATCCCTCTGATATGGAGGAAGAATGGGAGTCCTATCTTAACAAGGACGGTTATATGTCTCAGGACGAAACGCAGACTCCCTTTTGCTTTCCTATACAGAGTCTGAGATTTATACCTAGGTCAGATGTCAAAATGATATACGGAGATTGTGATCCGGAAGGATGTCGTGCTCCACCAAACTCATTAGAGGAGGACACTCTGATGAAGGACAACTTTGACCACAACTATTATGGCCCGATGGATGGCTTGCCAATGTGGCAGCCGTATCCAGGAGACTTGGGGCAAGGAAATCAGCTGAACAATGAAAATCAGCTGAGCATCATTGAAAAGAATACCTGCGTCCCCACCATGTTGTTGCACCCCAAAATTTGCCCTCCTTACTTTATTACTAACTGGCTTATGTTGCATTGCATTTTGCATTATCATGTGTGCATATCATTGGTTCTTAGCATGGGGTCAAGGTGCCTGAGGCAGTTCTTTAGAGGGTCAAGCAAGAGTCCTGGTATTGTCCAAGAGAGCTCAGGTGGATCATCCTCTCCTAACTAGTGCATAGATTAGGGTTTTGAGATTCTTGGGTTTATTGCTTCAATGGGCAAGCTCCTTGGGTTTTTATCATCATCAAATAGAATATCTTATCTTTGTTGGAGAGGATACACATCATATTCAGAGGAATTTGGATTTGGAGACTGTGTTATTTCCTCCTAGCTGAGGGTACCACAACTAGGGTTTGCTATAACGTCAGTTTATTTCTGATTTTTTGAGAAAGACTTGATTCCATGGTACTCCTTGGGTTCCCAAGTATCTAGGGAGGGGAGGTTTTCCATCAGTTTGGTTCAGGAGAGGTTCAATTGGCAAATGGATTGGAAATCAGGAGAATTTGGGGAAAAGTCAACAGTGAAAGGAGAAAAGTCAACTGTGAAATTTTGAGGTTCTCTTCAGGGATTTCAAGGTCTCATATCCTCATATGGTCTCCAGGGGTCAAGTTTCATACATATTTATCAGGAATCAGGAGTTGGTACAAAATTTCTAATTTTGGAAAGTGACCTATAATGAAAAGTTTCCATTTTTGGCAAGTATCTACACTTCATTCAACTTGACTTTTCATCATCAAGAAAGCTTAAAATGAATTTTTCTCCAACATGAAATTTGAATATCTTTTTCTCCTCTTTCCAACAAGTACTAGTGGGTCTCCATATCATTTGTGAAACTCCAGTTATGATCAAAAGAAGGCAAAGTGGTTTTTAGGGTTTCTCATGATCCCATTTTCACAACTTTGGGCATAGTGACCTATAATCAATTCCATTGCTTCATGCCACATTCCAATATTAAAATACATTCCTTGAGGATTATTTTGGGCCCAAGAATGAAGTAATTCCATGGTTAATTCTTCATTTATTCTCCATTGTTCAAAAATGCCAAATTATTCAAAAGTCATGAATCATTTGTTTTCAAGGCCCAATTTAAATATGGTGTGATTAGCAATCCAAATGAAGGTGACCCATCTTGGAATTATTA
Source organism: Lathyrus tuberosus (assembly GCA_022829125.1). Classification (NCBI taxonomy): domain Eukaryota; kingdom Viridiplantae; phylum Streptophyta; class Magnoliopsida; order Fabales; family Fabaceae; genus Lathyrus; species Lathyrus tuberosus. The sequence continues at coordinate 18,010,170 of JALAZF010000045.1, forward strand.
AATATATATGCATGGAGGAGGTGTACTTAACATAAGGTGTTTTTCCAAAATAATTCAAAAACTCATTTAACAAGAAATCACCCAAGCCCAATTCATCATTAGAAGAAAACCCTAGCCTATATAAACCTATCCATGCACTGGTTAGGATTCATTCACGTGCATTTGGAGGAGAACCACAATTTGGAACCCTAAAGCTTTCTTTCCTTGGATCTCACGAATTACAAGGTCTTCCTTCAAAGTTCTTCCACAAATCTCTTCCTGGTGATTTCTAGAACACAACCCAACCACCGTTCGCAGCCAAAAGCCAGGATTAGAGGTGTGTCATCTCAGGTGGGTGGTTTTTTCGTGCTCTTAAAACTCCAATTTTTTATATGAATATTGACGTGTTATGTCTACTGATTATCCTGATATAATTGGTTTTAATTTTGGACGTGTGTATGGCTTGTTATGTGTGTTTGAAGTTTTATGCCTTAACTTTGTGTCATTCGTTTTTTATTATTCCTTTGTTGGATGCAAATTTGGATGCCATATTTGAATTCCTTGCATTTTTCTGGGTCGAATAGTGTATTCGTGCGTATTTTCTGGGCAATTTTTAAGTGCAGGTGGTGGAGGAGTCGACCGGAACCCTAGTTCCGGCGACTGGTGCGGTGGCTGGCCGGTGGAGAGGTCCAAAGGAAGAAGACGAAGTGTGGACCGTCCGATCCATGCATCCAACGATCCTCACGCAGCCATGTGTTTTTTATTTTATTTTTTTTCTGAATTTTAATTATTGATCACATGTATATTCACCCACGTTATTACCATGTACCATCCAATCACCCTTTTTTATTTCGTTTACTTTTCAATTGGTTTGACTTAGCTCTGACCGTATGATGCATCGTGCGAACCTCAGCACGCCAACGCATTAAAATGTCACGAGCCTTGCACATGGCACATACACGCTACACCCTCCTTTTTTTATTTTGTTTCTGAACAATTGGGTGGGCTGGGCTGCTATCCGCACCCCCCACCCCTTGGCCCAACCATCATTTCAACGTGGTTTTTCGCTCTTTGCACCCCCAGGTTTTTTTTATTTTTTTATTTTTCAGGTGGACTTAATGCATGGGCTTACTATTCGCACCCCCTATCCTCTGGCCCAACCTTCATTTCCACTTTATTTCTTTACTGTTCGCACCCCCAGCCCATTGTATTTCATTTTTATTTTATTTAATTTATTATTTTCATTTTTAATTATTAAAATTACGTAATTGCATTAAAAAATTACCAAAAAATTTTATGCATCATATTTATCATTTTAATAATTTTTACAAATTTTACTTTTTATTTTTATTTTATTTTTATCATTTAAATTAATTGTTTAATCTATTTCTTTTTAGCATTACTCATATCATGCATACTTAAATTTCTTTATTTTATTTCTCTGCAATCATAAAATATTTTTTATCCGTTCTTTTTTAATTTGTTCACTAATATTCTAAAATACATTAAAATATTTTTTCATCATTTTTAAAATCATTCCATATTACATTTTTTTCCTTCCCTTTGGCACACTGAGCCCTAATTCCCATCTGAACTCTGCCTAATTATTTGAATGACTAGTATCTTGATTTTTTGCAGGGACTTTTGATATGTTGTTTGCCTCTAGTTGAGGAACCTTAATGTTTAATTTGGGAATTTTAGGAGTTATTTTTTTCCTAATTGTCTGATTTATTTTCACCTGATATTTTCTTGCAGGCGCATCCTTGACTTTGTGTGATTATCTGTTTGAAAAGGCACTTGTGCCATTTGCTTTGGGGCTGTTTCTTTGTTTCTTTGATTCATGTTTGGATGATAATCATTGTTGTTTGCCATTGTGTGATTTTCATTCACCTCCTTTCTCTTACTTATGTTTGTTTCTCACGAACCTTTTATGCAGGAACTAAGGTAAGTTCTTTAAGGGTATGGATAAGTATCCATGGTCACCCTTATTTTTTCCTTCCCTCATCTTCTTCCTTTAGGATTTAGGTTGTCTTTAAACCTCACTAACCATAGGTCACCCATGCATGATAACTTTAGGACTCATAGTCTCCCTTAGAGTTACCCTTGTGTCTTCTCTCTTCTCATCTCAAATTTCTTTAAAAACACTTAATAATAATAAGGTGTATTGCGCACGAGCCTTAAGTATGGGGAATGAGAAATGAGGGGCTTCCTCTCATCTTTCTAGAGTGCTTAGCGAGCGTCCTGTCTTGGGACGATGCGTTAAGTATTCGCCCCTGTGCCTTAGACTTTGGTGCAATACAACTTAGGAACTAACTTAAGCCACTTCTGTCCTAAAAAACACAAACCAACTCCAAACCTTTTTGTCCTTCGGGACCTTCAACTTAAAGGCTATTTTCAAAAAGGGCACGTTACCTTCCGTCTGAGTCGCAAACAGGCATCGGCCCTAACTGCCGGACGGGAACTTAACGTCGCTCATAAAAAACACAAAAAGAACTTGGTCCGAACTACGTTGACTCTGAATTCCCCATTGCACAAAGGGGGTACGTAGGCCTAGGACGTCGACGTCCTACCGAGTCTGTCTTTGTTTTCCCCCTCTCCGTTTTAGTACAACCTTAGATGATAGTAACTCACCCTTAGAATAGACAACAAGCGTGGATCCCATCGAGTAAGATGGACGCGTGGGGTGCTAGCACCTTCCCCTCGCGTAACCGACTCCCGAACCCAGGTTATGGTTGCGATGACCATTCCTTTCCCTCTTCCTCAGGTTTATGCGGTGTTCCCTTTCCCTCTCTTGGGATAAATTTACACGGCTGGCGACTCTGTTTTTCCGCGCCACTCTCGCGTTTGTACCTGGATGAAAATCCTGGGAGCGACAGCTGGCGACTCTGCTGGGGACATTGGTTGACCTATGCTGGTCCATCCCTAAGCGAGTCAATCCTAGCGCTTGCCTGTCTTTGTTCTCTTTGGGTGTTTTGTTTTTGTTTTATGTGTTGTATTTTATTTTTATTTTTACCGCATTTTCTGCATTACATTTTTTATTACTGTCATGCTGCTGATGTGCTGGCTGTTCTTTGTTTTACAGGTTGGGTGGGGCTGAGAGCTAAGCCCAATGCCAAGGCTTGAGAATACCCTAGGACTAGAGTGGAAAGTAGTGGGACCTACGTGCCCGCTTGGTACGTTTGTGTGTTCACAAAATTCACAACCAGACGAGGCTATCTTGGGATGCATTCTAACGTGTGTGTCTTGCGCATGTTGGGGTGTTGATCTAGAGAGCTATCGACTCTGGTGACCGATCATCGAGGACCTTAGTGGAAACATCCCTCTTTAGTGGTGACAATGGTATACCACATCCTGTGGAAAACCCATTCGCACCCGAGGGCCCGTTTTGGAACTCGCATAGGATGGCCCCTATGTTTTGAAGAGAATCAGTGGAGGCACTCCTCGATTGATTTTAGTACTGTACCCCGAGGGATGAATGTACTATTGTTTCTCGACCTCAGTGCCAAATCTGAGGACCTTCCGCTTTGGAGAATCAGTTGAGGCCTCCTCGATTGATGATGATGCCAAACCAGAAATGGTGAACGTATCATCATTTCTCGACCTGAGAGCCTGGGATACTGAACATCCTAGTACCCACATGTGAGAGGGGATGGGCGTTTGCAGGTTTGCAGGTAACTGAAACCTTCAACCTACCCTATTTTTCTGGATTTCTCATCAATGTCTGATTATTTGAGTATCTCAGTGGTGCAGAGTTCTGGTTTTTTGGGTTCTCGCTCAGCTAACATCACAGCACATCCAGCAGTGTGCCTTGACCCCATGTTTGCATGAGCATATCATTTTTCTTGCATTCTGACGTGTTTGACATTTTTCAGGGCTTGCATCTTACTCTTGATTCCGGTTTTCTGAGGTTATTTCAGCATGGATGTTCAAAGAAAGAAGATTGTTGCCTATTCGTTCCCAGAACCGACTTTGACACTGATTCACAAACTGATTAATATGGCTGGTTCCGGAGTTCGTACAGGGTTCAGTGGAAGGTATGGAAGACTTCTGAAATTTGTCTATAACATCTCCAAGTACGAGAAGGATGTCATTCACACACTTCTTCAGTTTTACGATCCGTCTCTGCGTTGCTTCACTTTCCCGGACTACATCTTGGCACCAACGTTGGAGGAGTTCTCATTTATTTTGGGAATTCCTATCAGTCATGATATAGTTTTCTTTTCTGAAGAACACCCCGGTATAAAAGAAATGGTTGTGGCTCTTCATATCAGTGACCCCGTTCTGAGCAATAATGTTGAAGAAAAACAAGGGGTTAAGGGTTACTTGTTGAAGTTCTTGTTTGATCAGGCTTGCATACATGTCAAAGAGAAGAACTGGACTGCTTTCCAAGCTATCCTGGCTATGTGTATCTATGGGATTGTTCTATTTCCGAATATTCCTGATCTGGTGGATATGCACGCCGTCAGGATCTTTATTTCGAAGAATCCTATACCTACCTTGCTAGGTGATGTGTATCACTCGGTTCACTATAAGAATGAGAATAGGCGTGGGAAAACTGTAAGTTGCTATGCACCACTCTTAGCTACTTGGTTCCTGAGTCGTCTCCCCGAATCTGGCGCTTTCGTTGATACGAAAGATTCTCTGAAGTGGTCAAAAAGGGTTATGGGCTTGACTGCTGACAACATTGCTTGGATTAATCGTGACTTGCTAGGAATGGAGATTATTTGCAAATGCGGAGAATTCCCTAATGTTCCCTTGATAGGGAGGAAAGGTGGAATTAATTATAATCCCTCCCTAGCTATCAGACAGTTTGGCTATCCTTTGAAAGGTCCACCCGAAGAGCTAGATGTCCGTGAGTCCTTGTTCTTCAATGGTATTGAGGATCAAGGGATGATGACGAAAATTGTGAATGCTTGGAAACAGGTGACCAAGAAGGGTAAGACTTCATTCGGAAAATGTAATAACTGGGCTTTTCCTCCCTATAAAGAGTGGATCAAGAAGAGAGCAGAAGAGGAGCTTCTTCCCTTCCCGGTGGAACCACCTTTGTATCCTTTGGTGATCGAGCCTCCTACCACGGTTGAGATAGAGAAGTATGACAAATTATGGGCTGAAAAGGAAAGGTTGCGGGAAGAAAATAGTGAGCTAAAGAGAGAGATTTATAAGTGGAAGCATGAGCGGGGTGAAGCTATTCATACCGCCAAGTTGAAGACAAAGCTCCTTGCTAAAGCAGAAAAAGAGCTTGCTGACATGGTCGCATCCAGAGAAAGAATGAAACAAGCTTTGGATGGTATCAGTAACGTTCTCAGGACCAAGAAGGAGGAATTAGGCAAGGCTTTGTTGAAGATTCACAGGTTCAATGATCACCAAGAAACTGCCATGGCTGAGAATAAGAGAAAGGAAGACGACTACATAGCTAAGATTGATCAGTTGAAGTCGACGCTCAAGAAGAAAGACGCCGAGATCTTATCAGGGATATTCAAGAGACAAGTAGTCGAGGGTCGACTCAATGAAGCCATAGCCTCCATGGAAGAACTGAAAGTCCAAGCTGAAGTGAAGAAACCTAGACATGAGGGTCCTAGCATGGATGGTGTTTCTGGAGAAGACGCTTGGGAGTTACATTGCCGATACTTGGATGGGATCATACACAGGAGAGACCTTCTCATTCAAGGGCTAATTCAGAGGCCGAAGCATCCCGATACCAAAAAGCTGTTCAAGGAGATTCAAGACTGGTGCAGAAAGCATAATGGATGGGGGGTTTGACACTAGTAAACTTTGATGATATGCCATAGTTTTCTATTCATTATTTGGGTCACCACCAGGCTTGTTGGCTGGGACCTTTGACTTTCATGTTCATACTTGTTACCTTGGATCGTGATTATTGACGTTTGGCTTTTCTCTGGGTTTCTTAATATATGAGAAAAAGTTCCATTATGTCTTGTTGTTAAACCGGAATCAAGGGGTGGATCGCCCTGTGAATTTTCAAACATGTCCATTTACATTTGCATACTCATAATCATTTTGCATGATAGGTGTTCAAGGCTGGTTATTCTTACTTTGATATGGTTTTCTCAGAATTGCAGACCCAACTCCTCAGGCCGTTTAAGAGTTGATCATGGAGCAAGTTCAAGCTGAGTTGAGGGATGTACGAAGCCAAATGGGCCAGTTTATGGGGAAGATGCAAACCTTGGTTCAAGAGCAGAAAGTGCTTAAGGAAGAGGTCAACCAACTGAAGACTCAGATGAGTCTGGTTATGGAGGTCGTGAGAGGTGTGCTAAGCAAAGATAATACTCTCATGCCTGAAGCTGTGGCTGGAATTGTCTCTCCCCCATTGTTCAAGAGATCCCCCCCTAAGGGTGAGCAGATTACCACTGTGACTGTCCCGGCTATACCTCAACAACAACAGAATCGTGCTCCACGCCAGCCACAATTTACGCCTAAGCAGAATAGACATTTTGAGACTCCACCAGTGCCATATTCTCAGTTATTCCAGCATCTTCTTCAGTTGCAATTAGTACGGAAAAGGACTTTGGCTCCTCCCTCTGGTACTCCCCCACCAAGTTATGATGCAAGAGCCCACTGTGATTTTCACTCTGGCGCGCCGGGGCATAATGTGGAAGATTGTAGGGCATTTCAGCATGCTGTCCAAGATCTGATTGATTCGAGGAAAATTGAATTCACACCGAGCGGCGTAAGCATACAAGGTGGTCCCACTTTAGCTGTTGAAAAAGAAGTGGGTATCCCCGTTGCTTCTCCCAAAGCCACAACAGGTCAGGGGCATTTCTTGCAGCCCTTGGTTTTAGAATCCCCACATCCGCAAATGCTTCCTACGCCTCGACCAAGTCTGAAGAGAAAAGTGCCTGAAAGGATTATGCGCTCGAATCGGGGTCAACAAGGGGATTGCTCTGGAAAGAAACAGCAAAGACCACGAAGGCCTGAGAGAAGGTTTGATCCACTCCCCGTTCCTCACAACCATGTTCTTGCCCGTCTACTTGGAAGTTCTTTGGTTCAACTAAGGGATGCCAAGCCTGTCCCCGACCCTATTCCTCCTGACTATGATCTGGGTGCCAGATGTGAATATCACTCAGACACACTGAGTCATTCAATTGAAAACTGCAACGTGTTCAAGCACAAGGTGCAAGACCTGGTAGACTCAGAGATCATTGTATTCACTGAAGATGATATGTACATCAATGGGAGCCTCCTTTCTCAAATGAACACTCAGTCTGCAAGTACGTCCAGACATAATTAAGCTTCCTCAGCAATGGCAGTCTTCATCTTCTTTACTGCATTTTTATTTGTAGTTTTTCATTTCTTGTTAAAGCATCATATGCATGTCAGATTTGTTTGTTTTTTATGATGATATTAATGCAATGAGTATGTTTTCCTTGAAGTAATACATTCGTGTTCACTCTTTAAATGTTTATACGCACTGCAATACCCATTTTCTTGTTTAGAACTCTCGAGGGAGGATGATGAGACGAAAATGCAGAATCTCTGGTCGTATGTTCAAGGATAGAACCCTGTTGAGGATGTACATGCATTGTTTCAAACCCCTAAACACTGGAGAGATAAGGAGATAAACCTTCGTTAACCCCTTTTGAGCCTTGGAGTAGGAGCTTCTTTCATATGGAAAAACCCTCATACTTAACCCAGGGGCAGGGTAGGCGTCAGTTAGTTTGACCGAGCGTTCAGATTTCAAAAAGAGTGTGCATCTGAGGATCCATTACCTTCTGTCCCACCATCAAGAGGTCAAGAGATGTGAAACCCCAAGGGTTATCCATCAACAATCAAGGAGTGAGGCAGTCACAACCCTTTCAAGCAAGTAAGACAACCAGTGTCACACGCTTTGTTCGAAAAAAGGGGAATAAAAAAAGAAAATGCATGCTAAGTCGAAACTTGAAAACAAGTGACTTAGGCAAAAGTTAGGGCATCCTGCTGGACTTAAAAATCGAAAAAACTCAAAAGAATCAGTCCAGGCAAAACTAGGGATCGAAGAAAGACAAAAGAAAGAAAGGTGAAAAGCATTACAAAAGAAAATCCCCGATAAGAACAAATTCGTGTGATTACAGACACAAAAGATAAAAAGGGGTGACTGTCATTAGTGGCATAGGTTCCCTAAAGATCATAAACCTTTTGAGAGATGAGCGTTCGGGTCAGATTAACTGAACATAGGACTGGAGAACATCACGGAGAGTGGGTGGGCACCGATAAATTTTGAGCCATAAATCCTTTTCTCTGAAACCGTGAACCAGACCACGTTACAACCCTTAAAAGTCCTAATTGAAACAAGGTTTAGTCCGAAAGCGTACTTCAATAGGATAGCGTTCCTGACTTTTATGAGTTGTGCTAATAAGATTCGTTGGTATTGCATGTGCGCATTGTTTTTGCCATTCAAAAATCAAGGTCGCATCCCAGCAAGTGATTCGTTCACAGGGCTTTGCGACACATTTTCATAAAAAACTTCAAGGTCAACTTGAATGTTGCATTAGGATTGTCATTCTCATAAATAACTTATTCTGTTTGCATACATGTGCCTAAACATCAATGGCAGCTTACACAGTGAACATCAGTCAAGAAGCTTGATCCTGCCAAGTTGGGATACTTGAAAATTCTGAAGGACAAATCATATCAAGGGGCATGCTGCCAAGAGACTCAGTGTAGAGTGGGATCTCCTCAGTAAGTCGTGTTAAGATGTAGCCAATCTGGGGCGGTCACGTCGAGAAATCTCTCCGAAATTCAGTTATTCTGGGGCATTCATTCTAGGATCAGGGGCAAAGTCACTTCAAAGCCCATAGTGGGGCAGGCCACCTCTAGAGCATGGGAGATCGTCCACTCCTGAAAATGGTTAATTGAAAACACCTCCTCAAGGTTCAAGATGCTGAAGCAGAGTATTGTCAAGTCATTATGATTCCCTTCGAGGTAATGTACGTCATGGATTATGAAGAATGGGGCAGTTATGTCGAGATATGATAAATCTCTCCAAGAGTTTGAAGACCCTGGGGCAGTGCGAACGCCCGATCTTCTGTAAAATCCTCTTGAGATAAAAAGTTCAAAGAGCCGCTTATGTCCATAAAGACAAGTCAGGTTGCAGGGCAACAGATTGTACATCCCCAGCAATTGGCTCCCCCCAGCATTGAGATTGCTCCTTCCCCAGCAGGACAAACTTTCCTCAGCAGAGCAGACTTTCCCCAGCAGGAAACTTGGGAAGTATTTTCTCCGGATCAAGACATTATTTCCCCACAGAATCAGGGTGTCCACGGCCCCAGCCAGTCAGGAAGTGTACTTTCACCGACAACGTTATGTTCTAATCCCCAGCAAGGTGAGAGTAAAGGCATTCTCCCCATCAGCAGGTTAAGTTCAATAGTATCCCCAAGCCGGATGGTATTATGGACAGCTTTCCCCAAGCAGGATGGTATCATGGGCTGGCATTCCCCAGCAGGTCCTAAGCCCACCTGTTATTAGCAAACTTCAGTAACAGACTTCTGGTTCCGTTATTGGCGTTCATTCTCAACTCCCCCAGCAGAGGAGAAATCTCAGGTTTTGGATGTTACCTTCAGTAAAGGACAGGGTCCCCGGTAGTTCTTTTGGGATTTCATCCCCAGCAGAAGAGGTTGATCCGAAGAGTCGATCAGTATGACCCTTCTCAGCAGAGTTCCTGGATTCAGAGGACAATTTATTTTTGTCATCCCCGGCTGAATTGGCTTTTTCTCTCCGGCATTTATTTTGCTGGAAAGACCTTTTTTTGCATATCATAAGCATTCGCGTTGCATCCTCAAACACATAGCATTTCCATTTGCATTCGAAGCATAAGCCAGGTTTGATACTTTCTTTGCCAGTTCTCTTTCTCAGCAGAGATGGCATAACTCAGGAGATTTTGGAGGGATGCGTTCCTCATACGTGTGCTCCCCGGCAGAGTCTTTTATTTAGACTTCTCCTTTCCCCAGCGGAGTCATCTTATCTGTGGATCATGGGTCCGTTAGAAGTTTGTCTGGCCTCTCTCTTTTGTGAAATCCCGTACTTACCAGAAGTTTTGTTTCACGTTATCCCCAGTGAAGTCGCTATTGATTTTGCTAGTTTCTCTTTATCAGCAGAGATAACAATCTTTTGGAGATTTTTTTTTTCCGTCAGTTTCCCTTTATCAGCAGGGATGGCATTGGTATTGCTAGTTTCTCTTTATCAGCAGAGATGGCAATCCTTTGAAGATTTTCTTTCGTCAGTTTCCCTTTATCAGCAGGGATGGCATTTATTTTGCTAGTTTCCCTTTATCAGCAGGGGTGGCATCTAGTTTGCTAGTTTCTCTTTATCAGCAGAGATAGCAATCTTTTGAAGATTTTCGTCCGTCAGTTTCCCTTTATCAGCAGGGATGGCATTTATTTTGCTAGTTTCTCTTTATCAGCAGGGATAACAATCTTTTCGAGATTTCGTTCGTCAGTTTCCCTTTATCAGCAGGGATGGCATTTATTTTGCTAGTTTCTCTTTATCAGCAGGGATAGGAATCTTTTGGAGATTTCGTTCGTCAGTTTCCCTTTATCAGCAGGGATGGCATTTATTTTGCTAGTTTCTCTTTATCAGCAGAGATAGCGATCTTTTAAAGATTTTCTTTCGTCAGTTTCCCTTTATCAGCAGGGATGGAATTTATTTTGCTAGTTTCTCTTTATCAGCAGAGATAGCAAGCTTTTGGAGATTTCTTTCATCAGTTTCCCTTTATCAGCAGGGATGGCATTTGTTTTGCTAGTTTCTCTTTATCAGCAGAGATAGCAAGCTTTTGGAGATTTCTTTCGTCAGTTTCCCTTTATCAGCAGGGATGGCATTTATTTTGCTAGTTTCTCTTTATCAGCAGAGATAGCAATCTTTTGGATAGTTCTTCGTCAGTTTCCCTTTATCAGCAGGGATGGCATTTATTTTGCTAGTTTCCCTATATCAGCAGGGATGGCATCAGTTTGCTAGTTTCTCTTTATCAGCAGAGATAACGATCTTTTGGATAGTTCTTCGTCAGTTTCCCTTTATCAGCAGGGATGACATTTATTTTGCTAGTTTCCCTTTATCAGCAGGGATGGCATCAGTTTACTAGTTACTCTTTATCAGTAGAGATAGAGACCTTTAGGATAGTTCTTCGTCAGTTTCCCTTTATCAGCAGGGATGGCATTTGTTTTGCTAGTTTCTCTTTATCAGCAGAGATAGCAAGCTTTGAAGATTTTCTTTCGTCAGTTTCCCTTTATCAGCAGGGATGGCATTTGTTTTGCTAAGTTTCTCTTTATCAGCAGAGATAGTAAGCTTTTGAAGATTTTCTTTCGTCAGTTTCCCTTTATCAGCATGGATGGCATTTATTTTGCTAGTTTCTCTTTATCAGCAGAGATAGCAAGCTTTTGGAGATTTCTTTCGTCAGTTTCCCTTTATCAGCAGGGATGGCATTGGTTTTGCTAGTTTCTCTTTATCAGCAGAGATAGCAAGCTTTTGGAGATTTCTTTCGTCAGTTTCCCTTTATTAGCAGGGATGGCATTTATTTTGCTAGTTTCTCTTTATCAGCAGAGATAGCGATCTTTTGGATAGTTCTTCGTCAGTTTCCCTTTATCAGCAGGGATGACATTTATTTTGCTAGTTTCCCTTTATCAGCAGGGATGGCATCAGTTTGCTAGTTTCTCTTTATCAGCAGAGATAGCGATCTTTTGGATAGTTCTTCGTCAGTTTCCCTTTATCAGCAGGGATGGCATTTATTTTGCTAGTTTTCCTTTATCAGCAGGGATGGCATCAGTTTACTAGTTACTCTTTATTAGTAGAGATAGCGATCTTTTGGATAGTTCTTCGTCAGTTTCCCTTTATCAGCAGGGATGGCATTTGTTTTGCTAGTTTCTCTTTGTCAACAAAGATAGCGAGCTTTGAAGATACTCTTTTGTCAGTGTCCCTTTATCAGCAGGGATGGCATATTTCGAGATTCCTTTGTCGGTTCTCTCTACCAGCAGAGATGACATAACTTGGGAGAGTTTGTTTCACTTTATACCCAGCATGGCTAGCACTCGTCCGTATTGGGACAGTACAACATTTATGGCTAATTCTCCAGCAGAGGATTGCAAATTTCCGGGTTCTTTGGTATTCAATCTCCGTGCATCCTGATCGTCTGAAAGTCGTCGCTATCATACCTTCAGGACCAAGTCGATTGAATAGGGGCAGCTGTTGCACCCCAAAATTTTCCCTCCTTACTTTATTACTAACTGGCTTATGTTGTATTGCATTTTGCATTATCATGTGTGCATATCATTGGTTCTTAGCATGGGGTCAAGGTGCCTGAGGCAGTTCTTTAGAGGGTCAAGCAAGAGTCCTGGTATTGTCCAAGAGAGCTCAGGTGGATCATCGTCTCCTAACTAGTGCATAGATTAGGGTTTTGAGATTCTTGGGTTTATTGCTTCAATGGGCAAGCTCCTTGAGTTTTTATCATCATTAAATGGCATATCTTATCTTTGTTGGAGAGGATACACATCATATTCAGAGGAATTTGGATTTGGAGACTGTGTTATTTCCTCTATACTCAGGGTACCACAACTAGGGTTTGCTATAACGTCAGTTTATTTCTGATTTTTTGGGAAAGACTTGATTCCATGGTACTCCTTGGGTTCCCAAGTATCTAGGGAGGGGAGGTTGTCCATCAGTTTGGTTCAGGAGAGGTTCAATTGGCAAATGGATTGGAAATCAGGAGAATTTGGGGAAAAGTCAACAGTGAAAGGAGAAAAGTCAACTGTGAAATTTTGAGGTTCTCTTCAGGGATTTCAAGGTCTCACATCCTCATATGGTCTCCAGGGGTCAAGTTTCATACATATTTATCAGGAATCAGGAGTTGGTACAAAATTTCTAATTTTGGAAAGTGACCTATAATGAAAAGTTTCCATTTTTGGCTAGTATCTGCACTTCATTCAACTTGAATTTTCATCATCAAGAAAGCTTCAAATGAATTTTTCTCCAACATGAAAGTTGAAGATATTTTTCTCCTATTTCCAACAAGTACTAGTGGGTCTCTATATCATTTGTGAAACTCCAGTTATGATCAAAAGAAGGCAAAGTGGTTTTTAGGGTTTCTCATGATCCCATTTTCACAACTTTGGGCATAGTGACCTATAATCAATTCCATTGCTTCATGCCACATTCCAATATTAAAAGACATTCCTTGAGGATTATTTTGGGCCCAAGAATGAAGTAATTCCATGGTTTATTCTTCATTTATTCTCCATTGTTCAAAAATGCCAAATTATTCAAAAGTCATGAATCATTTGTTTTCAAGGCCCAATTTAAATATGGTGTGATTAGCAATCCAAATGAAGGTGACCCATCTTGGAATTATTAAATATATATATGCATGGAGGAGGTGTACTTAACATAAGGTGTTTTTCCAAAATAATTCAAAAACTCATTTAACAAGAAATCATCCAAGCCCAATTCATCATCAGAAGAAAACCCTAGCCTATATAAACCTATCCATGCACTGGTTAGGATTCATTCACGTGCATTTGGAGGAGAACCACAATTTGGAACCCTAAAGCTTTCTTTCCTTGGATCTCACGAATTACAAGGTCTTCCTTCAAAGTTCTTCCACAAATCTCTTCCTGGTGATTTCTAGAACACAACCCAACCACCGTTCGCAGCCAAAAGCCAGGATTAGAGGTGTGCCATCTCAGGTGGGTGGTTTTTTCGTGCTCTTAAAACTTCAATTTTTTATATGAATATTGACGTGTTATGTCTACTGATTATCCTGATATAATTGGTTTTAATTTTGGACGTGTGTATGGCTTGTTATGTGTGTTTGAAGTTTTATGCCCTAACTTTGTGTCATTCGTTTTTTATTATTCCTTTGTTGGATGCAAATTTGGATGCCATATTTGAATTCCTTGCATTTTTCTGGGTCGAATAGTGTATTCGTGCGTATTTTCTGGGCAATTTTTAAGTGCAGGTGCTGGAGGAGTCGACCGGAACCCTAGTTCCGGCGACTGGTGCGGTGGCTGGCCGGTGGAGAGGTCCAAAGGAAGAAGACGAAGTGTGGACCGTTCGATCCATGCATCCAACGATCCTCACGCGGCCATGTGTTTTTTATTTTATTTTTTTTCTGAATTTTAATTATTGATCACATGTATATTCACCCACGTTATTACCATGTACCATCCAATCACCATTTTTTATTTCGTTTACTTTCAATTGGTTTAACTTAGCTCTGACCGTATGATGCATCGTGCGAACCACAGCACGCCAACGCATTAAAATGTCACGCGCCTTGCACATGGCACATACACGCTACACCCTCCTTTTTTTATTTTGTTTCTGAACAATTGGGTGGGCTGGGCTACTATCCGCACCCCCCACCCCTTGGCCCAACCATCATTTCAACGTGGTTTTTCGCTCTCTGCACCCCTAGGTTTTTTTTATTTTTTTATTTTTCAGGTGGACTTAACGCATGGGCTTACTATTCGCACCCCCTATCCTCTGGCCCAACCTTCATTTCCACTTTATTTCTTTACTGTTCGCACCCCCAGCCCATTGTATTTCATTTTTATTTTATTTAATTTATTATTTTCATTTTTAATTATTAAAATTACGTAATTGCATTAAAAAATTACTAAAAAATTTTATGCATCATATTTATCATTTTAATAATTTTTACAAATTTTACTTTTTATTTTTATTTTATTTTTATCATTTAAATTAATTGTTTAATCTATTTCTTTTTAGCATTACTCATATCATGCATACTTAAATTTCTTTATTTTATTTCTCTGCAATCATAAAATATTTTTTATCCGTTCTTTTTGCATTTGTTCACTAATATTCTAAAATACATTAAAATATTTTTTCATCATTTTTAAAATCATTCCATATTACATTTTTGTCCTTCCCTTTGGCACATTGAGCCCTAATTCCCATCTGAACTCTGCCTAATTATTTGAATGACTAGTATCTTGATTTTTTGCAAGGACTTTTGATATGTTGTTTGCCTCTGGTTGAGGAACCTTAATGTTTAATTTGAGAATTTTAGGAGTTATTTTTTTCCTAATTGTCTGATTTGTTTTCACTTGAGATTTTCTTGCAGACGCATCCTTGACTTTGTGTGATTATCTGTTTGAAAAGGAACTTGTGCCATTTGCTTTGGGGCTGTTTCTTTGTTTCTTTGATTCATGTTTGGATGATAATCGTTGTTGTTTGCCATTGTGTGATTTTCATTCACCTCCTTTCTCTTATTTATGTTTATTTCTCACTAACCTTTTATGCAGGGACTAAGGTAAGTTCTTTAAGGGTATGGATAAGTATCCATGGTCACCCTTATTTTTTCCTTCCCTCATCTTCTTCCTTTAGGATTTAGGTTGTCTTCAAACCTCACTAACCGTAGGTCACCCATGCATGATAACTTTAGGACTCATAGTCTCCCTTAGAGTTACCCTTGTGTCTTCTCTCTTCTCATCTCAAATTTCTTTAAAAACACTTAATAATAATAAGGTGTATTGCGCACGAGCCTTAAGTATGGGGAATGAGAAATGAGGGGCTTCCTCTCATCTTTCTAGAGTGCTTAGCGAGCGTCCTGTCTTGGGACGATGCGTTAAGTATTCGCCCCTGTGGCTTAGACTTTGGTGCAATACAACTTAGGAACTAACTTAAGCCACTTCTGTCCTAAAAAACACAAACCAACTCCAAACCTTTTTGTCCTTCGGGACCTACAACTTAAAGGCTATTTTCAAAAAGGGCACGTTACCTTCCGTCTGAGTCGCAAATAGGCATCGACCCTAACTGCCGGACGCGAACTTAACGTCGCTCATAAAAATCACAAAAAGAACTTGGTCCGAACTACGTTGACTCTGAATTCCCCATTGCACAAAGGGGGTACGTAGGCCTAGTAAGTCGACGTCCTACCGAGTCTGTCTTTGTTTTCCCCCTCTCTGTCTTAGTACAGCCCTAGATGATAGTAACTCACCCTTAGAATAGACAACAAGCGTGGATCCCATCGAGTAAGATGGACACGTGGGGTGCTAGCACCTTCCCCTCGCGTAACCGACTCCCGAACCCAGGTTATGGTTGTGATGACCATTCCTTTCCCTCTTCCTCAGGTTTATGCGGTGTTCCCTTTCCCTCTCTTGGGATAAATTTACACGGCTGGCGACTCTGTTTTTCCGCGCCACTCTCGCGTTTGTACCTGGATGAAAATCCTGGGAGCGACACATGTCATGGGATCAACAATCAGGTCATTCAGAAAACGTCCAGTACGACGATGAATTGGCAAAGCTTGCCGGACTTGAATTCATTAACTATGCTTTTCCAGAGGTCAACGTCATCGAGAGGGATGACTTCTTCAGTTCCAAAGAAGTGTGGGACACCCTGGGACAACCAAGTGGGAAATACGACTATATGGTCAAGTACACTGCTCCTGAAAGCTCTCGTATCAGATTCGAAGTCATCCAGCCAACTGGATAGGGAGATCTACTTGAGAGCACCAATGCTATGCAAAATACAATAGAGGAATCCTCCTACGACAACTCTGCCTGGGAGACAGATTCCAATGATCCTGCTCCGCCAGAAATCAGTGTTATTTCTGAAGACAAATCAAGGAAGGTACCGGGCTTTGTGATTCACCAAGGAGTTCGCCGCCAATGGGTTGCTGTCAAGGTTCCGAAGATTGTTCATAAGTCAAAGTAATTGTCGTCTTTAACCTTTCACCCTGCCCAGGTGAAACAGATGTTTTGATAGGGCTTGGTTTCTGTAAATTTTCCCTCTTCGCTTCGCCCAAAGCGACAGAGTTTTGTTTTATAGGGCTGTAATTTCAAGAATCGACTTGTTCATTAATAAAATAACGTCATTCTGTAATTTCAGCATTTATTGCTGTTTTCTCTTTTTGCTTTTCTCAGAAAATGGTAATCCTAAAAAACAACTCAATAATAAAAACAAGCAGTAAAAGAAATACACTGCACACACTCTTGCATTTCCTCTATCTCTTCTAAACATAAATCATACTGTCATGCAGATTGCTTGTTTTAAACCCAGTTGAAACATACGATCCAATGCCTTCTCCCAACTTTGAATTCTTGGTATTTGAGGCTGAAGAAGAAAATGACGACGAAATTCCAGAAGAGATCTCCCGATTACTCAGACAAGAGGAAAGGTCCATTAAACCTCATAAAGAGTCGTTGGGAACGGTAAACTTAGGTTCGGAAAAAGAGAGAAAAGAAATCAGGATTGGGGCACTGCTCAGTCCAACTGCCCGAGAGGGTTTGGTAAAGCTTCTCAAAGAATTCCCTGATGTATTCGCTTGGTCCTATCAGGATATGCCAGGGTTGGATACCAGCATCGTGGAACATCATTTACCATTGAGGTCAGAATGTCCGCCAGTAAAACAAAGGTTGATACGGACTCACCCGGACATGGCCATCAAAATCAAAGAGGAGGTACATAAACAGATTGACGCGGGTTTCCTCGCCACATCAGAATATCCTCAATGGTTAGCCAACATCGTGCCCGTTCCAAAAAAGGATGGAAAAGTCAGAATGTGTGTGGATTACAGAGATCTAAACAAGGCTAGTCCAAAGGACGACTTTCCTTTACCACACATTGACATGCTGGTAGATAGTACAACAAAGTTCAAAGTGTTCTCCTTCATGGATGGATTCTCGGGCTATAATCAAATCAAAATGGCGCCGAAAGACATGGAGAAAACTCCGTTCATCACCCCATGGGGTATCTTTTGTTACAAGGTAATGCCGTTCGGTTTGAAGAACGCCGGGGCAACCTATCAAAGGGCCATGACTACTCTTTTTCATGACATGATACACAAAGAAATCGAGGTATATGTCGATGATATGATTGCCAAATCTAAGACAAAATAGGAGCATGTGACCCATCTGTCAAAGCTATTCGAGTGGTTGAGAAAGTACAAACTCCGCTTGAATCCCAACAAATGCACTTTCGGTTTCCGTTCGGGGAAACTCTTAGGGTTCATCGTCAACCAGAAAGGAATTGAGGTTGATCTTGACAAGGTCAAGGCCATTCGAGAAATGCCTTCTCCGAAAACTGAAAAACAAGTCAGAGGATTCCTGGGACGTTTGAACTACATCTCCAGATTCATATTCCTCATGACCGCGACATGTGCACCAATCTTCAAATTACTCAAAAAGAATCAGGCCTGCGTTTGGACAGAAGACTGTCTAACCGCCTTCGACAGTATTAAGGAATACCTGTTGAACCCTCCGATTTTATCACCTCCAGTGGAAGGAAGACCGCTGATTATCTACCTCATCGTCCTGGAAGACTCCATGGGCTGTGTACTTGGCCAACAAGACAGAACCAAACGGAAAGAGTCTTCCATCTACTATTTGAGTAAGAAATTCACCGACTGTGAGACTCGGTATACTATGCTTGAAAAAACTTGTTGCGCTTTGGCTTGGGCAGCCAAACATCTTCGCCAGTACATGATTCGTCACACTACTTGGTTGATCTCCGAAATGGATCCAATCAAGTATGTATTTGAAAAACCTGCTCTCACGGGAAGGATTGCCCGTTGGCAGATGTTGTTATCAGAATATGACATAGAGTACCACGCTCAGAAAGCCGTTAAAGGAAGTGTTTTAGCCGATCATTTGGCTCATCAACCGATTGACGATCAGGAATCAGTCGAATTTGACTTCCCGGACGAAGATGTTATGTATCTAAAAATGAAAGATTGCGATGAACCGCTACCCAGTGAAGGGCCAGAACCAGGTTCCCAATGGGGACTTATCTTTGACAGAGCTGTCAATCATTACGGAAACGGAATTGGGGTAATCATTGTCACCCCTCAGGGTACCCATATTCCTTTCACCGCCAGACTTACGTTCAAGTGCACAAACAACGAGGCCAAATACGAAGCTTGTATTATGGGTCTCGAGGAAGCAATGGATTTGAGGATCAAAAACTTGGACGTATATGGCGATTCAGCCCTGGTTATCAATCAGATCAAAGGAGATTGGAACACATACCAATCAAGATTGATTCCTTACAAAGACTACGCAAGAAGGTTGCTACCCTTCTTCAACAGGGTTGAGTTTCATCACATCCCTTGTGAGGAGAGTTACCTGGCTAATGCATTAGCCACTCTCTCTTCCATGATTAGTGTAGGTCAATGGAACGACATACCTAAGATCGACATAATGCGCCTTGAACGGCCCGCTTACATCTTCACGATTGAAGTAGTCATAGACGACAAACCTTGGTATTACGATATTAAATGCTTCCTTCAGAAACAGGAGTACCCACCTGGGGCATCCAGAAAGGATAGAAAGACCCTCAGAAGACTGGCTGGTAGCTTCTTCCTGAGCGGTGATACACTCTATAAGAGATATTTTGACATGGTCTTGCTCCGATGTGTAGACAGACCAGAAGCAGACATGCTGATAAAAGAAATTCACGAAGGATCCTTTCGCACTCATGCCAACGGACACACAATGGCGAGAAAAATTCTAAGAGCAGGGTACTATTGGTTGACCATGGAATTCGACTGCTACAAGTACATGAGGAGGTGTCACAAGTGTCAGATATACTCCGACAAAATTCATGTACCGCCAACGCATCTCAAAGTTCTCTCTTCCCCGTGGCCTTTTTCCATATAGGGAATCGACATGATTGGGATGATTGAACCTAAGGCTTCAAACGGACATCGGTTCATCCTGGTAGCCATTGACTATTTCACCAAATGGGTCGAAGCAGCGTCGTACGCTAATGTAACCCGACAAGTGGTGGTCCAATTTATCAAAAACAATATCATCTGCCGATATGGTGTTCCGAGCCAGATCATTACAGATAATGGATCTAACTTGAACAATAAGATGATGAAAGAGTTGTGCGCAGAGTTCAAGATCGAACACCATAACTCATCTTCCTACCGACCCAAGATGAACGGAGCGGTAGAAGCGGCTAACAAGAACATCAAGAAGATTGTTCAAAAGATGGTTGTAACCTACAAAGATTGGCACGAGATGCTACCCTTTGCTCTTCACGATTATCGTACATCTTTCCGCACTTCAACAGGGGCAACCCCTTTCTCTCTAGTATATGGCATGGAAGCAGTGCTCCCCATAGAAGTAGAGATCCCATCAATCTGGGTATTGATGGAAGCTAAGCTTACAGAGGCTGAATGGTGTCGAAGTCGACACGACGAACTGAATCTGATCGAAGAAAAGCGAATCACGGCAATATGCCACGGTCAGTTGTATCAACAAAGAATGAAGAAGGCGTTCGACAAAAAGGTTCGACCTCGTGTCTTCAGGAAAGGAGACCTTGTGCTCAAAAAGATATAATCTTTTCTCACTGATTCTCGGGGCAAATGGACTCCAAATTATGACGGCCCTTATGTGGTCAAGAAAGCTTTCTCAGGCGGTGCCTTGAGACTTTCAACCATGGACGGAGAGGAATTTGCCTACCCCACGAATGTTGATGTAGTCAAGAAATACTTCGCCTAAAAAAAACGTCTCGGTGGATTGAAAACCCGAAAGGGAGGTCCAGGCAAAAATTAGAGACATAATAAAAAATCATCCCGATGGATTGGAAATCTCAAAGTACAATCCAGGCAAAAATTAGGGATAATGGCAAGTAACTACTTTCGACAAAGGGGCAAGTCCCTCAACAACAGTTACATCATCCGTCAGGAAAGCTCCAGTCACGGTCATCTTCGACAGAAGCTCAGGATGTCTCGAATTCAAAGTTGGTAGAAGGATAGTGGTCGTTATGTTTCGATGTAGCCCTTTTCCCTGTAAATTACCATTTGCTAACTTTGTAAATACTCTATGGAATCACGCGTTTGACTGATTTTCATCCTATCAATAAATTTGAGCCCTTCTGCTTTTGTTTGCAATTCTTATTTGTTTTAGCTTTACAGAATGATGTTTTCTTGAAACGAAACAAAAATGAATTTACTTGTCAAGCTTTTTCTGCTTTTAAAAAAAATATAATAATAATAATAATAAAGATGGCAATTTCTGTTGACGATTGAACATCGAAAGAACATCGATCGCTTCTCCAAAGGTGTTTGAGCCTCAAAGTGCAAAATCAAAGTACTCCTTCTAAACCAGTGCACCTGAATGAAGGATCAACTGTGTCAGAGACCGTGTTTCCTCTGACACCCCCGGCCGAGTTCTCATCTCCTAAGCCCGACCAGCGTCGCTCCTAACAGGGACAGTTTCTCCTAAGCAAGGCAAAATTGCTATCTTGAAACAACAGTACTTCTTCGCCCCGCGATGGCCGAGTATCCAGTCATGTTCATCTATTAGTATGTATGGCGCGTCAGTTTTGTCAGCATATACATACATACATCATGCATCATGCATTTGCAATCACATCGCATCACTATCACTCCCATCGGTCTTGTCCCCTAGTGATAACAGTCCTCTCAATCGAGTTGTCAGTTCTTTCCTCGTCAGGAAAGGTTACGTCTGAACAATCCCGCTCCTCCAGTTTAGTTCTGGATCAGAATTGGCCCTTGACCACTTTGATAACTTGAACCCCTGAAAGACCAGAGAACCTTCAACCGATGTCACTCTTCGCCATTGAAGATGATATTTTCGCTTTCCCGGATTAAGGAAAATCCCTAGAGGAAGCCTCTTAAGCAGAGATTAGGCAATACAGCAGTTTTTCTCTGAAAAAAAAACCGCTGATGAAAAGGTCATCAGCACCTCAAAATTGGATCACATCATATGGCGTTTCTCCGGGAAGATCCCGAGAAAAGTATGATGTAACATCCCCAAATAGAAAGCAGCCTCTCAAGAGACTCGTTTTCCCAGTAGAATCGACAAATGGCATCTCCAAACAGAGAAGTTTGTACACCTCTACAACTCAGACGACTGGGTTCCCCAGCAAGTCTGACAGCAAAACTTTTTCTATCAAATGGCATCTCTCCAGGAAAATTCGGTGAGAAGTTTGAGGAAAACCGCTACGCATAGCGTCCCTTGTTAATAAAGTTTATTAACAAAAGAAACTAAGACCAGTTCCTTGGTAGGAAACCAGGATCGATGGGAAGTTTATTTCAGAAACTGAGACCAGTTCCTTGGTAGGAAACCAGGATCGAGGGGAAGTTTATTTCAGAAAATGAGACCAGTTCCTTGGTAGGAAACCAGGATCGAGGGGAAGTTTATTTCAGAAACTGAGACCAGTTCCTTGGTAGGAAACCATGAACGAGGGGAAGTTGACAAAAGAAACTAAGACCAGCTCCTTGGTAGGAAACCAGGATCGAGGGGAAGTTTACATCAGAAACTAAGACCAGTTCCTTGGTAGGAGACCAGAATCGAGGGGAAGTTTCTACCTTTTCTAAGCATCATTGCTTAGCAAAAGAAGAAGGATGCGCAAGCTGCCATTCTTAATCACCATCAAAATTTCGGGTATTCCAATATTTAATCCTCTTGCACCCCGAATGCCCGAATACCTTCGCCATTCACACCTTCGGGTCCAAGAAGATTAAATAGGGGCATCTGTCATACCCCAAATTTTGACCACTAAGATTTCCCATCATTGTGAAAATCATCATCACAATATGGATGAACCATTAGTCTCCCCAAAGATGGGTGAGCATCCACTACAATCAAAATTAGGGTTTCAGGCCCTCTCAGAGTTCTTAGACAAAGGATCAATCAAGAAATGACATGATATTTAACTTGTATAGCCTCTCAAATATCCACAAGGGATCAAGAGGACTCCCACTTCAAGGATTAAGCACCAGGCTGCTCCCTTCCAGGTGGATCAAGCCTCAAGATCGCCAGTGTCACCAAATTAGGGTTTTGGTCGACCAAGGCCTCCAGATGAAAATTTTCCTTTGGGCATGAGCCAATGCTTCAAAGCATATCCTAAAATACTCCATGGAACCTCATGGGCCCAAGCATCAAGTCAATTTGACCTCAGGGGATGCATACATAAAAAATCAGGAATTAGGGTTTCTTGACCTAATTCACCCCTAAGTTAACTTTTGGGACAAATCAGGAGCCAAGACCTCAAGAGAGGATTTGAGGGTCTCCATTATACCACATTGATCCATTTGTAATAATGGATTGATCCAGGAAGCTTGAGCAGCAAGTCTCAATTTCATCAGTACCACAATTAGGGTTTCGCGAGAAAAGTCAATTGTATCTTTGACTTTTGACCAGGACATGCTCCCAAACCCTAGGATATGATTCAATATACCCTATAACACCCATGGAACATGTCCATCAAGTTTGATTTAGGTCAAGGACATGATTTCCTAAAGGATTGCACAGTTTGGAATTCATCTGACAAAAAGTCAACTGTGCACCAAAGTCAACTTTGACTTTTTGAGATTTTTCACAAAAATGGTTTTTTAACCCTAAAATGATGTTAATGTGTGATTTGAATCATCATTCATCAAGAAAAGTGGGATAACTTGTAAAATGGGTAACCATAAAAACTTAGAAAATTTTCTAAGTTATGAACAAAGTGGCAAGGGTACCAACTTTGGAGGATCATAACTCCTAAACCACAAGGCCATTTTTTCCCATCCAAAGCTAGATTTATAGATCTCATTACCCTCTACAAAATCTTAAAACTGACCTCCCTCCAAATTCCTCATGGATTTTGAGTTATGGAATGATCAAAATCACAAAAAGTGAAAAATGTCACTTTTTTCCAACACTTAGTGAAAATTTCACTAAGTCAGAATCTGCCTTCACTTTTTTCCAAATGTAGGGGCATTTTTCACTTGGATCCAAAAGGTATGAAAACCAAATATTATCAAACAGTTATTGTATTATATGAGGGCTTTCCAAAATGGCCAAGAACATCACCAAATTCCACTTGGGCCAAGAGATATGATAATGGCAATATGCCTTGCTGAAAACTGCCAAGGCTAGGCAGAATTTTGCATTTTTGCTCGATTTGGAAAAATCAGATAATTCCAAGCCTTGTCATCATCTTGGACACATCTGAGGATCAAATCTAAAGGGGACAAACACTGAGCCAAGCCTCCAAAGTCCTTGGAACAAGAAGTAGCATGCCAAACCTAGAATTGCCTAAAAGAGGGGCAAGACTCCAATTTTGGATTGGAGCATTAAATACATACACCAAGGTGGCATGGACTGAGCCATTTGCAACTGAATTCAGTCAAGACTTATCCAAGACTAAGGGAGCCACAACCCTGTGCCCTAACCTCTAGTCAATGGCTAGAGGAGATTTGGATTCCAAAGTGCAACCATTGGCCAAACCTCTGCTGCAGTTGCCATTCACTATTGATCCCAAAACAAACTTGCTCTACTATAAATAGAACTCATTTGTGATCAGTTTGAGTATACCAAAGCCATCAAACAGATGCTTTCCTCAAAATCTCCTTCTTCACTCCAATTTTGCCTTCCAAGGCAAGCCACCATCGGGTTTTGAGTTTGAGAGCAATTTCAATCAAACCAATCACGCACACACCTCATAAACATCATATAGAAGTGATCCAAACACTCACATAACATCTGGAACACCAAAATCACAAAGTCACCAGCCAATTGCTCAAGCCTTTGACAGATTTGCAGTTGGGGTGCCATCTCAAGTTCCAGATCATTTCAATCCATTCCAAGCATCCAGACACACTCCATAGCACCTAGGGAAGCTGTCCATAACCTTGGAACCAAGCTGCAACACCTCTAACACAAAACACGATCACCAGCTGCAAGTTGTAAGCATGAGCTCTTCTAACTCTATGATCCATGCAATTTTTGCTGCACAATAATTTGGCTATATGTTCATAATCATGCATGGAGTGTTTTCCCTCAATCAATTGCATTGTTTGAATCGTGTATGGAATTTCTGAACCTTCATGCAGAATTTAGGGTTCTTGAGGTTTCTCTTTGATTTCTTATTCCATGCTTAAAATAAATGAAATTAAAGACCATAGACATGATCGTGAGGTTGAAACGAGTAGATTGATATGTAGATTGCATGATATAATCAAGTATTCAGTGAGATTGGATAGAAAACGCAAATCTGCAGAAACAGAGGAAGGGAGCGTGTTCTTGCCATGTTCTTGGCGCCCTTTTTCAAATATTTGAATATTTGAATTTTGTGATTTTATTTAATTTATTCAAAAATTAATTTCTCCCTGAGTTTTAATGATTTTGAGTTGATTCTTTTTTTAATAATTCACAAAAATGTTAAAATATTTTATTTTACCAAAAAATCCCAAAAATATTATTTATTTCATATAATTGATATTTTTGCAAAGAATTAATATTTTAATTGTTTTTAACATTTAAAATATTTTTTCCTTCTTGATTTTGCAAATTTTAATGACTTCTAATCATTTTGTAGGTCAAAACATGATTTTTGAAACATTAATCCAAGATCACCATTTGTTTTCCACATGTTAAACAATTTTGATCATTTTTATTGAATTTTTTATTCAATTAAAATATATTTTGGAAACAAATTAGGGTTTTGATTAATTCAACCCTCATCAAACAATTTCAGACACTTTTGGGCCTCTAATAGAGTGTAAGACCCAATCTTTTGTAAATACAAACCTATTTTTGGGCCTCACTTATTGTATAAGTCCCGTTGTATTTCTAAAAGTTCGACGCGATCATCGTCCATTGAAAAACAAACCTTTGGCCTCTCCTCGAGCTATAAGACCCATTCAAAATCTTTTGGGCCTCTATTAGAGTGTAATACCCAACCCCCTTTGAAAACCAAACCATTTTGGGCCTTAATGCATTGTATAAAACCCACCGCGTTTTCAAAAGTCTCTGCACGATCGCCATTTTCAAACAAATGACCCTGGGCACCTTTTTTGAGTTGTAAGCCCCACCACTTGTACAAAAATAAAACACTTGGGCCTCTTGAGAGAGTGTAAGACCCATCCCCTTGTAAAGAAAACTTCTTGGGCCTCAGTCACTTGTATAAGTCCATCTGTACAAAACGACAGTGCGATCACTGATAAACCTTGGGCCTCTCCTTGAGCTGTAAGCCCCAACATCTTTTCAAAATACTTTCTCCTTTAAATTTTGAATATACTGTTGTTTTCAATCTTTCTTTGTTGAACAACTAACCAAACAGCATGGAAGCTCTACAACCGAGTAAGTGGTTATATGCTTTCTTTATCCGCTTTCATATACATATAAACTGTATTGTGGGGCTGTTTCACTGTAATTCTTCTTTCATAAACTCATATCAACTGTGTAATACTAGTATAGATATTTAGAGTTTCCCCGGCAACTACGTCTAGCACTAAGCCCTGTTGATCACTCTTAAATAGACAAAACTAGATCCCCCATAGGATTACCAGATACAGTCTTCCCTCATCTTGGGGTTAAACAATATGGAGACGTGAAAGGCAGCATTCTCGGTGAACCCATTCTCAGACTGTCGCCTTTAGAAATTGTCAAAGAAACTCTATTCCCCAGAGATGATATTTTCTTCGTGAATGGCATCTCTTGAGTTTCTTCCAAATTCTCGGACTTTCCTGGCTTGATCTATTCTCTGTGAATAGCCTGTCTTGAATTTCTCGGGGTTTGGGGACCCACAGGCTTCCTAAAAGCATCCCCGCCTCCTCTTGGGCGTTGTACAAGGACCCTACGGCTTCTTAGAAGTATTCACATCCTCCTCTTAGGCTTCGTATAAGGATTCTTCCTACGGGAAGAGAGCCTCCTCTTGGGCTTCGTATAAATTGTCCCTCAGCTTCTTAAAATTTTACAGCCTCCTCTTGGGCTTCGTACAAATTGTCCCGACAACCTCCTAGAGGTATAGGAACAGAAATTAGTCATCTCCATAGAATAGTCTTTCAAAGAGTCTAGATCTTTCTACCGTGAACGTACTACTACTGTTTCCTTAAGCATAGTACAAAAGATAAAACTCTAGACTTGGACAGTCTAAACTCCTTGAGTCTCGAAGGCATTCTCATGTAGGGAAAAAACACCAGCAGACTCGGACAGTCTCCAATACCCTCTAGATTCCCGCATTTCCTTAAAGAACAGGAAATAACCCTCATCCTCGGATCAATCCCAAAGCATAGCCTTCCTTTAATCAGTCTCTTTATAAGAACTGATTTTATCTTTTAACCAACCTACTGGACCTGTCACTCTACTGAAATAGCACTCATTTTAGCTTCCCTCTCGGGCTTCGTACGAGACACAAAAAGACTCTCTTGTTGAGTCAAACCTTTTAGCCTCTATCTCGGGCTTCGTACGAGATACAAAAACACTCTCTTGTTGAGTATAAAAGACTCTCTTGTTGAGTTAACCTTTAGCCTCCGTCTTGGGCTTCATACAAGACACATCCAAAAGCACTCTCTTGTTGAGTCAAACCCTTTTAGCCTCCCTCTCGGGCTTCGTACGAGACACAAAAGCATCCTCTTGTTGGGTCAATAGCCTCCTCTTAGGCTTTGTATAAGAAAAATCCAGGTTGAGTCAATCAACCTTTTAGCATCAAAATTGTGTCTCGTTCACAGGATACAAACATCAACAACTTCTTTCATCTAATCGCTGTAAGCGGCAAGCCTCTGGATTATTTACATCCACGCCACTGTCCCTCTTTTAGCATGAGAAATTCCTAAGGAAAGATAGCATTGCTCTACACTGAGTTAAAGTATTCTCCTTCAGGTTAAAACCCCCTATAAAGGAAATTATGGCATTGCTAGGATTCACATATCCCGGTTAAAGTAATCCTCCTTTATAGTCAGTCACCCAACAGTCGTGACAAACAGACTCCCTTTAGAGTTGACAAATTCTCTCTAAAGACAACACCTTTTCAGCTTCACATCTTGGGCTTCGAACAAGATATAAACCACCTTTAGCTTCACGTTTTGGACTTTGAACAAGACACCAAAACACCATTTCCTCCCATAGAATAGGAGGAACTACGATCGCTATGATTTCCCTATTTTGGTAAACGGGAATACGTAGGCATAAGATTGAAAGAAAAATCTTAGCGAGCACACTAATCCAAAGACCCAAATCCCATACCTTCACATATCAAACGAAAAGCATCAGTCTTAAACTCCCACCAATCGCCCGGGCACTATTTTAACAAAATAACCTAAGAGAGACCCACGATCTTTGTAGCATCTGTAAACCAACGGTCATCTGTTTAAACTCAGTATGCAAGCAGGGTTAATTGGAGACATCTATTTCCCTTCCTTCATCAACTTCAATAGGATAAAAAATGAATCGAACTGTAGTATCCCAAAAGCGATAGTGTTTCGCAACCACGTCCAAAAATTCGCGCTACAGCTATGTATTTAATTTGTATTATAGTGATGTTTAGATGAGATTTTGAGGAAAAATTGAGTGAAACCCGTAGCAATATTTATGCAGAAAATTCTGTTTTGGAAAAACTTCAAAAATCCATATCTTTTGATCCGTAAATCCGTTTTGACCCCCGTTCGATGTGTTGGAAAGCTACTGAGATATTCTTTCTATTAAAAATAGTTTGAAGGGTAAAAGATGATTTAATTAATTCATGTTTTTGAGAAATAGTCGTGCTGTTGGATTTTCTTATCGCGTAAAAAGCGTGAGGTCGGTATTTTGTCGTGTGTTATGCTATTGCCATATAAATGTGGAGCTTTTAGGCTATTTATATGATGTTGAATCTTGCTATAGAACGTGGTTTTTGAATGTTGGCCTTGTGGCATAAAAGTATTGAATAAGTGAATTTCAATGTATGATATCGTTTAGATGTTGTGAGGGTAACTTTGAGTATTAATGAAGTTAGAGGAGTTGGTGTTTTGCCTTTGTTTGGGAAGTTTCGAATGTGTTTCCTAATGACTGATTAATGCAAAGTAATGGATTGTTGTATATGTGATAAACCATGATTAAACCATGATAATATACCTTCATTGGTTGTGTGGGTATGGTTTTGAGGGTGAATTTGTGGTTTGGAAGTTGCTGTCAAAAGGGATATTTTTCTGCATAATGCAGTGCCCGCTTAGCGTGGTAGGCGCGCTTAGCGCGGTCTGAAGAAATTTCGCCTCTTCCAGGCAGTGAGTAGCGCGCTTAGCGCGGGTGGGGCCCGCTTAGCGCGACCTGGAACTGAAAAACAAAATCTATTATTTATAATGTGGAGTTTTGTCGATTATGGGAATTAATCGGAATTATGTAAATTATGTAAAACGGAACTTTTGAAATTCTAGAAGCTTCAAGTGGTGAACTAGTGAGAAAACCTAATATCAATGGTAGTAAAGAATGATTAAAATGGAATTTGGGTGGACTAATTAGATAATTAACTAATTAGGCCCACGTGAGGTATTTTCCTTAATTGCGTGTATTATGATGAATTGATTTGACAGTTGTGGTAATACTAGTGTGTATTACGGTGAGTATGTATCTCACGTGTGATCATGAGGATCGTGAAGATGTATAATTGTTATTATACATGTGTTTTGTGGGTAATCTGTGTCATGCATTTCATGATGTGTCTGGTGGAGACAGCTAGGTGGGAATCCATAATGGGTGCCTAGTATTGTTCCGACTCCAATGTGGAGTTGTGATGGAGATAAATCATTGCTCAGTGGGAGTGTAAGTGATTTGTCAGAGGTAAAAGTCATTTTGTGTCTAAGGTGAAATGTGTTATTTGTAGTAGTGGGTAGAGTACTCACAGGTTTTAAATTGCTCATGTTAAACCCCTCTAACACCTTCTCAATGTAATTGTGTAGAGATAACCATAATTTAACTTTCTTCCTATCATGAGATATTCTCATGTCAAGAATTTATTGTACAGGACCTAAGTCCTTCATTATAAAGGATTTGCTTAACTCTTTCATTAAGCTTTGAATTGTCTTAGTGTCATGACCAACAATCAACATGTCATCAACATATAACAAGAGAATAATATAATCACCATATGAGAATTTCTTCACAAGCACACAATGATCAACAATAGTTTTACCATAACCATTTCTTTCCATGAAAGATACAACTTTTTGTACCATTGTCACGGAGCTTGCTTGAGGCCATAAAAACTTTTCTTCAATCTACAAACAAGTTATTCTTTACCTTTGACTTTGAAGCCTTCAGGTTGCTCCATGTAGATCTCTTCCTCCAAATCACCATTGAAGGAAATCATTATTCACATCAACCTGTTCAACCTCTAGATTCAAGCTAGCTTCTAATCCTAACACAAATCGAGTAGATGTCATCTTTACCAAAGGTGAGAAAAGTTCTTCAAAGACAATACTTTTTCTCTTCTGACTTTATCTTACTTTGTATCTTGGTTGAGATTTATTCTCTTCATATTTTATCTTGCATACCCATTTATTCTTGAGTGATCTTTTACCCTTAAAGTGTGTTTGGATGAGGTAATTGAGAATTTTAAGATAATTCAAAATTCTAAGCAATTCAAATGATTCAATTGAAATCCAATGATTTTTAAATTCTTTTGTTTAAATGAAGTATTAAAATGATTCATTGTTAAATTTGTGGGGGTATTTTCATAAATTTTAAAACTTTTGGGTCAAACTTAAAATATGAAAAATTGGAAGCAAATTGCAATTTTTGAAAATTTGAAGGGACCACCAATTTGTGAAGTTTGATCATTAGGGACATATTTCAATGTTTTTGAAAATTTTAGGGGTGAGTTTGAAATTTTCATAGAATACGAGGACCATCTTGCAAATTTTGAAAAAAATTATAATATAAAATTTGACATTCGCATTGTATAGAGCGAAGAAACGATTTTTAATTCTTTACGTTTTTGGGTCATTTGAAAATCCTTACATTTAACTTGAATAAAATAATTAATAAATTTACATTATTTTAACAATTCTCAATATTTTTTTATCCAAACAATGGATTTTTGTCAAATCATTTCAAATTCTCTCAAAAAATTACTTTTCTTCATTAAAATACTTCATTCAAACACACTCTTAGGCAATTTCACCAACTCAAATGTGTGATTTTCATCAAGGAATCCATCTCCTTTTGCATGGCCTTCAACCACTTATTCTTTATAAACATTTGAAATGACAACTTGGTAGTATCTTGCCTCTCCATTATCAATGATCATCACATACTCGTGTGGAGGAAATCTTTGAGAAACTTGACGCTCTCTAGTAGATCTTCTCAACTCAAACACAACCAGTGGCTCAGGTGGAACCTCTTCAATTTCTCATCATGATAAGGTTATTTTTCATTGGTTATATTATCATCATCTACCTATATATCTCCCCCATCAGCAAAATTCCACTAGGAGATTTAGGCATAACATTTGTGTAACTTCTACCATCAGATTTTGGCTTCTTTATTTTATCAAAATCTTTAATAGTTTAGTCTTTAAGAAATATCACATAATGACTTCTGATAATTTTCTTGTTAATTAGATCCCACAATCTATAATCAAACTCTTCTTGGCCATAACCTACAAACACACTTTATTTATATCTTTTATCAATCTTTGATCTCTCATCTCTTGGATTGTGAACAAAAGTCATACAACCAAACACTCTCAAGTAACCATAAGAGACATCTTTCCATGTCCATACGCTATTTGGAACATCACCATAAAGTGGAACAGAAGGAGAAAAATTGATCAAATCAAGTGTAGTTGTCAATGTTTCATCCCTAAAGGCTTTTGATAACTTTGAGTGAGAGAGCATACACTTGATTTTGTCATTAATCGAACGATTCATTTTCTCTGCAACACCATTATTTTGAGGAGTCTTTGGAACAATCTTTTCAAGCTTGATCCCATGCTCTTTACAATAGTTTTAAATGGACCTTTATATTCACCACCATTATCATCTCTGACACATTTCAGCTTCCTTCCTTTTTCTTTTTCAACACTTGCATGAAAGTGCTTGAAAACACCGAGTACTTAATCTTTAGATTTCAAAACAAAAGCCCACATTTTTTTAGAGTGGTCGTCAATAAAAGTAATACACCACCTAAAGATTTACCATCCATCGTGCAAACATTAGTATGAACTAAATCTCGAATATTTGGCCTCCTATGAAGACCATTACTATTAAAGGAAACTATATGTTGCTTACCAGAAAAACAACGAGTGCATGTTTTTAGAGGAGTACCTTTCACTTGAAGAAAATTTTTCTTTACAAGAATATTGAATATTGAGATCTTTTGCACTCAAGTGACCGGGGCGTGTATGCCATAAATCACTACATGCGTCTTCAACTGCATTCACTTCCTCTTTGCATATGATTATATACACCTTGTAAAAAGTTATGGGGCTTTGCTCCTTTGCTATCACTAGTGATGTTTTAGTGATCTTACATATGCCACCACTAACAAAGTAAGTGTGATACCCTTTAATATCCAAGTTTTTGACATAAATCAAGTTGAGACGAATATTAGGAACATGTCTCACATTCTTTGTTATGAATTGATGTCGTCAAGAACAAACAAAATATGATAATAAGATTGAGTTTATTGAACAAACACAAGAATCAATAATCCAACTTGAATCTTGACACACAAGGTTTATGGAATTATCAATGTAGACAACACTGTCACATGCAACTTCCGCCATGTATTTATCATTTTTCTTCTTATTATCTTCATCTTTTTCCTTGAATATTCTCTTTTGAGCATATAAATGTAGCTTATAATTTTTTTTCTAGTTTTGGACTTGCCTCGACTCTCAGATTTGTCACGCTTATGAAATTCTTTGGTTCTGCTGCTTCTTGACTCAGTAACTAGAGTTTTAGACTGATTAGAAGTAACAATCAAACCACATTTCTTTCTTTTAACTTTTCCATTAAGCATGTTATCTTAACCATTAACATTACCAATGCCTCTCTTGTAGAAGTCTATGACTCTGGTTGATATTTTTTTATTGTAAGCTTTGTTGCTATAACAATTGATAAATAAATGAGGATTGCTATGTTTACACCTAAAATTTAACACCGTATCATTACACTGTATCAAATAAAGCATGGGCTATGTATTTGTTTCTCTTAGAACAAAGAAAAAATAATGATTAAACATTTTTAAAAAGCCAAAACCGTATAATAATACAGTGTAGGTGTAACTTCCAGTATAAAATTAACATTCCTCTAAATAAATACACATGTTTATATATTCATAACTTATGCGACATGTTTTGTGTTTATCTCCATCTCTCTTGACACCTTCTACAATCTACCCGCATTAAAAAAATACACTGACATCAAAATTTTGATGTTCAAGAATAATTTATTTCTCTTTAGATTTATTATATAATTATTAAAATATTCATTTTATAATTCTCATAGTCTTTTAATTTGACTGCTGAATTTCCATGTCTGCAGTGGGCTGACTTCAGTTCAGAGGACATTCCAAATGGCATTGGTTTTGGAGGAAAAGTAAATCACTTAAGGTTATTTATCTCACCAAACTTTGATCAAGGACATACATATTCATATTCAACATTTTGTAACCCCTCACTCTCAAAAACTAACCGTATTATACCTGAAATTAGGGGTGGCAAAACGGGTCGGGGCCGGCCTGCGCACCCGTCAAAAAATAGCGGGCTAGGTTGAGATTTTAGGCCCGCCAATCCATTTCGCCCACCCCACAAAACAAAAAAGCCCTGCGGGCGGAATACAGAATGGGGCTGGGTTGGCCCGCCAGCCCGTTAAAAAAACTACTAAAAAAATGTCAATGGCCCATTTTGGAAAAAAAGGCATATGGCCCAATGATAATATTCATTAAAAAAATAACAAATTAGTAAACTGTAAAAGGGGTGACCTAAATTTCTCTCTCACTTTTCATATTTGCTGCTGCGGCTACCTTTACTCACTCAATGTGCCTTCATCTTGCTCGCAGAACCCCTCTCCATGCCAGGTACATCGTCTGCTCATATTTATAAAGAATGAGAAGCAAGTGTGACAGATAAATTGTTGTTCTAAATCTCCCTCGCAGCCTCCACTTCAGGTGATCTAAATTTCTTTTATTATTTTTATTTCCACACCTAGTTGTCTCTGGTTCACTAAGGATAATGTTTGTTCTAAATCTTCAAAGCCAATGCGAATAAAAAGAATGAGAAGCAAATGTTGTTTTAACTGTACCGAGGTTATATTCAAACACATACATAACATTTCATTTTATCCTATGAATATGTATCAGTTTAGGTAGATAAATATAAATAAATTATGTATACAAGATGATCCATCAAGTAGGTGAAAATTAATGATTAATGAAAGGAATTACAATTGGGTTTATAAGTTAACAACATACTAGTATTTGGCTATTTAGAAAGATGCTACCATCTGATTGTGGTGGGAGTTAAATATAGGAAAAATGTATATGATCAATTGATTCTTTACAAAAGTGTTTTAATATATGTCGCAGCTACTCCTATTGTAAAGATTAAAGAACATCTTTGAGCTGTATCCAAGAATAAGGCAATATATGTTGTGCCTGCGATGTTTAAAACAATGGGTGTCTGAGGTTGATCTGTGAACATAAAATCATTCTTGTAACAACTACATTTGGTTGATCTGTGAATATAAAATTTGGAATAGAAGAAAGTTTAGTTGAATGACATTTAAGCTGCAAGTGGGAGTCTGACTTCAATTTAAAAACATGTTATGTTCAGTGGAATTTTTCTTTAATTATTATGAAACTGAATAATTTGTTATAATAGTCTAGTTAGTTTGTTATTAACTATTTCTTGATTTATCTGAGATTGTTAGGATAATTCTTTTGTATAATTATATTTATTTACACTAGCATGTTCTTTCATGAGTTGTGCCAAAGACAAAGCAAAAGATGGTAACATGCTGGATAAATGCTTCGAATGTAGAGGAAGCAATGTATTGAAATATGAAAGCAGGGGTTGTTACAACTTATATTTATTATGAATGTTAATACTTATAGCAGGGGCTGTTCGAATTATAGCAGGAAGCAATGTATTGAAATATGAAAGCAGGGGCTGTTACATATTTTATAAAAAAATATTATTTCACTTTATGAGAGTGATGATTGTTTTATATTTTTTGAGAAATTATAATTATATGCGAGTCGCAATATTGTTATGTTCAGTGAAAATATTATTATATGCACATACTTATAGCAGGGGCTGTTTGCAATATTGTTTGAGAAATTTCTAACACAATTTGTTTTTTATTTTTTGCTTTAGGACTTAGTCTGGATATGGATTTCTTAGCTCCAATTGATGAGAGTGATGATGTGGATTTGCACCTAATTGTTGAACAAGATTGCGAGTCGGTGGAACCTAATAGTAATGTGCTAGGGGAAGCTAGTAAAACGAAGAATACTAAGAGAAATAAGATATCTCAAGTGTGGAAGTTTTTTACTATTGAAGAAAGGTTGGATAGTGAGGGAAGGCAAAGAGCAAAATGCAATGCATGTGGTTCATCATATGTATGTGGAGGAAAACGATATGGGACAACTTCTCTAAAACGACATCTTGAAGTTTGTAAGAAAGTTAATTTTGGAGATGTTGGTCAGATGATGTTAGACATGCAAGGAAGGCTAAAATCATTAAAGGTTGATAATTTGGTGTCTCGTGAAATGTGTGCTCGACTAATTATCAAGCGGGATCTTCCTTTTAAATTTTTCGAGTTTGAAGAGCTTACAGCTTGGCTTCAGTACTTAAATCCTAATTACATTCCTATCACTAGAAATACCGCCAAGGCTGATGTTGTGAGAATATACAAAAGAGAAAAGGAAAAGATTAAGATAGCAATGGCCAACACTCCTTGTAGGATTTCTTTAACTTTTGATTTATGGACATCAATTAATACTGAGGGCTATATTACTTTGACTGCTCATTATGTTGATACAAATTGGAAGTTAAATAGTATAATCCTCAACTTTTGTCACATGCCTCCTCCTCACACTGTTTTGAGTTGTGTAAAAGAATATCTGAGTTTTTGACTGATTGGGGAATAGAGAAGAATGTTTTTACCATTACTTTGGATAATGCTTCTGCAAATGGTGTCATGCAGCAAACTTTGAAGAGTCAACTAGCCTTGCAAAATTGGTTGTTATGTAAAGGGGAGTTCTTTCATGTCCGTTGTTCTGCACATGTCTTAAATCTAATTGTGCAAGAGGGTCTTAAAGTAGCTTCCAGTGCTTTGCAAAAGATTAGGGAAAGCATCAAACATGTGAAGGGTTCAGAGAGTAGGATGGTAAAATTTAAGCAATGCATTGATATGGTCGGCAACATTGATGTATCAAGTGGGTTAGTTACGAATGTTCCTACAAGATGGAATTCAACATATTTGATGCTTAAAAGTGCTCTTAAATATCAACGTGCATTTGAAAACCTTCATTGTTATGATGCAAATTATACAACTAATCTTTCAAATAATTTACTAATTGATTTCTTCCAAATAATATGAAAGCAAGATTTACAAATTGGTTTCATTTAACTGTGTTATATTTTAATTATCAAAATTTTAGGAAATTAGATTGGGTAGGCAACAATCTAGTACAGCTAAAAGAAATGGTCAAAGTTAACTTGACTTGTATTTGGAAGAGTCGGCGTTGGATCTTGATTACACAGAACATTTGGATGTACTACAATGGTGGAAGAACACTAGACAAAAATTTCCTGAAATTTCAATAATGGCTCGAGACTTGTTAAGCATTCCTATTACCACTGTTGCATCAGAATTTTCCTTTAGTATTGGTTCTAGAGTGCTTAACAAGTATAGAAATCGACTCTTGTCTGAAAATGTTGAAGCATTGCTTTGTTCTCGCAATTGGTTGCATGCCTTTGATTATGGTAATTATTTATAGTATGAATATAGTTATCTAATATTTTTTTAATATATTTTTTAGTAACCATTGAATTTATTTTATTTTGTAATGTAGATAAAAATGATGATGACAATGAAGATGAAAAAGAAGGTCCAACTTGTTCTAAGAGTGCATCTAATATTCTTGACCTTGATGATTAGTATTTAAATTTTAGAATGTTTCACTCTTATTTTGTTAGACAATGTTATTATGGTTTTGGTTGGTTCAACTTAAACTTTGATGTTATACTTAATACTTATTATGATTTTGGTTGGTTGAACTTAAACTTTGGTTGCTTGATGGTTAAAATTTAATGGTTGCTTTATGGTTGAACTTAATATTCATTTTGATTGGTTATAAGTTAATATTTATTGATGGTTGTTCTCTATAATAAAAATGGTTTGGTGTGTAACTGTGTATTCCTAATAGCAAACAAAAGATATGATATATATATATATATATAATATAGCTACAGGATATATTATCGTATACTGTAAGTGGTGTTTTAGATTTTCCATATGTATATAGTATAAGTATAATGTAAGTGGTCTTTTGCAATGAAGATAAATTTCTTTGTTGTCATTTTCCATAAATTTTCTAGTTTTGTTGCATTCTCTCGTGAGAAAATAATGCATATATTTTGTTTTTATTTGGTTCATTTTATTGCTTTTAAGAATATACACTTTTTAGGACGATCATGCGTAAAAAAATAGCGTTTTAATTTCTAAAGAATATGGAAGAAAAAAATAGAAAAAGAAGGCGGGCAAGCCCGCCGCCCGCCAACCCGCCACCTTGGCGGGGCGGGCTAGAATTTTACGCCTATTTCACCTTGGCGGGCATGCCCGCCCCGCTTTTTCTTTGGCGGGGCGGGCAACCCGTTTTGCCACCCCTACCTGAAATAATAGAATGTTGGGGAGTGACTCAATATGGTAGGGTTAGCGGATTCAAGCGAGTAAATTATTGTCAATATGGTAGGGTTAGCGGACTCAATATGGCCGGCGCGAATAATCATTGGCCTTCCGTCGCAGGTTTACTTGCGGGATCGGCCACACAAATCCCAGAACAAGGAATTGGAAGCGTATATTTATGTTGTATTTCAGTTTCTCGCTTTTCGGTGAAAGTTGTCACGTTGGAGTGACCTTGGTGATGTGAAAGGTTTTAATGATCAACGGGTTCGGATGCAAAGTGGAAAAATAAAGGGAGGAAAGGCAAGACAAGAACAAAAAGGCAATAACTTAAATTAAATGCTGAAAGTAAATTGCATTAAGTACAATTGGACGCAATTGTACATTTTCGCGGGAGTGAACTCGTTTCTCTCTAAGCTTGGTACTTTGAGCGTTTTCCCTTACAATGTGAAAAATGCGACCCCTAAAAATGGAAAATACAGTGCTTTATATAGGCCTAGAATGTAACTGTTTATCTACCCAGATGTCCTTTGAAGCTGACACGTGGCACCCCACTTTCTTTTCAACTTCCCATATTCTTGGAACTTTCAAACTTTTCCCGCCCAAGCACTTATCCTTGAAGTTGGAACTGGCCCTTCGCCTCATTTCCCTCCGACACCGTGGTTTGTTGTCATCTCTCTGACGAATCTCTTTAGCTGGCGTCAAATCGATACCTTGAGACGCCTTTTGGTGTCGACGCGCCATGGGACTCCTTGTTTTGCACCTTTGGTCGAAAAATCACATGTCAACAAATTGCCCCCCCCCCCAAAGGCCAGTTTCGACTGAACACTATATCGATGGGGAAATCTGGCTTTTTGGTTTCTTGCGGGATTTAGACGACTCTTTCTTCGACACATTTGCCCAACATTTTGTCTTCTCTCAAAACTCGTGGCAAGCGCCTTCTGACATGATGATGGCAATCTCATCCCACGATTTCCAAGAAAAACGCCATGATGGCTAGTCTCATCTGAGTTATGGGCCTCAAAACCAACTCCCACTTACTTTCAGAAGTTGAAAAGTTTTATTGATCTTTCGCCTTTTGCATGCGTCCTATAAATAGACTCCCTCACAAACACTTTACCACTTTTCCATAACTTCTTCTTCAAAACCTGTCATTTGTTCTTGAGATCAAAACTTTGCTTCCTTCCAAAGGCGCTCTTTGTCCCAGAATATTCTTTGCATTTCTCTCTAAATGGCTTCATCAACCGCTGTTTCTACTTTCGTTCCTCAAACCACCGGAAACAACCCAGTGGCATTCGTGCTTTCTGAAGCGGGAACACTTCGTCCTCTTCCTCAACCATCATTTGTTGACGAGACGGTGGTAGCCAACTGGCGTTACCAAATGGTTATCCCCTTCGCGGTGGAAAACAGGCTTTGTGGTTTTCATGGCTCCCTTTCCAGACAACAAACCTGCCCCATCAGAACTCCAAAAGTTCTTCCCCTGCTTCGACCAAACGATTCTGCCAGCTTTCGAGAAAGGCGGTACTTTAGATCTTAAATACATGGCGCCCAAATCTCGAGTTTTCATATCCATGCCTACTCCAGGCAACAAAGATTACAATGCTTGGCTTGACAGAGTCGAGGGTCAACGCAAAAGGCAATGGAAAGAATATGGCATTTTCGACGCCATTCAACTCTCCAGAACTGCCCACAGGGTCAACCCTTGTTTGCTGCTTGCGTTGATGTATTTTTGGGAAGGATCGACAAATACGTTCCACCTCCCTTGTGGTATGTTCATGCCAACACTTTTCAACGTGGCGGCCATCACTGGCCTTTCACCAGTAGGCGAGACCTTCGACTCGACACTAGAGACGGACAACGCCTTCGACTTCGAGCGTGCTAGCTTCCAAAACTACATCGAAGGCCACCATGACAAATGCTCTAAAGAAGTCTCTGATGAGGAGCATATTGCCTTCCTGACCCTATGGCTGTTGTACTATATGTTTTGCCCTGGCTCCTTACAAATAGCCAAAAGTTTTATCAGCCTGGCCATTCAGATCCATGAAGGTCGACAGATATCTCTGGCCAAACTTCTGTTGGCCTCCTTCTACCATTCTCTTGGTCTGTCAACTATGAGGCTGAAACTTCTCCACCAAACCACTAAGGCTTTAAACATCTCAGGGCCTATGTGGCTGTTGCAGCATTGGCTCAACGCCACTTTTGAGCATAAGTTGGGATATCCAGCCTCTGCGACAATTGAGCGTCTAAACAGAGAACGCTCTGTCGAAGGAATGCGACTTGCCCTGATGACCACCCAAGAGGCTCTAAAACAGGCCCTCTTTATGAGGTATCTCAGCATGTTCGTGGAAACCACTTCTTTCGTCCCCGACATGGCGCCATTTGTGGAGCGTAAGTTTGGTCCCGACTGGTTCAGAAACCCATTTCCTGGAATCTCCCATAAAGTTATTGCGCAGTCAAACGCTATATGGCGGGCGTTTCTTACTCCCACCATGATCTCTTTCCGAATCGAAACGGGAAACAATGGCTATGGTTTCATGAACTACCAGCCAAATTTAGTGGCCCGACAATTTGGCCTGGGCCAGATATTGCCAAAGTCCTTAGTGAGGCATCCTGATGACATAGTACGATCCGACCAACGCTTGACTCAAGTAGGTCATAGGGCTTGCATGAGGTTCGTCAGAGCCTCTCAACACTTGGAGCTGCTGATATTTGCCTTCCAGCCTTCCTTTTTCACCACTCAAGAATTCGACGCTTGGTGGTCGGAGTATCAATCTCAAACCTTCACTCTAAATCTTTTCTTAGAGAACGTCGTCGACGCTTTTGCCTCCATGGCTGGTGGCATCCCCAAATCATCGACCACAGCCCCCTGTCATAGATGTTGACCCTATAGAAGACCCTTCCACAAAGGTAGATTCGGGAATTTTGATTTCGTTTGCCCGTAGGTTTGAACTAAATAGTTTCAACTTTATTTTCAGGGACGTAAACGAGAAACGGCCACTGCGTTGACTTCCACTAGGCCTGTCAAAAAACCCAGGACCAACCCTTCACAGGTATATTTCATTTTCTTGTCCTGTTTCTTTGTCTTTTCTTTGTTCTGACGTTATTTCTGCACAGGCTTCTGAGACAGTACCTTCTCCTGAAAAGACTGAGTCGAATGAGAGTACTCACTCTCGAGTTTTCACCACAACGGCTCCAGCATCTCCTCCATCCACACCTTTGGTGAGGAAGAAAAAGGCTTTGATGCGGAGGACACCTTCAAAAATCGGCGCTTCGACGGTGGTCCCAGTCGTCCCAAGAAATCTCGAAGACGTTTTCGAGCCAATCCCTGTTGTCGCTCCTCCCAAGACAACAACTCACCCTGCGCAGGTATTTCCATTTTCACTTTAGTGTCCCAGACGTCCTTAGGGCGACGAATCTCACTTGCATTTTTCTTTGTAGGAAAATGTGGTCACTTCGACCACTGTTGGCGATGGTGACACTGAATCAGCCGCAGATGCCCCTACTGCTGGCGTCACTATTACGCCAAGCCCTCAAAAAATTGATGAATTCCCGACACTGGTGTCAGAAGAAAACTTGGTGGCGAAGACGCCTCCTGCGTCAACTGATAACCTTGAGCACAATAATGTAGCTCCTGAAGCGAATATCAATCCTTCGCCTGCTATCACCACTACTGGAGTCGGAGCGAACTTCCAACCCCCTGACCATAACCCAGAGAGGACTTCAACCATCGTCGACAAATCCCTTACTCCAGAGGCACTCTTAGCAGCCAAGGCAACAGATCCAGCAGCGACCCTGAAAGCGCTACACAAACTTCGCCAAGTAGCTGAAGAGATTCAACCTACCAGTTTGACCATCATCCCAACTCCAGAAGTGGATGCTTCCTTCAATCTCAAACTTTAACAGTTGTGATCCTATCTTTTTAAGGAACAGTTCCTGGCGGCTGTCGCTGAAGAATCCGCCATAGCCAACGACATTTTCAAACTTCTAGATGAACTTTCTGAATTCCAGCTCCCTGCCCCCATGGCCACATACCTGATCGAGTTCGAAGCCTTCTTCACTCAATTGGCCAAAGACCTTGCTATGAATCATCAGGTCGACGCCCAAATTCGGTTCCGCCACAATGACATGAAACGTGAGTGGCACCTTAGCTCAGTCTGTGAACAAAAACTTGGAGACTTTGAAACTAAAAAACAAGAGCGCTCCAACAAACGC
Source organism: Lathyrus tuberosus (assembly GCA_022829125.1). Taxonomy (NCBI): domain Eukaryota; kingdom Viridiplantae; phylum Streptophyta; class Magnoliopsida; order Fabales; family Fabaceae; genus Lathyrus; species Lathyrus tuberosus. The sequence goes on from JALAZF010000045.1 coordinate 18,051,934, forward strand.
CAGGCTTTCGACCAACAGATATTTGAATATCAAGCCCAGATAACAGAGCTGACAAAAAAGATTACTGAGGTCGAACAACAAAACGCCTCCTTGGACTTAGCTGAGCCTCTGCCCTCTCAAGAACCATCGACCACGAGGTAGCTCAAGGACTTGTTCACGTCGAAGCGGCTATGAAGATCAAAGATGCCATTAGGACTCAGCTGATTGTCTCAGGTATCTCGAATCTATACAAGATATGATTCTGAATGAAATCTATCACGATTTCTTGGTCCACCTTCGCCAGAGGCACGGCCTCTATCCACTTTGTGAAGTAGTCTATTCCTACGAGGATGAATCTTTGCTGCTTTGACGAAGCTGGCCGAATTTCTCCTATTACATCCAAAGCACAACCTCGAAATAGCCATGGCATGAATATAACGTGCAACTCACTGGCTGGTACGTGCTGAATATTTGCGTGTCTCTGGCAATCCTGGCATCCTTTAGCGAACTCTATGCAATCCTTGAGCATGCTGGGCCAGTAGACACCTTGTCGGAACAGAAGCCATTTCATTTTGTGGCCAGCTTGGTGGCCCCACAAGTCCCACTATGAACCTCAGAAATTGCCAAATAGGCATCAATATCCCCTAAGCATTTGAGCAATACCCCCTCCGTAGTTTTCTTAAATAACTCATTGCCTATACAAACATAGTTCATTGCCCTGTACTTAGTCTTTCTATCAGTGTTACCTGACGGGTTTTCCAAATACTCCATAATTGGTTTTTGCCAATCTGTTGGCGACACATTGTTGGCAAACACCTCATACCTTTCTAGATCTTCGACCAAACTCTTCGAGTCCTTGCATACTAACCCACTCGATGGTGAATGTACGTTCGACACCATCTTCGCCCTAGTTTCGACAAAATCCCTGAGCTTACCCTCTGACACCTTATAACCAAAGGCAATTTGTGCCAATTCATTAGCTTTATGATTTTCTACCCTTGGCACATGCGAGATGTTGACAATTCTGAAATACTCTAACAAACGCTTCGCCAACGAGAAGTAACTCAAAAGATGCTCTTTCACGCACTTGTACTCCCTGGTGATTTGTTTAATTACTAATTCTGAGTCGCCTCTTATCTCGACCTCTTTGGCCCCCAAGTCTTTGAGTATCTTAAAACCGGTGATTAGGGCTTCGTACTCTGCCTCATTATTTGAGCATTTGCCATCAACTTTGCATTTAAAGGTAGACGGGATACCTTGTGGGGATATTATTAAGATTCCAACACCTGCCCCATTTTTGTGGCTTGACCCATCAAAGTACAATTTCCACGGGGCAATGTCGATGCTATGTATCGACGTTTCGACTACAGCGTGGTCGACAATAAAGTTTGCCACTATTTAACCCTTCATCGCCCTCAAAGGGACGTATGTCAGGGAGAACTCAGTTAACGCTAGTGCCCATTTCCCAATTCGACTATGCAAAATAGGTTTAGACAACATATGCTTAATAACATAAAAATGCGACGAAACATAAACATTAACTGGTTTAATATATTGTTTTAATTTCATACATGAGAAGTACAAGCATAGGCACAGCTTTTCAATCATAGTGTACCTAGTTTCAGCATCTATCAATATCCTACTAAGGTAATAGATGGGTCTTTTGACACCACCATCATCCTCTTGGGCTAACATACTGCCTATGGTCGTATCCGACGCTGCAATGTACAACTTCATGCTTTTATTTATACTAGGTGGTAATAGGATTGGAGGCTTTGTAAGGTACTCCTTAATTGCGCCGAAAGCCTCTTGTTGCTCTTGTCCCCAACAGAACTCACTTTCCTTCTTGGTTTTGAGCAGTGGTGAAAACACTTTCGTCTTGCCACTTAGGTTCGAGATGAACCTCCTCAAGAAATTTATCTTCCCCAACAAAGACTGGAGCTGTTTCTTTGTCGTCGGAGGTTTGAGATCTAAACTTGCCTTCGTCTTGTTCTGGTTGATCTCGATGCCTCGCTTGTGGACTACGAATCCCAGTAAGTCCCCTGCATGAACACCAAAGGCACATTTTAGTGGATTCATTTTTAATCCATATTTTCTCATTCGCTCAAATGAGCGTCGAAGGTGGTCGAGATGACCATCTTCTGATTATGATTTTATGACTATGCCATTGATGTATACCTGCATAAAATTCTCAATGAAATCATGGAAAATAGCATTCATAGCCCTTTGGTAGGTTGCACCAGTATTTTTCAGCCCAAAAGGCATCACAACCCATTCATATGTCCCCAAAGCTCCAGGGCATCGAAATGCAGTTTTGGGGACATCTTCTTCGGCAATGAGAATTTGATTGTAGCCGGAGTAGCCGTCGAGCATGCTCAAATACTCGAATCCGGTGGCTGAGTCAACCAACATCTCCGCCACATGCATCGAATATTCGTCTTTAGGGATAGCATTGTTCAAATCCCTAAAGTCGATGCAAACTCGAAGGGTCCCATTTTTCTTAATAACAGATACTATGTTTGCTATCCATTCGACGTACCTTGCAGTTCTGATGAACTGACTTTTGAGCAGTCTTTCAATCTCCTGGTTAATCTTTGACTTGACTTCTGAGGCGAAGCGTCGAGGGTGTTGCTTTACTGGCTTCTTGCTTGGCTGGATTGGAAGCCGATGCTCAACTACACTCCGACTCAAACCAGACATTTCACCATAATCCCAGGCAAAACAATCCTTGTATTATTTCAACACTTTAACCAGCTTGGCTTTCATTACTGGCCCTACTTTGGCACTCACATATGTGGGCCTTTTGGTTGCCCCGTCCCCTAAGTCGACCTCCTCAAGCGGGTCTTGCGCTTGCATTTTCTGCGGCTCATGATTGGGGCCTTTTTCAAACCCTAAAGGCTCATCGTCGTAAATACCATCAAGCCTCCTATTTTCTAAAGCTTCTTCTTGGCCTTGTTGGCCATTTGCTTATTTGTCATGGTCGGCCTCCTTAACTATTTGGAGAGTTTCATCTTTTTCAAGTGCTGACATCCTTCTGTGTTCAGCCAAATAGGCCTAAATCCGAGTCATGCTTTCTGACTCAGTCATGTTTACCAACTGTGGGCCACCCCGTTGGTGGCATTTCCATTGGCTCCATGACTTTGTCGGCGGCGTCCCAGATGAACCCATAGTCGGGGTCCAGGTTCAGGACGCGACCCATGTCGACAGAGGTGTAGGAACCTGACCCGTCATCACAAGGAGCCACATTTGCTAAGTGTTGGTCAAAAGACTTCTTGTTACCCTTGGCTTCGTCGACTTTGTAGTAGCTTTGATCTGCCTCAATGTTTTCGACGATGCCATCATTTCTCCAAATGATCAATCTCTGGTTCATTGTCGACGACACTGCCCCAATTCCATGGATCCATTCCCGTCCCAGCAACAGATTGAAGTTTACTTTTGACTTGATGACCATGAAGAGTGTCAGCCTGTTGGTTGTACCCACTGCCAAGTCCACTTGGACAACCCTCAGGATGTTACTGGTTTTGCCTTCATAGTTAGACAAAACCATGTTATGCTGCCAAAGGTCAGCCTCCGTTTTTCCAATATTCTTAAATAGATTGTGAGGCATCAGATTCACAGTTGCCTCACCATCCACAAACACCTTGTTAACAGACACCCCATCAATTTTCGCCTTCATGAATAACGGCTTCAAATGGCACATCATCCCAGGGCTAGGACGTTCAAACATAGTCGTTTATTCTTCAACCACACCACTGTTCATCACATAATAACACAGCGGCTTGTCATCTGCATTTTCACCCGAGATGAAATCTTCTTCAGTCTCAGAGATTTCAGACACCACGTCATACTCAGCTGGTAGGACCGACACGATACCACAATTCAGCACGAAGTCTTCGCCATAGGTGTCATCGTTGGTGTCGTTGTACATGTCTTCGTCAAAATCTCCCTCAGGCGATGGATCATACTCGTCATCTGACTGAGGAGAATATTTTGGCTCCTCTTCGTCTGACTGGGAAGTATACTCTGGTTCTTTCTTGCTTTCCACCAGCGAAGTGCATTTTGAACTCTGGGTCGACACAACTTCTCTCTCCCCTGATGCGTCCATGGTTACTGCCACGGTCTGGTTTGTCACCACTTTGTCTTTTTCTACCCATTTTCCTCTTGGGTATTGGCGTTTTTGTCCAGACGTTCCGACAGGCTTCACCCTTGAAGTCGCAGCTTCCCTCTCAGCCTTCTTATTGCACTGATACCGCCTCCACTGGGTCCTAGTCATAGGTTTTTTCCTTTGTAATTAGGGGACACCCTATATCCTGCTGGTTCGACCCTTTTTTCGACGACATTCGCCTCTTTTTCCAAATCGAGAGCCTTCCATTTTGGTCTCTTGCTCCCTTTCTGGCTAACTAGTGCCATTCACCTTTCCTGTGGGGTGTCTGTTGGAGGCACAAAAGTTTTGGGCCTTGCCTCTTGGAGCAGCTTTCTGTACTCTTCATTTCGATGGGGGACCCCACTCTTGTCAAACACAAACCTTGGGACAGGTGGCTTGCTCTCTAGCAGCACTTCTCTCTTGCTTGCCTCATACCTCTCAGCAGCTTTCTCATCGAACACAGCGTTGCACCTGGGGCATAATGTTGCCTTCGACCCGCTTATCCTGCACTTTTCCTGAAAATCATCCAAACTTTCGCCAGCCTGGGGGTACACTGCTTCGAGTTTGTCCTCAGCTTTCTTGTCGGAACCTTCAGTAGTTTCGACCATCATGCATTCTACCACTTCAGCCATTGGTGGATTGTCGAGACCTTCAGAAGCTTCGACCATCATACATTCGTACACCTCTGACTACAAAGCCTCTTCAACCTTCAGTGGGTCGGTGTCAACTTGCATCTTTGGCTTCTCGCCAAATTGGAGTCGACCCTCTTTCAAAGCCTTCTGCACCAGATCCCTAAAAAGAACACATTGAGCTGTTTTATGACCAAGGAAATTATGAAACTTACAAAATCCCCTCTTTTCCTTTTGTTCTAGAGGGGGATCCTTTAAACCAGGCGGAATAATTATTTGACCATCTTTAACCAGTAAATTAAATATTTCATCGCATTTGGACACATCAAAAGTATAAGTTTTAGCGGCGTATTTATCCGTTTTTCCATTTTCGGCGGGATTTTTCCCGTTCGATGTTTTCAACAACTTGCAGGTGTAGGGAGGTCCTGGCATAAGCTCCGCCACGTGGATCTCACTCTCATCGACGAACTCTTCATCGTCGGATGAGTACTCATCAGTTGCCACATAGGACACTTTTTCTTTTTTACGATATCTGTTAGACTGGGTTTTTTCAGCTTTTAACCGTTCGACCTGGCGAACCCGGTCAGCCAATTGCGCCATATCCCTAAGATATTGCGTGTCTAACTTTTTCTTGATCGAATAATCTAGCCCACCGGCGGCCATTTAGACTAATTTGTGCTCAGGGACTTGAGTAAAGCACCATGCTTTCAAAAGTCTAAGCCTATTCAAGTACTGGTCTACTGACTCTGTGGCCTTGCGCTTGACGCTTGCCAAATCTTTTAGACTTATTTTCGACTATCCCATATAGAACTGTTCGTGAAACAGTCTCTCCAATTGCGCCCATGTGTGTATGGCCTGAGGGGACAACGTGGTAAACCACGTAAATGCATTTTTAGTGAGGGAACTTGGGAAATATTTCATTTTCAAGTCCTCATTGTTCGCTATATCGCTTACTTCGGTTTGATACCTAGCGACGTGTTTGACGGTGGACTCTTCTGTCTCCCCAGCGAACTTGGTGAATTTTGGCACTTTCCACCCCCTGGGTAATTCTGTTTGTAATACGAAGTCTGGTAATGGGGATGTGTAGGTTGGCTGTCGAAGGCCTAGGTTTTCCCCATTACGAACCATGATGCGTTCGACCACGACCTCTAAGTTGTGGTCCCCAGCCAAGGCGTCCTGTCGAACCTGTTGGACAACAAAATCCGGATCTTGGTTCCTATAGACAATCACGGGAGGCCTTTAGGCCCTCCGAGGGATCTCTTCAAACTCGCGAGGATATTCAATTTTTTCGTCGAAGACTTCATCCTGACGAAGGGGCGTCTTCGGTCGAGGCGGTGGGGTCTGTCGACCCTGACCCCTAGGAGCGCCTAAGAAGTCACTGATCCGTGTCATTTGAGTCGCCAGCTATTGGTAACTCTGTGTGGACTCTTGTATCAGTGGTCTCAATATTGTACCGATCTGTTGAGTCAACATGTGGACCATCTCATGATTGCTCTCATCCATCTGTTGCCTCATGACCGCGACGGAACTAGAGGTAAAGGTCGGTATGGATTGAGAGAAAATATTAAAACCTAGGGGTCGAACCATCTGGTTCGACATGTGTCCTGCCCCCTGATAAGGTGAAAACGCAGGGGACGAACTTTCCCCGAACAAATGGCCGCTAGAGTGTAAACTCGACATGAACTTCATCAGCATCCCATACGATCGAGGTATAGGCATGGTGATACTAGGCATATACTGCCCTGTAGTCCCTGCCATTGTTGATTTAGGGTCATTTCGACGCGGCGTTGCGGTTGGTCCACTAGGGGTGGTTGAAACCGCTGACACGATACCGGAGCCAACATCAGTTGTTTGTGTTCCCACCGTACTTTCCGTCGGAGACGGTTCGTCGTTCGGACGTGGTATTACCATCTTACCACTACGCAAAAACATATATTCAATTCACACGGGTCCCACTGGGCGTGCCAATTTGTTCGCTGGCGCGAACAACCGCTGGGCTTCCATCGCAGGTTTACTTGCAGGATCGGCCACACAAATCCCAGAACAAGGAATTGGAAGCGTATATTTATGTTGTATTTCAGTTTCTCACTTTTCGGTGAAAGTTGTCACGTTGGAGTGACCTTGGTGACGTGAAAGGTTTTAATGATCAACGAGTTGGGATGCAAAGTGGAAAAATAAAGGGAGGAAAGGCAAGACAAGAACAAAAAGGCAATAACTTAAATTAAATGCTGAAAGTAAATTGCATTAAGTGCAATTGGACGCAATTGTACATTTTCGCGGGAGTGAACTCGTTTCTCTCTAAGCTTGGTATTTTGAGCGTTTTCCCTTACAATGTGAAAAATGCGACCCCTAAAAATGGAAAATACATTGCTTTATATAGGCCTAGAATGTAACTGTTTGTCTACCCAGATGTCCTTTGAAGCTGACACGTGGCACCCCACTTTCTTTTCAACTTCCCATATTCTTGGAACTTTCAAACTTTTCCCGCCCAAGCACTTAACCTTGAAGTTGGGACTGACCCTTCGCCTCATTTCCCTCCGACACCGTGGTTTGTTGTCATCTCTCCGACGCATCTCTTTAGCTGGCGTCGAATCGATACCTTGAGACGCCTTTTGGTGTCGACGCGCCATGGGACTCCTTGTTTTCCACCTTTGGTCGAAATCACCTGTCAACAGTCGTGGAATACATAGTTGTCCAGCTTAAAATTAATTTACGATGCCAGTGCATCACTCATTTTTTCTATTTTATTTCTTAAAATATAATATAAATTAAATTTTGGTAAAACATATGATAATTAAAATTGTATGTATTTAGTTTTTAATTATATAAGCAAATTAATATAATTATATCTTAATCATTATCAGTTTATTTAAATAAATTCAATTGTTAGATAATAGAATACTTTAACAAATATTTATATAAATTTAATTAATAAAATAATATAAATGAAACAAGTACCACCTATTGAATTTTCGGTTGCTTGACCCATATTAATTTTTTTTTTAACTTTTAAAAGAAGATAAAACTGGAGAAAGTGAGTAGTTAGGTATACTTTTAAGGGAAAAATTGGTAATTGGATAAAGAATATTCTTATTATGTTACAATAATTTTATTTAACCTATTTTCTAATACACTTAAGAAATTCTTAAATCGGATTTTAAGAGTTTCTTGAGTGTATTAGGAAATAGCTTATAACTTAGAGCTGGTAGTTGGTAGCTGATAGCTTATAGCTGATGACTGATAGCTGATAAATTAATTTGAGTGTTTGGTAAATTAGTTGTTAAACTAACTGATAATTACAAAATGACTTAAAAGGGCATTTTTAATTAAGAAATTGGTGATTTCATTATCTTATTATATTATATTATTAAATTAATATTTATTCGATAAAAGTAAATGTATTAATAACAATATGCAAAACAATTTTAATATATATGAAAAATTGAAGATATCATCAAAATAGATAAATTTGTATATAATTTTTATGAGTGTTCTGGACTGGGCAGACGCTTTGCCCCCAGCAGGGCAAGGCCTAATCCAATCCAGCCATTGGCCAGGCCCAATAGCTAGAAACTAGTCGTTGAGCAGGAACTAGCCGTTGGCCATGTCCCCCTCACTCGCTTAGCGGTTCACATGATCAACTGTCTCCCCTGATCTCGCAGAGACAGTTGAACCAGGTCAAAAGGCCACGCGTCTTGCCCTCCACCTGGCAGTTTCCCATTAGTCGACCAGATATTTCGGCCACATGGGAGACCTTGACCCCGCACTAAGGGTCACCTCTATAAATACCCTCTCACTTGAGAGGGGCAGGTATTCAGTATCCAATACTTGAAATCTCACTCGTGTACTTGCTTTCTCTCTTTTGACTAGACACTTACTTTGGTATCGAAGTACCTTGCAGGTACCACCCCCTTTACTCTCCTACAAGCATCCTTATCTGTCCTACACGAAGGCCACGACGATCCAGTCAGATCACCTCTGATCAGTGGCGCCGTCTGTGGGAAGGAGCTTCCCCGTCTTTTTGATTCAAGATGCCCTCTTTTTCACCTCAAAGGCCAAAGCTCTCTCCAAGCTCCTTCTGATCATCATGGCCTCTACCAGGAACGATGACTCCCGTCCAGAGCCCATCCTCACCGTTATCGCTGATAACGCCGAGCACCTCCTCTCCAGAGCTGCTTTCCCAGAGACAGATCATCGGGATGGGAAAATCGCCTCTCCTACCCCCGATGATGTGAAGTCGTGCGCGCAAGCTGCTGGTCCTGCTTTTGAGCCCATCCCTGTCCCTTAAAACGCGGACCCAGACACTGCCGCCCTAATTGCCTCCCTTAACAGGTCGAACTTCTTGATCTTCCAGCAAGGCGAGAAGCTCGGCATGCTCGAACACGCCCTCAAGGATCAGCGTCCCTCACAGAGGCCCAATAGTCCTTCTCGACGGCCACAGTCTCCTCCTCAGAAGCGCGGACGAGACAGGTCCAGATCCTTTTCTCCTGAACAAAGACGTTCCAGATCGGCAGAGCCTAACTTAGCACTGGCGAGACGACGACACCGGTCTCCTCGGCGGAAATCCATACGCTCTCCCTCTCCGAAGAGGAGCAGATCTTCGAGGAACCATCACGAGCGTCACAGGTCAGCAGACATTCTCCCTGCCGTAGCAGGAGCCGCGGGCGTAGCGACTCCCCCTGCCGGTCATCTAGCACAAGCGACAACGACGATGTCCATGGACCTCTATCCCAGGAGATCATGGACATGCGCATTCCTCATGGATTAGAGAAACCACCACCTCTGGCTACTTACGACTGGACCACCGACCCAGGCGAGCACATAGAGAACATAGAGGCTGTGCTCCATTATCATAATGTAAGTGGGGCTATCAAAGGCAGGTTGTTCCCCATCACTCTAAGAAAGGGGGCCATGGCCTAGTTCAAACGACTTCTTCGGGGTTTAGTCACATCGTGGAAAGATCTAAAGAACCAGTTTGCTCGCTATTTTACCGCCTCCCGACGACACCCCAAATCGGAGGCCACATTAGAAGCCATTGTGCAGGGGAGAGATGAGCCCATGCGCGCATATATAGAACGGTTCAACAAGGAGGTTGTTGAAGTCCGCGTGACAGATTATATAAAGAAGTATATCCTAGAAAAAGGATTGATACCAAAGAGTGAATTCCGCAAGGCGGTGGGCATAGAGCCTCCCCGCAGCCTGGCCGCACTGCTCCGTAAGGCTTAGTCGTAAATACAATATAAAGAGAATGAGGCAGCCTACAAATCCCGAGACTCTAGAGATCAAGAGAGTTCCCGGGCGTCAAATAAAGAAAAGGACGAATCAGAGGCCCCCAGACCCGATAAAGAGAGGCGACGAGATGATCGTCCTCGGGAAGGCGAGGGACCTGCTGGTCGATTTACAGAGTATACCCTATTGACGGCTCCCCGCAAGCGCATTCTCTCTGAGTGCATCAACGCGGAGTTTAAGCAAGGAGGAGTCCGGTTCCCTAAACCAACGTCGCCCAAGGGCAATACACACAAGAGTAAGTACTGCCGCTTTCACCGTATCCACGACCACATGACCAAAGACTGTGTGCACCTGAAAGATGCCATTGAAATCCTCATAAAGGAGGGTCATCTAAAGCAATATACGAAGAAAGGGGAGCCCTCCAGACGAGAGACATCTGAGGCCAAAAAGGAGGTAGAATCCTCGTCGCCTAGTCCTCCTCCTCAGGTCGCTATGTCCATCACATGACTAGAGGACTTCGTCATCCCCAACCACATTGAGGATCCCCTTCAGATCTTCGCACACAGCACGTGGGAGAACTTCCCAACGGCCCTGGTAATCTCATGTGGGGGATACATCGAGCTCACAGTGGGTTCGGTCAAGAGAAAGTTCGACAACTCATCGATTGCAGTCCAAACCAGGTGTCCACACTGGAGAAGGTTCGCGGGCGGTCCCAGCTAATAACTTTCTACCAGGAGGAGCTGCCTGGGGGCTCCCCGAATTTGTATATTCCGTGGACATCGTGTACACTGGTCTGTTCAGAGCCTTGAAGCTGGATCAAAAGAACCTGTCGCAGTACGTAGGGTCTGACCTGCAAGGGTTCAACGGTGCAACGGCCAGACCCTGGGGGTACGTGGAGCTCCCGATCACCTTCGGAAAGAAGGAAGTGTTAAAGTCGATCAAGATTCAATTTTTGGTGATCGATTTCCCTCCACTATACCAATGCATCTTCGTTCGGCCAACCTTAGCAGAGTTGATCGCTGTTCTTTCAACCGTTCATCTCAAGATGAAATACTATACGGAGAAGGGTCACGTCGCAACATTACACGGAGATATAGAGGCCGCGAAGAGGTGTTTTGAAGCAGTGACCCGAGGCCAAAGCTCGATCAGTACAGTGCCCAAGGCCGCTAAGCGGGCAAGGGAGGACGGCCAGCCCAGTGAGGAAGGCCAGCCTGACAAGAAACCGACTCTCCCTGTGCACATTATCGACCTTGACAGTCAAATTTCTAAAGAGGGCGAAGACTTTGGTGAAGGCACGTCGGCAGGGGCAGGTAGTTTCTCTGCAGCTACCCTCATGTGCCCTGTTCCAGACGGGGAGTTCGAAGTCATCACCTTCGCCGCCAACCCGGGCAGAGGAGTGAAGATAGGTGCGGGGCTGCCCGGCGAGGTAAAGCAGCAGCTGAAGATATGCCTCGAGGACAACGCCAAATTGTTTGCATGGAGTGCCGCGGACATGCCCGACTTGGACCCTGAGACCGCATGCCATCAACTGACCATTGACCCAGCTGCTCGAGTTGCGTACAACACATGCGCAAACAGTCCGATGAGAAGGCATAGGCTGCCGAAAAACTTGTACAAGACTTCTTAGAGGCAAAATTTATCTCGGAGGCCAGGTATACAACCTGGCTGTCCAATATTGTACTTGTTAAAAAACATAGTGGAAAATGGCGCATGTGCATTGACTACACTAATCTCAATCGGGCTTGCCCGAAAGATGCTTATCCTCTGCCGAGCATAGATAAGCTCGTTGATAATTCTGAAGGTTTCAAGCTCTTGTCGTTCATGGACGTCTATTCGGGATACAATCAAATCCCTGAAAGGGACAAGAAGTATACCGCATTCATGACCTCCTCGGGGAACTATTACTACAATGTAATGCCCTTCGGTCTAAAAAATGTTGGGACCACGTACCAGCGCATGATAAACAAAGTCTTCCGATCAGAAATCGGAGACATGCTCGAAGTTTACATAGACGATATGATCGTAAAATCCCAAGAGGAATCCGATCATACGGCCCACTTGCAAAAGGTTTTCAACCATGCCAGAAAGTGCAAAATGCGCTTTAATCTAGAAAAATGCACCTTCGGGATGCGGGCAGGGAATTTCCTTGAGTTCTACCTCACCGAAGGGGGGATAGAGGTGAACCCCGACAAATGACGGGCATTCGCGGAATTTCCCATGCCCAGGTCGAAGAAGTCCATACAGTTCCTCAACGGGATGTTTGCTTCACTTTCCCGCTTCGTGGCTAAGTCTGCCCAGCACGCCCTGCCCTTCTTTAAACTCCTCAGAAAGGAGGCCAAATTCGAATGGTCAGAGGAATGCGGGCAGGCCCTGACCCATCTTAAGAGAGCCCTGTCCGAACCTTCCGTGTTGTCCCGACTAGAGCGCGGGGAGACCTTGTACCTATATCTCTCCGTCGCCAGTGAAGCCATTAGCGCTACACTCATTCACGAAACAACGGACGGACAGAAACCCATCTATTTCACCAGCAAGGCCATGCAAGGGCGAGAAACCAGACACACGCAAATAGAAAAAGTCGCGTTCTCCCTCGTCATCGCCGCGAGAAGACTCAGACACTACTTCCTAGCCCACATCATAGTTGTACGCACGGACCAACCCATAAGGCAGTTGCTTTGTCGACCAGACATGGCCGACAAAATGCTCAAGTGGTCCCTGGAGTTATCAAAATTAGACATCCACCACTAGGGCAGGAAGGCCCTCAAGGCAAAAGCCCTGGCGACTTCGTGGCGGAGATGACGTTGCCCTCGTCCCCACCAAGTGGAACGCAGTGATGGACCATCTACGTGGACAGGGCGTCCAACCCCTCTGGTAGTGGCACATGTTTTATACTCGAAAACGAGGAGGGAATACTTATCAAAGTATCTTTAGTCATATCCTTCCCTACGTCCAACAACCAGGCCGAATACGAGGCCTTCCTCGCAGGGTTACGGCTGGCCAAGGACTTGGGCGCTAAGGAAGTAAAGATATTCACCGATTACCAGCTCGTAGCATCTCAGGTACGAGGAGAGTTTCAGGCGAAGAATGACCAGCTGGTCGAATATCTGACGCTGGTGATGGAAAGGATTACCAAGTTCGACGCATGGGAAGTCCAACACATTCCTCGCAAACGAAACACACGGGCAAACGTCTTGTCAAAACTGGCTAGCACCAGAAAGAAAGGCGGCAACAAGTCCGTCGTACAAGACATACTCGCCCGACCCAGCATTGAAAAGCCAGCAGAGCTGTTCGGCATCAACGCCATCGGAGACAGCCTTTGCTAGATGACCTTTGTATACAATTACCTCACCAAAGGGGAACTGCCCGAGGACAGCAAGGAGGCCAGCGTGACTAAATGACGAACCTGCTCATACGTGCTGATCGATGACAAAATCTACCAACAAGGATTCTCCATCCCCCTACTGAAACGTGTCGAGGAGAACAAGGTCCCCGAAATTCTCCAAGAGATTCACGAGGGCATCAGCGTGCAACACTTGGGAGGGAGATCATTGGCACGGAAAGCCCTGCGGGCAGGATACTATTGGCCGACCATGCAGCACGATGCCAAGGAGCACGTCCAGAAATGTGACTGATGCCAGCGCCACGGGGACATGCATTTGGCGCCCTCCAACGAGTTGAAGACTCTATCCTTCGCCTGGTGGGGGATGGACATACTCGGCCCTTTCACAATGGGGTCTTATCAAAAAAAATTTCGAATTGTGGTCGTCGATTACTTTACTAAGTAGATCAAAGCCGAAGCCCTCGCCAAGATCACAGCCTTCAACATACTCCGCTTCTACAAAATGAACGTCCTCGCGCGATTCGGAGTACCCCAGGCCCTTGTGATTGACAATGGATCCCAGTTCACGGACAGGAAGTTCCAAGACTTCGTCGCCAAATTAGGCACGAAGCAACACTTCACTTCCGATGAGCATCCCCAGACTAATGGGCAAGCAGAGGCTGCGAATAGGGTAATCCTTTGCGGTCTAAAATGAAGGCTGGGCGAAGCCAAGAAGAGATGGATCGGGGAGTTACACAGCATGCTCTAGGCCTACAGAACAACACCACACTCCACCACCAGGGAAACCCCTTTCCGATTAGCTTACGGAACCGAGGCGGTGATACGGTGGAGATCAGAGAACCTTTCAGACGAACTGAAGCTCCCCTCGAAAAAGGAGATGAACGATGAAGCCTTGAGAGAAGAGCTCGATCTGGTCGAAGAAATACGGTCAGGAGCAGCTCTTCGCGAAGCTTTGTTGAAACAAAAAAAAAAACTTGCGCCACGATGCTAAGGTCATAAAACTCGACTTCCCCGTTGGTAGTTTGGTCCTATGCAGAAACCAGAAGGATTCGCGCGAGGGAAAGCTGGCCATGAACTGGGAAGGACCGTACAGGGTCAAGTCCAAAACAGACACTGGAGCCTACTACTTAGAAACTATGGACAGAGAACCATTTTCTCGACCATGGAACGCTGAAAAGCTCAAACAATACTACAATTAGGACCAACTATGAAGTCGGACTAACTACCGACGAGATCGCCCCTAACCGGGAGACGGTTCGGCCACAGGACCGTGCCCTGGTGTAGGCACGATCCATGTTCCAACGCCGCCCAGTTTCTACTTATGGGACGAGCAGACTCTGTGCACAACGGGGATACCTCAATCGAGCTCCGCTGTTGCCACACTAATAAGACAGGACACCCAGCTCGCGATGGGAACAGTCTAAGCCTATTAGATCAGTACCTCAACCGAGATCCTGGTCTCATCACCGATGAAACCGCTTCGCTCTCCTCGACAAGTCTCCCAAACTGTCGAGCACAACATGAATAAGTCGAGCAAACGTCTATTCAAACAACAAAAGCATACACAAATAAATGCGACGAGAAAATACCAAACAAATAATATTTATAACTTCGACCACGAGGCCGGAATAAGTTAGCAGTACATTGAAAGGGTCGTGCTCGACAAAATGTTACATATCAAAAGGCACGCAGGCCCATAAAATATAAGTACATTCTTCAAAAATCAAACTAAACGGCCTCATCGGCAACCTCCGGGGGGACTACCTTGCCATTGACGACCATGTTGAGTAGACCTATTCCCTCGGTCAACAGCTGGACGTCAGAGTTGAGGGCTTTCAACTGCTCCAAAGCAGCGTTGAAATCAAATTCAGTTTCCCCCAAATTATCCTCCCCGAGGAGACGGATCCTCTCGATCAGGTCCCTCTGCATCTTCAAGGTTTTCTCATCGTCAGTCTCATCCTGACCAACCGCCGACGATCCCTCCAGCTCAGCTATCTTCTTCTTAAAACGGGCATTTTCCTCGTTGACCTTGGCCACCTCTTCCCTCATCTGGGTCACCTCTTTTTGAAGCAATAGCTTGGCCTCTTGGTGGCCTTGTAGTTTCTTTAGATCGTTGTATATCTCTGCATTATCTAGCTCCAAGTCATTAATCATGATCTTAGCCTTCTTAAGATTGGCAAGAGGAACCACCTCTGCATCTCCAAAGGCCAACGCCGCTTCCAGTATCCTGTGTCGGCTGCGTCCTTACAGAGAAGCCTCCTCTGCACCTGAGGATCGGTGGACAAGATAGCTGAGACGTCAAGTTTCGGGACGACGATAGAACTCTCCCCATTAAACATCTTCCCCTGAAGATAGCACGAGGGCAGCACAAATTTCCCTCTGGAGAAACCACCAGAGCAGCCCGCCGGGGAGGAGCCAATGTCATCCCGCTTCCTCTTGTGGGATGTGTTCGGAGTCGGCGGTGTAGAGGTCGTCCCCGAAGTAGGACCAGTGTCGGCCACGAATCTCTCTAGTGTCGCCTGCTGCTTGGCCGCACTAGCTTTGGGCATCGGAGGCTCCTTCTTCTGGACTTTAGCCACTTGAGACCTCAACAGGCGTTCCCTCATATCTGCCATTTTCTCTGCACACACAAGGAAAGACAGGTCAACACAATTAGAACAAAAATTAGCAAATACGGGCACAAGAGCAAGTTGTACCAAGAAGCTGGAAAGCAGCATCGTCATTTTCATACTCGAGAAGGGCCTTAGTATTGATATAGCGACCTGCCCGAGCAGGCTCCCCGTCGTCCCCGAGCAACTCCTTGCTGTCCCTGTCCACCACAAAGGTCGGACTGAAACTCTCCACGTATGCATGGAGGACCCGATAGGACTCCTTGTCCCCCTCACTGAGTTGCTCATGTTTAACGAGGAACTGGTCGGTCCTATATCTGAAGTGGGCAAACACCCACTCCAAAGGGAACTTGGACACGTACTTCTCAACTTGTCGGCCATCAATGGTCACGGTCTCGAGCGTAGAGATAAACCTCTTGGCCGCTTCGGAGACATGCTTCACGACCAAGAACTTGTCCTTGAAATGCCGAACAGACTCTGAATATGGTTAGAAGAGCCTACTCTGCCGCTTGAAGGACACCAGCTTTGCTTCGAGCTCGTGGTACTCCGTTGGAGTTGGAAGATGCAGAAAAAGAGATCTACTGTCACCCCAATTTTCAAGAAACGGCACACCAGCTCAAAAGCACGTATGAAGGCCAGTGTGTTTAGATGAAGCTGGGCGGGGCACAATTCCAAATGGCGAAAGAGGGCCTCCTGGAAGTCGGTGAAGGGAAAACGAAACTTAGCCTCCACAAAAGCGAACTCGTACACGGGGAACCGCATCCCCGGGTAGATCGAGCAAATTCTGTCATTCTCTGCTGGGCAGATAGCCCTCCACGGCACCGGCGCATCCTCGGCCTGGTCTTCCAGATAGGGGAACTCCCGAATTTCTTCTTCAGTAAACGTCGACTTTGTCGACAGAGGTTCCTGGGCAATCCATTTAAGGTCCCCTCTTGCTACGTGGATGTTGGCATATTCAACGGATTGCTCCGCCTCCTCGTGCGCGGCCCCCAGCGTCGGGCATAACTTCTTCGCGAGGATCAGCCATTTCACCTGAAAAGCAGAGGAAGAAAAAGTGAATTCGAAGACTAAGATCAAATCCACCCTTCCACCACTAATCAAGTGAAAGGGCGAGGAAAAAGTCGGGGACAACCTCAAGCCCACATCGACCATGATAGAATACAATGACTCCGCTGTCCCCTACGAAGGGGACGAGTCTCCGCGACTTAGCAAAAAGACTTGAGCTTACTCAACGAAGTAAGCTCGCCGCACAAAAGCCAGATCTTCGTGTCGAACAGGCCTAATGCCCGACTACAAACCTAAAACTAATCCTAACCAGAACCTAGGAGGATCTACACCAACATACGCTACAATCATGAACATTCATTCCATGTTCTTCATGTTCTTCATAAATTTCCCAGAAATTCATGTGTTCATCAAAGAACACGTGAATCTTCAACCGGAGAATTCATATGTCACCAGAAAATTCATGAATACTTCCAGAAGATGAAGAACACCATGGGAATCGCAGTAAAAGATGAAGAACTTACTTGGATTTGGAGAAACTAGCTATTGGGCAGAAACTAACCATTGGGCAGGAACTAGCCGTTGGGCATGTCCCCCTCACTCGCTTAGCAGTTCACGCAACCAACTGTCTCCTTGGATCTCGCGGAGACAGTTGAACCAGATCAAAAGGTCACGCGCCTTGCCCCCCACCTAGCAGTTTCCCATTGGTCGACCAGATATTTCGGCCACATGGGAGACCTTGGCCCCGCGCTGGGGGTCACCTCTATAAATACCCTCTCACTTAAGAGGGACAGGTATTCAATATCCAATACTTGAAATCTCACTCGTGTACTTGCTTTCTCTCTTTTGACCAAACACTTACTTTGGCATCGGAGTACCTTGCAGGTACCACCCCCTTTTCTCTCCTACAAGCATCCTCATCTGTCCTACACGAAGGCCACGACGATCCAGTCTGATCACCTCCGATCAATGAGCTTTGCTATTTAGTATGAATATGTTGACAACGAAATTCAATGAATAAAAGAACCAGCAAACCATACATGAAACAGTGGTATTTCATAAAGCTATTTATGAGGACATAAAAGTAAAAGTAATCTTAATAATTATAATTATTGGTCTGGTTAACTCATTCTTTCGTAAAATATAGTTTTTTTCCTAATTTTATATTTAAATTTAATAAAATACATGAAATAATAACATTGTAATTTTGAATTTAGTTATATTAATCTAAAATAATAACAAAAATAAGTTTATCGTCTAATATTTTACAAAAAAAATGCAATAATATTATGAATTTTCTTCACTTTGTTAATTTCATTGATTCTCCTCCAATGTTTTACTAACTTGAGAATTATCAATACTATTTTTAAATTAATTATATAATTTATATTTAATAAAAAAAAAGTCTAATAAAGTAGAGAAAAATAGTAAAAATTTTCTATAACATTCTTCAAAATCTCCCTAAATTCAATATTTTAAAATCAATTTTTTAATAGTAAGCGTATAATTGGAATAAAAAGTCATAAGCTAAAAGCTAAAAGCTCAAAAGCTACTTCAAAAAGCTTTGAAAAAAAGCTAAAAGCTAGTTAAAAAGCTATAAGCTAAAATCTAAAAGACAGTTATCAAACAGAACTTTTTAATTAAAATGAGCTGAAAAAGTAAAAGCTAAAAGCTAAAAGCTTTTTTTTTTGTCTTACCAAACATACTCTATGTCGATAATCACTGGCTGCACTAATCATTCATAGTAACTCTAATAATTATCAACATAAAACGTAAGAGAAATTCTCTTCAAACTCGACAATACATAGTTTCAGCTGATTTATATTTAGATGATTATTGCTGAGAATATGTTTTCAAATTCATATTCAATCACGATAAAGATGACAACCGTTAAAATTTCAAAATTCTTTCCATAGTTAACAAGCAATTTTCTCCATTACCAAGCGTCTACGCCTTTCTCTCACTGTATGGAATCCAACCTGCCGTTTACTCTCTCGCCTTTTCCAAGGTTCATCAATCTCATTTCCCTCGAACTCTCCTATTACTATGGTCTCATCAACAACCTTCTCGTCAAAATCTCTCGTTTCCTATTAAAACTCACTTTACTTAATCTCTCAAACCAACCCAACATTCCAGCATGCGGCTTGAGAGCTTTCTCCTGAAATATTACAACTCTAACCTCTCTCATTTGTTCCAACATTGATTCTCTCTCTATTGCAAATTTGGTTCTTATCTCTTATTTCTTTCCTTTCCTTCAAGAACTTGACCTCGCTAACAGTATCGATTTTAAGCTAAATGTTGATATGTCAATGGTGTTTCTTAAGCTGTGCAAATTTAATCTCTATGGTCGTATCCATACATATATGACCGCCACATGGATTTTACAAGTATGTAAGAATTCTGAGTTTCTTAAAGATATTGTGATGTCGAACTGCTCACTATTAACTCATCACAGCATTGCTTCTGCCATCCGTGAGAGACCAACTTTGAAGTATCTATCAAATAGTTGGATGTCAATCAATGACAACATTAGCTCACACTTAATTGACTCTCTCGTGAGTTTGAAGGACTTAACTTGTCTTGATTTGTCATTTACACGTATTTCGGATAATTTGCTTTCCTTTATTTTAACCCGAGGTCTTCCTTTGAAAAAGCTTGTCCTCCAATATTGTTGTGGATATAGTTATGCTGGAATCTTTGATTTGTTATCCAAGTGTCAATGTATACAACATTTGAATCTTTAAAGTGCTGATTTTTTGAATGATCAAGATGTTATGAAGCTGTCTTTGTTTTTGGGTCATTTAGTGTCTATAAACCTTGGCAATTGTAACATGCTCGCAGTATCAACTTTGTTTTCACTTGTTAGGAACAGTCCTGTTCTGGACTGGACCAATGGCTAGACATGGCCCAGTCCGCTTCTGCTCCAGAGAGGCCCAAATTGCCTAAGTCCAATCCACGAAAGGGAAAAAGTTACCTTTCTGCCCTCCAACCGGGCAAGAAACACATCGTTCCTCCCCGGAGTTACTGCCCGTCACGCACGACTTAACTGCTCCTCGAACAGTTAAGGGCAGGTGCCCGAAACCACGCTTATGCCCGACATAACGGCTAGTTTCGGGCACCCCTGCCCGACATAACGACTAGTTGGGGCAGTTACCTATTCTTCGAGAAAACGGTTATTTCTCCCCGAAAATAGGACCGTTGGCCACGCGCTGGGGGCTCTATATAAACCCTCTTGCTTGAGAGGGTCAGGTATCCAATATTCACCCTAAGAACTCATACTTTGTACTTGCCCCTTTTCTCTGACCCTTTATTACTTGAGCGTCGGAGTACCTTGCAGGTACACCCCCTCCTCTCCATACGACCAGCATCTCTGACGCACTTGGTGGCCCACTTCTACAAGATCTGATCCAGCCTTCACGATCAGTGGCGTCGTCTATGGGAAACATTGTTCTCCCCATCTTTCTTTCCTCAGAAACCGAAGATCAAAACAATTCTCAAAGATCATCACGATCATGGCCTCCCAAGATCGCACCAAGGATGCTCTCCAAACCACCATCCTCCCTGTCAACAAATCTGACGTTGACGGCCATTCATCTCTCCTCCAAGATACCAATTTCCTCAGGGACGGAGCCACTGCTTCTCCTTCCCCTACCCATGCTGATCACAATAACGATCAACCTTCACTTGACGTCCAACCCGTTCCTGTTCTGCCCAACGTCGACCCGGCCGTGGCGGCCCTCCTGGAGGCGATCAACAAAACCAACACCCTGATCCTGTAGCAAAACGAGAGGATCGGGGCGTTAGAAGAGTCCATCCGTCCAAGATCCCCTCCTCCGCAGAGGAACCAGTGACGATCAAGGAGCCCGCAGCCTCAGAGAGACATCGACCAAAGACTGCGCCAAGAGCCTGATTCTCGTGCAGCCCAGAAGCGCGACCAGATCTCCCCACGTGACCAGTACGCTCACGACCACAAGAGGACTCGAAGGAACGAGCAATCTCCCCCGGTCAAGTCTAAAGGGCGGGCCCGCTCACCTCCTCCGCGAAGGAACCGCTCCCCTTCTCCCCGGAGGAACCGCCATCGCGAGCATCCCCTTCGGTCCACATCATACACCAATTCTAGCAGCGATGACGAGCCTCGCAGCCCGTTGTCCCAGGAGATCTTGGCTACCCATCTCCCAAAAGGCTTGGAGAAACTCCCGTCACTAGGCACGTACGACGGAACCACTGACCCCGACGAGCACATCAAGAACATCGATGCGCTGTTAGACTACCGCGGCGTACGAGGCGCCATCAAATGCCGATTGTTCCCGACCACGCTCCAAAAATGAGCGATGACATGGTACAAGCAACTGCCCGAGGAGTCCATTACCTCGTGGAGACAACTGGGCAGGATGTTCTCACGGCACTTCATAGCATCTCTCCGCCACCCCCAAAACTGAGGCCTCTCTTGGGGCCATAATCTAAGGAAAAGACAAACCTCTCTGCGCATATATCGAGAGGTTCAACAAGGCAGCTGTACAGGTCCCTACAACGGAAAAAATGAAGAAGTTTCTGATCGAGCAAGGGCTCCGCCCAGGCTCTGAGTTTTCTAAAGCCATTGGCCTCGCACCACCGAGGAACTTAGACGCCCTCCTCGTTAAAGCCCAATCACACATTCAGTACGAAGAGAAGGTTGTGGCCTGCAACGTCCGAGCATCACGCCATCAGGAGAATGCTCGAGCACCCAGAGGAGAGGAAGCTTCGACATCTCTTCAGGGCGAATGGAGGCGCGAGGACCGTCCTCGTGACAACAAGGGACCTCTGGGCGGTTCCATGACTACACCCCCCTGACCGTCTCTAGGGAAAAGATATTGTTCGAATGTGCCAATTCAGAGTTCAAGCAGGCAGGGGTCCGGTTCCCCAAGCAACTGCCGAATAGACCAAACATGGACAAATCAAAATACTGCCGTTTCCACAAGAGTCACGTCCACACTACAGAGGACTGCATCCATCTGAAGGATGCCATTGAGATACTGATCAGGGACGGCCACCTGAAACAGTTCGCGAAGAAGAAGGACACTCCTCGGCTGGACGCCCAAGAGTCAAAGAAGATAGAGGATGAGGTACCCTCCTCGGAAGACGCCAATATATAGGTCGCTATGTCCATATCGCGACCAGAGGACTTCTACGTCCCGGACGGGCTCAGTGCCCCTGCTTATTTCGCGGCCCACATCCCGTGGGAGACATTTCCCTCCGCCATGGTCATCTCTGGCGGGTGTTTCAACAAAGTCACTGTGGGCTCCGTGAAACGAAAGTTCGAGCACCTGATCAACACAAGCTCCAACAAGGTGACCACGCTCGACCAGGCCTAGAAGGGCTCCGTCCCCATCTCCTTCTACCGGGAGGAGCTCCTCGGGGGTTCCTCGAACTCAAGCATACCTTTGCTCGTCAGAGCCCGAATGGCGAACTTCGACGTTCGCAGAATACTCGTCGACCAGGACAGCTCGGTCGACATCATGTACTCCCAGCTGTTTTCAACACTTCAACTGGACGAATCGCACCTTACCCCCTATGTAGGGTCCGATTTACAGGGATTCAACGGGTCAGTGAGCAAGTCGTAGGGATATGTTGAACTGGTCTTGACCTTCGGATCAGCTGAGACGGCCAGATCCATCAAGGTGCAATTTCTGGTAATCGACTGCCCGTCGCTTTACCAGTGCATTTTCGGAAGGCCAACTCTGGCCGAGTTGGTAGCGGTGCCCTCAACAGTCCACCTGAAGATGAAGTATTACACTTCAAAGGGAATGGTCGCCACCCTCCACGGCGACAACGAAGCTGCACGACGATGTTTTGAGGCAGCTACAAAGGGGATCAACGTCATTGCGTCCAAGCCAAAAGCGTCAGGCAAGCCAGCATTGCCAAGCAGCTCCTAGGAAGCCAAGCCTCTGCCCTAGGTCGACTCCATCGACCTCGACAGTCGCTTCCCCGAAGAAGACCAACCGGAGGAACGAGCAGCTTCTGCCAACCCGTCTACATCGTCCAGCAGCAGCTCCCATCCGATGCGCCCTATCCCGGATGGAAACTTCGAGATCATTCTGTTCGACGAAGACCCCTAACAGAGAGTAAAGATTGGGGCAGACCTGCCCGACATTGCGAGGAAGCAGCTCAAAGCATGCCTCCGGGAGAATGCCGACCTCTTCGCATGGAGCGCCGCCGAAATGCCCGACTTGGATCTGTTCATCGCCTGCCACCAGCTGACAATCGACCCGGCCGTCAAGGCCGTAGCACAATGTAGGAGAGAGCAGTCTCCAGAGAAAACGGAGGCTGCTGAAAAAGATGTAAAGGACCTCCTCGAGGCCACATTTATTTCGGAGGCCAAGTACACCACTTGGCTGTCCAACGTTGTACTAGTTAAAAAATCTAATGGAAAATGGCGCATGTGCATTGATTACACTGATCTCAATAAGGCATGCCCGAAGGATGCCTACCCCCTCCCCAATATTGATAAACTCGTTGATAATTCTGCTGGTTTTAAACTTTTATCATTCATGGACGCCTACTCGGGCTATAATCAAATTCCGATGGCAATGTCCGACAAAAAATATACGGCCTTCATGACCGAATCGGGCAACTATTACTACAACGTAATGCCCTTCGGCCTGAAGAACACCGGAGCAACGTACCAATGAATGATGAACAAAGTATTCCGGGGAGAAATAGGCGACATGCTCGAAGTCTACATGGACGACATGATCGTAAAATCCCACGAGGAAACCGACCATACTGCCCATTTGAGGAAGGTCTTCGAACAGGCCAGGAAATACAAAATGCATTTTAATCCGGAGAAGTGCACGTTCGGTGTCCGGGCAGGCAAATTCCTCAGCTTCTACTTGACAGAACGAGGAATCGAAGCCAATCCCGACAAATGCCGGGCATTCTCCGAGTTTCCTATGCCCAAGTCCAAAAAATCCATCCAGTCCCTCAACGGGATGCTCGCGTCACTATCTCGTTTCGTGGCCAGGTCCGCCCAGCACGCCCTACCATTCTTCAAACTCCTCCGCAAGAAGGCAGCATTCGAATGGACCGAGGAGTGTGACAAGGCCCTTCTCCATCTGAAACGAGCGCTCTCAGAGCCGCCGGTCCTCTCTCGCCCGGACAATGGTGAAACGTTGTACTTGTACCTGGTCGTAGCAACCGAAGCAGTGAGGGCCGCTCTCATCCGCGAGACACCTGACGGGTAGAAACCCATATATTTCACGAGCAAAGTGCTACAATGACCAGAGTTAAGATACCAACAGATAGAGAAGGTGGCACTGGCCCTCATCAACGCAGCCAGAAGATTAAGACACTACTTCCTGGCTCACATGATCGTGATTCGAACAGATCAACCCATAAAGCAGCTGCTCGGACGACCAGATATGGCCGGCCGAATGCTCAAATGGTCGTTAGAACTGTCCGAATTTGACATTCAATACTAAAGCAAAAAAGCCCTCAAGGCCCAAGTTCTGGCCGACTTCGTTACGGAAATGACATTCGCAGACTCCCCCACAAGCGAAGCGTGCAAATGGACCATTTTCGTTGATGGTGCCTCAAGCTCGGCAGGGAGCGGCGCGAGCATCATACTGGAAAGCGACGAAGGAATCATCGTTGAAGTATCACTCACCCTGTCCTTCCCAACCTCCAACAACCAGGCTGAGTACGAGGCCTTCCTCGCTGGGCTACGCCTTGCCGAGGACCTGGGCGCAGAAGAAGTTGTCATTTGCACGGATTCACAACTCGTGGCCCTCCAGGTCCGGGGAGAATATCAAGCCAAAAACGACAACCTGACCGAATACTTGGCCCTAGTCAAGAAGGAGATGGCGAAGTTCACAATAGTGGAAGTGAAACACGTTCCCCGCGAACATAACGTACGAGCAGACGTGCTATCCAAATTAGCTAGCACAAAGAAAAAAGGCGAAAATAAATCCATCATACAGGAAGTACTTCCTCGACCCAGCATCGAGAAGACCTCCCCGACCCTCGACATGCAGGTAATCGGCGACAACAACTGCTGGATGACCCCAGTCTACAACTATCTTGCCAAAGATGAACTTCCGTCCGACCCAAAGGAGGCCAGCATAGTCAGGCGAAGAGCCTGCTCTTATGTCTTAGTCAAAGATAAACTCTACAGGCGGGGATTCTCCATCCCGCTGCTCAAATGCGTCGAGGAGGAAATGGTCGCACACATCCTGTGCGAAATCCACGAGGGAATCAACGCCCAACATCTCGGCGGAAGGTCCCTTGCTCGAAAGGCCCTCCGAGCAGGATACTACTGGCCGACCATGCAACACGACGCGAAAGAACACGTGAAGAAATGCGATAAATGCCAACGGCACAGGGACATGCACCTAGCTCTGCCTAACGAGCTCAAGGCTATGTCCTCCCCGTGGCCATTCGCCTGGTGGGGCCTAGACATCCTAGGACCCTTCGTGGTAGGATCAAGTCAGAACAAATACCTAATAGTGGGTGTAGACTATTTCACAAAATGGATAGAAGCGGAAGCTCTAGCCAAAATAACTGCCCTCAACATCCTGTGTTTCTACAAACGAAACATCCTTGCACGTTTCGATATCCCCCAAGCGATAGTAACGGACAATGGGACGCAATTCACGAACAGGAAGTTCCAAGACTTCGTCGCCCAACTGGGCACGAAGCAGCACTTCGCATCCGTAGAGCACCCTCAAACAAACGGGCAGGCTGAAGCAGCCACCCGAGTCATCCTTCGAGGCCTCAAGCGAAGGCTGGACGAAACAAAGAAGGCATGGGTCGAGGAACTGCACAGTGTACTATGGGCATACCGCACAACTCCACACTCAACGACCGGGGAAACACCTTTCCGCCTAGCATACGGGACCGAGGCTGTAATTCTCGTCGAAGTTCACGTGCCCTCTAGGCGGACAGAGTCGCCCCTAGACGAGGAGATGAAAGACGAGTCATTGAGAGAAGAACTCGACCTCGTCGAGGAAATCCGAACCGGGGCAGCCCTCTGCGAAGCCTCACTGAAACAAAAAATTACCATCAGGCACAACGCCAAGGTGATACGATGAGAGTTCGACGTGGGAAGCCTTGTTCTAAGAAGAAACCACAAAGACTCTCGCGAAGGCAAACTAGCAGCCAACTGGGAAAGGACCCTACCGCGTCCGGGCAAAAATGGAAAATGGGGCCTACTACCTAGAACATCTCACCGGGGAAGAACTTGCTCGACCATGGAATGCCGAAAAGCTAAAACAATAATATAGCTAAGGCCCGGATTCTCGGTTCGACCGTCACAACGACGGACATCTACTACCGACCACTATGTACGCCTAGGTACAAGCGTCGCATACGAATAAAGCAGAACCCCGTTCAGTAACGAGCCGGGTAACCGCTCGACAGCGGTCCTCGATCGAGCACCGCCGTCGTCAAAGTACCATGACAGGCAGAACCCCAGCTCACGATGGGACGTTCACACCGCGAACTCAGGCCTCAAACGCGACCTGAGCTCCGCACCCCCGCCAGGATATTCCCCGGCCGTTCGACCAGTTTCCCTCACTGCCGAACACATCTACATCGAGTAATCCCCCTAAATTATTCGCACAAGTCAAATACTCCCAATCACGGGCAGACACACATTCACAACGAGCATGAGTACAACACTTAGCAAAAAATAAAAGCAAGTAAAGTCATTCGGGTAACAGAATCAAACATGTAATAATTTAACATAATATGTGGCTGCAAGGGCCACGATTGTACTGAGTTACATAAAACGGGGGCCACGCAGGCCGGACAAGTTACAACATCAAAAGCACAAACTCCTCACTCGTCCATGTGCTCGGCTGGCTCAGACTGAGGTCCCTGGTCCTCTACGGGCTGATCCTCGGGG
This sequence comes from Lathyrus tuberosus, assembly GCA_022829125.1. NCBI lineage: Eukaryota > Viridiplantae > Streptophyta > Magnoliopsida > Fabales > Fabaceae > Lathyrus > Lathyrus tuberosus. The sequence goes on from JALAZF010000045.1 coordinate 18,078,746, forward strand.
TTCCCTTCAAGGAGAGCGTCGGGCATGACAATCCGACCATCCTCAACATGCGCCAGATAGTGAGTACCCTCGACAGAAAAGTCAAGCTCAGGGTTCACCACCCGCAGCTGAGCCACGATGTTTCTAAAGGACTCCTCCGCAACAACAATGCAGTCATCCTCGGCCATTAGCATACGGGAAACCAGCTCGGATCTCGTCTTCAACTCCTTGACATCTTCCGGCTCATCGTCACCTGGGGCATTGGCCGCCCTCAATTGCTGGACCAGCTCCTCGGAAGCTTTCTTCTTCGCCGCCAGTGTGGAATTCTCCTTCTTCAACTAAGCTACCTCCTCATCAGCCTTCTTTCGAGCATCGTCGGCAACCTTGGCTTCTTCTCTGAGGGAGGCCATGGTAGCCCGAGCAGCATTGAGTTCAGCCTCGGTTGCAGAGTCCCCTTCAGCATAAACGGCTGCCATCTCCAGCATCCTAACCAAAGCTGAAGCATCCTGAGCCACCAACGCCCTCTTGCTCGGGCGGTCCATGCTTTCCAAGCGAAGAGACTCCGCCCGAGGCACGATCAAAGAGTTCCCCTCGAAGAATTTCCTGTTATGAACGCAAGAGGAAGCTCCAACTTCCCCTTCTCCGATGCCCAAGTGAGGTCCACATCGTCATTAAACTTTGGCCGCTTGGATCGACCGGTCAAAGGAAGAGGAGACCCCCGGGAAGCAGAAGTAGGAGAAGAAGAGGTCCCCGCAGCAGACTGCACCGGAAGAGGAGCACGAGCACCAGCAAACCGAGACTTCGGAGGAGCCGCTCCGGCCTTGTTCCTCGCGAGAGCATTCCTTACAACCCGGTTATGAGCCTGAGGCATCTCACCTGCATAAACAAAATACGAGCACGTTAAATACGAGGAAAAGAAATAATGCAAACAAATCTAAATAACTAAGACTACTAAGCAGCTTCTCGGCATCCTCGGGAGTCTTGCACTCCAGCAGTGCCTTAATGTTGATAAATCGACGCTCAACCCTCTGACTCCTGTCCTCCTAGAAGACCGGATTACCCTTGCTCGTCCAGCACTCAGCAAGCCGGAAGGAGTTGACCCACTTCACCAGCACCTCGTACGCCACGGCGTCCTGCCCGCGTAGCTAGCTCAGTTGAAGAACATAGTCACTGGGCTTCTTGGCAAAATGATCGGGCACCCAATGGATAGGGAACTTATAGATCCTCTGCCCAATAAACTTTCCATCCTCGTCGCGCAGGTCATTCTCATCCTCGTCAAATTCGATCTCCCAGACGTATGTTCTATCCTGGGCAGCTTTGGACAAGGGCTCGATGACATAATACCGCTATTTGAACGTCCGTATCGACTCCGAGAATGGCTTAAACAACTTGCAGAGCTGCTTCAAAGACACCCAACCGTACTTCCTCCCCGATAGCTACCTTTGAAGATGGAAGACAGTGAAGAACAGAGGGAGAGTAGCCCCTATGGAGAGATGCTCGCATACCAGCTCGAACGCCCGGATGAAGGCCAATGAGTTAGGATACAGTTGCGTGGGGACCAATTTTAAATGCACGAACACTGACTGCTGAAATTCAGTGAATGGCAACCTCAGGCCCAGCTCCTTAAAAGCATATTCATACATCGTGAAACGGTCCCCGAAGCTCGTGCAGACCCGCTCATCCACAGAAAGAAGGTACACATTCCACTCTCCCTTCGGTCCAACCTCCGTAAAAGCGTCCCCCGAATACCTCGCAAAAGAAGACACATGCTCAGCGGGTTCGGCCACCTCCCACTCCTCGGCGGAGTCCATGGCGACGTCCTCGTCCATGTCGTCCATCTCCTCTTCCTCCCCAACATCACTGGGGGAACTCGAAGCCGTCGAACTCGTGGCCGTCGAGCTACTATTATCCTCGGAGCCTGTTTCTTCCTCGGACGTATCTATGATAACCTCTCTATCTGGCCCCGTCGCCATAACAATCACCTGAAAAGCAGAGAAGAAAGTGAATTCGACAACAAATTAAATCCACTTTTCCACCGCTAAGTCAAGTGAAAGGGCGCGCAAAGGGCTAAGGACAACGTCCCCGGCCTAAGCCCTAACATCAAAAGGAAAACTGAAACCTCCCCGCGAGGAGACGCTCGAACAAGTCATCCCCAAGCGAGGAGCTTCCTTGCACTCGTACCCAGTTTCCGTTGAAGCTTCGCCGGAAATCGCAAAGCTCCACCGGAATCTGGGAATGTTCTACTGGAAAACTCATCACCCACTCAGAAGATGAACGAACATGGCGGTCACACATGTATAGCTATCACGGCGACGCCGTGAACCGCCCTCCTCGCTAGAACATACTAACACGTCTGGCGACATGTCAGAAGTGGAAAAATGGCACTACCATCGTCCACCACCAACAATCACCGGAAATCCACCTATTTCGTCCTCTAAACCTAGCCCTAACCATATGCAATCTACCATTGACAACCAAAAGGAGTAGAACAAGCACAGGATCAGAAAACTTACTTGATTTAAGAAGATGAAAGTGGTTGCTCGAAGCTTGGAGCGGTGGTCGGAGTAAGCAGACGATGGCAGCGGGCAGGAATGCTGAACGAAACGAAGAGAAATCAGAGCAAAAAGATCCAAATGGAACGAATTTCCCCTTTTAATACAAAGGGGCACGTGCGAACACGCGCTCGTAGGCCATGATGGCTATCAACTAGCCATAATTACCTAGTAACTGCTACACGGAGCTCTAGGCACACGTGGCGACCCAACGTTTCCAATTCTGTCTGACCATTAGTCTCCCCGGGCACCGGGCAACAAGGTCACGACCACGAATTTCACGGACACCGAGGGCCACGAGCACATCGAGACAATCCTCCTCGTCTCCAAACGATGACTCCATGCTAGCTCCCCGGAGCAACGAGTTGTCCTTAAGTCATCACTCCCATGCTCGGGGGCAACGACTTGGGGGGCTCCTGTTCTGGACTGGACCAATGGCTAGACATGGCCCAATCTGCTTCTGCTCCAGAGCGGCCCAAATTGCCTAAGTCAAATCCACGAAGGGGAGAAAGTTACCTTTCTGCCCTCCAACCGGGCAAGGAACACATCGCTCCTCCCCGGAGTTACTGCCCGTCACGCACGACTTCACTGCTCCCCAAACAGTTAAGGGCAGGTGCCCTAAACCACGCTTATGCCCGACATAACGGCTAGTTTCGGGAACCCCTGCCTGACATAACGGCTAGTTGGGGCAGTTGCCTATTCTTCGGGAAAACGGTTATTTCACCCCGAAAATAGGACCGTTGGCCACGCGCTGGGGGCTCTATATAAACCCTCTCGCTTGAGAGGGTCAGGTATCCAATATTCACCCTAAGAACTCATACTTTGTACTTGCCCCTTTTCTCTGACCCTTTCTTACTTGAGCGTTGGAGTACCTTGCAGGTACACCCCCTCCTCTCCATACGACCAGCATCCCTGACGCACTTGGTGGCCCACTTCTACAGGATCTGATCCAACTTTCACGATCAAGTCCTTTACTCAGTGAGATCAAATGGAATACACAAGTATTGGTAGAGAGGATATAATAAATTTTAGTTCTTTCATGGATTTTGTTGTAAGCCCTCGATTAAAGTCTCTCCATTTGGCCTATAATTTCGGGCTAAGAGATGAAAGTATTAAAATGTTTGCTTCCATTTTCCCCAATTTGGAGATGTTTGGTTTGACAAGTTGCTATAAAATATCTGGCGAAGGTATTTGTCAAGTTTTAAGGAGATGTTGTAAGATTAAAGATTTGAACTTAGATTTCTCACGAGTAAAGCTACATGAAATGAACTTAGAAGTTCCTAAATTGAAGGTGTTGCTTGTCATGTACAAGAGTTTGACGATAAAACACTTTATGTGATCTCAAACACTTGTTCCGGACTTTTGTAACTTGTATTAAGAAGTTGTGATGATGTTACAAAGGAGGGAATTATACATGTGGTAAAAAACTGCACGCAGTTTAGAAAGATCAATTTTGCGTATTGTCCTAAATTGCTTCCTAGTATTGTCGACGAGATGGTATTTTCAAGGCCATCATTGAGAAATATAACCTTTCGACCTTGCTCTCAAATTAGTGTCAAAAAGAGGAAACTCTTCTCGCGTTATGAATGCTTTATTTGCTAGTACTCTTCCTAAGTGTTCCGACAAAATATTATTATTGTGGAATAAGGTCTTTACTGAATTGAGGTTGAAAATAATTTTATCTTTGCCAATTTTTGTATGTTAACTTAATTTTTGTAAGTGTTCCTAGTTTTTTTTTTTAATGTTGTTAGATTGTGCCATTACTTTATATGTTCCTAGTTTTTAATTTTTGTATGTTGAGTTAATGAATGATTTATTTAGTTTTCTATTAAAATTATATTCACTTGAGAAATTAAAGTACAAAGGCTGATTAAATTAACTTGTATTAATGATTAATGAATTATTATAACATTATAATTAGTCACGAGAGGAGGAAGATTTGTGGATTAATTCTATAGACGCATTGGAAAGAAAGGGTGATTGAATTGAAACTACAAATTTTGTCACAAAGCATCTATTTTGTTTTGTTTTTAAGCGTAACTTTCTTTTATATGATGCTATCACTTGTTTTACAGTGCAATTTAGAGTTAACACCACAGTTGGACATCAACCTGCAACTGCAACTTTTTTAGTTTTCTTAAAATGCTTTAACACTGTCACCGTTGTTTCCATGTAAGTTTCTCGTTGTTTCTCGTACAACACAGAACTTGAAATAATGGTGCAACCTTCATGAGCACTAATTTGCATTGATACTCGAATTTAAAAAGATTGAAGTGTCCTGACTGAAAAGGAGTCGTAGTGACCGTAAGAATTTCAACCACATTTCCATTCACAAAAGAGAAGACATGGAATGAATTATCAACACTGTCTCACATAAATCATCTCAAATAAATCATACAAAAAATCCGATTCCAAAAACATCATAATTTTAGAGAAAATGGGAACAACAAAACTACACAAAATAATTAGATAGTTGAAACATTGAAATAAGTAGGGACAACTTATTCCTATACGCATAAAACATAGCTAGAAGTTTTAACTTTCGCAACTCTTTGAAAGAAGGTAAGGAGGAAAGGTAGGGCTGGAAGGCGGATAGTGAGTGAGAATCGGAGATGGTTGGTTATAGAGAGGAACTGTTTGGAGACGATAGAGACAGACTTGAAGTCGTTGTTAAGGAATTTGAATATACATTCCCAACACTCATTGTTAAATTATAGAAGGAAATTTTAGAACTAACATTAAGGTTAATTTAATAATTTTATTTGTTAATATTTATTTTTGTATTTATTATTATCAAACAAAATTGTTAAATTTATCTCGTCAAAAAAAATTGTTAAACTAATTTATTATTAATAACTACTCTACTAACTACTCAAAATTTAAGTATATATACATTTTGTATAAACCAATTCCTTTAAATTACAAATTCAGCAATACAAATAGGAATAAAAACCAATCTTATTGAATTGAATCACTTTTTCATCCTACAGCCTCCTTGCATATAATCATAACAGAATTCATCACTGTGTTACAGGCTAAGTTTCTCCTCCACATCTCTACGGTTTATGAACTTTGTAGTTGTAATGATGATCTAATGGAAAATCCATTTGCGATGTTCCATCTCTGTAGTTTTGTCTAACTTTGTAACACGGGACAAGTCAATACATCTGAAGCATATAACTTCTAAGCAATTTTGAGGTATATACACAGTAGTAAATGTAGATTTGCATATTTTGCTTCAAAGTTTGTGGCCGATGACATTATTACTTTTTGCTTAAAAAGCTTTAACACAAAAATCTTATATCTCCTGGTAATAAAGCAATGAATGAGAACTAAAGCCATTTGTGATACAAGTTGCAAACAATCAGACGTGCATTGGGAAAAAAAAGGATCATTAGAAGAAATACTATTAATTTTCTTTAAACTATTGTCATATTTTAATTTAAGTATCATTTTGTATGCCATGTCTGTGATAAAACAGAGACTTCCACTATTTACAAAAACTTTCATACTTAACAAATTAGATCCAAAAACCAATTGATATGAAAAAGTAAAACATTTTTTTTTTTGAAAGCAATTGGTATAAATGAAAGGAATACAAGGGGTATTCACCCAATACAACCATTTAAGAAGCAAGAAGGGCAGCAATATTTCCAGCCAACTTCTTCCTAGGAACTAACAGCCTAAAGGATTCAACGAAAAGGCCAAGAAACTAGAGTTGGAT